>OX415254.1:91299503-92499503 GCA_948329865.1 Linaria vulgaris
CAGCTACAAGTCTTGCCCTCTAGCTAGTAGTTATTGTGCGAACTCTCAGCGCTATAAGTTCTTAGGAGAATGCAGTGAATGTAGCTACATGTAGTGAACTCTCTGAGCTTCATTCTTAGCTCCATGTTCAGAAGTAAAGGATAGGCTCTGCAAGACCTCGATGAATAACTGGATACTGGATCGCCGGGGGAATGGATGAAAAGCGAGCGAACCGCAATTGGATTGTAGCTAAGGCAGTGGTGTTAAACGAACATCTCAAGTGGACTGGTTGCTAGGGCGGTGCTTTCTTAGTAGCTAAAGCGACCAGTGATGTTCCGGGCGCGCCCTTAAATAGGGTGTGGCCGACAAACCCCACGAGATCTACAAAATCGCCAGGATCGCTAAATCGAGGATCTGTCTAAAATCACGGATTCTCCAATAGCTTCAGCCAAGGAAGGATCGAAGCTAGCCAGCTATACGACCTCCCTTTCTGACTCCTGGTGTTGGGCTTTCTTGAAAGATGATTTGTTAGGCGCGGGGATCCCTTTTAGATTCAATCAACGCAGGGAGTAGATTAGACAGGGAGTCATACCCTGGCTCATAGATTTAGGCTCCATTCTATATCCATCTACGAAACCACCAGTGGACAGGGAAGATCCATGCCATACTAAGAAATGGGGTTGGTAAGGAAAGACAGGAGGTGATTGAGAGATCACAAGCCTATTCCACTTAGCGACGATACTCTTTTTATACAGAGGGAATATTAGAAGAAGGTCAGAGGGTAGTACAGTATCCGGGTTAAGAGTGACTGTACAGGCAGTAGTTAGACCACTTGCATGTCGAAGAGATCTAATCACAAGGGGATTAGGGGATTTGATGCGTGGATTCCCTTGTTACAGTAAAGCACTAAAGCAAGCAGGAGAGGAAGAAGGTGCAGCCTAGTCTCTGTCCGTGGTGGAGGGATTGACTATTGGATTTCGTTCGAAAAAAGAGCTTTTTGCCATTGTCTCTCCTGGCTGTGAAAGGCACGGAGGAGCCTAGCCTAAGTCAAAGAAGAAGAAGTAGATGCGCATGAATCAAGAAGAAAGAAAGAAGCCTTTCGCCTACGGGCCTTCGTTTAGTTGAATTCTATGTCTTAAGCATAGTTCACCTATTGATAGATCAGGATTTGAACCTGAATTCTGCCTATGGTTAGTTAGGAAAAATCCTCTATCGGTACCCTTGGTCCCTCAGTTACCGGACTTGTAGCTCTTGTCAGCCTTAGAACTAGTAGCTCTCTTTTTCCTTCGGTAGCTCCGGACTCTAGCTCTACCCCAGGGAGCTGGGCTGTGAAACTCAATCTCCATCATAAAAAAAGACAAGGAAAACAACTTCACTAGATGGTGAGCTACCTGATAAAGATGGAACGAGAGGCCAATACTGGAAGCACAAGAAAGAGGAGAATAGCTGAGTTTAACGGCTATAAGGGGCGCAGAGCGGAGCCACTAGGTTCAGGGGCGATAGCCTATTCTATTACTGGAAAATAGTTCCCAAATAAGATCAGGTTGGGAAAGATTAATTCCTTATTCGTGAGCTACCATTCAACTGTGACTTTCCATTGATATATGAGGTCGAACAGCAGCCATTCGTTTTTCTCTTCGAAACCTTTACCGACCGAGATGACATCATGCAGAAGCAAACGGAAAGGCAGCATTCGAGTAGCGTGATCGCCTGAGAGCGAAACACAGAAAAGAAAAAGACTCTGAGATACGATAGTGGCAGCTAGTGTGGAATGAAACATAGAATTGAATGAAGGATTTCTCCCCAGATTCACCTTCAACTCCTCCCTCTCTTTATGTTCCTAAGAGGCTGTTGAAACTTTTTTGTTTCAATAGCGATAGCAGTTGGAGGTAGGTAGGGATGACAGTTGAAATAGATAGGGCCCCAGAAGTCTCATCGCCTCAGATAAAGATGTTCAATCCCGAAAAATCTTGTATAGGTCAGATAGAAATCGAGCAGTTGACATTCACTAGGTTTCTCGCAGGAGGTAACACGATGGCCAGAAGTTGTAGCTGCTGCTTGGATACGGGATCACAGACGTTCCCATAGCTAGAGCGCTTACAGACAAGGAAGGACATTTTTTGGTAAAAAATGCTTATTTGAACAGACACGTGAATCAAGGCAAACGGTAGGAGGTTATCACCAGGGAAAGAAATCAAGCTTGATGGACAGTAAAAGAGAAAGACTCTTCTTTAGCTCTGATTGCCTCCTCGACTTCGGATTCAAACTGAACTAAGACCGAGACTGTCCAGCTATAGTATAGCCGGAAGGAGCTCTTTTTTGATTTCCACTTTTTGAAAAGAGCAATCCCTCGCGATTCACAAAGTCGCTAATAAGACTTTGAGTCAACGAACGATTCAAGCTCATTACAGAAGGCAGTTCAGCTTGAAAACTCGAGAAGCTGTATTGAGAGAACCAAACCACTCTTTCAAAGGTGGGATCCCAACCTATTCTTCTTAGCCTAAGAGTCTATTCGCGGAAGAACCAGACATTCTCAAAAAACTATCCTTACTAGACCTTACATCCTGTCATCGCTTTCAGATAAAAGAAAGTTGGAGTCGCTTTCTTTCTTTATGCCTTATGACGGAAGAATAGAGGTTTATGGATATTTGGTTTATTCGATTGAAAAACCTCTTTTCCCATGGTTGGAGTGGAGGTTCTCTTTACCTGGTAGAGATTTCTTTTCTTACAACTAGTAGGAGTGCCTTGGATTTAGTGAGTCTTACCTAGTTTCATTCTCAACAGGCTTCGTCCCTGCCCTACATCATTAATGGTGTTAAATCACTTCCTTCTTCGGACCGCATTTGAAAAATTCGTCTTGTTTAAGCTTCCTTATGTGAACGTGAACAAATTCTAAATCATTTCCACTTCAGGGTTTTATTAGAAGTGGATCTCATAAAGTTATGGAAGAGTGTTGGCATTGAAAATGCTGCAGTGGGTATTATAATACCTAAAAATTGACAAGCCTGCGGTTCGCTTCTAACAAAGCCCATAAAGCTTGAATAAACCCTAAATAAAAACCATAGTATTTATTATTAGTAAGATCTCCTCTAGATTGAACACCGTTTTTTCAATCTCTTCTTTAGAAAAGAAGAGATTCCTAGGAAGCACTCACTACCTACGCTACGTAGATAGAGATGAAGTTGGCCGAGTAGTCGCGGATTCAGTGCCGGCTCAAAACCCAGTCTTAGGGTGGTTACTTCCTTGGCAGTAGCCTCTGGTCTTGGGATCAAGGCTTCTTTCCTTTACTGAATCAGGAATAGCCTACTCCAGGCCGTTGAGGCTTTTCCCAGCTCAAAGGCGATGACTAGTAGATCCGGGGGCATCTAGAAAGCGAACAAATGTTCCCATGGTCATGATTGTTGACTAAACTGCCCTTTCTCTGATTCCCCTTGCCAACTCTGAACTAATTCATGCTTGAATGTGAACAACCGATAGTACGGAAAACAGCATTCTATTCTAATGATTTGATTACCTTCTTCCCTTCCAACTATTATAGTAATAATAATATATAACCAACTAACCTTTGGGCTAGGAACCCGAGAAATGATAAAGCCAAAACTTGATCCAAATTATTATCAGAAAAAATTCTTTCTTCTTGGTATTTTTGATTAGTTTGATGCTTACCCTTATGAATCAATGAAATACCTATTGTTTCATACAAAATAAAATTTGCATCATTTGTTCCAGACAGACGAATGGGTTCTATAATCAATATTCCCTTTTTCATCAATTCTGTAAGAGTTAAATTCTTCTGCGTCAGCATTATATCCAAACTTAGTTCTGGTTGCCACATTTTGTATGGCCTATGGAGAGCAAAATGTAGAGATTGGAGAATCCCTTGCAGCGAGACACGGTATGAAAATAGCACTTGAAGCTGGATTGCGAGATATTGTGCTAGAGGTAGATAGTGTCAAGTACCCGGGTTGATAGACGAATGTTCGAAGTAATAGTATAGTAGACTAAGGAGCGAAGCTTCAAGTTGATAGACGCGCGTCTTTCAAACCAAGTTGTAAGACTAAGGGGCGAAGAGCTGAGTATAGTAGAAGGACTAGAAGCTAACCTAGAGACCCTGTACAACTTTAGCCAAAACTCATTTTTCATCGTCTGCGTATCTCGATTACTCTGCGCCTTATTTGATAGAGGGGTGCTCCTATTTAGTTAGCTTTGGCGAATCCTATCGTAGTTCTTCAACTAGCCTTGAATCATATGACGAGATTTCAACTACGGATATATGTCTGTGTCAGCATATCTTCGCTAGTAAGAAGGAAAGTCTTTAAATCGGGATCCCGTGAATCCTAGCTCTAGCTACGATCTGTCTTCTCTTATGAGATTTCCGGACGAGCGGTGTCTTACTTTATTTATGTTGATTGATACCCAAGTGTCACTGAACTAACTCGCTGTCGAAGCGAACTTGATTTCTCGGGGCACTGAACTCACGCCCTCTTTATGGCAGCTATCTATTCCTAAACAGTAGAGAAATAAAGCCCTTTGGCTCCAGCACCTCTATTGCTTGTGAAAGATAGCTATTCCTCTGCTTTGATGGTTTCTTCCGCGGATTCAATAGCAGCTCCCATTCAAGAAGACCAAGAGACAGTAGCTGCCTTTCAAGCAGACTAAGAATCCGGTATGGAAGACTCTTCCCCCAACCTTGGGCAATTCTTTCCCAAAGCAAAGCTTTATTCGCAGCTTTCTTATTGTATGATGCCTCAAGCCAAGTTCTTTTGACTTCTTAGTGGGACTTCGCTCTGGGAGCTTTAGCACTCCTTATTCTTCTTTGGTAAGAAGTGAAGTTACTTAAACTATCTTTCGCTTTAAAGAACATACTTTTTTGAGTTCTCCAACTAAGCTAATTTGTTTGGCAAGCTGCTGTAAGTTTTCGATAAGATCCTTACTAATAAATATCCTAGAAAATATAAGATTTCTTCGAGAAAAAGTTCAAACAATTGATAAAATTAGATAAGTTTTCGAATATAAATCCTCGATTCACACACTAAAATTCTTTAATAGTCACCACAAATCCAGCTTACCCCCATTTCCTCATTTTTTACCCTTTTCCAGCGAAAGACCCTAACCCTATGCAGGGTCTCTTACAATATCTATTTTGGATATGAAAGAAGTTTTTGTTAATGAAAAAGAAATGAATTTGTGACAATTCATTTCTTTTTCTAGAAAAAAAACCTTACTTTTCTTTTTTCTCTCAAATAAAAACAAATAAAAAAAACTCATTGGCGCCAAGCGTGAGGGAATGCTAAACGTTTGGTAATTTCTCCTCCAACCAGTATAAAAGATCCCATTGACGCAGCCAACCCCATGCATATTGTATGGGAAATTAATTGAACTAACCGATTGAAATACCAACTTCCTCTGGAACTTATTGGGAAGTCCAATCTGAGATAACTATCGGTGCTTCTGACCTTGGGTTCCAATTCCCCTTTAGTCTTTCCCGAATTGAAAGTCAGCTTAAACGCCCTTTATGCCTCTTTTTGGCCTTTCGCCAACGACTATAGATAGTTACTACCTGGCTCTATAGCTAGCGGTCTTTTCATAATCATTGGATAATAAGGAAATGGAAAGGGGCACATGATTACGAGGCCAACCATTTTCATCATCCACTTTTCAACTCTTTTGCGAGCTAGTCCAATCATTCAATAAAGGGCAAGGCTAGAACCAGCACGTTAACTCACCCTCTTTACTTCTCTAATAAAAGTAGACATCGACTCTGTCTTGCAGACTGTTATAAAAGGAATCAAGCTTACTTTCGAATCTGAAACCATCGTTTGGCAAGCCACCATAAGATAAACGATATAGCATTAGTGATAATCCCATGTCACCATTGATATCGACACATCTGAGATCGCCAAATGTTCGAAGAGTTCGACCCAATGCTTTAGTTCTGTCCTAGTTGGTTCAGCTGGACTCCTTGTACCGTACCAGTTTTTCCTTATATTGTACATGTCTCTTCCTTATTCGGATGAAGAGGTTGGGGTTTTAGGAAAACAAATCTATTGACAAAAGTTCTCAACTTTTCTCCCATATGCAAGAAGAAGACACAAAGAAGTTTGGATCCAAAAAAGTATGCGTTCATAAAAGCGTACGAACAGATCCTATCTGTACTATTGGATTAACTGTCCTTCTCTCTTCGATGCCATCTTATGATATGTCATTTGTCTGAAAGCCTAATAGAAGTCAGAATATATACGCAGCTAGTCTTTTCAATGTTTTCAAGCGGGAGCCAATAAGACTTATTTTGAGATCTTTTCTGATCTTCTTGTAACCCCTCAGAATAGTTTTTTGGTTGTGCAAACCAAAGGGAATAATGATTTTCCAAATCCAATTTATTCGGCCTTCTCGTTAGGATTATGAGACTGAGTTGTTTAAAAGCCTTTCATTTCACCACAAAGAAGAGTTTTCTAATTGTTTTTTCTTCTTTTCCTGGCTTGTTAGGCTTTGGAATCCACGACTTGTGCATCTCCGATAACTGAATGAGAGCAAGTATAGCTGATGATATTGCTCAGGCTTGTGCCGAAGATGAACGGGGCTAAGCGATCTGCCGAAGCTGTGGGATGTAAAAATACATCGGTAGGGGAGGGCCCTTTTTGGGGATAGAGGGACTTGAACCCTCACGATTTTTAAAGTCGACGGTAATAAATAAGATAATACTAAAGATCCGAGCCATAGAATTTCTCAAAATCTAGTATCCTTATGCATGAAGATAATCAATTCGGTCTTTTTGGTCGGTTCTCTGAAAGCCCAATAAGATCAGGAAGAAGCGGCCATCCGTCTAGCTACGACAAATCATCCCGACTAAAGCAAATATCACCTGAAGCTGACCTTCTCTTGAATTCTCAAAACTCCTGTCGCTCCATCCCCGCAGGGGCAGAGAACCTGTCGCTGTCTCGGCTGTGCTACCGGAAGCTCTGGGGAAGTCGGAATAGGAGAGCACTCATCTTGGGGTGGGCTTACTACTTAGATGCTTTCAGCAATTATCCGCTCCGCACTTGGCTACCCAGCGTTTGTGCCCTTTCTAAGATCAGAATTTCAGTAGGATTCCAGACGAGCATTTTCCACTATGAAGCAAAGACAAAGGGTGGAACTTCCAGAAAGGCTAGTATCGTGACACAGAGCAAAAGATTCATGCATATCAAGGTGTATTCTTTACAATAGGAGACAGTAAGTAGTTGTCTTAAACATTTTATAGAGACTACTTTTGTCGAACCATTCTTTTATTCTCTCTTCAGTCGATTCTATCATCTTGACCATTTTTGGTTCATTTTCTTTATTCAGAAAGTACCAGAGATTCTGAACCCGATTATTGCAATTGCTCAGGATACCATTTTTTAGCTTCTAGGGTCTATTTCTTAGTTAAAGATCCCTCTTACCAACTGGAATCAAAGAATTACGGTTTTTTGAGTTCTCCCTTTCAATCCGGAACTTAAATCAAAATACTTAATAGCATGGCGATACATTTATACAAAACTTCTACCCCGAGCACAGCCAGCTCGACCAATTACGACAGTTGCAGTTGATACCGATACAGTTTCCGACAGACTAGAGTCATGGGGGCAGAGCGATGAACTTCCTATCTCAACTTCAATCGGTAAACTAAGTACTAGTATCATAGAATAAGCCAAAGGAATATAGAACTAAATAAATGAACTTATTCGTCTTTCCACATGAACGAGATTAAAATGGATGCTTTATTACACTGTCTTTTATGATAGCACTTATTTACATGACTTTCTTCTTTTCCTTTACCTGTTGATCTAAAATGATGCTCTATTGTATTTAATAGAAATTCAGTGGGGTCTTTCATTCACATTTTTTCCCACCAAGAACGTTTTCTAAAACTCTTTGACCCCCGAATTTTGAGTATCCTACTTTCACGCAATTCACAGGGTTCAACAAGCAATCGATATTTCACGATCAAGAGTGTAATACTCTTTATAGTAGCGGTCCTTATATATCGTATTAACAATCGAAATATGGTCGGGTAATCTAGTATCCTTATGCATGAAGATAATCAATTTGGTCGTTGTGGTCGGACTCTATTATGGATTTCTGACCACATTCTCCATAGGGCCCTCTTATCTCTTCCTTCTCCGAGCTCAGGTCATGGAAGAAGGAACCGAGAACTTAAATAAAAGCCTAAGAGAGAAAAAAAAAATAGATCCTCAGAAAGTAGAAATAGACATAGATGAAAAATAGAATTGAAATATGGAAGAACAGGGTCTTCTGATCACTATCCTTTCTGGGAAGGTAGCAGTAGTAATTCTCCATTATGGACGCTTTGATAACTAAGAAAGCAGTCTACGGGATCCTTTAGCAAGAATAGCTATTGGATTGGGATGGATGGCATGTCTCATTAGCCGGCACTGGCTTTCGATTCGGGGAAAAACTAGACTAATCAGTGTAGGAGAAGTTTAAGTGGAAGCAGTGGAGGCAGAAGGTCGAAAATCCCCCCCACTCCCCCTGAAAGTAGCTAATTCAAAGCAGAACGATGTATCTGGGCAGCGAAACCTATGATTGAGGGTAGTCGTTGATCAGATGGGAGCATACAAGAAAGAGAGTTCTTTTGTAATCTTATCAAATCGGTCTTAAAACAATCGCTTTTTTCAGACAAAAAAAAAGCGCTTTAATGTGTGGACCGTAAGTCACTTCTCCTAAAAAGTTGCGAAATTCAGTCCCTTCCAATATGAGTGTCTGACTTTCTTTCTGATCTACGACCACCCTTCTGTGCTAAAAAAAGAAAGATGATGGAGAGTTGCCCAAAATGGGCACTAAATACTTTTCGAGAGATCTCCTCCAAATCACTGGTATGGCTATCGAAATCGTGAGCATCAGCATGTAGGTTCCAGATCCAAGTGGTAGTATCAGGCCCTTTAGCTATTGTTCTTGAGAAATGACCCGGTTTGGCCCATTGCTCGAAAGACGTTTTTACGGGATCCTTATCCACCAAAATCTTTACGATTAAGCCTTGGACTTCCTTCTTCTACTCAGTTAGCGGGAACGAAAACTCTTCCTTCCAGTCTAAGTGTGAAGTTCATCTTATCAACAGGTGGAAGCAGCTCTGTTGTCTGGTTGTCTCCTGCTCTGTCTAATGAAGATGACTTCCCTTGCCACAAACAAAGCAACCCCAAAGTCCTAGGGAGTGTCGGGGGAGCAGGCAACTCTTTCTTCTGTGAGTTCCCCTCTTCTCTCTCTAAAAGTCCTAGAGGGTTGGGAGCCGTAGATGTCTTCTTGTTTCAACCCATTCTTTCTGTTGAAAACCCTTCACAACCAGCCTAGCTTTGTAACGTTTGCTACCATCTACTTCTTCTTTGATTCTGTAAACCCACTTGTTATGCAACGCCTTTTTCCCCTTTGGAAGCTCAACGATATCCCGGGTGTTGTTCGACTTCAAGGAATCCATCTCATCATCTATTGCAAGCTTCCACTTGCTCGAATCAACACTTTTCACTTCCTCTGCATAACACTCTGGCCCACCACTATCAGTTAATAACAAATAATGTAAGGCAGGGGAATACCTCTCAGGAGCACGATGTTCCCTACTTGATCTCCTCAAAGTAGGCTCTGGAGTACGTGGTTCTTCCTCATTAGTCACCTCGTTTTCCAAAATCTTGTCTTCACCAGAATTGGAGACATCAAATTCCACAATCTTCGGGTCTTTAACCCGAGTATCAACACCCACAGTGTTTGATGTACCCAATCTGTCTTTGTACAAAATCTGTTCATTAAACACAACATCTCTACTACGAATAACCTTACTGTTTTGGTCATCCCAAAATCGATACCCATAATCATCGTTGCCATATCCAATGAATGTAAACTTCACAGATTTCGCATCTAAATTGCTCCTAGCAGTAGCATCAATATGAACGTAAGAAACACAGCCAAATACTTTAAGGTAAGATAGGTTTACCTCCTTTCCTCTCCAAGCTTCCTCTGGAAAGCCGTTTTCCAGTGGAATGGATGGTCCTCGGTTGATCAAGAAAGCTGCAGTGTTAATTGCTTCTGCCCAAAACATCCTAGGCAACCCACACTTCAACCTCATGCATCTAGCCCTCTCATTCAAAGTTCTGTTCATACGCTCTGCAACCCCATTCTGTTGTGGTGTTCCTCTAACTGTCTTCTTCATGCGAATGCCGTTATCTGCACAATACTTCTTAAACTCTGCAAGTTCATACTCTCCACCATTGTCAGATCTCAGACACTTCACACGTAGACCAGTTTCAGTTTCAACACGTGCTCTCCACTTCTTGAAAACCTCAAACGCTTCAGATTTCTGATTCAAGAAGTATACCCATAACTTTCTTGTTGCATCATCAATGAAAGTCATGTAATACGAAGCTCCATCGAGAGACGTGATAGGGGTTGGTCCCCACAAATCACTGTGCACCATCTCTAACTTATGTTCCTTCAGAGTTCTGCCACCTTTTGCGAAACTAACCCGTTTCTGTTTCCCAAGCACACAGTCCTCACAGAGACCCATATCAACTGTTTTCAGACCCAGCAGCTTACCCTTCAAACACAGATGCTTCATTCCTTTTTCGCTCATGTGGCCTACTCGACAATGCTATAAATTAGCGTCACTATGTGCTGCAGCAACTCCAATGCTATCATGTTTGATGTCGGTCATATACAGAGTGCCCTTTTTCAAACCCTTAGCTACCACCATAGCTCCTTTGACTATTTTCCAAGCACCTCCACCGAATTTAACATCATAACCGTCATCATCCAACTACCCTACAGAGACCAAATTTCTCTTAAGACCAGAGATGTGCCTCACATTACGCATCGTCCAAATGGATCCATTGGGAGATTTAACACGAATATGTCCCTTCCCCACAACATTATAAGGAAAATTGTCGCCCAGATAGACTCTCCCGCAATACCCAGCAACATAATTCATCATCAAACTTTTGTCAGGACAAGCATGAAACGATGCTCCAGAATTCAGAACCCAAGTCTCTATTGGACTGCATGCGGTCAAAATTAGTGCTTCACCATCATCTTTGGTGGTCACGTTTGCTGAGCTGTCATCTTTCTTTGGTGCTTGACACTTGTTCTGGTAATGACCCTTTTTCCCGCAGTTCCAACATTCAATGGAACTCTTGTCCTTCGTCGACTTTCTGTTTCTCTACTTCGATCTACCCCAATTCGAATTCAACTTTTTCTTATCTGATCTGCCTCTGATTTCTGTACTTAAAACTGAGCCTGCAGAATTTCCCGACGAGTTACATGACTCTCTCCTGCGAATTTCTTCACTAACTATCAGATCTCTAACCTCGTCAAACTGCAGCTTTACCCTTCCCGCGGAGGCGCTAACAGCCGTTAATGTCCCACTCCAGCTCTCCGATAAAGAAGACAACAAAATTAGGGCTTTAATTTCGTCATCAAACTCGATATTCACAAAACTCAGTTGTTGTGTAATTAAACTGAATTCGTTCAGATGATCAGACGCCGCAGTTGTCTCTGTCATCTGAAGATGAAACAAACGACGCATCAGATTTACTTTGTTGGCTGTTGATGGCTTATTGAACATATCTGCCAGAACCTTCAGCACACCCTTCGTAGTCGTTTATTTTGCAGTGTGAAACGCCACGTTTTGCGACAATGATAACCTCATTGCGCTCATCGCCTTTCTGTCCGAAACCTTCCACACGTCATCTTTCATGTCTGCCGATTTATCATTCAGAGGTTTCCAGAGATCTTTGATGTACAAGTAATCCTCAATCTGCATCCTCCAAAACCCGTAATCAGACCCATCAAACTTCTCGATTGATTTCCCTGCTTCCATCGTAACTGCTCCCACTGAACCTGATGCTCTTGATACCACTTGTTGCGTAGCAATACAATAAACAGAAAATCATACACAAACGAAAAATAAGAAAATACACGTTATTTGTTTACCCAGTTCGTTGCCTACATCTGGGGGCGATACCAAGCCAGGATTTTCACTATGTGTTATGTTGTAGGGTTACAGTTACAAGAGAGACTATTTATAATAAGGACACACTCCTAATATTAGGCAACTCCTTATATTAGGCAACTTCTAATTATAGAATTACTCAAACTCTGCAATTCTCAGGAAACTAGGTCTCTACAACTCTCAGTTAAACTAGGAAACATTGGTAATTCAGGCTCCACAAAACCTAACAGAAGAATGGCTTGTGGAGTGGAGTTGTTTGGTCGAGAAGGGTCTGTTATGTGCCATCTCTAATCATAGACCAGTTCTTCTCACAACTCATAGCAAAAATTTGGGGGCAAAATCGTTCCGGTTTATGGACTGTTGGCTAAGGGATAGTTCATTCATCTCCGTTGTTAAAGAGTTCTGGACTAATACTAGTATTTAGGGCATAGCTGCTTTTATCTTGAAAGAAAAATTAAAAGGGATGAAAGTAGCTCTCAAATCTTGGAACAAGTCCACCTTTGGTAATTTTGATGCAAAAATAAATGATGCCCAATAAGCCATTGTAGCAATTGATTTAAAAGGAGAGTCTAATGGGTTGTCTCCTCTTGATATCGAAAAAAGAAAAGAATTGGCGGGGGAAATGTGGCAAGCAATCGAATATAAGGAGATCTTTCTTCGTGAAAGAGCAAGATCGAAGTGGCTCAAGGAAGGGGATTCTAATTCTCGATACTTCCATAGATGCATCAATAGGAGAAAAGCCATTAATGCTATTAGATGATTGTTCCTCAATGGTGAGTGGACAAAGCATATTCATCAGATTAGACGCGGGGTCAAGGATTTTTACGGGGAGCTTTTTAAAAAGCATCATCATCGTCGACCATTTTTTGGAAATATTGAAGTTAACAAGATTTCTGTTGGTGACAATGACTTGCTCGTCCAGTCTTTTTTCGAAGCTGAAATTAAAGCTGCAATTTGGAGTTGTGACGGATCGAAAAGCTCTGGCCCGGACAGTTTTAATATGATTTTTTTCAAAAAGTGTTGGGAGATTATTAAAGATGACATATTCGGCTTCTTATCAGATTTTCATTCAAATGGTAAGCTAGTGCGAGGGTTCAACCCGTTGTTGTTGGTTCTGATTCCAAAAACGTTGAGTCCCCAAAGTTTGGCAGAATATCGTCTTGTTTCACGTATTGGCAGCCCGTATAAAATCCTCGATAAGCTCCTTGCAACTAGACTTAACAAAGTGATTGGCAATGTTATTTCTTTGGAGCAAGCGGCTTTTATCAAGGGGAGAAATATCCTTGATTGTATTCTGTCAACAAATGATATTATTGATGCACTCAAGAGATCGAAAAAGCAAGGGTTGATGTTTAAAGTTGACTTCGAAAAAGCTTTCGACAGTGTCAACTGGGTGTACCTAAATAAGATGATGGATCTTCTGGGTTTCTCACAAAAATGGCGGAGTTGGATAATAGAGGGCATTCAGTCGGCGTCAGTTTCTGTTCTTGTGAATGGCAACCTAATAGAGCAATTTGTTCCAACTCATGGATTGAGACAGGGGGATCCTCTCTCCTCAGTTTCTTTTTAATATTGCAGCCTAAGGAATCAACATCATGGTCAAAGTCGCGATCTAACATAACTTGCTTAAAGGAATTCTTATTGGTGATAACCAGCTTCAAGTGTCACAACTTCAATTCGCGGATGATACGGTCTTTTTCTTCGAGAACTCAATCACAAATGTTTTTGCGATCAAGGCCATCCTTAGAAATTTTGAATTGATTTTGGGTTTGAAGGTTAATTTCCTTAAGAGCAGCATTGTTGGAATTAACGTTGAGGATGAAGTCATAAATGGATATGCTGATATTCTTAAATTGTAAAGTGGCAGGTCTCCCAATTAAATATCTTGGGATGCCGGTCGACGCTAATCCTATGAGGGCTGCAAATTGGAGTCTGACCACCATTACTCTTAAAAATAAACTCTCATGTTGGACAAACACTAATGTTTCTTTTGGAGGAAGATATATTCTTATTAATTCTGCTATTGTCAACTCACCCCTTTATTTTCTTTCATTCTTCAGAGCTCCAAAAAATGTGATCAAGGAGCTCACAAAAATTCAGAAGCGGTTCTTGTGGGGTGGTAATGCAGATTCCACAAAAAATTATTGGATCAAGTGGGAGCAAGTATGCCGAAAAAAGAAAGAGGGAGGGCTTGGTGTTAAGGATATGCATAAGTTTAACATAGCATTGCTCTCAAAGTGGAAATGAGGAATACACCAAGGAGGTGATTTTTTGTGGCTAAGGATAATTGAAGCTAAATATGGCAAAATTGAAAGACCTTCATACATCAACAACAGTAGGTGTCGGCTAGCATGTGCTTTGACTTGGTGGAAGGACTTGTTAAGTATTGACAAGGGTTGTAGTAATGAGCAATGGTTTTGCGATAGCATTAGCACGCAAGTTGGTAATGGAGAGGGCACCTCCTTTTGGAAAGACAAGTGGATAAGTGGCGAACCTCTTTACATTAAATATTGTAGACTTTTTTTGTATCGCTACAGATAAAGATTCGACAATTGCTGAAAAATGTGAGTGGTTGACACAATAATGGATTTGAAAATGGAAGTGGAGAAGAAACCTTTTCTCTTAGGAGCAAGACTTGCTTGAGGAATTGCAAGAATTGATTAACGACTTTAGCCCTCAAACTGATAAAGTGGATAGATGGGTATGGAGAAGAGGTGAAAGTAACGAGTTCTCGGTGAATTCTGCCTACTCGACACTTACTCCCGTTAGAAACTCCTATGCTGGTTCTATTCTGAAGACGTTGTGGAAGATCAAAGCCCCTCTCAAGATGAAGGCTTTTGTTTGGAGGCTTTTATTTGACAGAATACCTACCAAGGATAATTTACTCAAAAGAGGAATCACACCGAGGAATGGAGACAACAACTGCATCCTATGTCACGAAGGAACTGAGTGTACTTTTCATCTATTTTGCAGGTGCTCTTTCACCTACCACGTATGGATGGGATTACTTAATTGGTTGGGTTTGGTTGCATGTGTTGCGGGCGATACGAAAGGTCTTCTCGAGCAGATGTGTGATATTATCCCATGCGCGAAAAGTTTTTTCTATTGGAGCAGCATATGGCTCTTTGCTTTTTGGGAGATCTGGGCAACTCGACACCTTGTGAAGTAGTCGAGAGCGTTAAAATTAAGGCATGGAGTTGGATTAAGTCGAATGAGAGGACTTTTACTTACTCGTTTGTCGAATGGTTTGACAAACCTCTTTTTGTTGTATTTGAAACTTTTTAGGAGTATTCCTTATACTCCTCTTTAATAAAATTTCTCGTTCGCTAATAAAAAAAATGAGTATAACTTCTAATAACCTATAGTTTCTACTCTTTTTTTATATGAGAGAAAGCACGTTCCTACGAATTGTCAGACGATTTTTCGAAACATTTTGAATAATAAATATATATACATCCGTAAATTTAAAGTAGTTTGTGCTTTTTTATTCTGTTTGTCTTTACAAAGTCATTTACACAAGATGAAAAACTGTACATGTTTATGAGCTTCTCAACAAGAATTTGAAATACTATAGACGTCTCATTAATTATCAACTTAATAAACATTCATAACTATAGTGAAAAGCAATTTAACTGTAACAAAAATAAATAAATAAATCAAAAGCCGTTTTTGCCAGCCCATGCAATTGATAATAGACATTAGCAACGCACTGAATAATTTATAGTAGACGTGTCATATATTGTTTTGAGGGCCATCAATCACTCTTTTATTGCCTCTTAGTTTGCTATAAAAGTACATATAAAGCTAGTGGTACTTTTAATTGCTTGAAGTTATGGTTAACTCGATTATTGTCGAGTCTCTCTGTACAATGGCATTGATCTAACTACTTTTTGATTAGCTGAAACTAAATATTATTATGTCTATCGGCGGCTCCTAATTAATCAAGTTTTTATTCATATCAATTATTGATCCAAAATTCGAGCCCTTCCATACGAAACTTTGATTATTTCTAATTATCCGAAACTAGTTGCAAATTGCAAACAGAAGCACGCCACCCTATCTTGCACGGGTTCGGGTACGACGGTACGGGTACGGTACTATACGGATACGCTGATACTGTATTTTTTAAAAACAGTCGATATCGGTACGGTAAGGATACGTCTATATATAAATAATTATTAATATTTATTATACGTATTTTTTATTTTTAACAAGCAATAAAATTTAAAACTTAAATAAGAAAAATTAGAAATACACAAAAAATATTTAACATTAAAAAAAGTCATGCATCAAATATGAAAAAAGACATATAAACGTAAATTATTTATGACTAATAAGTTAAACAACAACATAACAAGCTTGAAGATGACGCATGGTGGTGGTGGTGATTATTAATAGAAAAAATAAAAGTATAATTGTGGTGGTGCATAGTGGTGTGGTGAAAATGGTGCATGGTGGTGGTGGTTATTATGAATAGAAAAAGAAAAATATAATTGTAAAAATAATGAGACATGTCCTGAATAAAGGGATTTTTATTTTTTCTATTTCATTTTACATTTGGTGGAATTTATATTTAAATATTTAACCCATCATATATTAAAAGTTTATAAAAAGACCCATAATAGTTTCGATACGCTTAAAAAAACGTATTGGATACGTATCAAATTTTTTTTAATTTCAAAATTAAAAGATACGCCACGTGGCGTATCGGATACGTCAGAATTTGTATCATTATCTGAATTGGTATCGATATGTGTTGGGTACTGCATAGCCGTCTTGGTATCGGTGTCAGTGCATCAACGACGCCACCCATACCATTTTGTGAATTGGAAATTGTAATAAAGCAACTAGCAATATATAGCGTAGGATGTTCCATTAATTTGTTTCTTTTTGGTTATTGATTGATATATTAAAATCCTTATCCGGGCTTTTGATTGGATATTGCCCCTACTCACAAAATTGAGGGATCATAGATCAAGGGAAGTAAATGACTTTTTGGAGTGATATACTCCTTGCAGCAAAAAAATGTAAATTAAAAAGCAAAATGTTTGAGTGCGTTTGACTGTGTGTGAGAGAGAGCATTGTTGGTCTCAAAATCACCACTATATTGGAATCTTAAAAAACACCCCTCAGGTCACGTGATTTTACTCACATACTTAAAGACAGAAATTATTATTAGTAAATTAAACCACAAGGGAATCAAAGTATCAAACAGACGAAAGATCAATAGTTAGAGGTTAGAACGAAAAAAAAAAAAAGGCAAAACATTTATTTTTAGTACATCATTAACTTTCATGTAGCCCCATGCACTTTTATTCAACCAACAGCATTTTGAAGTTGATTGACGTGCCAATGAAATCGTCTTTCATAATATGCCCTCCTATAACCTACTCTACTTCTAATTAGCAAATATATTAAATTAAAAAAACTCGACGGTGAATTTACTATATAGCTATATATTATTCGTGGCAATTGTATAGATAGCTACGTTTCCCTACCAAGTACCAACCATACTCAAATGATAAAAAGTTGGGACAAAAATTATCGTGGTCTGTGATTGAGCGCCCACAATGTGATTTTTTATTCATATTAATTTTTATTCGCCCGTCATTAATCAAAAATAATACATGTATACAAAAGGAAAGCAACATGAAAAAAAAAGGTAACATCCCTGTAAATAGCAACTAAAGCATATGTTAATATGCTGAAAGATTCCATGATTGTGGACGTTTTGAGGCTTTGCTCCTATCTCCCCACCAATAGTATTAACCAACAATTTAAGTATGGGTGCTTGTACTATGGTAACTCAAATTGAGACTCGATTGGGTCATCTATTGTTGCGTTCTGTGTATTCATAAGTACATCCTTCAACTCAATATTTATTCATAGTTAAATAGCCTTGAAAGAGCACAATTCATACTGACTCACTTGATTGGTCTTTAGGAGATTCGAACTAGACCAACTAATTTCGAAACAAACAGGCCACGAATTTCTTTGCAAAGTTAGGTACATCACATTACACACTATATAATGTGATTTTGTTAGTTGATATCTTTGTAATTGTGTAATCCATTTCTCATTCTCATTTTCCATGCAATCAACTCATGTTAATTAAAATGACCTCAACCTTGTACAAAGAAGGCACCACGTGCTTAATATATATATATATATATATATATATATATATATATATATATATATATATATGATGTGGGCTTATCCAAAAAGCTACACTAGTGCAAAATGACGTTAATCACCCCAAAACTGAGTCGAAGCGACTCTAGCACTTCATAGTTTGAAGTATGCTTATGTACCAGAATCACACTCCAAACTGGGGGACTATATGATGGTGTGATTTACGATTGGCCCAATACTTCTTTATTGGGCCGACCCATAACCACATCGAACGACTGATGTTCGATGCGCGCATCGAATTGATGAGATTCGATGCGCCTTTTCACAGCTGTCAATGGGTCCCACGGGACGAGTTCTATAAATACCCCGCCCCTTCACCTTTGAGAGGGGATCGAACCCGAAACCAACCACTACCGCATCGAATAAGCATGTTCGACACGCTTTATTGTTCCATACCATATTTCATTCGAGGCACCCTATTCGATGCCCCTATTCGAGGCGCCCTATTCGATGCCCCTATTCGAGGCGCCCTATTCGAGGCGCCCTATTCGATGCGCCATATTCGATGCGCTCTATTCGATCCGCCCTATTCGATGCGCCCTATTTGACGCGCCCTATACGATGCACCCCAATTCGAGGCTCCCCAATTCGATATGCCCCAATAATGCTGAACCAAGTGAACCAAGCAGCTCTATCAAGGGTCGACCTAAAAGAGGCAACACAAAAGAGACAAGTGAACTACGTTCGGCTTGATTCCCTTAATGGGATACGTAGGCAGCTTGGCAAGTTCCCAAGTTTAGTCTGATATCATAAGTATCTAATGCCCGCAATACAACAATCAAAGAGAGTCTAATCTCTTTCGTTCAACTATTCCATCAACTTGGCCATTTAGAGATTATTTCCTGTCATCTTGTATTTCCTTATGTGTAATAGGTGTTCCGGACCAAGCTAGTCCATTCATTATAATAGGATATCATTATTTTGGTTAAGTTGGGCCCCACTGTATTAATTACTCGGTGTATTGTAACCTAGACGAAATAAGGCCAAAATATTGGCGCCGTCTGTGGGAACACCATTTCTCTTACGCTTAAGAGCCTGTTTAGGTGAAATGGCTAAGAAAGGGAATGGACCAACGAGAAAAGAACCGCGAAGAGTCCCAGTAACTATATTGAGATCGGGAAACAACTACGGAGTTGACAATATGAACTCGGTCCCAAGGAAATAAGGAGTGATGCTAAGAGCAATAATCAACTCCGCGATTCAACCAAGAAAACTAACATTATCGGAGAGAGATTAGGGATTCGTCAATCCCAATCCTACACGGACAAACGACTACACCCCAAATAGTGTCATGATTTGTCTTACCCTAATGTGATATCGAAGAATTTCATCCTTATGTGGTATCGAAGGTCGAATTGCATTGATTATCAAACCAAGCAGGAACCAGCAGCGCCACCACCACATGGATACTACACATAGATTGATTTGCCACCAGATATGGAGAAGGGGTTGGGATTCACCACTTATCTCCATATCGCAAAGAATAAGAATTCGCCATTAATCTGAATTACATGGTGACCAACAATGAGGCCGAGTATGAAGCGATTATAGCAGGAATTACATTGGCGTTGGGGCTAAATGTTGTACATTTGGACAATGGCGCGCAATTCATTGTCGAATGGACAAATGGAATCCACCAACAAGACATTGAAAAATTATCTCGAAAGGAGGATGAAAGACACATGAAAAAACCTGGCCAGAGGAGCTTCAAGAAATATTATGGGCGTATAGGAAAACTATGAGAAAATCGACGGGTGAAACTCCTTTCATTATTGTTTACGGCATTGAGGCTATACTGCCTGCCGAAATAGGAATGCCAACACACAAGATTCACGACTATGATCCCGAACAATCAGTTCGTTTACGTCAAATGGATCTGGACATAGCAGGCATAACAAGAGAAGATGCATACTAACGCACTGTAGCTTTTAAAAGCAGCAATGGCTAAAGCATATCGGGAAGCTCGAACCGAATTGGAAGAGGCCTTCCAAAATCATACAAGCAAGTTCGCGGGGATGCAATTACTTGGAGACTATGCATGGTTTTCAGCAGAAGCGTCCGTGGAATGTGCAACATCTTAGAAGTTTGAAAAATACCACCCGACAGCCAAATAATTGTATGAGTTGCGAAGGCTTGAGTCTCATGCAAATAATGGGAAGCGTAGACCCCTCGGTGGAGTCTTATAGAAATAATGCTAAAAACCCCAAATGAGGAACCAAGAAGTTCAGCAACAAGACAAACATGAGAAACATGACAGAGGGGTAAGAAGGCCCAAAATGGTCCACCCCCGCATGCCAGAAGGAAGAACATGACGGAGGGGTAAGAAGGCCCAAAGTGGTCCACCCCCGCATGCCAGTAGGAAGAACATGACGGAGGGGTAAGAATGCCCAAAGTGGTCCACCCCCGCATGCCACAAGGAAGAACATGACGGAGGGGTAAGAAGGCCCAAAGTGGTCCACCCCCGCATGCCAGTAGGAAGAACATGACAGAGGGGTAAAAAGGCCCAAAGTGGTCCACCCCCGCATGCCACAAGGAAGAACATGACGGAGGGGTAAGAAGGCCCAAAGTGGTCCACCCCTGCATGCCTGAAGGAAGAACATGAGTGTGGGATAAGAGGCCGACGAGGTCCAACCTCTCATGCATGACGAGAGCGTCATGACAAGTGGTATTAACATCCCAAAGTGGTCAAATCCCTCATGCACAGCTCAAACGTCATGACAGAGGTCCATCCATCCAAAGGGGTCAATAGCAAAATGTACTCCTCATACACATATCAATCGTAATGACAGATGTCCATCGACCCGATGAGGTCAAAAGCAAAATTCATCTCTCATGCACGACATAAACGTCATGACAGAGGTACGTATACAAATTTGTGTAGATCAAAAATTATGATGTCATGCCACAAAATCGGTTTCATAAAGAACTGTTACAGAAATGACAAGCAAGAATGTCAGCAAACAAAATATCCTAATATCATCAAAATGGTATCCAAGTATTGCTACTCGACAAATGACTGGGGAAATTCAGAACGAAGGACCAGACTCATCTAACGAGCGAGATTGACACAATTTTCCTAAATCTGATTCTCTGTGAGCACAAGTTCATCTGCTTGCGCCCAACATCCGAACAATGGAATTTCATTTCCCTCCGATACAAAACTAACAAACCAAATCGTTTACCCCAAGCGGTACGCCTAACGTATCCAGAGTGACACCGAGAATGTCCACACAGAGCGGCACGGTGCAAACCTACCCGAAATGGTATGAAGCAAACTTGTCCAAAGCAACACCAAAAGCATCAGCCCGACAAGATAAACATAAACCTAAAATCTCAAAAATGAAATAATGGCCCGAAGTGGTCAGATGAATAAATGGAATATATCGAGAATGGACATCAGTCCATCATGGTCTGAAACAAATTAGACATCGCAAAGGATAGACATTCACTAGTAGAAGCATGATGCAAACAACATATCCATATGCCTGAAAGTCTGGATATGGCAATAGACTTCACGTGGTAAATCAATTACATCTATCCAGCATGGTACGATTCAAATCTACCCAAAGCAACACGATAAACATCTAATTATAACAATACAATGAGAACGTGTCCAAAGTAGCAGCACATCAGCTACCCAGCTTAATACGATGAAAATCTGCCCAAATGAGTGCATATTTAGACTATTATAAAAGGATTATCACCTTAAGAGGTGCAGATATCCATTCGTTGAATTAGCCGTCAACGTCGAAGAGCAATAACATGTGACATCACAAAGTTCCATAAATAGAACACGAGAAATCATTGAGCAAGAATGCAGCAAAATATCCGAACAAATGCGCCACAATGTCCAGATAGACAAAGATCTCTACCAAGCGTAAACTGCAAGATCAATTCGAAGGTCTCCATCGAGACGATCTCTCATTTGATCGAGGTGCTTAGCAACATAACCTACGTGTTATCTAACCTGTCTACTTCTCAAAGACAACAACAATTAATTCAAAAGATAACTGCAAAACCGTATTGGACAAATAAACGTCGCGCCTTCGCACGATCCAACAACGCTAATGCAGCAACTGGGACGCACCAATCAAAAATATCAAAAACCTATACATGAATGAGGCCATAATCCTCAAAACGCAAATCATACAAGGTTAGGAACGATGGCAGCATTGTCTCACAAATGCAGCAAGAGCAGAACCGCGCATTGTGAAGTTATTCGCGATAACTAAAAAGGGACGAATACTCTGTCTAAAACGACACGAGATACCGCAACTCCCTAAATAATTAAAAATGGACGGATACTCTGTCTAGAAAGACACGTGATACCGCAAATTCCTAAACACCTAACAGCAACGAAAAATTTCCGTGATTATGGAAGAATGCTCGAGTTGTTAAAATAAAGTAAAAAGCAACGATAGCAATTGAAAGAAAAGGCAACGATTATGAGCCTTATATCCAAAAAGCAAATGAAATAGTCATGAATGACAATTGTGCGATTAATAAAAAGGCGACGCAGCGCCACAAAACAGTAAATTAGAAATTGTTCATTGCAGAGCAAAATAAATATGAGCATCGAACCGCTTAATTTGATACAACCTAGATCGAATTACCTAAATTCGATGCACTCTAGATTCGATATAGGCCAATTCAAGATCGAATCCACCCGATTCGATCGTCGTTAGACTCGAGCTATCGTGGGCATTTAGTTAAATAATACCTCGAGGTAAGTGTAAACTAGATCACTACCCTTTACGCGACATTCATAAAGCATATCAGTATCACGCAAGTGCGTGCATAGTATGAAGCGTGCATCGCATCAAGTTCGAGAAAAGTTATTTGGCAACCGATCCTCCAGATCGCGACTCCCAATTAAGGGGCATATGTTCAAGCCACGCTAGATTTTTATAATTTGGCACCTGCTCTTGAATCAAGACCGCCTCCCAAATGGGAGGACTATATGATGTGGGCTTATCCAAAAAGCTACACTAGTGCAAAATGACGTTAATCACCCCAAAACTGAGGCGAAGCGACTCTAGCACTTCATAGTTTGAAGTATGCTTATGTACCAGAATCACACTCCAAACTGGGGGACTATATGATGGGCGTGATTTACGATTGGCCCAATACTTCTTTATTAGGCCGGCCCATAACCGCATCGAAAGGCTGATGTTCGATGCGCGCATCGAATTGATGAGATTCGATGCGCCTTTTCACAGATGTCAATGGGTCCCACGGGACGAGGTCTATAAATATCTCGCCCCTTCACCTTTGAGAGGGGATCGAACCCGAAACCAACCACTACCGCATCGAATAAGCCTGTTCGACACGCTTTATAGTTCGATACCATATTTCATTCGAGGCACCCTATTCGATGCCCCTATTCGAGGCGCCCTATTCGATGCCCCCATTCGAGGCGCCCTATTCGAGGCGCCCTATTCGATGCGCCCTATTCGATGCGCTCTATTCGATGTGCCCTATTCGATGCGACCTATTTGACGCGCCCTATACGATGCGCCCCAATTCGAGGCGCCCCAATTCGATATGCCACAATAATGCTGAACCAAGTGAACCAAGCAGCCCTATCAAGGGTCGACCTAAAAGAGACAACACAAAAGAGACAAGTGAACTACGTTCGGCTTGATTCCCTTAATGGGATACGTAGGCAGCTTGGCAAGTTCCCAAGTTCAGTCTGATATCATAAGTATCTAATGCCCGCAATACAACAATCAAAGAGAGTCTAATCTCTTCCGTTCAACTATTCCATCAACTTGGCCATTTAGAGATTATTTCCTGTCATCTTGTATTTCCTTATGTGTAATAGGTATCCGGACCAAGCTAGTCCATTCATTATAATATGATAGCATTATTTTGGTTAAGTCGGGCCCCACTGTATTAATTACTCGGTGTATTGTAACCTAGACGAAATAAGGCCAAAATAATATGTATCAATCGAAGAGTTCATTTTAGTAGAGCTAAGTTTTATCTATCACAAAAAAAGAGTATCTCGATTGAAGTTTGCGTGACTAGCTAAAAGCTAAAAATAGAAAACTCAGGCCTGGTTAGATCACGATACAATAACAAATACAATAATATCATATACAATTAATAGTATGACGTAAGTGATTCCCTCATTATTATGGACGTACCTTATGGGAAACTTAAAAAGCAAAAAGCAAGTAATATTTTGGAGTGTTTATACTTTATAGAGATGAATTCTTTGTGCGAAAAAAAAAGAGATGAATTCTACTTTAGGAAGTAAGATCGAGACAGGTCCATTAGTGCATAACTACATAAACTACGTAAATTCTAAATTCTACCATATGAGTGATTAATGATAAATAGGCCATGAGATCAATAAAAGATTTAACTGTTTGGGTTTAACATGTCAAAACATAGTATATGCATAATTGGTTGTTAAGGAGTAGATGTTACAATTCCTAATTTATCACCTATATATAAAGGCTACAACTCTTCAATAAGTAAATTTAGAGCTAATAGCCACACATAAAAGATATAAATGAAAGAATAGCTCATATTTGTTTGAATGGGCCCAATCCAAATGAGCTAGTGATGTAGAGTTACTCTTAAGAATTGGGCCGTAATAGCCCCGATAAGATGGATACTCCATCTGTGCGATTCTATAGTGTAGTTTGTTTGTTTCATTGTTTTATTTTTATTTTTACAAACCCAACTATCATAAAAGATGTATTTGAATATATACTTTTATGTATATACTAGTATATGGCCCTTGCGATTCTAATCGATAATTTAACAGCTATTTTCAAAAGTGTTATTTTAAATTTAAAATAATGAGAATATCTATTTAAAAATATTAACATAAATTTAGAATTTGGTTTTATAAAATACAATTATGTCATTTATTTATGCAAAACCCTTCATATAAAAGAAACCAAGACATTGAATTTTAGAAATGTCCCCTAAAAACAAATACTGCTGAATAAGAATCGACTTTTAAAAGTTTCGGTACAAATCATCTTGGCCCCTCCAAGTTTACCTCATTTTGGCCTTAGTCCTATAACTTGTCATTGTACATGCGAGTCGCGTGAGGATAAAAATCAAATTTAGCCCGTTAAGTTGGCCTATAACATGTCATTTGTTTCTAATTGAGGCGTCCAATGCCAAAAATTGCTTCAATCCACATAGAAATGCACTTTTGGACAAAGTGACCATTTGAAAATTTTCACTGAATTTTTTTGGCCTTTGATTAATTAATGACCGACGCGTGTGATATTGCTAATTTAACATTCATCTATGAGTAATGTTTTCAAATGTATAGTTTCAATGTCGTCATCTTTTGGGTTGGTTTACTTATTTGTGTTTTATTTATATTTCTTAATTATTATCGTTTTGTTACTTCCTTTTTCCAATTCTCATGTCATTCCACTTGTTGGTAATCCGCATTCTACTCTTGCAAAAGAACTCAATAAATGTTTATCAATTCAAATGAAGGAAAATTATTAACTTACCTAAATTTACAAGTACCAAAACTTATATTAAAAAGAAGTCCAATTAATTTATGCCCATTTTTAGTAACACGTTAAAAGAAAGAATTATATTATTTAAATTTAATTTATAAAATAAATCACGCCACCGTCAATATGTCTTATATATGATATCCTCTTGTTACAATGATTTTATATAAGATTTAGAACCTACATTCTCTCTCTCTCTCTCTCTCTCTCTCTCTCTCTCTCTCTCTCTCTCTCTCTCTCTCTCTCTCTCTCTCTCTCTCTCTCTCTCTCTCTCTCTCTCTCTCTCTCTCTCTCTCTCTCTCTCTCTCTCTCTCTCTCCCCCACACCATCCTAACCACATCTCCGCCTTCTGCGGCATTCTCCAAACCCCATCCACCACCGCCACCACTCTCGCTGCCGCTACCACTCGTTTTCTCGCAAAAACCCAACTCCGATGCCTAGCCAATTTGCTCTCACCACGTCGGCACAAAGTTATGATATTTTCGGGGCATTTTTTGCACAATAAAAAAGGGCCATTTTGCAATTTATACCGGGCCTATAAGTCTGTAGTATAAAAATCTAGGACAAGATCGAAAGAATTAAAAACTGAGAAGACCGTTCACAATTTACAATGGGCCTCATAATAACTTATATGTCTTAAAGTAAAAAATGGGAGTTTTTGGGAAATCATACAAACTAAGAAGATCATTCATAATTTACGGCGTGACCAATAAGTTGAATAACATAAATTTTTAGGGCAAAAACAAAAGAATTTAAAACTAAAAGGACTATTCTGCAATATATAACGGGGCCACTAAGTTAAATAGCATATTTTTTTTGAGTGGGAAACATATAAATCTACAAGTGGAAGGACCATTTTTCAATTAACAGTGAGACACTAAGTTAAATAGCATAAACTATGGGGGCAAGAATCGAAAAAGAAATATCGTTCAACAAATAAAGCGGGCTTCATAATTATTAATACGTGATAATATACAAGTATAAGGTCCATTGTGCAATTTACAACGGGATAATTAGTTAAACAGTATAAACTTTTGGGGCAAGAATTGAGAAATCAAAAAATAAAAGGATTTTGGTATAAAAGTAAATAATAAGAAATTGAGGGGAAAATGGGAAAAAATATTACATGACTAAAATCATTGCCCTTTATTATATAGTACTAGTAAAATAGTGTTCTATTTCGAACGATTAATTTTGGCGAATGATTAATGTACGGGATGGAGCTTTGAGAAGATTTTTGGAGGATTTTTGGAGAATTTATAGAGTTTTGCAAGTTTTTTATGCCGTGTTTGAAAAGTATGAACAACCCTATGTGTAATTTTTGAACTCTTTTAGTACTTTTGAAATTTATTAATTTTTGTTTGTTTTGCATTTTATTGGTATTATATGTAAATAATATTATTGCTTTACAATGTATTGTTATTTGTATCTAATGATATATGATTTCATCAAAATTAAGCTTTTATAAAGCCCTAAGAACTCATGTTTCAACCATAATTTTATGAGGTGCCTCCTTTATGAGAGAAGCGTTGAACAACAATAAACTTTTAGTGTATCTACACAATGATATATACAATAATGATGTTTTTTGTTCCCGTCTCTATTAATTTTCCACTTTTTGGTTTCATTGATTACATTTTTTCAGTCCATTTTTTGTTCTATTGCACATCCCGTGTCTTACTACGATTTTTATGGTCATGTTTTCACTTCCTTGCCTAATCACTTCTCATCACCACTTAGCTTTATCCCGGCAAAATGGAAAAAATAGAAATTGTAGAAAATGAATAAAAGTAACTAAAGAAAACTTGAAGGGCTACTTTTGCCCCATATGTCTGGTTTATAAAACATTGCACATGCCTTTTTCCTAGCCTATATAAGTAT
This sequence comes from Linaria vulgaris, assembly GCA_948329865.1. Classification (NCBI taxonomy): domain Eukaryota; kingdom Viridiplantae; phylum Streptophyta; class Magnoliopsida; order Lamiales; family Plantaginaceae; genus Linaria; species Linaria vulgaris. The sequence continues at coordinate 91,327,026 of OX415254.1, forward strand.
ATTTATACCATAACAAGAAAGTAATATTTGTACACCTTGATACACCAAATTTTACTTTTAACTTTTAATTCTTTAATTCAGGTTACTCACTTTATAAATCTAACTTTATAACTTGTGTACCACGTATTATAGTTTAGTTGTTTCTTGTATCTATATTATCACAGTTAAAATAAACTACAGTTGTTCAACAATTTACAATGGGACGCTGAAGTAAATAACATAAAATAGTTGGGACAAGATTGTAAGAAATAAAAATTAAAAGGATTGTCCGACAATTTACAAAGGGGCCACAAATAAAAAACACAAAACCTTTAGGGTGGAACTGGAAGAATTAAAAATTAAAAAGACTATCCAACAATTTACAACGCAACTCCTAAGTAAATACAAAAAGAATTTAAAATAAAAGGACTTTTCAACAATATATATAGGGCCCATAGATAAATAACGTAAAACGTTTTAGGCAAATTTAAGAGAATAAAAACTAAAAGGACCATTTTAGAATTTACATGAAGGCTCATAAGTGTGTACTATAAAATCTTTGAGACAAGATCAAAAGAATTAAAAACAAAGAGGACAATTCACAATTTACATAGAGTAATTAAAAGAAATTTGAAGGGAAAAATAGGAAAAGTAAAAGTTAAGGACCAAAATCCTTCACCTTTATTATATACTAGTAAAATAGCTTTATTTCCGAACGATTAATTTAGGTGAATGATTGATGTACGGGAATGAGCTTTGAGAAGATTTATGGGGAATTTATAGAGTTTTGTAGGTTTCTTATGTTGTCTTTAAAATGTATGAACAACCCTATGTGAATTCTGAACTCTTTTAGTACTTTTGAAATTTATTAATTTTTGTTGGTTTTGCATTTTATTAGTATTATATGTAAATAATATTATTGCTTTACAATGTATTGTTATTGGTTTCTAATGATAATTGATTTCATTAGAACTAAGCTTTTGTAAAGCCCTAAGAACTTATGTTTCAACCATAATTTTATAAGGTACCTCCTTTTTGAGAGAAGCGTTGAACAACAATAAACTTTTAGTGTATCTACACAATGTTATATACAATAATGATATTTTTTGTTCACGTCTCTATCAAATTTCCACTTTTTGGTTTCATTTATTACATTTTTTCTTTTTGTTCTATTGCACATCATGTTATTCTCCTAAATAACTCTCACTACAATTTTTATGGTCATGTTTTCACTTCCTTGCCTAATCACTTCTCGTCACCACTTAGCTTTATTTCCTTCAAAATTAACCACTAAATTCCATCCATAAAACTCTTCGCCACCAACACTGTTATTCTCCTCAATGACCCACACTACTATTTTTCATGGTCATATTTTCACCTCTTAGCTTATTCACTTCTCCTCACCACTTCGCTTCATCTCCTTCAAAATTAACTGCCAAATTCCATTCATAAAAGTCCTCGCAACAACCTTTTTTCATCACCACCATGCTCAACCTATCTCCCTCACTATTATGTCTCACCATCTTCTACCACGTGCACCACTCATTCTACATAGAAGAATGAATGAGTAATCAAATGCTAACTTGCAGGCTATGTTTGAGAAAATAGTATGAAAATGAGAAGGACATGGCGAAGAAGGAGGACTTCTATGCAATAACACACACCTACTTTTTATTTTGACTTTTTACGCAAATTGACCATTGTTGTAATCCTTTGATCTTGGCAATTGTATTTCGTGATCTACAAGTTTCTAAATAAAACTCTTTCATGTACTTCTTTGACTTTCGCATATTTTACTAAGTTTGTATTTCTAGTCCTAAGAGCTTGTCAAGATTAAAGTATTGTGCACACGACTTGATACCAAAAATCTTTAATTTTTAGCTTTCACGTCTAACCCATATATATATATATTCTGAGAACCACCAATATTACTGTTAAGACCAATCACATAAATTAAAGTAGCCTATTTCTTTTCGCAAATTGTTAAAATCATTAAATGTTTTTGCATAAATGAGAATTTGCGTTAGATTTTGATAATTGTAATTATTTGTAATCTTTGTTGATGGATTTACTTTTTAAGTAAATAATTTATCATAAGCTAATTAACTTTTATTGAATCTGTTCTTCTAATTTTGCTTAGACTTAATCAATACAGAAACAAAGAGTTATGACGAAACTAAGAAACAATGAAAACTAATCTAACAAAAAAAGAATCCTAATATTTCTTTAAACCATGTACTAAAATATTTTGCTAAGCGAAATATTTCACCAACAAGAATTTACCACAGTTACGAAAAGCGGCAAAGTAAAATATTTTAGAAGAAATAAATTTAGAAGGACGAAATGGACAACCACGGATAAAAGTAATTATAAGAAGTTTGAAGGGCAAAACACAGAACAATAGAAACTGAATAAAAGTAATTAAAGGAAACCTGAAGGGCAACATGGAAAAAATAGAAATTGTAGAAAATGAATAAAAGTAATTAAAGAAAACTTGAATGGCTACCTTTTCTCCAATTGTCTGGGTAATAATACATTGCACATGCCTTTTTCCTAGTGTGTATAAGTATATTTATACCATAACAAGAAAGTAATATTTGTACATCTCGATACACCAAATTTTACTTTTAATTTTTAATTCTTTAATTCAAGTTACTCACTTTTTAAATCTAACTTTATAACTTGTGTACCGCATATTATAGTTTAGTTGTTTCTTATATCTATATTATTACAATTAAAATAAATTACAAATGTTCAACAATTTACAATGGGACACCGAAGTAAATAACATATAATATTTGGGACAAAATTGTAAGAAATAAAAAATAAAATTATTGTACGACAATTTACAAAGGGGTAAAAAAAATAACAAAACCTTTAGGGCGGAAGTGGAAGAACTGAAAACTAAAAGGACTGTCCAATAATTTATAGCGCATCTTCTAAGTAAATAGCCTAAAACTTTTAGTGCCAAATAAAAAGAATATAAAACAAAGGACCTTTCAACAATATATACAAGGACCATAGATAAATAACGTAAAACTTTTGAGGTAAATTTAAGAAAATAAAAAACTAAGAGGACAATTCCGCAATTTACATGAGGACCCATAAATGTGTACTGTAAAATATTTGGGGCAAGATCGAAAGAATTAAAAACTAAGAGGACCATTCTCAATTTACATAGAGTACTTATAGGAATTTTGAAGACAAAATCAGAAAAATAAACATGAAGGATTTTAGGAGTTTTCAACAATATATAGGGCTCATAGATAAATAACGTAAAACTTTTGAGGCAAATTTAAGAGAATAAAAAACTAAAAGGGCCGTTTTGGAATTTACACGAGGGCCCATAAGTGTGTACTGTAAAAATTTTGGGACAAGATCGAAAAAATTAAAAACTAAGAGTATCGTTCACAATTTACGTATAGTAATTAAAGGAAATTTGAAGGGCAAAGTAGGAAAAAAACGAAGGACCAAAATCCTTCACCTTTATTATATACTAGGAAAATTACCCGTGCTTCGCACGGGCAAAGTCCCCACCTTATATTTTTTTAGTCCAATGATTGAATACTATGCATATTCAAGTACTTATATCTGACAATCACTACATGAAGGATAATCACAACAAAGTGCAAAATATATTATCCAAATTTTATAGATAACATTACTTTTAATATTTGTTCAATGTTTTTAGATGTATAGTTTCAATGTCGTCATCTTTTGTGTTGGTTTACTTATTTGTGTTTTATTTAAATTTCTCAATTAATATCGTTTTGTTACTTGGATTTTTCCTATTCTCATAGCATTTCACTCGTTGGTAGTCCGCATTGTAATCTTACAAAAGAACTCAGTAAATATTTTTGGATTCAATCGAAGAAAAAATGGTCAATTTACCTATAATTTACAAAGTACCAAAAGTTAGACTATAACAAGTCCAATTAATGTTATGTCCATTTTTTAGCAACATGTTAAAAGAAGACATTTATTATTCAAATTTAATTCATAAAATAAATCACGCCACCATCAACATGTATTATATATGATATCCTGTTGTTGTAGTGATTTTATATAAGATTCAGAATCTACATCCCTATTAAAAACTTAACCACTTCCCCCCACACCCCTCTCTCTCTCACACACACACGAATCCCGTGAAGGTAAAAACCAAATTTAGCCTGTTAAGTTGGCCTATAACATGTCATTTATTTCTAATTCAGACGTCCAGCACCGAAAATCGCTTCAATCCACATAAAAATGAACTTTTGGACCAAGTGACCATTTGAAAAATTTCACTGAAAAACTTTGGCCTACGCATGTGATACTACAAATTGTACACATCCTTGAGAAAACTTGTGGAGTTTTCTAAGGTTTCGTGTAGCGTTTAAAATTTATGGAGTCATGAACAAGTTTTTAAAACAAAATTCAATGCCTTCATTATATCTCTATATATCTCACAATAAAATTTAAAACTATTTCACAAGTAACAAAAAAAAAGTTGATACTTTTAAGTTCTACATCATATATTTTATTCGGATCATTAAACTTATTTTTGAACAAGGAACCCAATAAATTTTATCTTTGTTTTAACTTGTACCTATAACAATGCCATCTATACTCTATAGAGGACTTGATAACCAACTTAATCATTAAGTTGACATTTTGCAACACAATAACCCACAAATGCCCTATCGCCCCTCTTCCACCTCTTTGCCTTTTCGTACCTCCACTATTCCACAACCACTACTTTCGTTGCCCTCTCCACCACTGGATTTCTCATTGACGCTGCCAACAACCACCACGTCTTCTACTCTACATTCCTCTAATAAATTACCTACCTTGATCCCTCGCCTGCAAAAACGATGTCGCTCCTCTTTCTCTCCAATTGGTCACACACCAATTCTTCTCTCTCTCTCTCTCTCTCTCTCTCTCTCTCTCTCTCTCTCTCTCTCTCTCTCTCTCTCTCTCTCACACACACACACACACACATACACACACACACACTCTCTCTCGCTCTCTCTCTCTCTCTCTCTCAAACACACACACACACACACACACACCATCTTCAGTCGCATTCTCGCCCTCTACAGTTCTCTGCAAACCTCCTCCACCACCGCCGCCCCTACCAGCCGTTTTCTCTCAAGAACCCCACTCCGACGCCTATCCAATTTCCTCTCACCACGCCGCGAAGTTTTGATCTTTTTGGGGCAAATTTGGGAGAGAAAGAAAAACCAAAAGGATCGTTTGATAATTTACAACGGGGCCTACAAGTGTGTAGTGTAAAACCTGTGGGGCAAGATACAAAGAATTAAGAATTGAGAGAACCATTCGCAATCTACAATAGGGCTCGTGGTAACTTATATGTGCTAAATTTAAAACACGGGAGTTCTGAAAAAGCATAAAACTAAGAAAACCGTTCTATAATTTACGACGGACCAATAAGTTGGTAAATCTTCTAGATAAAAATAAGAGAATTTAAAATTAAAAGAGTTGTCCTGCAATTTACAGCGTGACAAAAGAACTATTTTACAATTTACAGTGGGCCCTTGTGCAAATAACATAAAATATTTGGGGCTAACTTGTAAGAATAAGGAAAATAGTTAATATATGCGGCCTCTTCCTCAAAATAATTCCATTTTTTTTTATTTTTGGTTCAGAGCTGCCGACAATATAAATCTTTGGGACAAAAATAAGAGAATTTAAAATTAAAAGAGTCGTCCTGCAATTTACAGTGGCCCCTTGTGCAAATAACATAAAATGTTTGGGGCTAAATTGTAAGAATAGGGAAAAAAGTCAACATATGCGGCCCATTCCTCAAAAAGTTTCCCTTTTCTTCCTTTATTTTTTTTTTCCTTTTTTTTTTGTTCCAAGAGCCGCCAAAGTCAAATTTTGCGGATGCTATTTTTTTTAAAACAAGTGAATACATTCATTTTTATAGTAAATTAACATAAATATAGGGGCAAAACATAAAAGCTAAGAACACCATTCTATAATTTACGGCATGCAATAAGTTGAATAACATAATTTTTTGAAGAAAAAAATAAAAGAATTTAAAACTTAAGGAACGTTCTACAATTTACTGTTGGCCACTAAGTTAAATAGCATAAATTTTAGGGACAAGAATCAAAAAAACAAAAAATAAAAGGACTCTGGTAAAAAAGTAAATATTAAGAAAGTGAGGGGCAAAATGGGGATATAGAAAATTACATGACTAGAATTCTTCCCCTTTATAGTTAATATATATATATATATATATATATATATATATATATGTACACACACACTAGTGTACTTCACTTGAATTTAGAGACTTTCCAGATGACACAAAGTTCCTTCGACTTGAAGTTTCTTATCGATTTATTGCAAAGAGATTTTGACTTTTAAACAAATAAAACACAATTAACTTATTCTCTAATCTCTTGTTCTTCGTCTTCGAGTAGCCTATTTTTATAGAGTGTAGATCCTCCTTGAAGATTAGTTGTTGCACAATCAGATCCCACAATTGTTGGGCTAGCTTGCAAACCTTCCAAACTTATTCAATTTTATCTCTAATCAAAGATACAAAATATTCCACGTATATGTACTATAATCATGTCTAGGCTAGTTGGAATCAAATCGAATCATATAAGGACAAAAAATATAATTCCAGAATCAAAATAATATTCTTTCCTAAGTTATTCTAATACGACATGATCCTGTTAAAATGGAAAGCCAAAGATATGTTCCAGAATCTCACCAACCATCTTTCCTTAAATATCATGTAACAAGATCAAGTAAACTAGGAAATATTTGAGAAATAATTTAACTCAAAACACAAACAATAATTAGTAAAACATTTAAGATTAATTAGGCCAAAAATTTGGTTCTAACATATTGTCGATGGGGCAAGACCCAAGCACCAGTCGGACGGTCGCAAGATGGCTCCTACATGTAGATGGGTCTACAATCGCCTCAGGAGAAGGAAGGATAGGCAAGGGATTTGAATTTGTGACCGACCATAATTTTCCCATCACGAACAACGAAGCAATGTATGAAGAAATTCTAGAAGGTATTCACATGAGAGACTAACCATAAATCATCTTGAAGTACTCACAAGACTCGCAGTTAGTGGCCAACCACTTCTCCAACGTGTATGAGGCTAAGGAGAAGTTCATGGTCTTATATTTGGCGAAGCTATATGAAATGCCCGCCGAGTTCTCAATCTTTAATGATCTCATATTCCTAGGTCAGAAAATGCTAAGGCCGATAACATGTCTGAATTCGCTAGTTCTTCGAAGATTTTTGTAGAAAAGCAAGTTACTACTCAAGCAGCAGATAGGCCAACCATCGACATTTCCATGTTCAGTGCAGTATGACGGACAATTGAATATATCTTGCCAGTAGTTGAGGACCTAGAAGAAAATATAAAATTTAGTGATACTTTGCATGTGGCAAGAATCCGTGTAATGATAATGCTGCATGGAGACATAGACGTAGGGCATTTATATTCACGATACATAATAGAGAATTGTACTAACGGTCACTCAATGGTCACCTGTAGTGATGCTTTTTGCCTGAACATGCAGATCTGGCCTTGCATAGAAGATTTTACGACAAAATTGTTACTGTCCATCACTATTGAAGGATGCTATGACAATTTTGAGGCATTGTAGCAGCTGTAGATATCATGCCAGGCTGATTCATCATCCTACGCAACCAATGCACCCTTTGGATATATTTTGTCTTTTACCCTTCGCCAAGGTAAAGATTTTTTTTTTCTTGGTAGAGGTTGAATATTATACTAAATGGGTATGAATTTAGGCACTGACAACAATCACTAGAAATAATATGATTTAGTTCATCTAGAAGAACATCGTATGTAATTTTGGTATTTCTCAGGGATGACAATTTCAAGGAAAATAGATCAGGGAGTGGTGTAAAGAGTTGAAGATTGCACAACATTTCAATCGACGAACAAAAACACTGAATGATTATTTGGTAATACGCTTCGAGGCTACCGTAAAAGTTGGATAGATGAATAACATGGCATTGTCTGAGGCCCACATACCTCCAACATTGAATCTCCATATTGTTTTTCTACGGTTCAAAAGCAGTTATCCACACCAAGATAGAAATACCAACTCATAGGATACACGGCTAGGATCCCAGATATTTTGTCTAGTATGCCAGATGGACTAGATATGATAATATCCTCGCAAGAGCGGGCGTATCACCAAGCACTTGGCTTAATAGGTACAATGGTTAAGGCATTCGATTAAAAAGTTAGTTTGCACAACTTCGAGGTGGTTGACCTTATTCTAAAGAGTATCAGACCTGGCATGCACGTTGGTAAACAATTAAAATAGTCATCAAATCAAGGTCCAAGGGACACTACTACCTTAAGAAAACAACGAATCTATGTATTGGCTCCCCCTCCTTTTGATTTATGTACCTACATATATGTATTAGGGGGGGGGGGGGGGGTGTTATGTGTTTTTATCGTAAAAGGGTCATAATATAATATGTATGAACTTTAATCTTAAATGTGATTGATGCGTATTTTGTATGTGTTCTAATTTTACCCCAATACACAATTTATCGCAAACATACGAGTCAAATAATAATAAAATAGAAAATATGATTACTACCCAAGTATCGAATCCCAAGAGAGTAGATATTTGTAACTTCAGCAATTACATGTTTGCACACTCAATGAATTGAATTCTTTTTTTTTTTTTGCTTTTATCATTGAAGAAATAAATAAGGACAAAGAACTATTAATTAACTAACTAACAATTAAAGTTATACGCTAAATATCTCAAGGAGACAAGGCCTATGGACTATCGGATCAAAGTCGGAGATAGCGTCACATGAAAAAGTATCATCCGATGCATGGAGCTCATAAAACTGTTCATTCGATGGAAGATTGGTAAAGGGGATGAGATATCTTTTTGGCATGACAATTGGCTTGGAAATAAATGCCTTTGCGAATTGGTGTCGCACGTCGAAGAGGAGGATTTGGGGATCACCTTAAAAGATGTAATAGATGATGACGAGAACTGAGACTTTTATGAGGTGAAGACGAGCATTCGATCGGATGTTCTGGCCCAAATTATCAGTTGTAAACCGCGACTTAATGAAGAGAAGGACCGATTCATCTGGAGTGAATCTTCAAACGGAGAATTTTCATGTCAAAGTGCTTATAAAGCATTGTATCGCACTAATAATCCAGATGAGGGGAGGTCGAAAAAATTTCAACGGATCTGGCGTGCAAACTGCAGCAATAAAATTCGCCATTTTTTATGGCTTGAACACCAGAATCGCCTCGCGACCAATCAGCTGCGAAGGGATAGAAAAATCACCGACTTAGCGGAATGTGATCTATGCAAAAATCCAGAAGAGTCGACACTCCATATCTTACGTTACTGTAGCACGGCACGGAAACTCTGGTGCACTTTACTTCCGAACATGGAATGGCAGGAGTTCGGTGTGATCGCGTATGATAAATGGATGAAGCGTAACATGCGGGATTTAAGGAAAAATTGCCAGCTACTGCCAATGGTCCACTGGAATCTGATATTTGCTGCAGGTCTATGGACGTTATGGAAGGCTCAGAATGAGTGAGATTTTAGAGGAGTGGTGGAAAAAATTATGGATTGATTTGCTGCATCAAACAATTAAGCATCGAGTCCATGAAAGCCTCGACAAGGGAGAAAAAAAGCAAGGAAAGAGCTGGACCAAACCCAGGGAGGGCGCTCTCAAATTGAATGTGGATGGAAGTGTTTGTGCGAGCGCAACACGGGAGAAATATGGGGAGTTGTTCGGGATGCGAGAGGAGAGTGGCGATGGGGATTTCATGCGAGTCTCACAAGCCCCAAAATTTTGGAAGCGGAAATTGAAGCCATAAGACAGGGACTACGTTTGGCATGGGAACAAAGAATTCAAACTATTATTTTGAAAACAGACTCATTGGAGGCATTCAAGTATATCACAAATGAGGAAGATGCAATGCCATGTCTTAGCGAGAAAATAAAAGAATGCAAGGAGTTACTCCACAAACCGTGGACTATTGACTTTCATTGAATATTACGCACGAGAAATTAACTCGCGGATGCAATAGCAAAGCTTCAAGGCAAAGAGGATGGGAAGATTTGTATTTTACATTCCACTCCCCCCAATGTCAGTCACATGCTGTCGAATGATGTAGCCTAAGGGCTCTAGTTTTCATTTTATTATCAAAAACAAAAGTTCTAGACTATAATGCTGAAGTAATATTAACTAGAGATTGCAATTGGAAAGATTTGTAAAGGAACTTAAAACTGAACTAACTAACTAAAACAAAATTTAATTGATTGCTATCTAATATTGTAAAACAGACTAAGTAAAAGGTATCTAAGAGATTGATTTCATTAATCTCGGATACATGTATTTCATAGACAAAATACCAATGACTTCTACGCAAGACGCTATCTATTGGTGATTGTTTTGTTTCCAAGTTGATATAGCAATTTAGCCACATTTCCATGTACTAAAGAGCCCTGTAATCCCTAATGATGTCAGGACGTTAAACACTTTCCCCTCACCATAAGTTCACCATGTCATAGGATCCATACATTATTTTAGAAGTGAATTAGAGTTACAACTACGATTTAGATTCCACGGACATGCTAATATCAAAGGTCTACATATTTATCTGCCTGATCTACTATGCTAGTGTTGAGTTTACAATCTCCTATGCATAATTCAACATAATAAAAGGTTGTTCAATGTCACTACCATGCCTCACAGAAACGCGTGTATCAAAATAAACCAAGTAACATAAGCAACAAATAATATCCAACAAAACTAATTCATCAATAAACATAATAAAAAATAGGTTCTAGGTGCATCTATATGAGATTAACTACATCCACCCTCAGATACTAAGATCATTCGCTACTCATAGTCATATTCAAATCACAATAATTCATCATAGATTTTCCAAATAAGGAAAATAAAAGATCAAACTTCTGATTTACCCGCTGCTTTACTCTACTCTGATTGTGGCTCCTCTTGTTCACCTTTTTTCTTCAACTATGATTGTAGTGCTACAAACGACAAAATTTCTACTCTCCTAACCCTATAATGCTCTTGTAAATGCTTGTAAGTGGTGTTTTGTGCTTCTGAGAACCGTTCCCTAGCCGATGAACATAGTCTTATTTTTATAGTTTTTCTTTGCTATGGGCTTCATTTTAGGGCTTCTGACATTGGCCTACTTTTTGTCTTGATCGCACCATTCTGTTTCTCCAGCTTCCTTGCGCATCATGCTATTGCTCGCCCTGCATTCTGTTTTATGGTCCCTTTAGTAGCGTGGTTGGTAGAAACGTAGATCTACTCCCCTTTGTTACCAAAAAGTGCTGAAATCCTCCAATAAGCCTCGTTTTGCTCCGACTCGACTCAAACTACAAAAATAACAAAAATAATACTAAAACAAGTGAAATTGCCACACAGATTGTACAAAAGCCTAGGAAATCAGGTACTTAAATCACTATAATATTTCACTTATCAGTGATCGAACCAAAAAAAAGGGAGGAAGGAAACGGTCAAAAGCAAGTTAACTACTTCTCATTTTAGATTCTTAATTTCAAAAATAGGTCACAACTCTCAAAAATTGCTCTATGCGACTCTACCCTTTATTGCCTATTTTTTTTTTTCTTTTTACTTCTTTGACAATTAATTGGAGTATTGAATCGCTTTTTCGGGGTAATGTAATTGTATTAATGTATTTTCTTTCAAACTCTAGTATATTTTGTTATGTAATTCTAAAATTAGAGTTTACATAAATTGATTGTGGAATTTGGTAGTTTGGGTCTAGAATCTAGACTAGTATTTGTTTATGGATTAACATAATCAAACTATTGTTGGTTTGTGCATATGTTTATTTGCGAGAAATATAATTTTGTGTATCATCGGAAATATTCAGTAAAACCTAACAAACGGGGAATAAAGTTGCTAACTTGCTTACTTGCTTAGGCGCCTACTTGCTTCATTTATTTTTTTTGAAATATCTATATTTAATTTGAGTTCAATAGTCAAATTTTCCATATATTTGCATAGATTACAATGAAATCTCAAGGAGTCAAAAAGAGGAAAGCTTTGTTTTCATTCTTTAAGCATCAAAAACACAAATCTACGAGTAAAGTGAGTTCTCCATCAAATTATAATAGCTCAAATCACAACTAGGAGCAACACCATCGAAGTTTTGTTTAGTTTAGTTTTTGTCATTGTTTAGAGTCGATAGTTTGTAGAGATTGTGAATTATTGAAATTTGAGTCAAGTGTTACATTTGGTCACCACTCACCAGTATCTTGCATCTAACCACTATGTTGCACGAGTATGACGAAATACTCTTTACTATAAATAATACAGATATTGAAGTTAAAATGAGAAGGTGTCATCACCACTTCCAAGAAAATATTGTAGTCAAATCCAAAAAAAATGGGGGCATTAAAGGGGTCTTCTATTACTTTTTTTTTATGAGTAAAGGGGTCCTCGATTACGAGCCCATGTCCCACGCGTAGCGATATGGTTCCAAAAAACGAATGAGAGGCGCTAGGTAAAACTTTTAGTGCCAAATAAAAAGAATTTAAAAACAAAGGACTTTTCAACAATATATACAGGGACTATAGATAAATAACGTAAAACTTTTGAGGCAAATTTAAGAAAATAAAAAACTAAGAGGACAATTCTACAATTTACATGAGGGCACATAAGTGTGTACTGTAAAATATTTGGGGCAAGATCGAAAGAATTAAAAACTAAGAGGACCATTCGCAATTTACATAGAGTAATTATAGGAATTTTGAAGGACAAAATCAGAAAAATAAAAGTGAAGGATTTTAGGAGTTTTCAACAATATATAAATAACGTAAAACTTTTGAGACAAATTTAAGAGAATAGAAAACTAAAAGGACCGTTTTGGAATTTACATGAGGGCCCATAAGTGTGTACTGTAAAATCTTTGGGACAAGATCGGAAAAATTAAAAACTAAGAATACCGTTCGCAATTTACGTATAGTAATTAAAAGAAATTTGAAGGGCAAAGTAGGAAAAATAAAAGTGAAGGACCAAAACCCTTCACCTTTATTATATACAAGGAAACTTACTCGTGCTCCGCACGGGCAAAGTCCTCACCTTATATTTTTTTAGTCCAATTATTGAATACTATGCATATTCAAGTACTTATATCCGACAATCACTGCATGAAGGATAATCACAACAAAGTACGAAATATATTATCCAAATTTTATAGATAACATTACTTTCAATATTTGTTCAATGGTTTTAGATGTACAATTTCAATGTCACCATCTTTTGTGTTGGTTTACTTATTTGTGTTTTATTTAAAATTTTCAATTAATATCGTTTTGTTACTTGCCTTTCTCCTATTCTCATAGCATTTCACTCGTTGGTAGTCCGCATTGTAATCTTGCAAAAGAACTCAGTAAATATTTTTGGATTCAATCGAAGAAAAAATGGTTAATTTACCTATAATTTACAAAGTACCAAAAGTTAGACTAAAACAAGTCCAATTAATGTTATGTCCATTTTTTAGCAACACGTTGAAAGAATAAATTTATTATTGAAATTTAATTCATAAAATAAATCACGCCACCATCAATATGTATTATATATGATATCATGTTGTTGTAGTGATTTTATATAAGATTCAGAATCTACATCCCTATTAAAAACTTAACCACTCCCCCCCTCTCTCTCTCTCTCTCTCACACACACACACATACACACACACACACACACACATGTACAACACCACCTCCTCCCATGGTTCCATGATTCTACAACTACATTCCCGGCTTGGCCGCCTTCGCCTCCCCAGAATCAACGAATTCAGATTGAGATCCTACAACCTCTTCATTCTCCTGCCCCGAGACAGAGGCATCAACTCTCCTTGCGCCCAACATCGCTAGTATAAAAAAAGGAGCACGGGTACAATTCGCAAAAAACTCTTCGGCAGGATAAGACTAAGACAAACGCAACCTGAAAAATCAATATTGGAATAAGAGTTAAGTCCAAAATTCATATCGAATAAACATATCGAATCCGTACATCGAGTATTATGTCAAAAACAGATATCGAAGATGGATATCGAGTATGTAAATCGAAAATGAATATCAAAAACAACATATCAAAAACTATGTCGGGTATCTCCGACATACCTCAGCAATGGGAAGGCAAATTTCTCTAGAAGACAAATGATCTCTATCTCTCCAGTGCTATTTATAGACATCAGGTCCTCCGATACGCATTTATGATGGCCTATATCGAAAGCCAAATTCGATAAGCATATCGAAAGCAATTCGAAATAGCCTCTAAAATCCCAAAAAAACTCTATTTTTACGATGACAATAAATTATGTCACGAGAGATGCCTACACACGATATTTCAAACGAGGACCTCTCGACTATGCCAATTATATTGGGGGTCCACCAACATTTTTGAAATGAATTCCCGTATCCGAGCTCCGTCATTTGAACTGGTGGGACAAGAGGTATTGGTGATTCAAACTCAGATTTAATTTATAAATTATTATTTATGATAATAACTCCCAAATTGGGGACTACATGATATGGGTATTTTTCGTATTGGGCTGGCCCATGATCAGACCTATATTTTATCTATATCGGGGGTCTTTCCCGATATATATATCGAATGTACGGTCCGGAGGCCTATAAGTATTCGGACTCCGATAATCAAGGTAAGCTTTAATTATCCTAAGTTACCGTACATCGATATCGAGCATCCTCGATATCACACCTGATATAGTACCCGATATTCACCGATACACCCTTCGACATATCATCTGACATCATATCCGACATCACCCCCGATGTCAGCTAGGACTTCATTCCCGATGTAGAAGACCTCTGATATCGTCTCCGATATCGCCTTCGACGTCATATTCGATATACCCTCGACATCTAGCAGAGCATCTAGCGTCAGTTCGAGTTGTTCCGGATCAAGCCTACTTAACACTAATCTTAATCAAATTAGGTCTAGTTTGTAATAGAATTGTAGCACCACACGTGTACTATCCCGCCTCGTTATACAAATACGATGTATTGTTAAACTAATCTATTAACGTAACCGTCGAGTTGAGTGAGCTACTTAGCTATATGCATAAATTAATCACACTTCAATAATTGAACTGAAGGGCAAGATTCACATGCATGCCAATAATTAATATGACTATAAAACCAAAAGGCGAATGCAAACTGATAGAAATTGAAGCCCATCATTCTCCACTTAAAGGGCATTGTTAAGTGGAGGGGGAACCAAGATCATACTCAAGCGATGTGGGATAATATATTCTCAACACAAACCTTCTCACGCGCCTAAGCTTACATAATTAAAGCAACACTTTGCAATAAAAATATACAAATACACAAAAGTACTGTTTGTTTCTTACAACCAATGATGAGGTTCTCATCTATCCTGCTCCGATCAATTCTGAAGGAGACAATCTCATCGCAGCAGTGGTGTCGTTCCAACTCAGATAGTTTTATGTTGTCGAAAACATTTACGAAGAAACCTTGTCAAAATCTTGATTATTTGCCGAGCACCAATAAGCTACAAGCACCAATATGCCGGTTTCTCCGCTATAAGGTACTTGTATAATATTTTTCAGGTGTTTAATATTTCTCCGCTATAAGGTACTTATACCATGTTTTGAAAATAGCAACTTTATGTTTAAAAAGAGAAATTAACTTCACAATGTTTCAAATTTATAGCACTTTTCCTCCAGAGACCAAATATAGTAGTTCGATTTGGACATGCTTTTGCATTTTTGTTCGTTAAATTTAATCTGACAAAGTGCTACAATATTTCATATTAAAGTCAATTTCTTTTATGTTTTTCGAACGATTCATATTAAGCAGTAAAAGAGAATATAGGTTAGGGTGTAATGGGATTAATCCGATTTTATGTCTAAGCAAATGATATGGCTTCCAATAAGGCTCTGACTCTTACGTTTCATTTTCAGTATCAAGAACGAACCTGAAAATAAAAACCAGCTAGAGATTGAGATCATTTCCGAAGAATTTATCAAACCTACGCCTCCAACTCCACAACACTCAAAGATGTATGAGATTTCGCTCTTCGATCAACTCTTTCCTAATATGTACGTACCTTTTGTTTATTTTTACCTAAGCCATGAAAAAAATGGCTCCCAATCAGTTCATCATAATCTCAATCTCAATTATCTAACCGTGAAAAGAAGACAACTTTTGAAGCAATCTCTGTCGCAATTGTTGACAAGATTCTATCCATCATAATCTCAATCTCAATGATCTAATGGCTTTAAAGGCATTTATTTGGAAATGCCTCATGGCTACTACTAAATACTCTTCTTTGACAATGACGGCGAACCTAAGAGCAAGAAGCTCACCACCTATGCCGCCTTATTGTATAGGGAACATTATATGGAATACGGATCCTATCCTTGGCAGTGTGGACGATGATTTATGCCTGGAAACCTTGGCGGGATGTATAAATAATTATGTCGCCTTATTGTATTATCTCTTGTAAAGATATGATTAAATTATTTTCATAGTTGATAGGACTCTTGTATTGTATATTTATACTGGTTTGATTAATGAGAATCCCATCGAGGAATAATATCTTTTATGGTACATAGCCATATTCTTCTCTCCTAAATCATGACCAACCCTAGCGACGACAACCCTACATCCAACGGCGTCGCCTCTTCCCCTTCCTCCGGCGCCTCCTTGACCGCCACCATGGAACCCTCTAAATTCCATTCGGCTTTAGCCGTCTCTAACGTTAAACACTTCATTTCCATCATGTTAGATTCGGAAACTAGCCACTACACATCTTGGTCAGAACTTTTCAAAATCCACGCTCGCGCGTATCAAGTTCTCGATCACATCACGCCTCCTTCTTTCGCTAACGATTCTCTCACCTGTGACGACCTATAGGATCGTCTCGACGCCATTGTGCTTCAATGAATTTACGGGACCATCTACCTCGACCTCCTTCATCAGGTCATGGAGAAAAACTCCACTGCCTTAAGTGCTTGGACCCGTGTTGCTGATTTGTTTCAAGACAATAAGAACTCTTGTATCGTTCATCTCGAGAACCAATTCTCTCAAATGATTCTTGATGACTTCCGAAACGTCATAGCTTATTGTCAGAAACTGAAGATGTTGGCCGACCAACTCGCCAACATCAGTGCACCAGTCGCGAATCATCGTCTAGTTCTCCAACTAGTGGTTGGACTGAGCGACACCTACAACGGGGTCGTAACCCTCATTCAACAAAGCGACCCACTTTCGCTCTTCTCCAAGGCGCGTTCCATTCTGACGCTAGAGAAAACCAGCCTCTCCAAGCGCCCCGCTTGCACTGCAGACGTCGCCCATCTTATCGCGGCTCAACAACCCGCCCCGGATCACGCCCCCACTCCCTCTTTCCAACAAGATTCTGGTTATAGGGGTCATGGATGTGGTCGCGATCGCGTGCGGAATAACAATGAGCAAGGTGGTCATGGCCACAGCCACGACGGCCGCGGTTACCCTAATCGCGACCCGTATCATCACTAGCCACCCCAATGAGCCCAGTCGCCTTGGACATTTCCACCATGGGCCGCCCTTGGACCGCAATAATGGGTCGCACCTCCAGTGTCCTACCCAACCGCACCTTGGTCTCCGCGTTCCGTGCCACCATCTCGACAGCCAGGCATTCTCGAGCCGCGTCCCTCGCAGGCATATCATGCCGCCCCTTCGACCACTAACTATGCCCTAACCGATCTTGAGGCTGCTATGCATACTCTCTCTCTCTCACACACACACACACACACACACACTTCTTAAGACGACAATTGGTACATGGACACGGGGGCGACGTCTCCATGGCGTCCAATCAAGGTACTCTCTCGCCTTACTTTAATTCGAGCATTCGTTCTAACATTACTGTTGGTAGTGGTCATATGATTCCCATCCATTTTTCGAGTTTTGCGGTTCTTCCTCCACTCTTCCAACACCTCTCTCTCAAAAATGCCTCCATGCTCCCATACTCATTAAAAACCTTATCTCTATTAGTAAATTCACTACGGATAATCTCGTTTCTGTTGAATTTGACCCCTTTGGTTTTTCTATGAAGGATTTCAAGACGAGCACTCCATCATGAGATGCAATAGTCTTGGTGATCTCTACCCCATCACTCCTCTGTCTCCACCATCGTCTTGGCCACCCGAGGACCTATCCCTTACGTTTTTTGAGTGTAAAAAATATAGTTAATTGTTCTTCTAAAATTAGTTTTTGTTCATCTTGTTCGCTTGGGAAAAGCATTAAACTGCCGTTTGTTTCTTCCACGACTGTTATTTCTATGCCCTTTGATATTTTACATAGTGATATATGGACGTCACCTGTTTTCCATGCGTTGGGTTCGCGCTACTACATATTATTCTTGGAGGATTACACCGATGTTTTTATAGATTTTCCCCCTTACTCAAAAATCTCAAGTCTATAATTTTTTTGTCACTATACAATTACATTAAAACTCAATTTGAACGTGACATCAAAATTCTCAAATGTGACAATGGTACTGAATATAACAACCGCGCGTTCCACTCCATCTTCTCCTCACGAGGCATGCAATTTTGATTATCTTGTCCTCACACCTCTTCTCAAAACGGCAAGGCTAAACGGAAAATATGTACAATTATCAACATGATGCGCACCCTCTTGGCTCATGCCTCCGTCCCGCCCCAATTATGGCCTCACGCGTTACAAACCGCCACTTATCTCCTCAACATCCTCTCCAACTCACGCCTCGGGTCCAAAACACCTCTTCAACTCCTTTTCCAAAAAGACCTCTCCTACTCTCATCTATGCGTGTTCGAGTGCTTATGTTTTTCTCATTTTCCCTCTACTACAATCAATAAACTCCAAGCCCGGTCCACTCCTTGCGTCTTCTTGGGCGACCCTACTAATCATCATGGTTACAAGTGTTATAACCTAGCCACCAAACAAATTATTACTAGCCGCCATGTAGTGTTCGATGAAAACACTTTTTCTTTTGCTACCTAGTCCAACTCGTTTCCCATCTTACGAGTTCCTTGATACACCGATCTCTCCCATATTACAACAGAAACTCCAACACTCGGCCTCACGCCCCTCAAATGTTGCCCCGCCACATTATGTTCCCAATGTTGCCCCAACATTGGGGCAACATTACAGCCAGAGCTTTAGCACCTATCTCTGCACCTTATGTTCCTAATATTGGTCCCAATGCTGCCCCAAAATTGGTACACCATTGCAACCAAAAGCTTTGGCACCTATCTTTACACCTTTTGTTCCCAATGTTGGGTCTTCTCAACTCGCGGCTAACCCTTATCCGCCCTTACGACCCATCTCTCATACCTCACCTCCACCGCCATTACCTCTTATCTCTCTTCAAATGGCCACTTGTAGTAAACATGTCATCTTTCGTCCCAAACAACTCTTCAATCTTCATACTTCTCTTTCTCAATCACCTATTCCTACTAATCCTTCCACCAAATTATCCGACCGTAATTGGAAATCCGCCATATTTGATGAATATAATGCTCTTATTAAAAATAAGAAGTGGGAGTTAGTCCCTCGCCCCCTAATGTCAATATCATTAGTTCTATGTGGATTTTTCGCCGCAAGTTTCACTCTGATGGTTATTTTGAGAGGCATAAGGCCCGTCTTCTAGGTGATGGTAGGTCTCAACAGGGTGGAGTTAATTGCAAGGAAACATTCAGCCCCTTGGTTAAGTCGGCTACTATTCGCATGATCCTTAGCATCGCTCTCTCCCATTCTTGGCCCATTCTTCAGTTAGATGTCAAAAATGCCTTCCTCCATGGTAATCTTAATGAAACTATCTATATGCATCAGCCCATATTCATGGACTCTTCTTATCCGGACCACGTGTGTCTCCTCAAGCGTTCACGTTATGGTCTCAAACAAGCCCCTCGAGCTTGGTACCAAAGGTTCGCTGATTATGCTGCTTCTATTGGTTTCTTTCATAGCACATCGAATTATTCTCTCATTATCTATCATCGTGACAAGGATACGACCTATCTCTTACTATATGTGGATGAAATATTGCTCACGGCTTCCTCCACTGATTTACGCCTCTCTCATGCGTCGCCTCTCCTCCGAATTTGTTATACAGGACTTGGGCACTTTAAGTTATTTTTTGGGCATCGCTATCACGCGGGATTCACACGACCTCTTTCTCTCTCAACGTAAGGAAGCCGAAGAGATTGTGGACCGCACGGGCACGCACACGTGTAAACAGAGCCTCACGCCAGTCGACTCTAAACCAAAGCTTGGCACGGTCTCGGTCAGCGCCCCTTATGAGGATCCGACTCACTTTCGTCGCCTTGCTGGAGCTTTATAGTATCTCACCTTCCCCCGCCCCAACATGTCTTATGCGGTTCAACAAATTTGTCTCCACGTGCATGATCTTCGCTGGGAACATATGCAAGCACTTAAGCATATTGTTCGTTACGTGCAAGGCACTTTGCACCTCGGCCTTCATCTTTAACCTTCCCATGTTTCTCGGCTTATTTCTTACACTGATGCCGATTGGGGTGGCTGTCTCAATACCCGTCACTCCACTTCGAGGTATTGTGTCTTCCTCGGTGACAACTTGATCTCTTGGTCTTCTTAGCGCCAACATACTTTATCACGTTCTAGCGCTGAGGCCAAGTACCGCGGTGTTGCAAACATTGTATCCAAACCTTGGTGGATACGCAATCTTCTATTGGAACTTCATCATACGATCCCCTCTGCCACTCTTGTCTTTTGTGACAATGTGAGCTCCATCTACCTCTGGGGGAATCCGGTCCAACACCAGCATACCAAACACATTGAGATAGATATTCATTTTGTTCGCGAGAAAGTCGCCCACGGTCAAGTCCGCGTTCTTCGGTCCAGTCTCAACGTTCGAGAACCTCGTGCTTCGACTGCGGGGGTGTGTTAGATTAGATAGAAAGATATTCTATTATCTCTTGTAAAGATATTATTAGATTATTTCCATAGTTGATAGGACTCTTGTATTGTATATTTATACTGGTTTATTATTATGTTATATATATATGTTTATTATTATTATTTATGTATATATATTTTGGGGTGCAAAGTGTAATTTACTATGGGGTGTAAGTACCACATTTAAAATTACAAGAGTTTGTGTAAAAAACGTTTTTTTGCTGAAAAATATGACGTGGCGGAGCAACTTAATGATGCGGCATTGACAATCATTGACTGTACTGCCACGTAGACATTTTAGCCCGAATACCGAGGGCATTTTATATAGTAGATTTTTTCAAAGATATGGAGCATAAAAACAACGCCTAAAAAAAGGACATTTTAATTTTTAGAAAAAAGTTAAGGGGCATATCTAATAATTCGTCCTACGTCTTAAATTGTTTCCTACGTATATTTAGAATAAAATTTAGAAGGCATTCTGCCATATGTTGAACTCTGATTTAGCTGATCACATATTAGTCATATGAGTGATTAGGTCTAATTATAGTTTTGTTGGTTAGTCCTGGGCTGGTAAACTGATATATATATATATATATATATATATATATATATATATACGGACCGTGTATTTTAATCAATTAATGCCCTACATTGTTATCGTCAACACAAATTTTATTAGTGGTAGCAAATTTGATTAAAAAATAAACAGTATAATTTACAAAAACAACAATAAATCACAAATAAAATCATATTTTCAAAAACGATAAAGATAACAAATTAACAGCCTTGATAGCCTAAACATATTATATAATTATAAAATCTCATAAATTTCTTAGCAATTTATATGCAAGAATCCCAATTTCTCATAAAAATATGATATTGATATTAACATTGTAATTCTATATTGTAAGCATATTATGATTTCTAATAAACTAGGGAATAAAGTATCTCATATTGTTTCTTTTTCCTATATATAGAAAAAAGCTTCAAACTTTATAAAACAGGTGGCAATGAAATTCGACACAAATAAAAAATTCTCTTTTAAGTTTAATGACTAAATCCCAAATAAATGTTGATCTACAAAATTATATTATCAAGTTATCACACCACCTTCCACCACCCCCTTCAACCTATGCACTCGACCTCCAATTAACAATTCCCGACCAAACTCTTGAAGAAGCAACAATCCACATTCCAATCGCACGCCAAAAATCTCCTCAACATTAAGAAACTACTAATTTCTAAATTGTGGAAAGAGGCTTAAAATCGTTGGGACGGAGCGTGGCTGCACTAAAACAACACTTGCATACGATTATATATTGTAGTGAATCGAACAAAATTATTGAACAAAATCGCACACTAACATAATGAGATTGAACTCGCAATCGATCGAATAAGAACCAGTGTTTTCAGAACCGGACCGGACGTCGACCCGGTAACCTCACTGGTTACTGGTTCGAATCGGTCGAACCACTACTCCGCCCGGTATAACACAATATATTATAAAAATCATAAATATATATAAAATATATCTTACTACATAATTTTGTTAGTATCAATTTTAGGAAACGAGAATTTATAAATTTGTTTCTTCACTTTTAATTGATATGTTTCTAATCATAAAATTCATAATTTAATTCATTTAGTTAATTTGTTATTCAAAAATAAAGAAAATTAAATTAGAGTATTTGACTAACATATAATAATTAAAAGATCAAACTACGCATGTAGTGGCTTAAGTTTAAACAAATATGCATAATATTTCATGTATTCTAATTATTGAAGTGTTCGAAAAAAATAATACTAGTCTAAGAACGTCTACTATATAAAAGAAAATAACATAAGAAATATGCTTTATAATATAATACTACTAAGTTATAAAAATAATAGCATAATATATCTTTTTATATAAGAAAAGTATATTCTAGCTATGTATATGTATATATATATATATATATTAGATCAATTGGTTAAAACATCTATTATTTACTTAGAGGTATAGGGTTCAATTCCACTACCATGAAAATTTTAATTTTTTTATAAAGTAATATACAAACCAGTTCAACCATTACAAAACCGGGTCACCGATTACTAATTCTTGATCGGTTCTTACCGAGTTTGACATGTTTTTAAAGCAACCAGTTCTGGAACTCAACTGGACTGGCCAAGCTTCCGGCCACCGGTTAAACCGGTTCGATCGGCCGGTCCGGTCCGGTTTTAATTACACTGACAAGAACACAAGAAAAAAAAAATGAAAACACATCAAACAAACACACAAAATACTCGGCTCGGCGTTCACCAATTGATGTGATTGTGACCCATATTCCAAGGAGCAAAGAGAGTGAATTTTACTGCTCTAAAATATGTTACAAACTGAGAGGGAATCAAATGAAAAACTAAGCTACAATCTGCGAGAAAATGGAGCTTATATACTGATATACAAAGGCTTAACTAACTCATGTAGAAATACGCGTTCTAACTGTCTTGCTAACTCACGCGGTTTCATAACAGAAATTCAAAGACCTGAAGTGACCAAATTGCCCGTGCGTCTTTAAACTGAAATCACGCCGACAACTCTCCACCTTGGTTTATATTTTCTAAACAACACAACCTCAAAACCAACTCACTGATCAACTAGCCCTTAACGGGATTAAGCTCCAATCAACTGAATCTGGTCCAGACAATAACTCCATTTATTGCCTTGCAAAGGTTTGGTTATCATATCAGCTGGATTGTCATCGATTGATATTTTATCATAAATTACTGATCCTTTAGACACCTCCTCTCTGACAAAATGTAGCTTGATGTTTACATGCTTCGCCCTCTCATGATACATCTGATTCTTGCTCAGATGTATTGCACTTTGATTATCACAAGCCACTGTAGTTATCTTGTCCTACAGATTCAGTTCCCTGGCCAAACCATCAAGATATAATGCTTCCTTTACTGCTTTTGCAAGAGCTATATACTTTGCCCCTATGGTGGATAAAGCCACAACTTTCTGAAGGTTTGCCTCTCAACTTATAGTAGTACCAAATGTATTGAACACATACCATGTGAGAGACTTCCTTGTGTCCAAGCAAACAGCATAGCCTGAGTCCACAAATCCTTTCAAACACTTTGAATTGTTACTTCTGCATGTAGCTCCACCATAGACCAATACCTTATTCATAGTTCCAGTGACATATCTCAAGAACCACTCAAAGCTTGCCAATGGATCTTACCAGGACTTGCCATAAACCTAATGTCTATGCTTACTGAATATGCTAATTATAGTCTAGTGTAGACCATAACATACATTGTGATCCAACCACATTACCATAAAGAATCCTAGACATGAATTCCTTATCCTCTCAGTTTGTGGTGACTATTAACAGTCAGTTTGAACTGTTGTGACAGTGGAGTAGTGACCACTCTAGCTTTTGACATTCCAAACTTTTCTGTTAGCTTTCTAAGATAATCCTCTGGAGACAAGTATAGAAGCCCCATATTTCTGTCTCTACTTATTTCCATTCCCATAACCTTCTTAACAACTTCTAAGTCCATCTCAAATTTATTCTTCAATTTGTTCTTTATATCAACAATCTCTCATTTGCGTTTATTGATGATGAGAATGCCATCAACATACAAGAGTAAAATTGTAAAAGACTTTTCAGACTTGAGTTTGAAGTACACACCATTATCAAACTGAATCATATTGAAATCAACCTTCATCATGAACTCATCAAACCTCAGGTTCCACTGTCTCGTCGACTGTTTAGTCCATACAAGGATTTCTTCAGTTTGCAGAGAAACTCTTCTTTGCCCTTAACTTCAAACCTATCAGCATGTTTCATTAGAGTCTCTTCATCAAGATTTCCATAAAGGAAAGTTGTTTTAACATTCATATGTTCTAGTCTCAGGCCATAAGTTGCAACAAGAGATAGACGCACTCTGATGGATTTGTGTTTAACCACTGGTGGAAACACCTCATTGTAGTCAATGCCCTCTCTTTGTGTGAACCCCCTTGAAACTAATCTTGCCTTGTACCTACCCTGCTCTACTCCAGGAATACCCTGATTCCCCTTAAAGGTCCATTTACATCCTACAGTTTTAGCACCATTTGGCCTCTCAACAAGATCCCAGGTTCTGTTAGCATCCAGATATTTCATCTCTTCTTGCATGGCTTAATCCATTTGTGCTCCTCTTTAACAGTTGTAACAGTTTTATAACCCTTGGTATACTCTTCTAAAACACTAATGGCACCAACTAATGAATAAGCTAGCAAATCAACATAACCATACCTCTATGGTGCTCTTGTTTGCCTTCTAGTTTTGTCCCTTGTAATCATGTATGTGTGATCTTCAGGGTGATCAAGTTATTGCTCTGGTTGATCAGTTTGAGCATCAAATGTTCCTTATTCCTCCAGAAGACAAGTACTAGCCCATTGCTCTCTTTGATCTTACACAAGCTCCACCTCAAACTGATATATTACAGTGGTTTTAATGCCTTGATCAATCTAAGTAGTAATTGTAGAGTTATTCATGGTAGGTCATAACTTCTTTATTGAACACCACATTTCGGCTAACTAAGAATTTATGTGGCATGCTTCCAGACGACATAACTTATAGCCTTTAACTCCTTCAGGTTATCCTAAAAATATGCACTTAAGTGCTTTAGGTTCCAACTTATCTTTTTGATGTGAGCATAAGCAGCACATCTAAACACTCTTAAGTTCTGCATATTTGGATTATGTTCAGACCATACCTCTTTTGGTGTGTTCATATTTAGCGTTGTTGAAGGACACTTGTTGATTAGATAGCAAGCACTGACCACTGCTTCAGCCAAGAAAACCTTAGGTTAATGAGCACTATGAAGCATACATTTTACTCTTTCCACTATAATCCTATTAAACCTTTCTACAAGACAATTCTGCTGAGGAGTACCAGCAATTGTTATATGTCTTACAATACCATTTATTTTACAGTATTTATTGAACTCGTCTGAACAGAACTCCAAACCATTATATGTCCTACATCTTTAGCTTTATACCAATTTGTCTTTTCTACCAGGGTTCTAAGTTTTTGAAAATATGAAAAGTCTTATCCTTAGTTTTCATGACATAAACCCATAATCATCCACTAGAGATAGAAAGTATCTAGCTCATGAATGAGAAGGTGTTCTTGAAGGCCTCCACAAGTCAGCATGAACATAATCACGTGACTCCTTAGTCTTGTGCTGTGCAGCCTTGTGTGCCTTTCCTAGAACACATTGTTCAAAGAAACTCTATTTTTCAAGCTTGTCAGTTCCTAAAAATCCTTGCTTCTCCAGTTCAACCAGTTCTCTTTCGCTGACATAAGCTAACCTCTTATGCCATAACTCAGTCTTGGAACCAGGTTTAGTTACAGTTGTAGCAGTTGATCCAAAAACAACCCTTCCCTCCAAAGTATATAGTCTATTTCTTCTTGAACCCTTCATTACAAACATAGATCCTTTTAGAACCTCCAGAATGCATGATTCACTTTTGAATTGGTAAACATTCTTTTCTAATTCTCCTAGAGATATTAGGTTTCTTTTCAAGTCAGGCACAAATCTGACTTCCTTCAACAACTTCTCAACTCCATCATGGAATCTGAATCTCACATATTAAATTCCTTGAATATTGCATGGCTTATTATCTCCAACTAACCTGATCCTTCTTGTATTTAAACATACTGCTCAAACAAATTCTTGTTTGGTGTCATGTGAAAAGAACATCCAGAATACAACACCCATTCATGCTCAGGATCTTGATTGGATAACATTAATGCATCACCAGACTCATAACCATCCTGCACTATGGCAGCATTCCCAGAATTCTGAGTTTTATTAGAGTTGTTCTTCTGTCTCCCAGGACATAATTTCCTAGTGTGCCCTTCTTCTCACAAAAATAACATTTAAAACTCTCTTTACCACTCTTCTGCTGTGTTTTATGTTTCTTCCTATCATTCTTGCCTTTACTTCTTCTTGTTCTTATTGCTAACTGTAAAACCTTCACCCATACTCACAGTTTTACCAAAGCTCCTTTCATTTAACTCTTTATAGTTTAAGACAGCCTGCAATTCATCAAATGTCAAGAATTCTCTACCATAGATCAGAGTTTCCTTAAAACGACTAAGAGGTTTTGGTAAGGAACTCAACAACAACAAAGCATGATCCTCATCCTCAATAGACACATCTATATTTTACAGATCTAGAATCAATTTTTTGAATACATCTATTTGTTCCTCAATAGATTTATCCTCTTGCATTTTAAACGAATACAAAGCTTGCTTTAGATATTTTCCATTAGCTAGAGATTTAGTCATGTACAAACCTTTTAGTTTGGTCCAAGCAGTCTTCTCCTTCGACACCTGCCTTAATACTTCGTCACCCAAACTCAGTATTATAGCAGTGTGAGTCGTATGAAGCATTGATTTCTTTGTCTTCTCATTGAGATCCTTATACATGCTAGATTCATTCAGTGCATCTAACATGCCTTGTTGAACGAGTAATGCACTCATTTTCAATCCCACAATCTGAAATCATTTTGACTAGTGATTTATCCACATCAAACTTTGTAGACGCCATTGCAACTCGATCCACGCTCACTGCACCATTTTTTAGTGAATCAAGCAAATCTATTGAACAAAACCGCACACGAACACAAGGAGATTGAACTCGCAATCGATCGAATAAGAACACAAGAACATAAAAATGAAAACAGATTAAACAAACATACAAATTACTTGGTTCGGCATTCACCAATTGATGTGATTGTGAACCCTATTCCAAGGAACAAAGAGAGAGGATTTTATTGCGCTAAAATCTGTTACAAATTGATAGGGGAATCGAATGAAAAACTGAGCTACAATCTACGAGAAAACAGAGCTTATATATTGTTATACAAAGTCTTAACTAACTCACGTGCGAAGCACGCGTTCTAATTGCCTTGCCAGCTCACACAGTTTCATTATAGAAATTCAAAGATCCGAAGTGACCAAAATGCCCATGCGTATTTTAAATCTGAAACCACACAAACAATTATACAATCTAATCTGATGGAGGGGCGACGGAGGTTAAGAAGATTGTAGGCGGATCTACTTGGCGCGTGGTGAGGATGCGGTATGCGGTTAGAGAGAGACCAATCTTGTTGAGAGGCGATGAGTAATTTCACTTCTTTCTAAAGACAAGCCAACAGTGAACTAATATGACTGACCAAATTTACTTATTGTTATAGAAATGAGAAAAATATCAAATAAATGATATTGTGATTTCAAAGGATAATTCCAACAAAATTAGGTGGTGTAATTACGGAACATTCCGTGGAATTCGAAAATAGAATGGCATCTCCTCGAACTAAGAAAAAATGAATATATAGATGGAATTTGTAGTTGTTACTCATGAATTATATTGAACTATTGGTTGTGTTTATGATCAATTAAAAGTTTTAAAGGTTGCACTCCATAATAGTTGCTAATTTAAGGCCTCTAATCAACAAATTGGCGCCGAAAGTAAGATACGAAAAAATTGGAGGGAGAATTTGTAGCTTTAACATGTATGATGTAACCATCAACTAAAATAATCTACCACCACGTCAAAATCATCTTATGAATTAACTTAAAACACAAAAGGATAAATATTTTTCTCATCAAAGTACTCATAATGTCTCCGAGAATTGCACTTAAAAGTACATATAAAAATAAAAGTCGAACCATATATACCTCAAGTCCCCAACAAAAAGATTCAGTTAGTACACTTTGCAGGCATATACATCCCCACATATATAAGTTGCTATGATATGATTGCCAATCTAAGTCATTCCCTTTTGACTCATAATCCATGCAAAAAGGGAAACCTCCTTTTGACCATTCCACTTCTACTTGCACTCCAACGAAAATTCCATGCTCATTCCTTTTTCAAGCCACTAGTGCCGTTTTTCCCTCGTTTTTCTGACCTCATTCCGTGCCAAAAATGGGCGTATGGAAGGTTGGTAAGTTCCGTTTTGCAGCATGGAACGTATGGACAGACGGTGCAATCCAACTCTCGTTCCCCAAAGTCAATGCCTCGTGAGTTGTACCAACGTTCCCATCAAAGGGAACGCGCAACGTATCAGAACCTGACCCTGAGCTTGCACCATTAGTACTATCTTTCTGCTGATAAACGCCACCATCTAAGAAACTGCAATTCTCATTATTACTACGATCACTACCATCTGCATTGGGGCGGGATAAGCCATGTTGGAGCTCAATGCCGAAAGGTGTTGTACCATATGCATTAAGGACACCATTGTGTGTGACTACCGAGTTTTGGTAGCCCAATGCAGCCCACAAGCTTGTCGTTTGATCTTGCTTCATTGGCAATGCAAAATTAATGCTTGGCACCGAATCTTGAGATTGGAAAGGGGCAGACGTGGCCGAAGTAATATCCTTGTTAAGGTTGTCGTCTGTCTGTAACGACGTCCCATCAACGCTCTTGCTCTCGGGAAGAGATTCAGACGAGGTTTTCGGCTTGTTGTTTAGGCCACCGACGGGCAGATTGCTGCTGGCTATGCTCCTAACGTCGTAACGGCTCATGTCGAAATTTGTAACCGCATTGAGTCCCCTGAATTTTATCGCAGCAATGTCGTACGCCTCCGCTGCCTCTTCTTGAGTACCTGTTACGTGAAATTATATAAGATAAGTTTGGTTTCATGCATTTTGGTATAACGATTTAATATAACGTGACATCATGCGGACAATTAGGAATGTTACAAAAGTCTAAAGCTACTTTATTCACATCATGTACCACCGTTTAAAAGACCAAAGAGAAACAGCCACGTAACACATTTATTGTACTTGTTAGACCAGTGCAGTCCTGTTAATTTTGGGCGATCCACCGCCATGGCAACCAATAGTGGCTTAGAAACATAAATTGTACATTCGATCTGTCATTTTCTGGTTATATATCTTGATTTATTTTTTGGGAAATAAACGGCATGATGAATAATATTTTAAGTAATTTATAATGTTGGAGATAAGTATCTATGATAAGACTTACTGAAGGTGCCTAGATAAAGATCCTTATTGCCGGCAACCCTTCCGATTCTAGCTTGCCACCGCCCGTGCTGGTGGTGCCTGAATTAAACAAAAATAAATAAATAAATAAATAAATTATGCTAAAAGAAGATCACATAATTAGAAACGTGATTTTATAGTTTTATACATTTTATTACAAACCTTGTGACACCTCTGTAAATGGAGGCCCCTCGAGAAAAGCCACTACTTTTTCTGCATAAATATTCAGAGTTCGATAAACTTTATCTAAATTTATAAACTCTAGCAGTATTTAGCTAATTGAATAAGATGAAGACCTTCTAAGGGAAGCAACAAATTCCTGCCTGGTCATGTTCTTCATTTCCTCCACTTCTTTCTCATAATCTGAAACCTGAAACCAAAATGCAGAAATATAAACAAAAAGATATATATCATCAAATAGAAAAAAAAAAAAAAATATATATATATATATATAAGCTATGATGCATGTGACATATAGTTAATCAAATTAATACAACTCTTACTCAACTGGAAAATTGGTAGTGGTGGTCAGACCCCAATACTTGAGAGCTGCAAGATCGTAAGCTCTTGCTGCTTTCTCCTCCTTATCATAGCCACCTTTTAATTCATTTTCATAAATAAAAAAAAAATAAGAATTGTAATGTAACTGCAGAAAAGAATGAGAATCCTAGGAGATCTTTAACATTACAATTTACAATGAAATGAATTTCATGATTTAGTACTTACCTAAATAAACTGGCAATACCAAAATGATGAAATTTGAATCATCCACAAGTCACATCCACATGCCATAAAAAGAAACATATACAATTAGAAATCAAAACACAAAGAATCTACACATCAAAAAATATTCATCTTAAATTCGAGCAAATAATAACTAAAGTACTAAACACACCTTGCCTTCCTTTCCGACTTTGCCCTTCTCGCCTGCAGCTATTATCCCACAAATGAGCTTCATATCTCCCAGTCCACCTATGTCTAAAAATGTCAAAACACACCAAAAATAGTAAGTTTCCGTGAACTAAATAAAAATTCAACCCCCAAACTTTTACAAAATTACCTCGTGACCCCTCTAAAAATGGACGTGCGCTGACCGAAATTCTCCGTCGCCTTCTTCACCGGCGGCGCTGCCGCCACGACCAACTGCTTGTTAACGTCGGCGTTTTGTTCGTTGGGATCAAACCCACGCAAGAAACTAGCGGCTATATTCTTTAACTCCAAGTCATCGTACATCAGCACGTTTTCCGACGACAAATCGATCCCGTGTTCCGCTCCGCCGTCATATTGCGGCGGTGCCACGGCGGCAGAACCACCCAAAAAATCCTCGAGCTTATTCTGCCCTCCACCTGATAAAGACAATTAAAAATCACATTTTCTGAAAAGAACAGAGGAACCCCATTATAAATTAATGTGTATCTGAGTACAGAGTACAATAAAAATCGAATCTTTATTCATTTTTAACCAACTTTTATATGAAGATTTTAATAAAGAGAAGTAAAAATCACATTATTAGAGAAAACAGAACAACCCCATCACAAATTGATGTGTAACTGAGTATAGATCACATAAAGGTTGAATCTTTATACATTTTTTTTTATCATTTGATAAAGAGAAGTAAAAATCACATTATTAAAAGAAACAGAGCAACCTCATTATAAAATAGTGTGTATCTGATTACAGAGCAAATAAAGATAGAATCTTTATTCATTTTTTGATATGATAAAGCAGAATTGAACTTACTGGTGTTAGCAGAGTTGAATAAAAAAGTGGGGTGTTGAAAGAGCTGTTGGGATTCATTGGAAAGAGAGAAAGCAAGCCAATTTTGAGGAATTGGATCGGGAGGAGGAGGATCCATTGTTTAATTTGTTGGTGTAATTTTGGCGTGAAAAATTAGACAAGGTGCAGGTGAGTTCTTTCGTTGGGAAACAGCGCTAATGAGACTGAGAGTGGAGATTTGTTTATTTTTGTTTAGTTTAATGTGTGGATTTGTAATATGAAACGGTGAAAAGTGAAACAAGGGATGGACACATATATAGAGGTGGTGAAAGAAAAATTGTGCACGGGGAACGAGGTAGCTTTCCGGTCCTGTCAACTCTATCTGTGGGAATTATGGATGGTTTTTGAATAAAACTACAATTTTAAAAATGTAATTATGGGATGGTTTTTGTATATTAGTTATGTTATATATATTTCTCCAAAATTTAATTATGAAAAGTACAAAAAATAGTGATGTAATCTTGATGACGCTAATTTTTCGGTTAGCTTATCGAACCAAGAGGGTCGATCATTTATATGACAAGGATAAAATGGGAAGGACGAAAAAAGGTCGATGAAAGATCCCCGCTTATAATATAACGGCACATTTAGTTGCCACGTGAGCTTAAAACCCATATAATTTAATATCAAGATTATACTAAATAAAATAATTAATCTTACATTTGGATTGCAAAAAAAAAAAATCCCACCTTGTAGACTTAAATTTTACTAAAATTCATGTTTGATTGCACATACACATCCACATAATTTCGTGAATTACCAAAACTACCCTTAAGTTGCTTCGTAATTCGTGATTCTACTTTATGTCACTCAATTGTGATGTAAGCACCTTTTTAGAGGGTAGGAAAATGTAATTTTTTTTGAAAAAGTGGGGGCAAAACGGTATTTAACTTGAGTGGCTGAAGTTGGTGGTTGTGGCATTAAATTATCATAGGGGAGGTGAGATTAGTTATCTTGAAAAAATGCTCAAAAAAAGCAATTTATGTTGGACCCCTTCTACCTTTTATTTGCCAACCAAATGTGGTATAAATCCACACTACTTAATTAATATGGGTTGTTAAGGCCTTAAGGGCAACCAAATGTGCCGTAAAAAGATAATAGGAACATCAATTCTGACTTCTGAACAAGAGTGTGAATAAAAATGATTACATTGTTTATGAAAATCAAAGAGCCAATTTTATTTTTCGGTTTCAACCAGGAGAGTTATTCATACGTGGGTTTCATCTTGAGTCCAACAATTGATTACATGATTTGCGTTTACTTGCTAACACGTTGATTAGTTGATTGTCAAGTGTTTATATTTTGTTGACTTATGTGTTACTTGGTATATGTGTTGTCTTCGTGGTACCATAGATCGATCATGGGGCATTTAAATGTAGTCAGTTTGTACATGTAGTTATATTTGTCGGGCATATCCTTGCCATGCACGTAGTCTTTATTTTGTCTGCTTCTGAAATGAGGCGAGGTGTGCTTTGTGAGCATCGATGATGTTGTGTTTGTTGTTTACAACCTTGGTGCGTGGCTTGTTCTCTTTGGTTGTAGCTTTCAATTCCCGTAATGGCGAGTTCGGCTATTTTCGAGTGAAAGTATTTGTGTAGTCTAATTATTTGTCCTCTAACGAAATCCCTACCTTAAGTGAAACTCTATGAAACCAATCCCCCTTGATGAAAAGATGCTTCTCGAATTTTTGTGGTAGTGTTATACCAAATTATGCACGACCAATAACATCTGGACACGTGGCGCCTCGACAACGAGATAAACGATAATTTTTTCCAATAAATTTAGCAAGTAAGTCAAAATATGGCCCTAATTCAACACTTGGGCCCAATTTAACTTGTAAGCGCATTTAGAGTTGAAGGTGTTGTTAGAGTTAAAAAGCCCATTTGATCTGACAAATCTATTCGAGTTGAAAGACTAATTAGAGTTGAAGACCTATTCAAGTTGAAACATCTCATTCGAGTTGAAAGGTACCACTCGAGTTGAAGGCCTATTCGAGTTGAAAGGTTAACTATAGTTGAAGCAATCTGTTAGAGTTGAAGACCTATTCGAGTTGAAACATTGCATTCGAGTTGAAAGGTACCATTTAATTTGGAGGTCTATTCGAGTTTAAAGGCTAATTAGAGTTGAAGCAATCTGTTAGTGATGAAGACCTATTCGAGTTGAACAGCCATTCGAGTAGAAAGTGTTATTCTAGTTGAAAGCTATTCAAGGTAAAGGCCTCATTCGAGTTGAAAGTGTTATTCGAGGTATTTTCACTATTCGAGTTGAACAACCAATCAGCACATAAAGGCTGGGGCCAAGCATGGCCACTTCGATAATTAAGGAAAGGTTAACTCTATAAATGCTCAGCTAATCATCATTATCGGGGTACATTTTTTAGAGAGAGCTCAAACTATTCGAGTTATTGTTATTCGAGTTATAGCTATTAGAGTATAGTTATTCGAGTTATTGCTATTCAAGTTATTGCTATTCAAGTTATTGTTATTCGAGTTGTAGCAAGCCATTCGAGTTATATCAATAAGTCTGTTGAATTCGAGTTATCCAGTTGAATTCGAGTTATTCAGCCTGTTTAGCCCATTTTTGCTATTTTTCAACGTATTTCAACATTATGATAGGCCCACCCCTTCAAAGGGCAATTACTGACTTAGGCATCAGAGTGTCTTCGCGGGGCCAGTCCCCGCCTAGTTCACGTGTCGTATTTTTAGTGCAGGTTTCTCGAACTCAAAGCTAGCATGGGATCAATCGAAAGTTCGGACTAGTCTGACGTGGAGTGACTAGCCAAGAGAAGAAATTGCTGCATCAAGTAGCGTGTCTAAGTCAGGAGCGTATACATGGGGTGATCTAGGGTAGCTACAGTCCCCCTACCTTTTTTATATTAATTTTTTTTAGCTATAGATCTCTTTATTAAAAATTGAAAAAACTACTCATGTACTATATTTAATTAGCACATAACTTTGCATATTATTTCAATTAAAAAAATCTCCCTTTTCATGTTAAAAAAATTAGTTAAAAGTCTACTATTATATCCAATGGCTTGTAGTAGAATTCTGAAAGCTCCTTTCTTGCCTATTGTTCTTTGAAGAAAAAGAAAATAGTCCCTGTCGCTCATATCATCAAAATCTAAATAGATTTAAACTATAAAATATGTCATCATATATATATATATATATATATATATGTGTTGTACACAAAAGTAGAGGTAAAGATGGTATATAGAGTTAAGATATGAGTCGATAAAAACTGGCACAAAATAAATAGTGATAAATCCAATTAAGTAACATGTGTACGTGAATAAAGATGGACGATGTTTACGAAGAAGTTTAGTAGATATTCAATAAAAGAAAAAGAAAAAGAAAAAACATTTAGCAGAAAGACGCATATGCAATAAAGGCGTATATTTAGCTGCATGCAGAGTGTAACAAGTGTAGACATATAATGGGATGGGCAGGGCGGTCTCTCTTTCTACGTTTTGTCTCTGACCAGGACAATACGAAAACATTTCATTAATTTACGCATTAGTAAAAAGAAATACGAAATGATATAAAACAAAGAAAGTTGATATAGAGGGATAGTACGTGAGAATGGGCGCGAATGTATGTTTTTTAATTGTGTGGCAACAAGAAAAAATAAAGTAAACTCGGTTTAGAATGGGCTTTGTGACTTATATATATAATTTTAACACGTATCAATAATTACTTTATTATGTATGTAATATTGAAATATTTTAAAAGTCTGATGATCGACGTGGTACAGTTATACTCATATAATCTATTTACTTGGCCTATGTGTTATTATACGAGAAGTAATTGGACATAAGCGAAAAGATCGAAAAATACAAAATCGTCATTTATATTTAAAATGTAGTCGGGTTTTCTGTTTGTTTTTACGAAATATTCAATCGTAGCTTGTTATCATACACAAGACCATTCCGAACGTGTCTCCTAATGATCTTTGTAATACTTTCTTTTGGGAGCAAAGTTAAACTGGAAATTTGTTGTTGTTGTTTTTTTTTGTTTGTTTGTGTTTTTTTTTTTTTTGGTGAAGTTGAACTGGAAATTTGTCAAGTACGAATTGTGTACTTGATATATACCATTTGAATACTTTTGTGTGTGTGTGTATATATGGAAAGAGGTAGGGTTCTGCTATGTTGCAGAGATGATAAGATTTGAGTCACATGCATGCATGTATGCATGCCATCTTGATCGTGGCCAAGTTGCGCAACGGTTGCATAAGGGTTCCAAATTGTATTTATGTATATATTATATTAGGCTTCACTGTGATTCAGTTCTGCCAACTACATTTTGAAATGTAATCCCTATGAACATTCGATTTGGTCAATTATATTAAAACCGGCAGCAATTCAATATTGCTCTCGTTATTACTAATTAAACAGCTTTTCGAAAAAGAAAAGAAAAAAACGTTACTTCTAGTTAGCAGGGGCGGAGCTAGAATTTAGAACGTGGGGGGCGAGATTGAGCTAAATAATTTTTTTTTCTACTAAGGTAACAACTATATATAATTCATACATAAAATGAAAACATCATGTTCAAGAAAAAATAGTACATGATAGATACCTAACACTACCATGTGTGAAACATAGTTGTACAAGTTAAAGTAAGAGTCAATTTTTTCAAAGTAAATATACTAAATATCATCTAGATAACATGACATAAATGAAAATAATACACTATTAACATCTCAATCTATATAAAGTGATATTGATATAATTTTTAGGGGAAATTACATTAAACCCCCTATCGTATGATCTATTTCTGAGTCAACCCCCTTAACTTTATTTTGACTCAGTCAACCCCCCATCGTATAAAGTCAACTTTTTGCACTTTTTCAGGGGTATTTTCGTCAAATGTCAAAATTTTTAATATTTTTAAAAAAGAAATATAAAATTTATTAAGCGACAATTTTTTTTATCTCAAAGTTTTTTTTTCGACAAATTATTTTTTTCGATAAATTTTTTTTTTCAACAAATTTTTTTTCGACATAATTCTTTTTTCGAAAAAAAATTGTCGAAAAAAAAATGTTGTCGAAAAAATAATTTCTGAAAAAAAATATTTGCCGAAAAAAAATGTTGTCGAAAAAAACAATTTGTCGGAAAAAAAAATTGTTCGAAAAAAAAATATTTGCCGAAAAAAAAATCGGAAATAAATTTGGTTGAAAAAAAACTTTTTTTTGCAAAAAATTAATATTTGTCGATTAATAAATTTTTATTATAAGACACAAGCATATGTCTTCATGTGGCCTTATTAATTTTCCATACTCATTAAATACTTAGATAATATTATAATAACATGTATTGATGAATCCTTTCCTATATATAAGATGCATCCGGATGTAAAATACTTACCATTCTTCAAAAGCAATCTTACACATATTTGCACATTATTTCCTAAGTTATTTTGATATATTGTTCAAATTCCCAATAGTTTAAGTTATTTCATAACACGTTATCAGCACGAGAGTGCTCGATCCGGAAAAATCAAGTTCCTTCGTCAAAGATCACGTTCAACGTCAAACGGTATGAAAGTTTTATATTTACTTGTTCATCTATCTACATTATTATAGACAAGGCGGACTACCGCCTATCTATGATTTTATGATTAGATGAACATGTGTTTATAATTTTGTTGTTAAAGTTTTATATTTACGTGTTCATCTATCTACATTATTATAGACAAGTGCGGACTACCGCCAATCTATAATTTTAAGATTAGATGAAAATGTCTTTATAATTTTATTGTTATCTAACTCTAACGCTAACGATAATCTTAACACTCGTTGATGCTTGAGTTAACCTCAAGCTAAAAACGACTACTAACACTTAATTATTATGGAAGATTTTACTTTTACCTCCTACTATATTGCTTAATTTATTCCACAAGCCCATGAAAGTTTTTAACATAGTAATGTGGCGAAAATTATTTACGCAATTAGATTATTTCAATTATGTTAGTTATTTACATTATTCCATAAGCCCATGAAAGTTTTTACATAGTAATGTGGCGGAAATTATTTACGCAATTAGATTATTTCAATTATGTTAGTTATTTACATTATTCCATAAGCCCATGAAAGTTTTTACATAGTAATGTGGCGGAAATTATTTACGCAATTAGATTATTTCAATTATGTTAGTTGTTTACACTATTCCAAAAGCCCATGAAAGTTTTTACATAGTAATGTGGTGGAAAATATATGTGTATTTATTTATCGTAATATTATTCCATATGTCTGCTAAAATATCGTTAATGCGGCGGAAATTATTTTACATGTTATTACAATTAAGTTTTGTTGCTAAATTATTAAAGACATTACCGTTCATAAAACATGCCAAAATAAAGAAAAATGATCGCTTTCTAACGGCTATAAAACGGCTACTTATAGATATCTTTCTTCTATAAATATGCAGATTTCATAACTCAAACTCCACACAAATCTTCACCTTATTTCTCTCATCTTGCAAAATGATCTCTACAACAACAGCGATCTTGATCCTCATTTACCTTTCAATTTTTATGTTTATGCTTGTAGATGAGGACACTCTTATGTTTGTCCCTATGATATTCCTCCTTTTTATCATAATAATGTTTGAGTTCAAGATTTGGCTAGAGATGAGATAATTACATTGTATTATTGTAATAATTGTGGTTGTGTGGTTGCGTATTAAAATAAAATGTCTTGATCCTAATTATGTTTGTTTTAATGTTCATTTAGCTGCAATATGTCTAATCTCTCGAAAGTAGATTTCACCGAACTCACTGTCGATGGGAAAAATTATATGCAATGAGAATCAAATGTGAAAACGCATCTTACTGCGAAATTCCTCGGGGAAACAATTGTTGAGGAAAATGAATGTACTGACCAGCAACGATGCGAGGCAATTATATTCCTGCGTAGACATTTAGATAATTTTCTGCAAACGGAATATCTCGATATTACAGATCCTTCTGAGCTATGGATTAATCTGAATGAAAGATATGGCCACCAAAGGGAAACAATGCTCCCAAAAGCCATACATCAGTGGAACACATTAAGGTTCCAAGATTTTACATCAGTAAATGATTACTCCTCTGCCATTCATAATATCCGACAGACTCTAAAATTTTGCGGAACAGAAATTACCGATGAGGAAATGATTGAAAAAACTCTTTCTACTTTTCATGTCAGTCATATACTCATCCAAATGCAACACACACTAGTCGGATACACTAAGTATCACGAACTAGAGAGAGTGTTATTAACAACAGAGAATAGTAATAATATATTGATTAAGAATTCTGAGTTACGCCCAACTAGAGCACAAGCATTGCCAGAAGCGCATGCCGTAAATTTCTTAAACTTCTGTGGACGAGGAAATTACAATAATGGTGGTCGAGGCAGAGGCCAATATCAAGGTCGGGGTGGTTTCAGAGGAGGATATGTTTCTAGAGGTGGTCGTGGCCATAGAGGTGGTCGTGGTCGTGGACGTGGTCGAGCTAGTTATCACAATCCTTCGACCAGTGATACGGTCCATAACAATAACCATCATAATAAAAGAAAAAATGCTCATCATAAATCTGAAGGTTACTGTTTTAACTGCGGAATGAAAGGACACTGGGCCAATACGTGTCGTACACCTGAACATTTTTGTAAATTGTACCAAGAGAGTAAAGGCAAAGAAAAGGAAGTGAACCTTGTTGAACAAATGCCTAATAATCCCACATATTTGGCAGCATCTGATTTCGCCGATGATCATGATGTTACTATGGCTTGATATGAACTATGTGATTCATATCTGCGTGATTCTTGATTTGATTTGCATTGCGTGATTCCATGTTGTGTGATTTTCGAATTGATATGTATTTGCAATTTCTGCTTGTAATGTACCATGTTTTCATTAATTGTGCTTCCTTATGTATCTTAATGAAACTACTTCTCTTTTTCAAATATATGCTTCATTTATTGTTATATCATGTTTAACTCTACTTGTTTGACATGAAGCCAGTATGGAGCATAACGGTGATTTTTGCATCCCTGATAGCGGTACAACTCACACAATTCTCACAAGTAAGAAATATTTTACATATCTAAAACCAACAAAGGCAAAAATCAATACGATATCAGGTCCTACTGACCTGATTGTAGGATTTGTTAAAGCTAGTTTTGTTTTACCAAATGGAACGTTATTTATCATCAACGATGCCTTATTTGCCCCAAAATCCAGAAGAAATTTGTTGAGTTTTAATGATATATATCGTCATGGATATGATACTAACTCAAAAACTGAAAACAAAACTAAATATCTTTTTATTATTAAGTATATATCAGGAAAGCAACATATATTTGAAAAACTACCAAAACTCTCATCAGGATTGCATTATACATATATTAATGCTATCGAGTCAAATTTGGGAGTCAATGAAAAATCTAAATTATTAACTTTAGGGCATGATCGTCTAGGTCATCCTGGTTCAACAATGATGCGAAAGATAATTGAAACTACACATGGACATTCATTAAAAGGATCCAAACTCAATTTGAACAATACTAGTCCATGTGAAGCATGTTCTCTTGGAAAGCTAATTATAAAGCATTCACCACTTAAAATTAAGACAGAATTACCAACATTTCTTGAAAGAATTCAAGGTGATGTTTGTGGACCTATTCATCCATCATGTGGACCATTTCAATATTTTATGGTATTAATTGATGCCTCAAGTCGATGGTCACATGTCTGTCTATTATCTACTCGTAATATGGCATTTGCGAGATTTTTGGCTCAAATAATTAAAATAAGAGCTCAATTTCCTGACTATACGATCAAGAAAGTCAGACTTGACAATGCTGGTGAATTTACATCTCAAGCTTTCAATGATTACTGTATGTCAACTGGAATTACTG
This sequence comes from Linaria vulgaris, assembly GCA_948329865.1. NCBI lineage: Eukaryota > Viridiplantae > Streptophyta > Magnoliopsida > Lamiales > Plantaginaceae > Linaria > Linaria vulgaris. The sequence continues at coordinate 91,367,740 of OX415254.1, forward strand.
TTGAACATAGTGTTGCACATGTACATACTCAAAATGGTTTAGCTGAATCATTAATTAAACGCCTTCAATTAATTGCTAGGCCATTGTTAATGAAAGTTAAATTACCAACTTCTGTATGGGGTCATGCAATTTTACATGTTGCATCACTAATTCGCATTAGACCAAGCTCGTATCATGAATACTCCCCATTACAACTTGCTTTTGGTCATGAACCTAATATTTCCCATATAAAGATTTTTGGTTGTGCGGTTTATGTTCCGATTGCACCACCACAACGAACAAAAATGGGACCTAAAAGAAGGTTAGGGATATATGTTGGATATGACTCACCATCTATAATCAGGTATCTTGAACCATTAACAGGTGATGTCTTTACGACACGTTTTGCCGATTGCCATTTCAATGAGGCAAATTTCCCAACCTTAGGGGGAGAACAAAAGCAGTTGGAAAAGGATATATCATGGTATAATCCATCTTTATCACACTATGATATTTTAACAAAACAATGTGATTTGGAAGTTAAGAAAATTTTACATTTTCAAGATATTGCAAATCAATTACCCGATGCATTTACTGATATAAAACGGGTAACCAAATCACATATACCAGCTGCGAATGTTCCTGCTCGGATTGAAATTCCGAAGGACATATCCAACAATAATAAAACAAATGCACGTAAGAAACGTGGTCGTCCTGTTGGTTCAAAAGATAAGAATCCTCGAAAACGAAAAGGAGAAAATATTATTAACTCCATTATCGAGGAAACTATTAATGATGAAACAGAAAATGTGACAAATGAGATAACTCAAAAGATCACCGAACCAAATCCCAATACTGAGATCTCTGTAAATTATGTTAATTCATGACTTATTTGGAATCGAAATGAGATGAAAAATATAAGTGAAATATTTTCATATAATATTGCTTATGATCTTATGAATGAAAATGATGATCCTGAACCACAATCTGTGGATGAATGCCAAAATCGGGACGATTGGGTTAAATGGAAAGAAGCTATGGAAGTTGAATTGAACTCTCTTAACAAACGAAAGGTTTTTGGACCTATTGTTCTCACACCTAAAGACGTGAAACCTGTAGGGCACAAATGGGTATTCGTTCGAAAAATAAATGAGAAAATGAAATTGTAAGATACAAAGCTCGACTTGTTGCACAAGGTTTTTCTCAAAGACCTGGGATTGATTATGGAGAAACTTATTCTCCAGTAATGGATACAATTACTTTTCGATTCTTAATCAGTTTAGCTGTTTATGAAAACTTAAATATGCATCTCATGGATGTTGTCACAGCTTATCTTTATGGATCACTTGATAATGATATTTATATGAAAGTCTGAATCATCTTGCTCTAAACCTAGAGAAATGTACTCAATTAAATTGCAAAGATCGTTATATGATTTAAAACAATCAGGTCGCATGTGGTACAATCGTTTGAGTGAATATTTATTGAAAGAAGGATATATAAATAATTATTTGTGTCCATGTGTTTTTATCAAAATAACATCATCTGGTTTTGCAATTATTGCGGTTTATGTAGATGATTTAAATATCATTGGCACTGACAAAGAAATTCATTCAACAATGTATTATTTAAAGAATGAATTTGAAATGAAAGATCTTGGTAAAACTAAATATTGTCTTGGTTTACAAATTGATCATACTAAAAATGGTATATTAGTGCATCAATCTAATTATACCAAAAGGATTTTAAAACGTTTTAACATGGATAAAGCAACTCCTTTAAATCATCCTATCATTGCTAGACCATTAGCTAAAGACAAAGATCCATTTCGTCCAAGTGAAGAAAATGAAGAAATTCTTAGTTCTGAAGTTCCGTATTTAAGTGCCATTGGAGCTTTAATGTATCTAGAAAATTGTACTAGACCTGATATATCATTCACTGTGAATTTATTAGCCAGGTTTAGCTCATCACCCACAAAAATGCACTGGAAAGGAATTAAACATTTATTCCGTTATCTTCACGAACTGTTGATCTTGGTCTATTTTATCCTAACAATGCAGAACAAGAATTGTATGGTTATGCAGATGCAGGTTACCTATCAGATCCACATAAATCCAGATCTCAAACTGGATATGTTTTCACGTATGGTGGCACTGCTATTTCATGGCGTTCTCAGAAACAAACACTTGTTGCAACATCATCGAATCATGCTGAGATTATTGCACTCCATGAAGCCAGCAGGGAATGTGTATGGCTACGGTCAATGACACATCATATAAGAAGTACATCTGGCTTACCAATTAAAGAAGGTCCTACAACACTATTCGAAGACAATTCTGCATGCATTACACAGATGAAAGAAGGCTATGTCAAGAGTGATCGAACCAAACACATACACCCAAAGTATTTTGCCTACACTCAGGAACTCGAGAAGAACAAAGAAATTAATATCCAATATGTTCAATCATGTGACAATATGGCGGATCTCTTTACAAAGGCGCTCCCTACTGTAACTTTTAAGAAACATGTTCAAAGTATCGGGATGCGTCACCTATGAGACTTATGAAGAATTTGAGATGCCAACTTGAGGGGGAGTTCACACGGCTGCACTCTTTTTCCCTTAATAAGGTTTTTATCCCACTGGGTTTTTCCTTATAAGGTTTTTAATGAGGCAGCAGAGACTTGTGCAGAAGACGGATCATATACGTTTCAAAATTCAAACGGCCAAGGGGGAGTATTATAAGACACAAGCATGTGTCTTCATGTGGCCTTATTAATTTCCCACACTCATTAAATACTTAGATAATATTATAATAATATGTATTGATGAATCATTTCCTATATATAAGATGCATTCGGATGTAAAATACTTACCATTCTTCAAAAGCAATCTTACACATATTTGCACATTATTTCCTAAGTTATTTTGATATATTGTTCAAATCCCCAATAGTTTAAGTTATTTCATAACAATTTTATATTTTTTTAAAACAAATATTAAAATTTTTAACATTTGACGAAAATACCCCTGAAAAAAGTGCAAAAAGTTGACTTGGGGCAAAGTGATGATTTTGGCAAATGATGGGGGGTTGACTGAGTCAAAACAAAGTTAAGGGGGTTGACTCAGAAATTGACCATACGATGGGGGGTTTAATGTAATTACCCCTAATTTTTATTTAATTTGAGTAACTTTATCAAGTCACAGTTTACCACGGCTGTTTTCTGTTTGTTAGTTTGGCTGAAAAATATTAGCTTCATGGGAAACATAAGTAAAGAAAATTACATAGAAATTTACCAATTTCTTTACTTCAATAAAAGAAAAATATTTTTTACAAGTTACCCATTTTCCCTCAAAACAAATTGGGCAAATTGAAAATGAAGCTAGTGGTTTCTCTGTTTTTCCTCATCTCTAAGTAGAATCATATAATTTTTGAACTACAATCAACTAACCCTAGTTATATAAATAGCTTTGTACACAATAAATACTTAATCAACAATTCAACACAAAATCTTACTTAAACTATAAATACTATAAAGAAAAATATGAAAAACAATTATTACTTACAAAATGGGTTGGGCAATGAACAGATTTTTCTTAATCTCCTCCAAAAAGAAGTACAGTAACTCTCGTCGCTTTTGAGGTATGAATTTTGTCTTTTTCCTTTTTTTTGCAAATTGTTAAATAAGATTTTTAGACACTAATACTACCTTTTCAGTAATGGACTGTAAATTTTTAGTTAGTTTAATTATTTTGTGGTCTTATATATGGGCCAGTTTTTCTTTTTTTTAAGAAAATAAAAAGAAGCCCACGCCCCAAATTTGAGAGATTGGAGAAGAGGCAAATGTGTACACGGTTCTTTTAATATATATATATAAATATTTGAATATATAATTATATCTATATAGTAGTAGTAAACAAAAATAATTGCAACTGCCCCGCACGCACTTCCACTGGCTCCGCCACTGCTAGTTAGCATGATGGATCAAGTTTTGTTTAGGTGTATTTTCAAGAAGCTAAATATCAGAAATACCTTGTGTTGTTTCAAGATATTTTCAATATCTTTTAAAGAAATGCGTAAAAGTCATACTTACAATGAACATGAAAAACAATTTATGTTTCATTTCGATTGCGTCAATAGAAACATATTGATACCTTTCGAGAAAACATGTGGAAACTTTTGATCCATGCTCCTTGGTTATTGCAAAATATTTATCTAATATTTCAATTAATATTTTGAAATTGTTAATAATTTCAGGATTAAAGTCATTTGATAGTTGATACAGATGATGGAGAAAATAGTATACGCTGATAATATAATATAAATTTATTATATATACTAAAAAAGATAAAGATATATGGGGGGCTTTTGTCATGATGTAAGCCCAACTTTTTGTCTCCGGTCAAACCATATTGAACTGAGATAATCATTCCCCACGTTCGCGCCAATATTTTTATCATCATGTGCTGGACTTAAAGCCCATTAATTAGTTATTACTTCATTATACACTTGCCAAGTTGCTCAAATATTATGAGTCACCTATGCACGAACTAAATGTAAATTTTCCTACCGACGATATAATTTAAAAATACAATATTGAGGCCTATCTCATGATTTGCATCACGCCATACTTTTAAAATGTAGAAGCTCAAAATTAACTGTGATCCGTAATAAATTAAAGTCTATATTTTATGGTTACTCATCACGTCACGTGGTTTGTTTGGGCGATCAGGAGAAGTGGTTTCTAGCTCACAATCTCGTACAGTGTGGTCTAAAATTTGGCGTTCTCATTGTGCTAATAAGATTAAAAAAAAAAAAACAAATTGTGGCGTACGTACGTGGTTGCATGGCTATCGTGCCTAAAAGATGGAATCTTTGGAGGCGGCCCATTTGCGATGATAGTCCGTGTGTACGTCGTGTATATAATGAAGGGTGGAGACGAAATGCGGTAGCTTATTTGAATGTCATGTCGCGCAACAAATGTATTGGGTTGTGGTGAACGTTCCAATGTCACGTTGGATCACGCGGAGGAGTAAATCTCGAAATGGTTTGATCATTTTGCTCGGGCCGAGACAAAAGAGAACATGAGTATCATTGGAACAATCTGTTGGGCGGTGTGGGGGAATTGAAACGGGATGTTGGCGATGGCAGGGGATAAACCGAGGAGACTGGATGAGATAGCATCTTTTGGGGGGTGTATAATGTCTGAATAGTGCATGGCTCGGCAATGACGGATACTTGGGAGGTGTCAATTGGAGATATTATTGAGGTTAACTTTGACGGAGCTAGGATCGAGAATGAGGAGGTGATTAACATTGGGGTTGCGCACATGATAGCACTGTTGATAAAGTTGCATGAATGCAACGGTTGGTTGGAGCCGTCCAGTGGCTCACGTTTCAGCACGCACTGTTGTGGAGGATGCGGACTGGCCGACTATCGATTGATTGTGTTCTGATTTGTTTTTAGTTGGTTTGTTTTCTGTTTTTGGTGCGTTAATTGTTATACCTATAGAGACTGGTTTGGTTTGCGACGTCGGTTTTCCGTTACTGAGTTGGTTAATAAAGTTCAAAAAAAAAAAGTGGCATAAATCTATTTGTGTCATATAAATTGGCATGTCATTTTGACACAGAAATTCTTGTGATCGTAATCCTGAACATAGTACATCAGCCCTCTTCTCTTATGTTCTAGTTCTTATTATTGGCTAGAAGACCACATACTTTATGATGTTACTACATAGGAACACACAATTAAATGGACTGTGCCACAATGCAAAAAGTATGCTGCCACTCTTCAGTTGCTCTAACAAGTACTTGATCACACATGATTATTGTTGGTCTGTTCATGGCACCAAATCCTAATTAAACCATATTTTTGGCAAAATTTCATGTCATGAAAGTTTAATAAGAAAATTTTCCAGTTATCACATCATTTATATCTTGCTTACATTGCATTCTCATTAACTCTGAGTGTGGATCAATGTGACTAAACTCAAGAACCAGTTCTTTGTAATCTCTCAAGTACCCAAAATTTCGAAAACAAAAAGGCGATTAACAAACACTTCATGCCGAAGAACTTTGCTGAGAATCTATGCAAATGATATCGTAGATGATTTTGTGCATCAATCAAAGCATTTATCTAATCACTGATCCTGAATCTTGGAAGACCAATCTTCTTCCCCACAGTCTTCAAGTCAACTTCTTTCTCAGCTTGAAAATCGGCGTATGTAAATGGCTTGTACTTCGAGCTTTCAATCACACCATCTTCTTCCGGAAACACAAAATACCCAATTGATATTCTCTCCTTTCTCCAGTTCACCTTCACTCTGTGCTTCACGCTTACATACTCGTTATCACTCATCGCCTAAAAAAACGAAACAATACACAAATCAATGCCAATACATGTAACAAATGGTACTCGGTCTCATTTTCACATGTTAAGGATATGTTAGAAAGACCTGCATCATATCTCCAAGGTTCACAATTAGAGTGTTGGGAATAGGCCTTACGTCTATCCATTCATTGTTTTTGTAAACCTGGAGGCCTCCCACTTGATCTTGATGCAGTATTGACAAAACGGAGCTGTCAGTGTGCACATTGATGCCCCATCTTTCTTCGTCCATTGGGCACCGGAGGTAACGATAGACACGCAAAAATCCAGTGGAAGGCGAAAAATAAGATTTCAATTTGGTGGGAGAGAATTTGAGATCTTCTGCCATGGTTCTGAATATTGTGCTGGCCAGCCTAGTTTGGTGGCTTCCATAATCTTCTAACAAAGACCTTTACAACATAAAAGTCAAATAAAATGCACCACCAAAATCAAGGCCACATTTTGAAAGGAAAAAAATCCAAAAAATCGACTTGCATTTGCATTTGTTACAAAGTGACTCACATAACAAGATTAACAGAGTTTCCTTACGTTTTTACATCTGCGTGAAATTTAGTGGAGCCAATTTTACATTTTATCCCACATCGCCCGGATATGAATTTGAGCTTTCTATATGAATTAATCTGTCCATTTCTCTCTAATATAAGGCTTTAAGCAGAAATTTGACGGAATCTAAAGTGAATACAATTTTAAAACTAAGACGTTATATTGGTTTCTAGAGTGATCTTTAGATAGTACTATACTATGGAATACATGGAATATGAATAACCTAATGTTCAACAGGAATAACAAGTTAGCCTTGGGTTACCAAAGAATTTCCAAAGATTAGAGGGGCCATTTTACACGTCGCTGCAAATTGAAAGTGCGGTGGCCTAAATAGTCCATGTACTAATCATCGATCAATAAACAAAAAGACTACGCATAAACATGATTCAACTGATACCAAACCCACACCAAACATTGATTCTTTATGTTTATGCCTGCCATATTGGCTATCTTTTGTTCTTCTTTTTTTCTGCCCTCTTTCCCGATTGTAACTGGAAAATAGCAAAGGAAATTACGTACAAAACAGTGTCACAATATTTATAATTACACGTGCACATCTATAATTAACTTTTGAGTTTTGAGGAGAAACTTATTGAAAAATAAATAAAAATTGGCTCTTAATTGGGTCACATGTCCAATTTTAGTATTTTACTGACTTATTATTTGGTTTTAGTCCTTTTCTGTGGCAATGCGGCCAAATTTAGTACCTTTTATCAAATTTGGACCAGCTGGGAAAATTTGAATAATATACACTATATTCTAAGATATTTCTTTTGGCATTTTGAAGCCTATAACTTGCATTTTCATCAATTTGGTTGTATTGAATTATCGACTGGACCAAATTGATAAAACGGACTAAATTGGACATCTTGTCATGATGGAGGAGAACTAAAATCAAATAAAACTACAACAGAAGATTAAAATTGAATAAGTGAGTGAGACAGTACATTTTTTTCCACTTTACGTACTAGTTCAAAATTTATTACATCATTAGATTATTAAATCTGACGGTGAATCTAATGTTGACACACAAGTTTTGTCATACTAATTTGTCACAAAAGATTCGAGATGGCAAAACACAGCTCAAGGTCAAACATCACTTCAACTAACTAAGCCATTACTTATTAAAATAAAATAAAATCAACTAAGCCGAAAAAAATTGAAATCCGTCACTAAAACTGAGGAATAATAAGATAATAAACCAACCTGAGTGACTCGAGCAACGGATCATCGTACCGAAACTGTGTCGTTTTAGCCAAAGGAACGTTCAGACCTTCTAACCAGTTCGGACAAGGCCCCGTTATCGTAGCGTTACCCGACACAGTAAGTGCCGGGCTGCCCCAAAAATAGAACACGGGATTTGTCAATAAGGCCTGTTTGGATTCAAAACTTAGAGAAAAAAGTTTATTGCCTTGTTCATGAAGTTGACTAAACAAGTCAGCGGGAACTCCATGGTTGACCAGCCTGAACATGCCCCACTCTTTGCACACCTGGCTCAAATTTTCCGGGTTCATGAGCTGGAAATCTATGACGGGAAGTGGGTCTGGATTGGATACGGGTTCGGATCCGGATCCGGGTGGGTTGTTAGTAGGGTGGTTGCCATGGTCAACGGTTTGGATATGGCGAAAGAAAGGAGGGTAGGATTCAGAATTGGTGGTCATTATTGGGATTTTACTACAAAAATGGAGATGGTTACTTGTTGCATCATGTATGTACTGTAGTGTTGAGATTAAGTATGGTTTTGTAGTTGGGATTTGGTAACGTTTGTTTGGTTATGTATAATATATTTAGTGGGGGTTAATTAAGATTCTTATGATTATTGGTTTTTTTTTTTTATAGCAGTGTGTTATGGGGGCCAAAATCTAGCAGTATCTACCGCGCGGCCAAGTGTAGGAAATTCAGTACGTGTTGGACCATGTTTTGTGTACTAGCGATAATAATATGAACAAAAGCCGAAAGTGAATGTGTCGGGGTAATTTTACTAATTTGTGATATACCATGATTCGCGTGGCAGGGTATGTTCAGAAACTTGACATCATATACTGTAAAGGAGGTCTATATAATTTTGTTTTATTTTTCAATAGAAAAAGGAGGTCCAATTGTAGAAACATGAGGGAATCTGAACTAGAAATAACAACAGCTATACGAATTTAAGAACAAACTAGTACAATTCACCTTATTATATAATTTGAACACCAATTCTGACAAGCGAAAGAATTTTGATATTGGTCTTGAAAAAATCCACATAGGCTTCACTAAGAACATGAAAGGTGTGAGGTGTGAGTTTAAGCGATTCTTCGTATAGCTGGGCTATTAGGACTTGGGTGTCTCTTTTCGGCGGAACATCAAGTAGACTTATCTTTACTGAACCAAATTTTAAATGTTGTGCCTGGTTTTTATGGGAACTATCTTGACATGATAAGCAAACTAACTTAATTAGTTGACTTTTGGTGGTATTCCCAGGGGCGGAGGTAGAGGGGGTGCAGGGGGGCCATTGTAGTTGGATGCAAGACTCAGTGGTGGAGTTTGTCAGGAAGGCCTTCCAGGAGAAAACATTTGACAAAAAGATTAGTGAGGCTTTCATCTGTCTTATTCCCAAGACTCAATCTCCTGAGAGAATTTCTGACTCCAGGCCTATTGCTTTGTGCAATGTTCTATATAAGATCATCACCAAGTGCATTACCTCCAGACTCAGAGACCTCATGCCTAAAATCATTGCTCCCAACCAATCCAGCTTCATCAAGGGCAGGAGTACCCAAGACAACATTCTCCTGCTTCAGGAGATTCTGCATTCAGTGAGGAGTAAGAAGAAGAACAAGGTTTGCACTATGATCATGAAATTGGATCTAGAGAAGGCTTATGACAAAGTGAGTTGGACATTCTTAGAAGAAACCCTCAAGGCCTTCTCTTTTCCTCCAGATTTAGTGGCTCTGATCATGCACTGTGTTACCAGTGCAGCTACAAAAATTTTATGGAATGGCAGTCCTTTGGAGGCTTTTAACCATAAGTGTGGACTGAGGCAAGGGGATCCTCTATCTCCCTACCTCTTTGTCCTATGCATGGAGAGGCTTTCATATCTGATTACTGAAGAGGTACATAGAGGCTCATGGAAACCAGTTATCCCATGCAGAGGTGGACCAGCTATCTCTCATCTCTTGTTTGCAGATGATTTAATTATCATGGGTAAGGCTACTCTTGGTACTACCAATTGCATTAAGAAGGTGCTGGACAGGTTTTGTGCAGCTTCTGGTCTCAAACTCAGCCTATCTAAATCTAAGGTCTACTTTTCAAAGCCTAATGGCTCTTCTCTCAAAAGAACTATTTGTGGCATTCTGGGAATCAATGCTACTGCTAATCTTGGGAGGTATCTTGGAGTTAATCTTGTACATGGTAGGGTTACTAGGGACACTCACAAGGGACTATTTGATAAGATTATGGGCAGATTTGGTACTTGGAAAGGAAAACTTTTAAATCTTGCTGGCAGAGACACCCTCATAGGTTCTGTCTCATCCTCTATTCCAGTCTATTCCATGCAATCAGCATGGCTTCCTTCCCATGTTTGTGACAAATTGGATCAACTTAATCGAAGTTTTCTCTGGTCTTCTGATGTCACTCAAAGGAAACTTCATCTGGTCAATTGGCAACAAGTTACCAGAGCCAAGAAAGAAGGTGGTCTAGGAATCAGAGTTGCCAGAACAGCTAATGAATCTCTTCTTGCCAAGGTTCCTTGGAAAATTCTGAGCAATGAAGAGACTATCTGGAGTAAATTATTGGAGGCAAAGTATTTAAAAAATCAGAGAATCACTCAATACCAAATCAAACCGACTGAGAGTCCTACTTGGAAGGGCATTATACATTGTGTGAATCTTATGAAGCCTCACTTGAGATGGAAAATAGGGAGGGGGGACCAGATTTCATTCTGGTATGACAACTGGAGAGGGAGTGGTTCTCTCAGTGATGAATGCCCCCTCATTCATCCTGCTGATCAACAACTTCTTCTCAAGGAGGTTCTGGATGAAGATGGTTCCTGGAGATTGTCAGAGTTGAACACCATTTTACCTCAACATATCATTAATGACATTTCTAACAGTGGGATTCATCTGATTGATCAAGAGGACAAATTATTATGGAATGGTACTTCCAGTGGAGTGTTCACTTGCCAATAGGCTTATCGCCTATTTCAATCTAGACACAATGAGGATCTGCCCTCTCTAAGGAATCATACTTGGATTTGGAAGACTGATCTCAGTTTCAAGTTCCAACACTTTCTTTGGCTTTTCTGCAAGGATCGCCTTCCTACTAATCTTCTCCGCTTTCAAAGACAAATAGCACTCACGGCTATGTGCTCCTTATGTAATGTTGTGGAGGAAAGTGGCTTACACCTATTTCGATATTGTCAGGCGGCTCGGAGACTATGGGAACGCATCTTATCACCAGCCGATCTTATAGCTTTTGATAACATACCTGACTCTACCTGGTTGAAAGATAACCTCACATCCAGGTCCTTTAGAAACCTCATTTGTCCAACTCTTAACTGGAAATGGATTTTTATGTCAGTTGTGTGGACTTGCTGGAAGCACCGCAACTCCAGAATCTTCCACAAGAAAGAGATGAATGTTGAGGGAAGAATCATGCAGGTGAAACAGCTGAGTCATGAGCAATCTTTAGGAAGAAGGAAATCCAACCCTACTAAGGCTGTTGTTCATTGGAAGAAACCTATGGATGGTTGGTTAAAACTCAACACCGATGGCAGCCTAAGAGTTCATTCTAACATCGGGTTGGCAGCAGGTGTCATGCGGGACCATGAAGGACGCTGGAAATGGGGCTTTCAGAGGGCTATTCAGTCCCCTTCTGTGGACGAGGTCGAACTGGCAGCGTTGAAGGAGGGAATGTCGTTTGCATGGGAACGGAGAACGCTTAACATCTCCTTTGAGACTGACTCGTTGGTGGCTTATAAGTGGATTACGGACATGGAACCGGGACCTAGCAACATGGCTACTCTTATTCAAGATTGCAAGTGTCTTCTTAATAAGCCTTGAAACGTTACTTTTAATTGGATTCCGCGTGTCGCTAATAGAACGGCGGATGCACTTAGTCATCTTAATATTGTTAATAGTGAGAGATTTAGCCTTTGGGATAGCCCTCCTTTTAGTTATATCACTAGTCTTCTTACTAGTGACTTGATGTAAAACTTATTTTGTTCCTTTGTTATCAAAAAAAAAAATAGTGGGCCAATTTGTGCTTGCACTCCTCAAATAATTTAGCCAAATATCAATACAATCAAGTCTTGGCCCATGTAGTATAATATTCTATTATACAGGCCTACCCTATAATTCAGTTAATAAAAAATAAAAAGAAAGCATATAATTGTTTTTTTTATACAGGCCCACCCCATAATTCAGTTAATAAAATAACAAAAAGGAGGCAAACCCTTTTTCTGCTCAACCCTTGCCCGCTTGCCGACGCTTCTTCCTAATCCCCTATAAGTCATATTGTTTTTTTTCTTCTTCTTCTTTTTGTCAACTTGTAGTTGAACTGTTGAAGCATAGAATTAATATATTATACATAATATTTGTGAAATATATAGTTTTTGAGCCCAACCCCTGCGCCCTGCGGACACTTCTTCCTAATCCTCTGTAAGTCATATTGTTATTTTTTTTTCTTCTTTTTGTCATCTTGTAGTTGAAGCATAGAATTAATATATTATACATAATATTTGTGAAATATATAGTTTTTAATTGTTTGAATATGATAGTGTGTTTGTATAGCAGTTTAGGGTTTAAATATTGCCACACTAAATTGTAATGTTAATTGTGAATTGCGATGTCATACGGATGTTAAAGCTTAAAAGTCTTACATATGATTTTGTTTTCTTAGAATGAGTTTTGAATTAGCAAGAATTTGGATTGATAAAGTAGTTAACTAGTGTTAATTGTTTATATCACTAGGTTTTGGCTTGATGGGTAAAACAAGAATTGACTCGTATTATTAAAAAAAGTAGTATTCCAGATGTTGCTTCTGCTTCTAATAATTGTGATGGTGATGGCGCTCCTCCTGAAAATTCAAATATTCGTCAATCTCAAGTTGAGCACGAGGATTCTCCTCAATCAAAAATCCAAATGATTGATCAAAATACCGACATTGTGATTGAACGAGATCCAGGTAAGCACCAAATGATATGGACTTATGGAGTAGATAAGATTGATCAAATTCGGTTATCATATCTGATAGAGGGACCTTATCAACCTATTCAAGAAAAATCTCCTGATCTTGTTGACAAATATGGTAGAAAGTTTCTCGTATCTTGGTACAAACTATTTCCTGATTGATTGGAATATTTTCCTACAACGAATGTTGCTTATTGTCTTCACTGTTATATATTTGTAAAGCAATTAACAATTTGTAGATCAAATGCTTTTGTTGTTAATGGGTTTCAGTCTTGGAAAAAAGTGAATGAGGGAAAAAATTGTGGTTTTTTGACACATGTGGGAAAGTCTCCTAATTCTTTACATAAGGTTGCGGTAAAACAAAGTGAGGATATGTTGAACTCATTGCAACATATTGACAAGAATCTTGATAGGCAATCTTATGAGTTAGTGGCAAGAAATAGGCTAAGACTCAAACTTTCAGTGGATGTTGGAAAGTTATGTGCATTCTAGGCCATAGCATTTAGAGGTCATGATGAACGTGTTGGCTCACGTAATCTTGGTAATTTTTTGGAGATTCTAGATCACACGGCCTCTTACAATAAAGAAGTAGCTTCATGTGTGAAAAATGCTCCTCTTAATGCTACTTATAAATCTGCCACTATTCAAAAGGAGAACTTGTCAATCTACGGTAGTATAATTCAAAGATTTATTCGAGAAGAAATTGGTGATGAAAAGTTTTGTATCACTGTTGACGAATCTCGTGATGAATCAAAAAGAGAACAAATGGCAATTATTTTGAGATTCGTTGATAAAGGTGGGCTTGTTCGAGAAATATTCTTCGAGATAGTTCATGTCGAGGATACTAAGTCATCTACCTTGAAGAAAAATATGTGACGTTCTTTCTCATCATAATCTTAGTACACATTGTATTCGAGGGAAATGGTACAAGCAACATGCGTGGAGAGTGGAATGGACTACAAGCTTTATTTTTGAGTGAATGTCCATATGCATATTATGTTCATTGTTTCACTCATCGTTTGCAGTTGATATTGGTGGCAACAACTCAAAGTGTGATCCCTATTGAGCATTTTTTTCGCACATTTGAATGTTATTATTAATGCAGTTGATTCGTCTTCAAAACGTCATGATTAGTTGCATCTTGCTCAGTCTACGCGAATAGAAGAATTGATTTCAACCGATGAACTTGAAACAGGGAGAGGAAAAAATCAAGTTGGCAACATACATCGCGCATGTGATACTAGATGGAGCTCTCATTTGAAGTCACTTCATCGTTTACTTGAAATGTTTGATTCTACTCTTCTAGTATTGAGTGAGATTATAAATGATAACAGTGTCGTCGTATCCTCAAAAGCTGCAACTGATGGAGCTTATGATGTAATGATGTCATTTGAGTTTGTATTTATCTTGCATTTTCTGATAGAGTTATTGGGAAAAACAAATCTTCTTTGTGAGTTGTTGCAGGATAAATCTCAAGATATTTTGAATGTTATGGATGCGGTAGCAAATACCGTGTGAAACTATTTATTTTTCTTTAAAAGACTAATTTGGATATGCCTTCAACTGTTAGTCTATATGCTTATGTATATGGTCTTTACTTGTGGTGTTTCGACATGAGTTGCAATGTCAGTAAAACGTGGTACTAGGTGAAAGGGAATGTTGATCGGATTTGAAGTGCATGTTGCATAATGTCTCTTGGTGCACAAATTATTACCGTGTGGCGGGATGTGTAGTTCACAATCCACATATAGCCTCGGGTGGTCTCATTGGACCTTCATTTGGAAACCATGTTAGGTTCCTTATTTATTGCCTTAATCATGGAGCCCTTTACTAGTCTTTATCAGAAACCCTCATAAAGATGGCTTCATTACTTTTTAGCACGAAGGCGCGTCAGTATACAACAGTGAGAAAGTATATGTCACCAATTATCAAGGAAAAAGTTGTTCCATCCACAATAAGAACATGCCTGAAATTTGTTAGTTTGTAATTGGCATGTCAAGGCAAATATACATATACATATACGAAACACCAAGTTTTGCAAATACGTACTAACTATAGAGACATTATAACATCATCACCTTAAAGATATGTATTTCAATTTCGAATATTGATGAAACTTTGATTTATTAACCCCGCGTAGTTTATAAATGAGCACGAGATGGTTTTGGTTGTTGATATAAGAGCTTATGCTCACTCAACACTCGTTAACACACCTGCAAGTACATGAACTAGCGTACCTTTTTTTTCTTCTTGTCAACTCGATGACTTATTTTGTTAAAGCTTCCTTTGTTTCTTTTGACGTTGGACTACTCCATAAACTCAAATTTCGAAAGGACATAACTAGTTGAAACATACATCTATGTTTGAACCTAGGTTGCTTCGTCGGTCGCTCGACAAATCCACATGGATACTTCATCACATTTTTATTGTAAACAAGAAGATGTTATAAGAATCAAAATATGGTAAATCGGTTTTTAAACACTATTGATTTCCTACTTTAATTGGGAATCCATTTCACCTCTAACTAATATGAAGTTTAAAAGATAGCAAATCAAACGAGTTTCTTACTATGAAAAAGGAAATCAACTTTTATATATTCACCCTCACGAAATGTAAGAAGAACTACATACTCATCCCTCTCTAGTTCCAGCTAAAACAAACTTCAAGCAAACATACCACATTATATTTTATCATTACAAAGTAAGTGATTTAAATTTCGCTCGAGCCAAAACAAGAACATTTTTACTAGCTCGAGTACCCCAACTGAAATAACTACCTTTCAAACTACTCTTAATCTTTGAAATTCCCCAACTACCCTTTGCGTTTGATGATCGAGAAATAGGGGACAACGACGAACATTTGTCAACCGATTTGCGAAACGAAACATCGAATCCCTTTTCCGACAAACAATTCTCCTTCTTTTTCCCGTGTCTAAAACTCAAGTTGATACTACTTTTTTTCTCACTCTCCTTAATTTCATACTTCTTTTTAATCCAAAATCTAACCTTTTTAAAGGTAGAATCATTATCCTCTGCCCCGTCGGATATGTTCAGCCGGGGCAGTGGAAGGCCAGAACTTTGCACCGCCGGTGGCGGACTTGGCGGCGGGATGAGCTCGTTTTCTGGCAGGTTTTTGGGCGTGCCCGGCTGCATTTCCCAGTCGAAGGGGACGCCCCCAACAGTGACATCGTATGAGAAGGGGCCCGAGAAATTTTCTGGGGCGGAGACAGTGGAGAGGACTTTGCTTAAAAATAAACCGTCTTCTCCAAGGGTGAACGCTGTTTTGTGGTGTCTGCAATAGTATATTCTCGTGTTGCCTTCGTCCTTTAAATATTTAGACAAAAGTTAGTTTCGTTGTTGTACTATGTCAGTAGTACAACGGTAGCATGAAATTATTTTTCAGTAACTGTAAAAATCACACTTTGTTATTTTTATTTGGCAGGAAATTTCATATGTGATTTTTATTGAGATATATCTCTCTAAAATGTTAGCAATATCACAACCTACCATTGGTTGGTCTATTATAAACACTTAAATCTGTGACATAACTCACTTGGCAGGAACTTTCATATGTGATTTATTGAGACATATCTCTCTAAAAGGTTAGCATGTATCACATCCTACACTTGGTTGATCTATACACACCTAAATCTGTGACATAATTTACTTTTAATTGTACCAAATTGATACATCTAAAGCTAACATTAATTAAATTGAAGTTTGCCTACAACTTATATATAAAAGAGAAAAGCAAATATTCATGTAAATTAACCCAAACTCATTTTAAAGCAACACGAACCAGTATAGCAGAAAAGTTCCACGGGCTGCAGCACAAAGGGCCATCAACATGAATCTTCCTTGACGAGTCCGTCACACGACCACGACGACCGTCATTAGGCGAAAACGAACCCGACAAAGAAGAACTCGAAGAAAAACTCGAATCCCTAACCGAATTAACCACAAATTCCCCATCATCAGAATCTCCAAACCTCGAACTCCCCTGCTTCTTCCTACTACCACCTCTACTCTTACTAAACTTCTCAACCTTCTTCAACATTATCTCACCTTTCATCATCCCTTTCTTCACCATTTTCTTCAACGGAACGTATTTCGACAATTTTGACAATTTGGATACTTTTTCGTTGTCCTCATCATCCTCAGAATCGTGCTTGATGTTGGGAAGAGGTAGTCCAAAACTCTGCATCAACGGCGTTGGACTTAGGGGCGGTATATGTTCTTCTTGTTGTGTATGCTTTGGTGTACCGGGACACATTTCCCATTGGAACGGGACACCCTCGTTTGCTCGATAGAATATACGAGAAGATTCACCCGTGGCCGAAGATTCACGAGCAAGAATCCGGCTAACATAAAGTCCATCATCCTTATTCATCTCCATTTGTACAATGATCGAGCTTGTAATAATTTTAAGAGAAAATGTAGTTGTGAGACTATTTATTGGATTATGACTTACAATTTATGAACATGTAGTTATTTATATAGGAGAAAATGTTCGCCTGATTCAGAGGCGAGGGATGAGAATCAGGCACATGATTATGTGAGATTGTGTGAGAGTGATTAGTGGGATTTTTTATTAAATGTTCTTTCTCAATAAGTGATTTATTTTTGTTTTTGGAGGTTTTTTACTTCTTTTTGACATGGACAAGCAAAGAGACCATATTTGCTTTGAAGGTTACGTTAGACGTTTTTTTGGTCTTACAAGAGGTGATACCATGCATGTGCAACTATCTCAAGCATCTATTATTTTTTCCTTTTCTTGAATTAGATTTTTTGAGAAACTCATCCTATATATACGATATTTTGGGTAAAGCAGTAATTATAAATCTAAATATTCTAAATTTCAGCCATGAAAAATTGTAGGAACTATGTCCACATATTTGATATCTTTTCAGTAGAGAAAATATTACTTAAAACTTGTTGAGGATACAGACAGATTTCACCAAAAATAAAACTTTACAAAAGTCTCTGTGTAGAGTTATAGAGCCTGATTACCAGCATTAAAAGTTTCTTAAGGATATTCAATAAAGCAAAATATTTAGGGTGAAAATATAATTGGACGCAATGTTTGTTACTAATATAATTTGTTGACTTTTAATTATCATCTACAACGTTACGGAAAGTAAAGCCTCCAGTTCACGTCATTTATCAAAACATACCGTGAATAGTTCATTGAATTTGAAGAACTTATTACTTAATTATTAGCTCATTTTGGTGAGGGTATAGGTTTTGACTTTTACAGCATTTGACTGATTTAAGAAATAAAAGATATGAGATCATACGTTTTTTCTTGATTAGGGACTAAGCACAAGAAACACGTATTGTCCCTCCCATGGCAGCGTTACAATTCCAAATTTCCTGTTTCGCAGGGGCAAAAAAGTAGTTATATTATCGTTGGTTCTATGTTATAATTTGAAAATATTTACGAAAATAACAAAAGAAGCAACAAAATAATATTTTTGGTGAGCTGATTACTGATATTCCGGAAATAGGGATTGTATTTAAAAGAATCCACAAAAGTCGGAAGGTTATTACAGTTGATTAATGAAAAAAGATAGTGATTTATGTAGATTAGGCAGTTACCCAGCAAATATAATTCATACGAACAAACGGAACAAGACTGGTATAGTGAACTTTCACAACATGATTTTCTGTCAAAATACTAACATGGAGTTGTAAAATCTAGGGTGGATTAATGGAAAAATCTGCGGGTATGATCAACTGAGACACAGTTGAAAATGCTATTTGTTTGTTTAATGGGGAAAAACTTACAGCACAGTTCATTTCGAGTATGAGACGAAGTTAAAAGGACATTCTCGTGCATAACCAATATCTAATATTTCAGTCACAGCGTGAACATAAAGCAATTACATATGAACAATAATGCCAGCAAGGGGCTATTAGCGGCTAATACAATACATGAGTTAATTGGTCTTCTAAGACTCTGAATAGATCGAGTCCGTACAATTATCAGCTTTGCAACTGAGTGAAGTTTGCCACAACAAACACTGTAATTACACGAGCAAAGATAGAAGTGTCAGCGTAACTTTACTGTTATCCTCCAGAAATGTGGCGATATACAGCCCCTCAAGAAGCTGTAAGCAAGAACAAAGTACAATTTGTTGGGAAGACATCAGGACTTTGAGAATTATGTAAAGAACTTCAAAAAATGCCACAGTTCTATACCTCAACAGGAACCCAAGAAGCGTATCACACTGAAGGTGTTGGAAATCAAATTATTTAACAATTGCAATATAAAGCAGCAAAGGAAACCGAGTTACAAATAGTACCTCTGATGGTGACATTATAGAATCCATGTCAGAACTCAAAAGGCCACTCAACTCCTGGACAAAATTTCAGTTTTCAGTTATTATCATCTGGTCTTTTTCTACCTCCTCCATACAGTTAAATGTAAATATGCGTAACCACAAACACACACGCACATACGTGTAGGGGTATGTGCATATGATTATGTGTGTGCTTGTGAAGGAGATTGCTGATTTCTGTCCAGAAGATAATACCTTGGCTTCTCAGACTTTGCAAGGTGTTTAGACAATATAGAAGCCTGCATTGAAGAATGTGATTCCTAATTATGACATATCTAGATTCCATAAACAAGGAATTACAAAAAACATGGAGAGGGAAGGGGAGAGGGTGCAGGAACTTGTGATAGTCATGTAAACTTTGCTTGTAAGATTTGGGAGAAGAAGAACATGATAATACTTCGTGATATTTGTCAAAATAATTTATGTGGACAGGCAACAGAGGGGTCCAGTGTTCTCTAAAGCCATGTCAACTGAACAAACTGTGGTACCAACAACACTACAATACCTGCTCTTGAATTATGCTCCTTGCCTCCACGAGCTGAGCTTCGAGCTCAAGTTCTCGCTCTGTTACTTCTGAAGTAAGTTCTCCACCTATTTGTGCATCTTGAAGCTGAACCATGCGGTCCTTCAAAATTTGAAAGAGACCAGGAACTATTTAGTTCTGTAGAAATATATTCAACTAATTCCATCCATAGCAGATTGACCAAAATTCAAAAATACCATGTAATTTACCTTTATACATGCCATTTTTGTTCGGAGACTTTCTTCAATTTGATCTCTGCCCATGTGAAGAGGCAGATCGAACATGTCCTGTGGAGTATAAATAAACCATATGAACTTTAGCATTATGTTCTGCTTGAGTTTCTAGCATCTGGTTTAAAAGATTCTGACATACCGTCCGCCCACCCAATGGGGACTGTGACGAGTCGGAGTGTGACCTTTCGTTAGCAGTATTAGACTGCTTTCCATTTGGCGCATTTAAAGATTCGCGCATATCAACCTAAAGCAAACAATACATTAGAAAGTAGGTTTTCATGAAAGCAACAGCTTATTGTCAGTTAAGTTGACTAATTACAGATTGCAACAAAAGTTAGGTCAATCAACCTATTTCTTATGAATTCGAAAATGTGATATGATAATAATCTAGAATTATGAACCCCAATTTAACCTGCAGTGCAGTTCACAGAAATAGACTCTTCGAGTGGCAGTACAACATCACGATGTACAACACCAACAACATCATAACGGGCAAGAAAGACAGCAGGATTTATGGAGCCCAAATCATATTTGAGAAACCATATTGGCTCAGCAAATAAGTATTCTATGCATAATATCATGGATCTTGACCACCAAAGAAAGCAAGCATTAAAAAGAACAGAGGCCAGAAAACAGAAAAAAGCCCAACCATGATGAATGCTCTTTTATTTGTTATTATTAGGATACCTGCATTGAACGCAGCAATGCCCTCAAATCAGCATTTTCTGCCACAAGCTGTTGATTTTTCACTTCATAAGCATCCACCTAGACGAGCATATAATTAAAAGATAGGTTGATAATATATAAAGAAGCTTAAACAAGCCAATCACGTTACATACTATCTTTTTGTAGAAGTCAGTATCCGCCTTCTTTGCGTTCCAAGTCCCCCGTTGCCGGCCTTCTTTCTATTGGCATAATGCATATCAGTTAGAGAAAAGAAAAGTACATATAACAGGAGATACTGCTAAAGACTTTACCTGTAGTAAGTTCATGATCTCCATCCCTGATTTAGATTCCTTCTTTTTCTCCATTAATACTTGATTAAGCCGCTCCTACAAGAGATGGCATGCTAATTACCCACTTCAACTCGCAAGCCGAGATAACAATTTAAGAGACAAATAGGTCAGTCAACCAATATACCTGCAACTTTATATAGTCTTTTTCTTTTTTCTTCATCTCATGTATCTGCTGAGTCTTTACTTGCTATTATCAAATATTAGCCAAAGTTAGTAAAACAACACTGAGCTGCATAAAATGGATAAGAATTAAGAAGGTATAGATGTAAAGTATAAACCTGATTACCCAAAACCATCTTTTGAAATTCATCTCGTTCCTGCTGCAACTTATCTATTTGAGACTTGAAAGCTGCTGTAGCTTTGGCTTCCTATTCACAGAAAAAAAAATCTAAAGTTAAGTACATCTTGAAGATTTAATCAATACCGTTATATGAATCCCTCAAACAGAAACCAAAGCAGATCCCCTTACCGTTCTCGTCATTGTAGCAATTTCTCTGTCTTTGCCACATAGTTGTGCTTCCAGCCTCTCTGCTTTGGCCTCCAACCTTGAAATATCTGACAAAAGTCTTCAAGAGAAAGAAGAAAGTATAAGCCGTTTTCTTCACACGAGAGTCACCTAATACTAGAGAAAGGATTGTCTCAAATGAACTCAACAATACCCATTGTATAAATAGTCTCCTGAACAGATACAGATACATGTCTTCTACTCCCCTATGTATATCACTTAACAATCTTAGTGAAACCTGGATTTTCCCAGATTACTTTGTCTCAAGAGTGCTAAACTACAAAACGTGAATACAATTGGGTACTATATTACATCAAACAACTATATTCATCGTTTCAGCATAAAACGACAGAAAAACTTAAAGGTGACAGTAGCACAGACAGAAACTAAAAAAACTCATGTTCATAACATTAAGCACCAGTACCGCTGCCTTTGCTCGTTAGCCGACTCCCTGAACTCCACATCCCTCTGCCTCTGCTGCAACAACGCGTATACGCAGTTGCACGTCCGCGCCACCGAAACCTGTCATCATTTCACACACACATTCTCAAATCCACACAGAAACCAAAACAGAATCAAAAATCTAGAAACACGAAAAATACCGACCGGATCGTTAGCGAAGAAATCGAGCGAAGCGGGGAAACCGAACGTCACGAGGCTCTGGTTCAAGTACTTAGCGCAGTGCTCCAAATTGTTGATATCCGCAAATGAATACTCACTGAACACGAAATTGAAAAGAAAAAAAAAAAAAAAAAAACTACCAAATCAACACCAGAGCACTAAATTATGAAGAATTGAAACCCTAGGGTTTTTGTATCTTACCTCATTGCACCTAATGCAGTTGGATTAGTTGATTGTCGCTGCAAAAAACACCACAGAGCAGTTAAAAACCGTTGAAATGCAGTTAAAATGATGAATCTAACAGATAAAATGGTGACGATAACAAAGTAACAAACCCTAGAATCGGAGTCGAATTCAGTTGGAGGCATTAGGGTACAGAAGAAGAGTAGATCTGATGAAATTTGAACAAATGGAAAATGAAATTGAAATTGAAATTTATTTTTTATGAGAAGAATAAAGAAAAAAGAAGTTGTTAAAGGTTTAAACTTTAACAAGGTATGTTTGTTTAGGAATAATATCTAAAACTAAAAGTTATGGGAGAAAGAAAAGAACATGCTTTTTGGCATTATTTGATATTATGACTCTCTTAGTTAATTATTTTGGATTTTTTTTAATCAAACTTGTCACATGTAGTGTTAAATCATGTCAATTACATAAAATGAGAAATGTGAAACGGAGCGCGTGATTTATAGAGGAAGAAGCGATCGAAATTGGAGTTTTAGCTCATTGAACGCAAATTTGAGGTGATTTTATGACCACCTTGTGTCGAAGCTTGTGCAACATTATGGGAGGTTCGATTAGCAATTGGCAAGGAATAGAAGAACGTCATTTTTACGGTGGTTGATCAACGATGATTCCTAATATTTTGGGCAAAACAGATACAAAGGTTGGGCACATGAATATTATTGCCGATGTAACTTTGGTTTGTTTTTTAGTTTGTTGACTTAATGTCGATGTACTTTATGCTCTCGGTTTTTCATAGTTTTCATGGATAATCGGTTTTGATTTTTTTTTTTTAAATGGAAAGAAAAGAGAAAACGACAAGCATATTACAAATTACATGTACTCGTAATTAGATTTTTTGGGATTAGAGAGTAATTAATGCACAATAGTTATATTTTGACCCACGGATAGATTTTAGGCTTTTAAGTTTTACCTAATCATGTTGTTAAGAGGGAGAAAACCAGCAAGTTAAGTGGGTCGTGCACTCCACTTAGCAAAATTTGTAGTTATAGTTATTTGTATAATTATTTTTTTGATTGGAATTTTATCATATATTGAATGTAATAGGTTTTTTAAATGATGTGTCAACATCACAGTCACAACTCACGAGTTAAGAATTATCCACTGAATTGACCTATTTAAGTTTTCGAGACTAGGATAAATTGAGTTTGAGTGAGAGAGAAGAGAGTGAATATTACTCAATATATCAAAAGAAAGCATGCTTAGTGTTTAAATTAATTACATCGCTTTTTAAGTATAAATTGATTAGGGAAAAAGAAAGTGACTATGATTAATATGTATGATCTTAAAACATAAAACAAAACTGTGGCCCAAATAGATATCTGGTTGACAATGATATTAAGCAAACTAATCGGTCTCAATTGAATGTGTGGTCCCAATGAGAGAGCAAGTGGGTCTCCTTTGTCATTGAAAGCAATGCGCGGTGACTTGGTGGACAAAATTAAATTGAAATTTTATATACTTTAATAATAAGGTTTTTAATTTTATACACACCCCAACCTATCATAATTTTTTAAAATACACTCCTATGAGTCCTATCAACCTATTTGTGCATAAGTACAAATAATCCTTTTACTTGCATCTCAAAATGACCTAATATTGAGTAGTCTGAAGTCGATTCTATGTTTTAGATTATCCATACACATTAAACTTACAATAATTGTGGATTTCCACGCCATACTTAATAACAGACTTACCAACAAAGCTATCATCTAAACTCTTACAAGTTTTCGTGAAAATTATTGTAATAAAGTTGACGAATTCTCTTATAATAGTAATCGATTATCAAATAGATCTTCACTACGTGTTGCCCAACTGAATGACATAATCATCCGTGAATTTGTGAATTTCTTAAACTCAATTATAACTTTTTTTGGGAAAAAAGGTTTGTTACACTTAACATGTGCAAAAACTTCAAAAAAACACTTGTGTCGATGTTTGTTAGGATTAAGGTTCTATTCAAGGTAGAACGAGCTCCAAGAATTAATTAAGAAAGAAGAGAGATTAAAATTAAAATAACTAAAATTTTATTTATTTTCTGAATGAATCAAAAGTTACAAGACTTGACCTATTTATAATAATAATAAACCTAGACAAAATTAACCTAGAAGTCTTAATGGACTAAAAATATAGTACTGCTCTAATTAAATAAAAACTTTTAATCTATGACTAATATGACTCCTAATATAGAACTAACTCTCATAATTAGTAAATCTCGTGGGCTTCATCTTACACGGGTGGACCTTGAAATAATAATTAACTTTTTTTTATGACGTGGGAACCCTCTGCCGCTACCCTTCGGGTGCGCACCGGGTAAAACCCACGGGTTGACGAAATAACCTGCAAACCACGCCAACCATTTAAGCCACACTAGGTTAACCATGTGTAACAGGCTCAAACCTAACATGCATAGAATCAAATTCGCTCCCACTGGGATTTAACTCAATTATATTATGTTGGGTCGTATCAATGTTCTTGTCATTGTCGAACGTACATGGTCTTAAAAAACTGGTGACGCATAAAGTGTCATTAAGGAATAGATAGTCATTATTAAAGATTTTGTACAAACAAGGGTGAGGATTAGTGTTAGTATAGGCATGATAGGCATGAGTCATGAGATTAGTGACAGTGTTGAGCTGGTGAATGAGGTTCGAGGGTCACTCGATAAAGGATATCAGCGTGATAGCGTTGAACAAATAGATCGATTAGGAAGTTCGTTTTTCAAAATAATGAAAATGAATGTTCCTAAATTAAATAAAACAAGGTTTTCAAGAAGTAAATTGACACGGGCCTTAATAACTTCAGGGGCAACCACCTTCATGGACTAAAGAGTATGTTGGGCCAATCACCAAAGAATTGGACCAGCATCCTCCTCATTTAGTTACATGATCTATTTCTTAGTTTTGTTGTGCTAATAAACATGTGAGTGTGAGGTGAGATTAGTTTCAATAAGAAGCTATTTGTTAGTTTAGTGGGTAAGAACTAAGAAATAAGAAGTTTAGAGGAATTTGATTTTCACGTCACAGATAAGAACGAACTCTTGTGGTATTTTTCTTAGAAAAAATAGTGTTTTACCAACAAAACTATCATCTTAAAATCTTACAGCTCTTCTTCCTTTTGTTGTAGTAATGGATTATCGAATTATCTATGTTTATCCAATTGAAATGACATAACATCCTAAATTTGTGAAGATTTAAAAATAAAAAACTCTTTAGTTGATATTCTTTCATTAATTATTATATTAACATACAAACAAAAAAGTTGATCTTCTTTTATTAATTATTAGATTAAGCGTACACTTTAGAATTAACAATTGCAGAAAGCGTGATAGTTAAGAACATACTCTTGCTGCACATTACTAGGAAATAATGTTTTACCAACAAAGCTATCATTTTTTAAAACATTACAACCCTTCTTGAGATTTATAACAAAATTAACAAATTCCCTTTTAGTGGTAATTGATTATCGAATAGGTCCTAGCGATTATCTATACTTCCTGCACTTGCAATGACATAATCATTATGTTTACAAAGGAAATAAAATCTTACGTTAAGACGTACAAATATTTTTAAAAACCACTCGTGTATGTGTTCATGCGATTGTTGAACTCGCTAATTTTCAAAGATTTGTTGAGATAAGTGCATGTGTGCATAAAACGTCGTTAAGGAAGGGGTAGCTCTTATTTAAGGGTTTTGTCAAGTGAAAAATACAAGGATTAGTGGTTAGTATAGACATCGATAACCATGTCAAATTGTTATATGAGGCTCGAGAGTCGTTGGATGAAGGCCGTCTCTTTTAAATGAGTGAATCCTTTAGATTTTTTATTTATTTTCTTAAATAATGGAAATGGACGTTACCATGTTAAATAAAAAAAAGGGTCATTAAAATTTGGTCATATGACCGAAATGGAAATTGAAGTTTGTGAATCGCAATTTTAATAGAGTTGCTCAAAACCTTGGATGAACGCTAAGGAGCAATGTGGTTTGCTCAAACCTTTTGTTACCTCTTGAGGTCTTTTGTGATGGATTTCACCTCTGTTTTTGTAATTTAATTTGAAGTCCAGAACATTCTACCTTCATTTGATTGTCTATTAAAAAAAAAGTATTCGAAAGGGAATTTCTTATAAAAAAAAATGTATTTAAGAATGTCACAAAAAAAAAGGTTGGACGACTGACCAAAAAATTTCATAATCCATGTCGCTAAATTGTGTGCGCACTATTGTTACTTCTAAGATAGATTTCTATAGTTGACCTAAAAATCTTTGATTTTCAAGATAAAACAAACTTTAAGGTTGGATTTATTTTTTTATCAAATTTTTGATATCTAAAACATACCAACTCAAAAATGACGTGTTGTTGCTTAATATCATTAGTAGGCGACTAACATCAAAGATTGCACAAGTATTTGATTTGTTTCGGCCGACATAAGAATGTAAAGAAAGCTCCCTTTTATCTTTATCTTTTTATTTGTTATGAATTTGTTGTATTTTTAGTTGATTGGAGGCTTCCACGTCCCATTACTATTATTTCTTTGTATTCATCGAATATGCTTGTATAATTACTTGAATTGAGTGTTTCCACGTTCCAGCAACATGATGAACATTTTATTCAATCTCCTTTGACTTTTAAACTATGACTACCGGAGTCCCTCGCATGAGGGTTTGCATGCGTCTCTAAAAATTAGGGCAACTCTCGACCCTTTTCGAGCAAGGTCCATTGTGATCTCGGCAAGGTTTCATCGTCAGTAATTCAGCGTTATCATCGCCAATTCCCTGTCTATTCCTTCGCTCTCGGGTCTGGGTCGACGTCTAGGGTTTTGGGGTTCTTTTCGGTTTTATTTTCTTTCGTTGCGTTCTCTGTTTTTCCTTCGGCTTATTCTTTTAAATTCAGCAGTGTTTTGGGCTCTAATCAGGTACTGTCTTTGTGTGTTTTTTCTGTTCTTTTCCGGTGTTTTCTGGACGTGCTCAAGCTCACGGTTCACCTCTCGGACGGCGTTCGCGTTTTCTACTGCATTACCAATCCATCGCTTACTTATGGGGACTATGGAGGATGCGTGTAATCTGCTGCGTACCGGGCTATCTCTAAAAGATACGGAAGGAGAGGGAGGGGGTTTCTTGCTGCCTGATGACTCATGGAAACAGGACAATGTCGGGGCTGAACTGGTGGTTGTGGGACGACTCTTATCGGGGAAAACCGCCAATTTTAACTCGTTTTGTACGGTGATTAAATCCCTTTTTAAGGCGGGGAAAGGCCTGGATATCACTCGCCTCGGGGACAATCGATTCTTGTTTCAGTTCTACCACATGATCGATAGGAATTATGCATTACAGAGATGTCCGTGGTCGTTTGACAAGAATGTGTTAGTGCTAGCGGCGGTTGATAAGAACGAGAATCCCATTGACACAAATTTGGACATGTGCAGTTTCTTTGTGCGTATATACAATATTCCGTTAATTCGTCAAACTCGCGCTACGGCACACGCCATTGGCAGTTTAATGGGAGTTATGGAGGACGTGAATCTCGCGGAGTCAACGGGAGTTAGTATGCGTATTCGGGTAAAAATTGATGTGACAAAACCGCTATTACGGTTCATGAAACTCCGCGGAAGTGAGGGGCAGGCGATGACAGTTTCGTTCAAGTACGAAAGGCTCCCAATTTTTTGCTATTTGTGTGGGTTACTTGGACATATTCTGGGGGAGTGTGAGTCCAAATATGAAGCTGAAATGGGGGATGATTCCCAGCTACCATATGGCGATTGGTTGCGAGAATATACGACGGGGCTGGGGTCGAAAGGTGGACAGAGGTTTACGGATAGGGGATGGGCTGGTGATTCGAGCAGGGGTCGTGTTTTTCCCTCAGCTGGTCGAACGGGTTTCAGGGATGCTTCATGGCGTGCTCCGCAAGCGGACAGCGATAACTCCACGGAACGCACCCCATCTGCTAGTTTTGTGCGAGGACGGGACAATGCTACACTTTGGGATCTGCCTAATGAGGAAGTCACATCAGGTGTGGGGTACAGTGAGGAGCATGGGCCACGAAATTTGAGTCAGGAGAAGCCGAATCAGCTTGCTATTGCTGTTGGGGCAGAAAAGGATGATGAGCAGGCAATAATGAAACGTGCTGGTACAGTTTCGGTACAAAAGGTGTGCCAAAGGCTGGTGGGGGAGCTGAATCGGGACTCCGTCAGACACGAGGGTGAGGTTTTTTTTGGAGACAAAAGGGACGACGAGGGAGGAGCTAACACGGGTAGAGGTGACAGCTCAACATAAAATCCGAGGAGTCCGTATCATGCGACGGGAAGGTTATACTAACAGCAGTTTGGTAATTCGGGAATCTACTGTGGGACATAAACGTTTGCATGCAGAGGATACAAGGGGCATTCGGCCGAATGACAAAAAGGCACGATTGGAAGTTTTATCTAGGGATATTGATGAGCTTTTGGCGGCGACTGCGGTGCAGTCCCGCCGTGTCCAATGAGTCTACTTTGCTGGAACTGTCAGGGTGTGGGGAACCCTTGGACAGTTCGGGAACTAAGAGAGTTAGTTTCCAAATTCCGCCCCCTCTAATTTTCTTGTCGGAAACAAAGTGCAAGGCAAGGAAAATAGAGGCGTTAAAGAGTAGGTTTAATTATTTTGGTGTTTGTGTTGATGTGAAAGGTCTTTCTGGTGGGTTAGCGTTGCTATGGATTAAAGATTGGGATGTTCAGTTGCTTAGCATGTCGGATAATCACATTGATGTAGTAGTTATGGGCAAAGGTGCAGAACTTGATTGGCGTTTCACTGGTTTTTATGGGGAGCCGGATGGGGCTAAACGAATGCGCACTTGGAACTTATTACGTCAGCTTAGGGGAGTTTCAGTGTTGCCGTGGCTCTGTACAGGAGATTTTAACGAAATTTCAAGTCAACAGGATAAACGGGGTGGTCCTCTACGTCCAAATTGGTTGATTAGAAATTTTCATGATACTCTCGCGGACACTGGCCTCAGTGAGGTCAGTTTTTATGGCCCTCGATTTACATGGTGTAGTCGGCGACCCACCCCCCATACGGTATGGGAGAGACTGGACCGAGCATGCGCGGACGTTCCATGGCACGACAGATTTCCGCTTGTGCGTGTGGAGCATTTTGTGACCCTCAAATCTGATCATCATGCTATCATTATTCATTTGGGGGGGACGCAGGGAAGACAGAGGCGTACGCATAGATTTATGTTTGAGGCGACATGGACTATGAAAGCGGATTGCAGGGAGATTATTAAGAGGTGTTGGGCTAGTGGAGAGGAGGGGGCGCTTTCTGAGAAGCTGGATGAGTGCAGGGTTGGTTTGGTTCAGTGGCACAAACTGGACGGGGTTGATTTGAAGAGACGGATGGAGGCACTGAGACAGGAATTGGGGAGACTCCGAACGGGCACTATTACCACAGCCTCAAAATTAGAGGAGGTACGGCTCAGCAAACAACTTGAGGAATTGTGCGAGGTGGAAGAGGTGTACTGGAAGCAGAGGGCGAAGGTGCAGTGGTTACGGGAGGGGGATAGGAATACGGCTTATTTTCATAGGCGTGCTAATGAAAGGCAAAGAAAGAATGAGATTAAGGGCCTTCAGGATGAGGGGGGATACTCCGTACTGATCCTGCTGAGATGGACCGGATAGCATCAGATTACTTCATCAAAATGTTCCTCTCCAGTGGGCCGTCTGAGGAGGCGATCGAGGAGGTTTTGCAAAATGTTGACGCGAGGGTTAGCCCCGAGGTGAACACGAGCTTGGCACAACTTTTTACGGCGGACGAAGTACAGAGAGCCATCAAAGATATGTATCCTTTTAAATCCCCGGGACCTGATGGGTTTTCTGTTGTCTTTTATCATAAATTATGGGATATTATTGGGGGTGATGTGACTCGTTTTGTGCTTTCTTTTCTTAATGATCGTGTCCTTGATCCTCGTGTTAATTTTACTCATATTGTGCTTATACCTAAGTGTCCAGATCCTGATCTTATGACTCAGTTTCGTCCGATTAGTCTGAGTAATGTGTGTTTCAAGATAGCATCTAAGACAGTGGCTAATCGGTTAAAACCTTTTCTCTCGTCTGTTATATCTGCTTCTCAGTCTGCTTTTGTCCCAGGTCGCCTTATCACAGATAATATCCTGGCGGCTTTTGAAGTCAACCATTATCTTAAAAACAAAAGGACAGAGAAATGGTGTCACATGACGTTGAAGCTGGATATGAGTAAAGCCTATGACCGAGTCGAGTGGCCCTTTCTTGAGAAGGTAATGATTAGATTAGGATTTGATGCAAAATTCGTTGATTTAATTATGTTGGGCGTGCGCTCGGTATCTTATTCCATCTTGCTTAATGGCCGCCAGTCGAGTGTTTTTTCCCCCGAAAGAGGTCTTAGGCAGGGGGATCCTCTATCCCCCTACCTCTTCTTATTTGTTTCCGAGGTTTTTTCAGCTCTCATTGCTAAAGCAGAGGAGAGAGGAGAGCTGAAGGGAGTGAAGGTTAGCAGACACGCACCCCAGGTGTCACATTTACTTTTCGCAGATGATACTCTGTTATTCTGTGATGCGGATGTTGCATCAGCTAACTGCATTCGGGGTATATTGGAGCGGTTTGAGGTAGCATCGGGACAGAAGATAAACCTGGAGAAATCAGTGGTGGTGTTTAGCAAGAATACGGATGCTCAGATTAGGAGTGTGGTGGGGGGCGTACTAGGTGTCACGGTGGCGGAGAAGCATGATAAATATCTTGGCATGCCTTCAGTGATCGGGAAATCCAAACGTGAATTATTTGATTTTTTGAGGGAACGGTTGGCGAAGAGGGCACAAGGTTATAAGGGCAAAACCTTATCAGGCGCGGGAAAGGAGGTATTAGTCAAATCTGTGATGCAAGCTATTCCTACATTTATTATGAGTTGTTTTCGCCTTCCTGATTTTTTAATCAAGGAAATGCAGTCGATTATTTGCAATTACTGGTGGAGTAGTGGGGAGCAAAACAAAATTCATTGGATTGCCTGGGACAAGCTGTGTAGGAGGAAGGAGGATGGGGGATTGGGGTTTCGGGACTTACGAGCTTTTAACCTTGCATTACTTACTAAGCAGGCATGGCGCATTATGTCAAATCCAGATAGCTTAGTTAGTCGAATTTATAAAGCAAAGTACTTTCCCGAATGCTGATTTTTGGGATGCACCGTTGGGGGCTGCGCCTTCCTTTTCATGGCGGGGAATTTGGGAGGCTATTCGGGTGCTGAAACGGGGTGTGCGGTGGCAAGTGGGGAATGGCGAGGGGATTACAGTGTGGCATGACGCATGGCTGCCTCGGCCTTTTTCTTTTCGGCCTATCACTCCAGTTGATGTCGAGGAGCCGTTTCTCTTGGTTCAGGATTTAATTGATCGTGAGACGGGGTGGTGGGATGTGGAAGCATTGCGTAATTTTTTGTGGGAGGTGGACGTGGCAATTGTGTTAACTATTCCATTGGGGGACTTAGGAAATTCTGACAGACGCGTGTGGCACTTTGAGAAGAATGGGGAATTTTCTGTTAGAAGTGCGTATCACCTTATTATGTCTCATGGTTTGGCGCGAGGAAAAGGGGAGGTGGTTGAAAGTTCAGAGTCTCATGCGTCGTGGAAGAAGCTTTGGCGGATTAATTGTGCTAATAAGATTAAGCTTTTTATGTGGCGTAGTTGTATGGATAGCTTGCCGACAAGGGGAAATTTATTGCGGCGACATATTTGGGTGGACAAGGAGTGTGTCGTTTGTAAGGGGGAAGATGAAACGATGCGACATTGCTTGTTTGAGTGTCCTTTTTCTAGACAGGTTTGGGCGCTTTCACAGATACCGATGAAGCATTGGATTCGGGATAATGAACTGATTGGCGACTGGGTGGTGCGAGTGGCAAAGGAGGCGTCACATGCGCTTGGCTTGATGTGCACGGTTTGTTGGGCACTATGGAATAATCGGAATAATATCTTGGCAGGCGAACAAGCTAAACGTGCGGATGAGGTAGCGGTGTTTTCAGTGATTTACTCATCAACATGGATTTCCCATATGGGGAAGGGGCGGATTGGGAGAGACGGGGAGGTGATGGAGTGGGAAGCGCCGAAAGGAGAGATGGTGAAAATTAATTTTGATGGAGCATGTTTTGTGGAGAAGGGAGAGATTAGTTTTGGTTTGGTGGCACATGATTCGCAAGGAAACTTAATTGCGTGGCGTCAACGGCGGTTTCCTTCTTTGGTAAATCCGAGGGGTGTTGAGGCTTTAGCGGCGTGTGGAGCGGTCACTTGGGCGATTGAAAAGGGTTGGCGTAGTGTGCTCTTTGAGGGTGATTGTCTTGGAGTTATTCATGACATTGCACACGGTACTAACGAGGATGTGCATCTTGTTAATATTGTTAAGGATGTTAGGCGCTTGATTCGGGAGAATAAGGATTTCTATATTAGATGGGTCCGTCGGGAAGCTAACGCGGTGGCGCATGCTCTAGCTCGAAGTGCCGTTGAGGATGCTGACGGTTTTGACAATTAGTTGGTTTTGTTTTAATTTTTGATCGGTAGTTTTGGAGTTATTGGCTTCAATATTGTTAGTTTCTATAGGGACTGGTCCTGCAGTTTTGTGGTTGCTACTCTCTGATCTTTTGTGGAGAGCAGCAGGTCTTTCTTCTTAATAATATGTCTTCTGAGTTCAAAAAAAAAAAAAACTATGACTACCGAATTAATTAAAGAAGGTAGCATTAGAAGTCGGGAAACGGGTCTGAATTCTTAATGCATGGATGACCAAATCTGTATTACCAATATTAACCAATAACCATATAGAAGACTCATTCCCAGCATTATTATTGCATAATTGCATAGTATTTTTTCTATACTTTGTCAACGGCACATAAAATATGTGACGGTAACGTGTCATTCATTGTAAATTTTTTAATTTGCAATTAAACAAGATTGATGGTATAATTGCACAATCAACAAAAAAATCGTGTTGCTACAAAACTTGAGACGATGAAAATGATGAAAATTAGAAAAATTATTGTTTTCGTCAGTTTTCAGCTAACTAATTATTTAAAGTTTAAACAACAACCAACTATATTCATTCATTAAAAAGGCATTTATTAACTAAGTTGAAGTATGATCAATTGTTGACCACCGTACCCATGTTTAATTTACTATCTAATACAAGCTTAATTTAATCATGGTGCAACATGATGTAGAGCCAGTCAACCACAGGGTCTCACATGCCGATATTAGTAACTCTCCACGTGAATTATGCTATATACCGCTATTCAATGAAGTTGTAAAAATATTAAGAAAATAACGAAACAAACTTATTTAAAATGAACTATATCTGATACGAGCACATAAGTCACAATGCCACATGCGTTCACATAATTAATTGACGTATCGCATTCAGTCAGGATTGCAGATCACAACACTTTATGTTTTATTTTATTAATTTACTCTGCTTTTGCGTGCAAATTATTTACTTTCAACATAATTATTTGTTCTTTTCTCAGTCTTTCTTTTACCAAATACTAATCCCTGGATACTCGTTTTGGTATTATGAGAAAGTTGTTAAAGTTGGTGTTCATTAAATCTAATCTAGCTCATTAAATATTTTAGAAACAGTAGTATAGAATTTTTTGCTAATTATTAGTTGTTTTAATCTTCATTTGAAACTTGAGAGACGAAAATTGAATCGACCAAAAGACGTGTTTGAGAATTACTGATCTATTTTTATGAAAAAACAGTATGTTAAAACTTAAAAGTCTAAACATACATGTCAACAAAAACACGAAAAACGCTTGCCATCTAAGTCCATAAAAGTCTCCTATCAAAAAAAAAAAAATCCAAATAGGGATGCTTTGGTTTGAAAAAACTTTGTACAATCAGAAGATATAAAGAGAGTAGTTTTTTTTTTTTTTTTTTTTGATAGTTAATAAATTTTCATTGAACGAAACAGTACAAGGTTACAAAATGGAGGCACAATAGCCACCCGATCAAACAAAATGCATCTAGAAGATGCGTAATAACAAAAATCATCCCCAATCAATTGGGGGAATGTCAAATGAAATTGGACCATTCCATGTATTGTGTTTCCCCCATTGAGCAGTGTTATGAGCCACGCCGTTAGCTTTACGGGGTATGTGAGAGAGCATCCAAAATGGTTGATTTAAGAGTTTTTGGCGCATCGCTTGAATCTGATTATAGCACGACCAGTTAGGCCGACATTCAAAATCAAGTGTTTGGTTGACCACTTCTTTAGCATCTGTTTCAAAATAGACTTGTTGGATGTTGAGTTCTTCAATTTTCTCCATTGCACGCACCATGATTAGAGTTTCTGCAGCCATCGGATCATTGACAATAGCGTGGGCTGTTTCTTTCCATAATGCGATTCCATCATGGTTTCGGATGGTAAAAGCACCCCATGATTCGCCTGTGAGCTCATCAAATGCAGCATCCGAGTTAACCTTAAGCCATCCTTGTGGAGGAGCAATCCATTCTTCGTTCGGTATCGACTTAGAGAGGTGAGCACTTGTGAATGCCTGGACGAACTCCTTTGTTTTCCGAGAAATTGATCTGGAAGCTTTTTCAATGCAAGGTTGCATCTTAGAGTGAATTTTTTGGTTGCGCATCATCCAGATTTCTTCCATCATCAAAAGGGCATAAAAACAAAATTCTGTTGCATCCTTCAAATCTGGAAAGACATTAAAATCACAAGTAATAAGTTTAAAAATCCATTCATTGAGAGAGAGAGAATTGTAGGCATCTATTCTGAAGCTCCACTTCGATTTAAACCAAAGTTGTTTTGCAATTGGGCAATCCAAAAAAAGATGGTGAGCGGTTTCCTGACTTGTCGAACAAAGGGCACAACAAACATCCTGGATAGAAAATAAAGAACATATTTTAGCTCGCGTAGGAATAGCATCATTCAGAATCTTCCAAATAAATAATTTCAACCGATTGTGAATATTAAGATTCCAAATCTTTTTGCATGCTGATAACAAAATCGATGGATCGTGCTTGAAGCGTTGCTGTTGATCAATGAGATACGCGCTTTTGGTTGTGAAGATTCCTTTACTCGAGGGAATCCAAACCAAGTGCGGTGGTTCCTCAGACGGAACGATTTGGATTTTCTGAATTTCCCTACAAATTGTTGAATCAAAAAGTGAGTTTAACACAGAAAAATCCCATTGACCAGTATCGTTATCAATCAATGACCCAACAATTTGAAATTGATCTAGCAGATTCATAGGAATGTGGGCAAAGGGAGGAGTGAAGTGCGGTAATGTGGGAATCCAAGGCTCTTCCCACGTTCGAATGGTAGAACGTATTGAGACCCGATAGCAAGCTCCTTTGAGAATAATATCCCGACACTTCACAACACTCCTCCAAAGCCATGAGCAACCTGCAAAGGCTTTAAAAGATGTTAGTAGGTTCTGGTTTCCCAAATATTTAGCAAGGAGAGTTTGAGACCAGAGTTTTCCATGGGGATTATCACACATCTGCCAGGTAATTTTTGCCACAAGTGCTCGATTCATATCTTCGGTACGGCGAAGGCCAAGACCTCCACATGTTTTAGGTTGGCATATTCGATCCCAAGCTTTCAAGTAAAGAGGTTTCCTGTCCGCATTTGAAGACCACCAGAATTTTTTCATCGCTTTATCAATTTTCTGGCACACCTTAATTGGGAAGAGGCAAGTGCTCATGGAGTAAATTGGACTAGCTTGTGCAACATTTTTCAACAGAATGAGCTTTCCCGCTTGAGAGAGGCATTTTGTTTTCCACAAGGAAAAACTTTTGTCAATTTTCAGCATGAGATCCTTGTGGTCGTCTTTAGAGCGCTTAGTTCGGCAAAAAGGAAGACCAAGGTGTTTTTGCTTGTGATTGCATTCTTGAAATTGTAATGTTTCCAAGATTTGATCTTTTACATTCCTCTCCATGTTCTTGCTAAAGTGAACAACAGATTTTGTTGTATTGGCTTGAAGACCAGTCCACTCATAGAGGTTCTCCAAAACATCGGCCAAACATTGAGCATCTTGCTCCGTAGCTTGACAAAAAATGACAAGGTCATCTGCAAACATCAGATGGTCAATTGATGGAGCATTACGAGCAATCTTTATACCTTTTAACTTGCCACAACTAACTTCTCTTGCCAAAAGACGAGAGAGGATTTCAAAATAAATGATAAAGAGAGATGGAGAAAGAGGATCTCCCTGTCGAATGCCTCTTGTAGGCTTGAAGTGTCCAAATGGTGCTCCGTTGATCAGGATTGAAAAAGATGTAGTGGAGATACACTGTGAAATCCAATGAATAAGAATGTCCCCAAATCCCACCGAACGCATGATTTTGCATAGCAAGTCCCATTCAACGTGGTCATATGCCTTTGCCATATCGATTTTAACTGCCATGTACTTCTTGCGACCCTTTTGATGGTTAATAAAGTGAAGGAGTTCGTGATTCAAGGTCGAATTTTCAGAAATAATTCTGCCGGGCACAAAAGAGAACTGATTCGGAGAGATAATTCTGTGCAGGTACGGCTTAATACGATTGGCAATGATTTTTGAGACGATCTTATACGCCACGTTGCATAAGCTAATTGGACGAAACTGATTAACTTGGTTGGCTTTTTCATTTTTGGGAATCAAGAGAGTAGTTAAATAAATAAATAAAAACAGAGGGTAATCCACACAACTCTCAACTCGTTTGAACTTTATCAACAAGACAAAATTCGAAAAGCGAAAAAAAAAAAAAAACTAATAGCAAGAATCTAAACACTTTGAAATCTTAAGTCAAACCCACACTTTTGGTTTTCAACTAAAAATTGTCCAGGCGGTATCTTTTTAAGATCTTTGGTCAACTTTTAAACCCTTGTTTTACAACTAAGAAATGTCCATGCAGTCTCCGTTTCTAATTTAATTATCGCGCGTTTTTAGCAATAAAATATATATAATGTTGTGATAAGCCAATAATGACTTTGAATCTATTGCTATATTAAAAGCAAAACCCTCCCACTCACAAAAAAACAGTTGAGATACCAATTTTTGTGTTTCCTAAAATACCCCTCTTTTTCTCCCTTTAAATAAAAGCATATCATATCAATATTATTATTTTTCATATTTTGCTCAACTACCCGCCCTATAAAATAGCAATTCATATTTTTGTGCATCTATCTTTCAAATTTCATATCTTTAAATATTAATATAATTTACACGCGGTCTCCGCGTGTGTCAAATTTCTAGTGTCCTTAAACTTCTAGGCACTGCAACAAAAACTGGATTTTGCTGAATTTGAACCGATACAATACTGAATTGCTAATATTGTTGCTCCAATATCTATATTATTATATAACAAAGTCACCTTGACAACAATTTTTAATTTTTTTATTTACCTCCCGGCACATCATTATAACTTTTTATTATTAATTTCGATATAACTGCAATGAATTTTAGTTTTATTATTTTTTAAACCTTCTCTTAAAGAAAAAAATTATTACTTAATTCTCTCTTTCAAAGAAAGTTAAGATATATAGTTTTTAAAGTCATATTTAAGTTATAATTTTTACCATAAGAAATTAATTATATTATACTTAATGTAAATTAACGTGAAGACCGCGTGTCAATATTTCTATACAAAATAAGAAGATAAGAGCTCGACGTAAACGGCCAAAGTGCAAGATTCATTGTTATATCAATAGAAATATTGTAAAAGGATTTTCACATGTCTAGATATAGGCATATTATTGGCGTAAGTTTGGAGGTTGATGAATCTTAGTATGTATTAAAAAAAATATTAATATATCATAAAAAAAAAAAACATGAGATTTGATGTTCCTAAAATATGTCTAAAAACTGTATATCTATGATCATTTTTATTTGAAGATATGGAATAAATAAGAAATATGTGTATATTAATATAGTTAATTTCAATATATTTACTATATAAAATAATTACAATCATTATTAATATATTTGTACGCTAAGAAAAATTTATAAGTTTGAGCCATAAAATAAGTATCTTTAAAACTCCGCTCGCAGTCTCAAATCATGGGGCATAAACCCACGATAGTTATCAAAAAAAGTAAAGCGTAAAAGACTAACCTTAAGCATTTTGGAGTCAAATAAGCTCTGAATAAGCTCCGTCTAACAAAATTGATCAAGAGGTACCCAATTTCAATCAAACTCCACCAATCGAGCCCTCGTTTTGATCCTCTCTTTCTCCTATCTTTAGTGACTTATTATTTCATTGTTTTTTTCTCATAAAAATCGAGCATATATTTTGTTTATTGTCGTCTAATACTCGTATTTGAGACTTTTAATTTTAGTAATATTATCAGCAACCGAGTAACGTCAAGGGTCGCATGAGCTTATGTCAGCTTTATTGGCACGGTGGGGACCACTCTGCAAAAAGTCTCGAGATGACGTAGTTGCCGCCACCGCCTAAAAAGATTGGTCACAAGCTAGATTACTAATTTTCTATTCTTTACAATTTGGAGAAACAGTGAAACGGTTTTAAATGGGCAAAATATTTTTTTTTGCCCTTTAATTTTTTCCAACTTCAAGTTTTGCCCTTTATCTTTTCGGGCATAGAAAATGCCAGCTAAAATAATTATTTTAATAAAAATTGCCCGGCGGGCTTTCATTTGGGCCAACTCCAACCCCAGTCCACGCGGTAGTTGACCTGCCACGTGGTGCCACGTCATTTTTTATAGATTGTTGAAATATATAAAAAAAGCATGTCTTTATTTATTAAAAACAATAAGATATCTAACTCCTTAAAAAGAGTATATCTTTATTTATTAAAAGTAATAAAATATTTAATTACTTAATATAAAAAATAGAAAAATTATAATAATAAATTTTAAAAATAGAAAAATTATAAAAACTTATTATATAATTCTAATTTGAAAAACTTCATTTTTAATAACTAATAAATTTTTAAAAAAGTCAAAAAAATTAACAAGAAATATTTCAACATTAACAATATTTTTCTTCCTCTTATAATTAAACCTTATAATCTATAATTCCATTTAAATAACTTAATAGTTAAAAAATGAAAGATGACCCCCCCCCCCTCCCTCCAACACCAAACAACCACACTTCCACCACTACCACCATCACCACACGTCTACCACCGCCACACGCCCAATTGACCGCCTACGAAACCCACCACAACCACACTTTCACCATCACCACACGTCCACCACCACCATCACACACCCACCACCGCCAACACCACACGCCCAATTGACTGCCTCTGAGACCCACCACCACCACACGCCCAATTGATCGCCTCCGAGACCCACCACCACCACCATATCTTCTCTCTCTCTTTTTTTCTTTCTTTCTTAATCGTAGAAGAAGAAGAATTCCTTCTTCTTTTTCTTTTTTCTTTTTCCTTTCTCAGTCGAAGAAGAAGAAGAAATCCTTCTTCTATTTCTTTTTTTTTTCTTTTCTAAGTCGAAGAAGAAGAAGAATTCCTTCTTCTTTTTCTTTTTCTTTTTCAAATTTCTTTTTCTTTTTGTTTTTCAAATTTCAAAAATATTTATCATTGAAATATTTTTATTTTTAATATTTACTAGTAAATATTATTTATTAAACATTTTAAAATAAGCTTTATATTAAACTTGAATTTATACATTATTTTTTATCATTTACAACAATATACAATAAAATTTAATTTAAATTTGAATTAAAAAAAGTATGCAAAATTTTTACTTTTTTGTTTTAAATTAATTAAAAAAATATTACGTAGCGCCACGTGACGTGCTAATGGCATCCTAGTCAGCTGCCATGTAAACTAAAATTGGACCAAGCCAAATAAAAGCCCGCCAGGCAATTTTTGTAAAAATTAATAAATTAGGGGGCATTTTCTAAGTCCGAAAAGATAGAAGGCAAAACTTGAAGTTGGGGAAAATTTAAGGACAAAAAAAATATTTCGCCCGTTTTAAAATGTTAAGAAAGCAAGGTGAATAAATTGATATATATTGGAGATTTAATGCCTACATAATATGTTTTTGTAGATGTATACATAATTACATATACATCTCATACAAATTAGTGTTATGTCACTTACCAGATTGCTATCGTGCGATATTATGTATTAATTAATATTTTCGACCAACATAGGGATGTAACGAAAGCCTTGTTGTTGTTGTTATTAACTTATTATTATTATTATTATTATTATTATTATTATTATTATTATTATTATTATTTGTTAGAGAAGAGATTAAATATATAGATATGTTGTATTTTTAATTGAATTGAACTTTCAGCTTGAGTTATATATTTTAATCTTTAAGTCTTAAAAAAAATATTGAATTAAGTTCTGTAGATCGTAACGGGTGTATAACAGAAAACAAACCACTATTTAAAGTCGAGGCAAGAGTTGAACTCTTTCTCTTTAAAACGATATTTGCCCCGCTCGGTGCTTACGGTTTGATCGGCAATTCGTTTCCCAAGATAACTCGACTATCTCTTAATATAGCAGCACTTCAAATATTAAGAACGGCGAAACAGAAGAACGTTTTGAACTGTCGGAACAAAACAAAAGTAAGAAAGAATGTATTTGATTGTGTGTTTTTGGAAGAGGAGGAGCCTGCCTTTTATAGATGTCGAAAGTGGGCCTAGGGGGTGACTGGACGGACACATCCGTTCCACGTCACAGCTTTCCCGCCAGAACCTGCACCACTTCGGCTGACTGTACACCTATTCGGATGAAAGGTGGCATTGTTTCTGCTGACTGGGTGCGTAGTGACTGTTTGCTGACTGGACATTTCCCGCCAGATTTTCAGCCACTGGACACACTCATTCGATCAGATATTTACACCTAATCACGATTTAATTAATTATTAATTTGTTGCTTTATTTATTTTCAGACAATTAATTAATTACTTAATTAAACTTTGTCCAAAAAGATAAGTATTTGATAGGGAAGCCCAAGCCCAAGCCCAAACCCAGGCCCAGGCCCGGACCCGTGACCCGTGACCCACGACCCACGACCCCGACCCCGGCCCAGGCCCGGGTCCGGTCCGGACAGACGGCGGCGGCGGCGCGCGCGCGCGTGTGGGCTTGAATTAAAGCATAGCCCATCTAAGTCCTCTCCCCTTCAAAGACTTGTGGTACCCCTTGGGGCCCAAACCCTTATCATAAACAAACAATTAATAAGGTGTAAAAGTTAGCTCTCTTTTTCCCATGTGGGATGGTGATTTTTCACCTTCCCACTTATTTCCTTTTCTTCCACCAATATAACTTATGTCAACTAGCTCACTTTATCATTTAATTTCTCATTCATCCCAAATTGGTTTTGAACAATTAAATATACTAGGTTCATCTACGCGAAATGTAGATTTCATTGAGCTAAAGAAATTCCAATTTCATAAATAGGAATTTATTGAAATAAATTACATAATATTGGTGCAACACCAATTTTTCCAACAATCCCCCACATGAATGAAAATTCAATGTGTACATTCGAGAGAGTTCAGGCGGAGAGCTTACTGCATCAGGATAGGTAGCTTTTGGCTTTGAACCTTCCTTAGCGAAATACATCGGATTTACTTAGCTGATCAGTGAACGTGATGTCTTGAACCGTTCAGCTGTTGGTGTAAACCAAGACAACTGTATTCACACAGTAACTCCCCTAACATCTTTTGATTCTCATGGTTGTGTCCGTTTTGGCCCTGGACAACTCTTGGGGTTCATAAGTGTTTTCTTATGAAGCGGCCAAACTTCACACTTACATAGGTGATCTCCTTCCAAGAGTATCCTGTCATACTCTGCCTAATTAGGCTTAGGAATCATTAAAAGTTAAACTTAACCTTACCCTTTCTACAGGTAGCATATTTATCGTACACGAGAATGAGCTGGAGTTAGTTCCAAAATGCTATCACTGAATCCTTATAATTTCGTTGTCCCTTTGAACCAAGATCTTGGGATCTCCAATCAACATGGTTGGGTTCCATCACAAAGATTCTTTAGTGTTGGGTTTTAAACCCATTCCCCTCGATAAGCAGTATGTTTGATCTCTTGGTAGGCCTTTAGTCAACGGATCCGATAGGTTTTCCTTCGATTTTACATAATCAATGGAAATGACACCATTAGAGATCAACTGCCTTATGGTATTATGTCTACGACGAATATGTCTAGACTTACCATTGTACATGCCACTTTGTGCCCTTCCAATAGCTGCTTGGCTGTCGCAATGTATTAGAATAGCAGGCACTGGCTTATTCCAACAAGGAATGTCCTCAAGAAAGTTTCGAAGCCATTCTGCTTCTTCACCAG
Source organism: Linaria vulgaris (assembly GCA_948329865.1). Taxonomy (NCBI): domain Eukaryota; kingdom Viridiplantae; phylum Streptophyta; class Magnoliopsida; order Lamiales; family Plantaginaceae; genus Linaria; species Linaria vulgaris. Next base: position 91,410,562 of record OX415254.1, read on the forward strand.
CCTTATCCAAGGCAATAAACTCGGATTCCATCGTGGAGCGAGCTATACATGTTTGTTTTGAGGACTTCCATGACACAGCTCCACCTCCAATGGTAAAGACATAACCGCTGGTGGATTTAGTGTCGTTAGAGTCTGATATCCAGTTCGCATCACTATATCCTTCTAATATAGCTGGATATCTACCGTAATGTAATCCATAATCTAAGGTGTGTTTTAAATACCTAAGTATTCTAATTAACGCCTTCCAATGATCTTTGTTTGGATTACTCGTAAATCTACTCAATTTATTAACTGAGTAAGCAATATCCGGACGAGTGCAGTTCATGATATACATGAGACAGCCTATTATCCTGGCATATTCTACTTGAGAGACAGGTTCGCCATGATTTTTGCCTAAGTGTAGACTCAAGTCCACTGGCGTCTTAGCCGGAGGACCGTCATATGCATTGTACTTCTTAAGTACAGTCTCAATATAATGAGATTGTGACAACACGATCCCATTTGACGTCTTAGTGATTTTAATCCCTAATATGACATCGGCGACCCCTAAGTCTTTCATGTCAAAATGTTTGGTCAACATTTTCTTGGTATTCATGACTAGGTCATGATTACTTCCCATGATTAACATGTCGTCTACGTATAGACAGACGATCACGTAATCTTTAGGTGTGCCTTTTACGTATACGCATTTATCACACTCATTAATTCTGAAACCATTTGACAACATCGTTCTGTCAAATTTTTCGTGCCACTGCTTTGGCGCTTGTTTAAGCCCATACAATGACTTAATGAGTCTACACACCTTTTTCTCCTTTCCTGGAGCAACAAACCCTTCAGGTTGTTCCATGTAAATCTCTTCATCTAATTCACCATTTAGAAATGCCGTCTTGACATCCATTTGATGTATTTCCAGACCTTTCAATGCAGCAATAGCAATGAGCACTCTAATTGAGGTGATCCTAGTCACAGGTGAATATGTGTCGAAGAAGTCAAGGCCCTCAATTTGTCTAAACCCTTTAGCTACCAATCTGGCCTTATACTTATCAATAGATCCATCTGCTTTATACTTTCTCTTCAGTATCCATTTGCAGCCCAAAGGTTTGCTACCCGATGGGAGATCAACCAACTCCCATGTGTGGTTGTGCAAAATAGACTCTATTTCACTATTGATAGCTTCTTTCCAAAAGGGAGCTTCTGGAGAGGACAAGGCTTCACTTATTGTCCTTGGTTCGTTTTCTAACATATAAGTCAGAAAATCTGGACCATAGCTTTTAGCTGTTTTAGCCCTTTTACTGCGTCTAGGTTCTTCATCTTCCTGATGATTATCCTTTGCAGTTTCATGGGTTCTTTTAAGGGAACCAGATTCTTTCCTTTCTTTGCAAGGATATATGTTTTCAAAGAATACTGCATTCCTTGATTCAATGATCATGTTTTCATTAATGTCAGGAATTGAGGACTTATGTACTAAGAAGCGATAGGCACTACTGTTGTGCGCATATCCAATGAATATACAGTCAACGGTCTTAGGTCCTATCTTTACTTGTTTAGGTTTAGGTACTTCTACCTTTGCTAAACACCCCCACACTTTTAAGTATTTGTAGGAAGGCTTTCGACCTTTCCATAACTCATAAGGGGTTTCGTTTCTACTTTTGTGAGGTAGCTTGTTTAGTATATGATTTGCTGAGAGGATTGCATCCCCCCATAAATTTTGTGGTAAACCAGAACTGATCAACATAGCATTCATCATCTCCTTAAGAGTACGATTTTTGCGTTCAGCAATTCCATTTGATTGTGGTGAATAAGGGGCTGTAGTTTGATGAATGATGCCTGAAGAAGCACAAAATTCGTCAAATGGAGCTCCATATTCTCCACCTCTATCACTTCGGATAGTTTTTATTTGTTTGCCAAGTTGATTTTCAACCTCAAGTTTGTAGGTTTTAAAAGCTTGCAAGGCTTCATCTTTACTTCTTAATAAGTATACTATGCAGTATCTTGTGCAGTCATCAATAAAGGTAATGAAGTACTTTTTACCACCTCTAGTTTGCACAAACTTTAAATCACATATATCGGTGTGAATTAAGTCTAGAGGTTCGGTGTTTCTTTCTACAGAAGGAAATGGTAGTTTGGTTAATTTGGCCTCTACACAAATCTCACATTTATTTTGAGATTCGATATTGAATGAAGGCAATAATTCTAAGCTTACTAGTTTTCGTAGAGTATTAAAGTTAACATGTCCTAATCTAACATGCCATAAATCTGAACACTCAACCAAGTAAGCAGAAGTAATAGTTTTATTATTCTTTTCGAGGTCACGTTTTACAGTCATTACATTCATCTTGTACATGCGGTTGACCGCGTAACCTTTACCAACAAATTGCCCATTCTTAGTGAGCACCAATTTACCAGACTCAAACACTAGTCTAAGACCACTTGCATCAAGTGCATAACCAGATATTAAATTCTTTCGAATATCTGGAACATGCAGTACATCAATCAAGGTTATCTCTCTACCCGAAGTCATCTTTAGCACCACCCTTCCACTTCCGATGATGTCAGACGTTGCAGAGTTCCCCATGTACAACTTCCGATTGTTGAATGAGTAGTATGTGGAGAACATGTCTCGGTCGGAACAGACGTGGCGGGTGGCACCGGTGTCGACAAACCACTCCTTTGGATGGTCCACCATGTTAGCCTCGAAGACAACTGCAGTAAGCATCAGGTCACTCATGTCGACCGGAACGCCTTTGTCTTGAACCACAGCAACCTGGTTGGACTGGTTCGGGTTCTGGTTGTCTTTCTTCGGGAGTCGGCAGTCTTTAGCCATGTGGTTCGGCTTTCCACAGTTGTGGCAGTTCCCTTTGAACTTCTTTTTCTTCTTTTGTTGCCCTCCACCATTGCCCTGATTCTTTCTCTTCTTGGAGTTGGGCTTGTGTTCCACCACGTTGGCTCTAGCCTCCATCTGCATCTGCTTTGGCTTGGCCTCAGACATTCGATTATCTTCTTCAATCCGAAGTCTGACAATCAAGTCTTCAAGATTCATCTCCTTGCGCTTGTGCTTGAGATAGTTCTTGAACTCCTTCCAGGACGGCGGCAACTTCTCTATCATAACAGCAACTTGGAAGGATTCACTGAGTTTCATGTCCTCTGCATCTAGGTCATGTAGGATCAGTTGCAACTCTTGAACTTGACTCGTCACCGTCTTCGAGTCGGTCATTTTGAAGTCCAGAAATTTGCCGACGATGAACTTCTTCAACCCAGCATCTTCTGTTCTGTACTTCTTGTCAAGGGACGTCCAGAGTTCCTTTGACGTCTTGATGGTGGAATAGACGTTGTACAGTGAGTTGTCTAATCCATTCAGGATGTAGTTCCTGCACAGAAAGTCACTTTGACTCCAAGCGTCGAAGGCAGCCCTAGGACGAGGATCAGTCACGTCTTCTGCCACCACAGGAGCCTCTTCGGTCAGCATCCTTGACAGGTTCAAGGTCGTAAGGTAGAACAGCATCTTCTGTTGCCACCTTTTGAAATCAGTGCCGGAAAACTTCTCCGGCTTCTCGCCGCTACTTTGGACAGGCGATATGGTCACCATTTTTCTGAAATACAACAAGCAAAATATCGTTTTAAAATGTAGATCGTAACGGGTGTATAACAGAAAACAAACCACTATTTAAAGTCGAGGCAAGAGTTGAACTCTTTCTCTTTAAAACGATATTTGCCCCGCTCGGTGCTTACGGTTTGATCGGCAATTCGTTTCCCAAGATAACTCGACTATCTCTTAATATAGCAGCACTTCAAATATTAAGAACGGCGAAACAGAAGAACGTTTTGAACTGTCGGAACAAAACAAAAGTAAGAAAGAATGTATTTGATTGTGTGTTTTTGGAAGAGGAGGAGCCTGCCTTTTATAGATGTCGAAAGTGGGCCTAGGGGGTGACTGGACGGACACATCCGTTCCACGTCACAGCTTTCCCGCCAGAACCTGCACCACTTCGGCTGACTGTACACCTATTCGGATGAAAGGTGGCATTGTTTCTGCTGACTGGGTGCGTAGTGACTGTTTGCTGACTGGACATTTCCCGCCAGATTTTCAGCCACTGGACACACTCATTCGATCAGATATTTACACCTAATCACGATTTAATTAATTATTAATTTGTTGCTTTATTTATTTTCAGACAATTAATTAATTACTTAATTAAACTTTGTCCAAAAAGATAAGTATTTGATAGGGAAGCCCAAGCCCAAGCCCAAACCCAGGCCCAGGCCCGGACCCGTGACCCGTGACCCACGACCCACGACCCCGACCCCGGCCCAGGCCCGGGTCCGGTCCGGACAGACGGCGGCGGCGGCGGCGCGCGCGCGTGTGGGCTTGAATTAAAGCATAGCCCATCTAAGTCCTCTCCCCTTCAAAGACTTGTGGTACCCCTTGGGGCCCAAACCCTTATCATAAACAAACAATTAATAAGGTGTAAAAGTTAGCTCTCTTTTTCCCATGTGGGATGGTGATTTTTCACCTTCCCACTTATTTCCTTTTCTTCCACCAATATAACTTATGTCAACTAGCTCACTTTATCATTTAATTTCTCATTCATCCCAAATTGGTTTTGAACAATTAAATATACTAGGTTCATCTACGCGAAATGTAGATTTCATTGAGCTAAAGAAATTCCAATTTCATAAATAGGAATTTATTGAAATAAATTACATAATATTGGCGCAACACCAATTTTTCCAACAATCCCCCACATGAATGAAAATTCAATGTGTACATTCGAGAGAGTTCAGGCGGAGAGCTTACTGCATCAGGATAGGTAGCTTTTGGCTTTGAACCTTCCTTAGCGAAATACATCGGATTTACTTAGCTGATCAGTGAACGTGATGTCTTGAACCGTTCAGCTGTTGGTGTAAACCAAGACAACTGTATTCACACAGTAACTCCCCTAACATCTTTTGATTCTCATGGTTGTGTCCGTTTTGGCCCTGGACAACTCTTGGGGTTCATAAGTGTTTTCTTATGAAGCGGCCAAACTTCACACTTACATAGGTGATCTCCTTCCAAGAGTATCCTGTCATACTCTGCCTAATTAGGCTTAGGAATCATTAAAAGTTAAACTTAACCTTACCCTTTCTACAGGTAGCATATTTATCGTACACGAGAATGAGCTGGAGTTAGTTCCAAAATGCTATCACTGAATCCTTATAATTTCGTTGTCCCTTTGAACCAAGATCTTGGGATCTCCAATCAACATGGTTGGGTTCCATCACAAAGATTCTTTAGTGTTGGGTTTTAAACCCATTCCCCTCGATAAGCAGTATGTTTGATCTCTTGGTAGGCCTTTAGTCAACGGATCCGATAGGTTTTCCTTCGATTTTACATAATCAATGGAAATGACACCATTAGAGATCAACTGCCTTATGGTATTATGTCTACGACGAATATGTCTAGACTTACCATTGTACATGCCACTTTGTGCCCTTCCAATAGCTGCTTGGCTGTCGCAATGTATTAGAATAGCAGGCACTGGCTTATTCCAACAAGGAATGTCCTCAAGAAAGTTTCGAAGCCATTCTGCTTCTTCACCAGCCTTATCCAAGGCAATAAACTCGGATTCCATCGTGGAGCGAGCTATACATGTTTGTTTTGAGGACTTCCATGACACAGCTCCACCTCCAATGGTAAAGACATAACCGCTGGTGGATTTAGTGTCGTTAGAGTCTGATATCCAGTTCGCATCACTATATCCTTCTAATATAGCTGGATATCTACCGTAATGTAATCCATAATCTAAGGTGTGTTTTAAATACCTAAGTATTCTAATTAACGCCTTCCAATGATCTTTGTTTGGATTACTCGTAAATCTACTCAATTTATTAACTGAGTAAGCAATATCCGGACGAGTGCAGTTCATGATATACATGAGACAGCCTATTATCCTGGCATATTCTACTTGAGAGACAGGTTCGCCATGATTTTTGCCTAAGTGTAGACTCAAGTCCACTGGCGTCTTAGCCGGAGGACCGTCATATGCATTGTACTTCTTAAGTACAGTCTCAATATAATGAGATTGTGACAACACGATCCCATTTGACGTCTTAGTGATTTTAATCCCTAATATGACATCGGCGACCCCTAAGTCTTTCATGTCAAAATGTTTGGTCAACATTTTCTTGGTATTCATGACTAGGTCATGATTACTTCCCATGATTAACATGTCGTCTACGTATAGACAGACGATCACGTAATCTTTAGGTGTGCCTTTTACGTATACGCATTTATCACACTCATTAATTCTGAAACCATTTGACAACATCGTTCTGTCAAATTTTTCGTGCCACTGCTTTGGCGCTTGTTTAAGCCCATACAATGACTTAATGAGTCTACACACCTTTTTCTCCTTTCCTGGAGCAACAAACCCTTCAGGTTGTTCCATGTAAATCTCTTCATCTAATTCACCATTTAGAAATGCCGTCTTGACATCCATTTGATGTATTTCCAGACCTTTCAATGCAGCAATAGCAATGAGCACTCTAATTGAGGTGATCCTAGTCACAGGTGAATATGTGTCGAAGAAGTCAAGGCCCTCAATTTGTCTAAACCCTTTAGCTACCAATCTGGCCTTATACTTATCAATAGATCCATCTGCTTTATACTTTCTCTTCAGTATCCATTTGCAGCCCAAAGGTTTGCTACCCGATGGGAGATCAACCAACTCCCATGTGTGGTTGTGCAAAATAGACTCTATTTCACTATTGATAGCTTCTTTCCAAAAGGGAGCTTCTGGAGAGGACAAGGCTTCACTTATTGTCCTTGGTTCGTTTTCTAACATATAAGTCAGAAAATCTGGACCATAGCTTTTAGCTGTTTTAGCCCTTTTACTGCGTCTAGGTTCTTCATCTTCCTGATGATTATCCTTTGCAGTTTCATGGGTTCTTTTAAGGGAACCAGATTCTTTCCTTTCTTTGCAAGGATATATGTTTTCAAAGAATACTGCATTCCTTGATTCAATGATCATGTTTTCATTAATGTCAGGAATTGAGGACTTATGTACTAAGAAGCGATAGGCACTACTGTTGTGCGCATATCCAATGAATATACAGTCAACGGTCTTAGGTCCTATCTTTACTTGTTTAGGTTTAGGTACTTCTACCTTTGCTAAACACCCCCACACTTTTAAGTATTTGTAGGAAGGCTTTCGACCTTTCCATAACTCATAAGGGGTTTCGTTTCTACTTTTGTGAGGTAGCTTGTTTAGTATATGATTTGCTGAGAGGATTGCATCCCCCCATAAATTTTGTGGTAAACCAGAACTGATCAACATAGCATTCATCATCTCCTTAAGAGTACGATTTTTGCGTTCAGCAATTCCATTTGATTGTGGTGAATAAGGGGCTGTAGTTTGATGAATGATGCCTGAAGAAGCACAAAATTCGTCAAATGGAGCTCCATATTCTCCACCTCTATCACTTCGGATAGTTTTTATTTGTTTGCCAAGTTGATTTTCAACCTCAAGTTTGTAGGTTTTAAAAGCTTGCAAGGCTTCATCTTTACTTCTTAATAAGTATACTATGCAGTATCTTGTGCAGTCATCAATAAAGGTAATGAAGTACTTTTTACCACCTCTAGTTTGCACAAACTTTAAATCACATATATCGGTGTGAATTAAGTCTAGAGGTTCGGTGTTTCTTTCTACAGAAGGAAATGGTAGTTTGGTTAATTTGGCCTCTACACAAATCTCACATTTATTTTGAGATTCGATATTGAATGAAGGCAATAATTCTAAGCTTACTAGTTTTCGTAGAGTATTAAAGTTAACATGTCCTAATCTAACATGCCATAAATCTGAACACTCAACCAAGTAAGCAGAAGTAATAGTTTTATTATTCTTTTCGAGGTCACGTTTTACAGTCATTACATTCATCTTGTACATGCGGTTGACCGCGTAACCTTTACCAACAAATTGCCCATTCTTAGTGAGCACCAATTTACCAGACTCAAACACTAGTCTAAGACCACTTGCATCAAGTGCATAACCAGATATTAAATTCTTTCGAATATCTGGAACATGCAGTACATCAATCAAGGTTATCTCTCTACCCGAAGTCATCTTTAGCACCACCCTTCCACTTCCGATGATGTCAGACGTTGCAGAGTTCCCCATGTACAACTTCCGATTGTTGAATGAGTAGTATGTGGAGAACATGTCTCGGTCGGAACAGACGTGGCGGGTGGCACCGGTGTCGACAAACCACTCCTTTGGATGGTCCACCATGTTAGCCTCGAAGACAACTGCAGTAAGCATCAGGTCACTCATGTCGACCGGAACGCCTTTGTCTTGAACCACAGCAACCTGGTTGGACTGGTTCGGGTTCTGGTTGTCTTTCTTCGGGAGTCGGCAGTCTTTAGCCATGTGGTTCGGCTTTCCACAGTTGTGGCAGTTCCCTTTGAACTTCTTTTTCTTCTTTTGTTGCCCTCCACCATTGCCCTGATTCTTTCTCTTCTTGGAGTTGGGCTTGTGTTCCACCACGTTGGCTCTAGCCTCCATCTGCATCTGCTTTGGCTTGGCCTCAGACATTCGATTATCTTCTTCAATCCGAAGTCTGACAATCAAGTCTTCAAGATTCATCTCCTTGCGCTTGTGCTTGAGATAGTTCTTGAACTCCTTCCAGGACGGCGGCAACTTCTCTATCATAACAGCAACTTGGAAGGATTCACTGAGTTTCATGTCCTCTGCATCTAGGTCATGTAGGATCAGTTGCAACTCTTGAACTTGACTCGTCACCGTCTTCGAGTCGGTCATTTTGAAGTCCAGAAATTTGCCGACGATGAACTTCTTCAACCCAGCATCTTCTGTTCTGTACTTCTTGTCAAGGGACGTCCAGAGTTCCTTTGACGTCTTGATGGTGGAATAGACGTTGTACAGTGAGTTGTCTAATCCATTCAGGATGTAGTTCCTGCACAGAAAGTCACTTTGACTCCAAGCGTCGAAGGCAGCCCTAGGACGAGGATCAGTCACGTCTTCTGCCACCACAGGAGCCTCTTCGGTCAGCATCCTTGACAGGTTCAAGGTCGTAAGGTAGAACAGCATCTTCTGTTGCCACCTTTTGAAATCAGTGCCGGAAAACTTCTCCGGCTTCTCGCCGCTACTTTGGACAGGCGATATGGTCACCATTTTTCTGAAATACAACAAGCAAAATATCGTTTTAAAATGTAGATCGTAACGGGTGTATAACAGAAAACAAACCACTATTTAAAGTCGAGGCAAGAGTTGAACTCTTTCTCTTTAAAACGATATTTGCCCCGCTCGGTGCTTACGGTTTGATCGGCAATTCGTTTCCCAAGATAACTCGACTATCTCTTAATATAGCAGCACTTCAAATATTAAGAACGGCGAAACAGAAGAACGTTTTGAACTGTCGGAACAAAACAAAAGTAAGAAAGAATGTATTTGATTGTGTGTTTTTGGAAGAGGAGGAGCCTGCCTTTTATAGATGTCGAAAGTGGGCCTAGGGGGTGACTGGACGGACACATCCGTTCCACGTCACAGCTTTCCCGCCAGAACCTGCACCACTTCGGCTGACTGTACACCTATTCGGATGAAAGGTGGCATTGTTTCTGCTGACTGGGTGCGTAGTGACTGTTTGCTGACTGGACATTTCCCGCCAGATTTTCAGCCACTGGACACACTCATTCGATCAGATATTTACACCTAATCACGATTTAATTAATTATTAATTTGTTGCTTTATTTATTTTCAGACAATTAATTAATTACTTAATTAAACTTTGTCCAAAAAGATAAGTATTTGATAGGGAAGCCCAAGCCCAAGCCCAAACCCAGGCCCAGGCCCGGACCCGTGACCCGTGACCCACGACCCACGACCCCGACCCCGGCCCAGGCCCGGGTCCGGTCCGGACAGACGGCGGCGGCGGCGCGCGCGCGCGTGTGGGCTTGAATTAAAGCATAGCCCATCTAAGTCCTCTCCCCTTCAAAGACTTGTGGTACCCCTTGGGGCCCAAACCCTTATCATAAACAAACAATTAATAAGGTGTAAAAGTTAGCTCTCTTTTTCCCATGTGGGATGGTGATTTTTCACCTTCCCACTTATTTCCTTTTCTTCCACCAATATAACTTATGTCAACTAGCTCACTTTATCATTTAATTTCTCATTCATCCCAAATTGGTTTTGAACAATTAAATATACTAGGTTCATCTACGCGAAATGTAGATTTCATTGAGCTAAAGAAATTCCAATTTCATAAATAGGAATTTATTGAAATAAATTACATAATATTGGTGCAACACCAATTTTTCCAACAATCCCCCACATGAATGAAAATTCAATGTGTACATTCGAGAGAGTTCAGGCGGAGAGCTTACTGCATCAGGATAGGTAGCTTTTGGCTTTGAACCTTCCTTAGCGAAATACATCGGATTTACTTAGCTGATCAGTGAACGTGATGTCTTGAACCGTTCAGCTGTTGGTGTAAACCAAGACAACTGTATTCACACAGTAACTCCCCTAACATCTTTTGATTCTCATGGTTGTGTCCGTTTTGGCCCTGGACAACTCTTGGGGTTCATAAGTGTTTTCTTATGAAGCGGCCAAAGAATGTATTTGATTGTGTGTTTTTGGAAGAGGAGGAGCCTGCCTTTTATAGATGTCGAAAGTGGGCCTAGGGGGTGACTGGACGGACACATCCGTTCCACGTCACAGCTTTCCCGCCAGAACCTGCACCACTTCGGCTGACTGTACACCTATTCGGATGAAAGGTGGCATTGTTTCTGCTGACTGGGTGCGTAGTGACTGTTTGCTGACTGGACATTTCCCGCCAGATTTTCAGCCACTGGACACACTCATTCGATCAGATATTTACACCTAATCACGATTTAATTAATTATTAATTTGTTGCTTTATTTATTTTCAGACAATTAATTAATTACTTAATTAAACTTTGTCCAAAAAGATAAGTATTTGATAGGGAAGCTCAAGCCCAAGCCCAAGCCCAAACCCAGGCCCAGGCCCGTGACCCGTGACCCGTGACCCACGACCCACGACCACGACCCCGACCCCGGCCCAGGCCCGGGTCCGGTCCGGACGGACGGCGGCGGCGGCGCGCGCGCGCGTGTGGGCTTGAATTAAAGCATAGCCCATCTAAGTCCTCTCCCCTTCAAAGACTTGTGGTACCCCTTGGGGCCCAAACCCTTATCATAAACAAACAATTAATAATGTGTAAAAGTTAGCTCTCTTTTTCCCATGTGGGATGGTGATTTTTCACCTTCCCACTTATTTCCTTTTCTTCCACCAATATAACTTATGTCAACTAGCTCACTTTATCATTTAATTTCTCATTCATCCCAAATTGGTTTTGAACAATTAAATATACTAGGTTCATCTACGCGAAATGTAGATTTCATTGAGCTAAAGAAATTCCAATTTCATAAATAGGAATTTATTGAAATAAATTACATAATATTGGTGCAACACCAATTTTTCCAACAAGTTCTTCCACGTTCCATTAGTATTATTTCTTTGTATTCATATATCATTTTTGTTGTATTATTACGTTCATTACTTGAATGGAGTATTTCCACGTCTCAGCAACATAGTGATCGAACATTCATTCTAGCTCCTTTGTCTTTTCAATTATTATGACTATGACTACTGATTAAAGAAGGTAACATTAGAAAGAAACCGTAACGAATTTATAATGCATGGATGACCAATGTTTTAACAAATCTACTAACTAACCATAAAAGGCTCATTCCAATTATTATTGCATAACTGCAAATTACTTTTCTCTGTTTTGTCAATGGCACATATATATTTTCAGACTTTAGCAAATGTAAGATTATAATTTTCTGTGTGTCTTCTCATTAATCAATCGAATGTATAAATACAATTACAATGAGTAAGATAAGGAAAGCTATACAGAATCTCTAGGATATGATAACTATGGAAACAAGATAAAACTAAACTAGAATACAATAATATACAATAATATCTAATACACCCCCGCAGTCGAAACGGGAGGAGGACGGACGTTGAGACTGGAACGAAAATCTTCAAAAAGGACATGTGAAAGGCCTTTCGTGAAAATATCGGCAACTTGGTACCGAGACGGGACGTGAAGAACCCGAATGAGACCACGAGCAACCTTCTCACGAACAAAGTGGATGTTCATCTCAATGTGTTTGGTTCGTTGATGTTGAACCGGATTACCCGACAAGTAAACAGCACTGACGTTGTCACAATAGACCAGGGTTGCTTTAATGATAGGAAAGTGAAGCTCAAGAAGCAAATTTCGAAGCCAACATGCTTCAGAAACCACATTAGCAACCCCGCGATACTCGGTCTCGGCACTAGAACGAGAGAGAGTGGGCTGACGTTCAGCGAACCATGAGATGAGATTGTCCCCAAAATAAACACAATAACTCGAGGTAGAACGCCGAGTATCCGGGCAGCCGCCCCAATCAGCATCCGAGTAAGCAATAAGGTCAGAAACCGTGGAATGTCCCCTGAAGATACCGAATGATGCGTTTCAGAGCTTGCATGTGAGAATCCCGAGGGTCGTGCATAGACAAGCAAATTTGCTGAACTGCATACGATATATCCGGACGGGTGAATGTGAGGTACTGAAGGGCACCCGTGAGACTCCGAAAAAGTGTGGGGTCGAAGAATGGAGGACTGGTCGTCGTCCCCCCTAACTTGGAGGAGGTGTCAACGAGAGTTGCACACGGTTTGCATGAACCCATACCTGCGCGCTCAATAATACTCTCGGCGTATTTCCTTTGTGATAAGAAGAGACCACTAGAAACTCGAGAGACAGCAATGCCCAAAAAATAACCGAGTAGCCCTAAATCTTTCATAGCAAATTCGGAACCAAGAAGGGACATAATAGACCGTCGTAGAGTGGGAGAAGAGGCGGTCAAAATAATGTCATCCACATATAACAATAAATACGCTGTGTCACCCCTACGACGATATATAAATAAAGAGTGATCCGACGTGCTATGAATAAAGCCAATAATAGCTACATAATCGGCGAACCGCTGATACCAAGCCCGAGGGGCTTGTTTAAGGCCATAAAGAGACTTCTTGAGTAAGCACACATGATTAGGAAAGCGAGAGTCACGAAAACCCATGGGTTGATGCATATAAACGGTTTCATGAAGCTTACCGTGTAAAAAGGCATTCTTGACATCCAGCTGATGTATGTCCCATGAATTAGATTGAGCAATACTCAAGACAGTCCTAATGGTTGCAGGTTTGACCACTGGGCTGAAAGTCTCGTCACAATCCACTCCAACCTGTTGAGACTTGCCATCACCAACAAGACGGGCTTTATGCCGCTCAAAGGAACCGTCAAAGTTAAATTTATGTCTAAAAATCTACATGGAACGAATGACATTAACATTAGACGGACGAGGAATGAGCTCCCACATATTATTATTAATAAGAGCATTGTATTCATCAAGCATAACAAGTTTCCAATTGTGGTCAGATAAAGTGGCCGAAGGAGAGCGAGGGAGAGGAGAGGGGAGCGAGGAAGCGTGTAAATTGAAGATTTGTTTAGGCTTAAAGATCCCATGACGAATGCGAGTCACCATTTAAGGAGAGGGGCCGTGAGTAGGAGGGGACAAAGAGGGAGGATGAGGTGATGGGGAAGGAGGACTGTGGGCGTCGTCGGGTGATGGTGGTGGAGGAGAAGGCGGGGCGGCTATAGGGCCATTTGGTGCGCGTGAGGCACGTGATGTACTTGGTGAAGGAGGAGGGGAGAGACGTCCGAGTCGAGGAAAGTATATGAGGACGGTTGTGGTTTAGGGAAGTTTTGAAAAGGAAAAGTATTTTCATCAAAAACAACGTAATGACATATAATGATGTTATTTGATTTTAAGTCGAGACATTTGTAGCCACGTTGGTTTGATGGATAGCCCAAGAAGACACATGGGGTGGAGCGGGCTTGTAATTTATTTATAGTAGAGGAGGGAAATAGGGGAAAGCATAGACACCCAAACATACGTAGATGAGTGTAAGAGGGAATTTTGTTATAGAGTTGTTGTAGAGGGGAGGAGAAGTTAAGTATTTTAGCGGGGAGATATTTAATAAATATGTAGCCATTTGTAGGGCACGAGGCCAAAAAATGGGGGGGAGGGAGGCGTGACAAAGTAGAGTACGGATTATATTATTTATGGTGCCAATTTTTCTTTCGGACTTTCCATTTTGTGAAGATGTATAAGGGCAACAAAAGCGAAAAGTCATCCAATTTTTAGCACAAAATTGATGAAAAGGAGCATTATTATATTATTTTCTATTATCACATTGAAAGCTTTTAATTTCGCGTTCAAATTGAGTTTTTATAAGGGCACGAAAAGCTAAAAATGTAGAAAAAACTTGTGACTTATTAGCAATGGGAAAAGTCCATAAATAATTAGAAAAATCGTCCAAAAAAGACATAATAACAATGACCCGAAGAACCCAAAATGGGTGAAGTCCAAAGGTTACTGTGAACAATATCAAACGGAAGTAAAGTACGAGAAGTAGATGACAAAAAAGGTAACCTAATATGCTTTCCTAATGGACATGACGGACAAAAAGAAGACGGGGCCGAGGAGCATGAGATGTGATTGGCTTGACGGAGAGAGGCAAGGATGGCAGGGCCGGGATGGCCGAGACGAGCGTGCTAATGGTCGACAGAGAAGGCGGCAAAAGAGGAGGGGCGGGAAGAGGTGGGCGACGGTGAGAGTGGATAGAGGTCGCCGAAACTATTGCATCTCATAAGGTGTTTGCGCGTCCGAAGATCCTTCACAGAAAAACCCCAAGGATCAAACTCAATAGACACAAAATTATCAATAGTAAATCGACGAATAGAGATAAGGTTTTTGATAATTTTAGGTGCATGTAGAACATTAGATAAAGATAAGGGAGAAAAAGGTGAGGGAAGGGACGCGTTACCTGTACCAACAATAGGAATAGAATTGTCATTACCTACAGTAATACCATTAGAGTTGCTCAAATTAAAATAAGACGTAAGAGTACCGTTATTCGCCGTCATATGTGAAGATGCCCCCGAATCCATGTACCATTGCTCATCGGGTGGATTTAGAGACATGGTGCTGAAAGCGGTGTCAAGAGTGGTCCGAACATAGCCAGCGATGGAGGCAGCAGCATGGTAGGCATGATTGGGCCGTGGGCCAAGAAGCCCTTGTTGACGGGCCGCGGGTAGAGGAGTGGTCCATGGGTTCCACTGGGCCGTGGGATATGGTGATGGTGGGGTGGCCCACTGTTGCGACGGACCGTAGGCGGCCCACGGATTGGACCAGGCCCAAGGAGGCGGACCGTGCCCTAGACTGCGGCCGCCACGCCCGCGATGGGCCGAACCGCGTTCGAGCCCGCAAGGAGGGGCTGACCGCTGCGGTTGAGGGGTGGTGGTTGGGCTATCAAGAGCAGGCGACGGAGTATGTGAGACGAGGGCGGAGTCAGCTTGTCTGGCGGTCCGTTTGTTGATGCTGGTTTCCTCCAATCCAAGCATCGACCAAGCCTTAGAGAAAAAGGGTAGGGGTCGCTTTATTGGATGAGAGTGGCGACCCCACTGAAGTTCTCGTTCAAGCCCGCGACAAGTTGCAGAACTAAACGTTGGTTAGACACAAGAGCACCAACGTTAGCAAGTTGGTCTGCGATCATCTTGAGTTTCTGACAGTAGGCCCCAACATTAGGGAACTCATCGAGGGATGTGTGCGAAAATTGATGCTCGAGATGCACCACTCGTGAGTTTTTATTATCCTGAAAGATGTCGGCCAAACCATTCCATGCTCCCATGGCTGTGGAACCGGGTTCAATGATCGTATGAAGAAGATCATTGTAGATAGTGCCATAGATCCACTGGAGGACGATGGAATCGAGGCGGTCCCAGATTTCGGCGTCAGAGTCGGCAAGAGGGGGAGAAGCGCCACTTTTAGGAGGAAGAATATGATCGAGTACTTGATAGGCTCGAGCATGAATTTTGAAGAGTTCCGACCAAGAATTGTATTGGCCGTTTTCAATATCCAGAGAGATGGGGATGAAATTTTTAATATTAGTGACCGTGAGGGCCGAAAAGACTTTTGTGGTGGTCATTGATGGCGGTTGGGTGGCGGGGGAGGCGGAAGAGAGGTTAGGGACGACCGACTCTAGGGTAGATTCATTAGGGTTAGTCATTTAGGAGAGAGAGGAGAGAAAAATGGAAGGCTTGATACCATGTAAGATTATAATTTTCTGTGTGTCTTCTCATTAATTAATCGAATGTATAAATACAATTACAATGAGTAAGATAAGGAAAGTTATACAGAATCTTCAGGATATGATAACTATGGAAACAAGATAAAACTAAACTAGGATACAATTATATACAATAATATCTAATAGCAACGTTTGGCAGTGACGCGTCTTACATTGTAACTTTTCATTTGCTAAACAAGACTTGATGGTCGATTTCCAGTTATAAGTGGTTTAAAGATTACCACACATTCTTATACATAAATTCAAACACTATAAGTGTAATGATTATGGTAAAATATTAACCAAGCTAAGTAATACAACTATTTATGAACAGTGCACCAATTTAAACGACACCCATATCTTTAACTAATAAGTTGAACTATGATAAATAGATCACGTTTATTCATATCGTTAATGTAATAATGTTGCAACATAATATAAAACCAGTCAACTACATGCAAAAACAGTCTTGTTAATTAGAAGTCGATGCTGGAAGCTAGGTCACCTAATCCTCCACGTTTAAAAAGTTGCAGACGCATCGGTCTCGCACTGGCGACTTCAGTGCCCGTGCTTCGCGCTAAGACGCTTTACAAATTCTTAGTTCTCGCACTAAAATTTCTTAGTTCTTATGTTAAAATCTAATGAATAATAGAAGACATACAAAAGAGTAACATTAAAGAAAAGTTAGAGCAAGAGGAGAACAAAACAAAGTCAAAAATTAAACAATTACAAAAATTGAAAGTGATTTAAGGTTTATATATTTGTCTTCCACCATAATAATTTTAAAAATATTGTACAAAATTAATAACAATTAAAAGTTATGTACTTTTCTTTTATATTTATCTTATGTGTTTATAATATACTAATTTAGGTAATAACTGTTTATTTTTATATATAAGTTATTTTTCTTTTTTTTTTCAAAAGCGCACATTAAGACTATAATTTTTTAAAATTGTCGCAGTCACCCGCACCGATACTCGTACCCAATGCACCGTGAATTATGCGATACCCAATGAAGAAACCCTTAATTTTTTTAATAATTAATAATTATGAACTGAAGAAAAATAATTTTATATAAATGAATATTATTAAACTGTATATCTGATAGAGCACATGATTCACATGTGCTCACATGCGCGGTGATGGTGTAAACTAATTAACGAATCACAGCCAATCGGGATTGCAGATCACAAAGCTTAAGTTATTTTTATATATTTTTTATTCTACTTTTATGCGCAAACTATTTCCTCTAATCACTAAATTCTTTATTCAATTTCAATCGCTGTTTACCAATACTTAAACTTATTTCTATATTTTTTTTGATATTATGAAAGCTGTTAAGTAGATGTACATTTTAAATCTAATTTAACTCATTAAAATATTTTACAATATCATGAATGAAGAAGTTTTTCCTTGTAATTAGTAGTTTCGGTCAACCCTTGTTTGAAAACTGAGAGACTAATATTGAATTGACCAGAAATATTTTTGTCAATGTACTCTATTTTTATGCAAAAACAATACACATGATGAAAGAAAGCAAAAACCCACAGAAACCACTTGCAATCCAATTGTCCACAAACGTACATGTTTCCTTAGCGCTTTGAGAAAAAAATATAAAAACAGAGAGCACTTCAAACAATTATCTAACTATTAGTCTCAACTCGTATGAACTTCATCAACGAAAAAAAATAGAAAATCAACAAAAAGAATATCTACATTTTGAAATTTATTTCAAACCCCCCACCTTATGTTTTTAACTTGGATATCTAATTTTTTTTAGCAAAATGACATTTTACACGTTGAAATCTACAATCAATTTCAAACCCTTGTTTTATGACTGAAAAAATATTTATACGTTCTTTGTGCTTTTCTAACTAGCAAGTGCACATAATTTTAACATCTTTGTGACTTGTTCCAAGGTAATAATACTTACTAAAATTCCATAGAGATTAGGCAGTGCAACAATAACTGATTTTTGCTGAAGTATTTCACTCAAGACACAAGTGTTAATTTTGTCTGAACTAGCTCCATTTTTTATTATGGTCTAACGAGCAAAACTCATTGTTAAATATGAAGTACCCAATTCCACTCAAATTCCTCCAGTGCAGCCCCCGTTTAATATTTTCATCTATTTTGATAATTTACAATATTGTTGCTTCTCTTTCTGTAAAATTAAAGTTTTCATTCAACTTGTCGTGGTTTTATGCTCGTAACCAAGACTTTCAGTTTTGATAGTTATCTTTTTTTCCCCCTCATCAGCTTACAGGTAAACACATTTTTTTCGCTATCTACAATTTAGAAATCGTGACATTCATTCTCATCTTTCTTCCATCAATACGACGGTGTCGGCAATCTTTCGCAAACCTTCGAGTCACACCCTAGCCTATGTCACATTTTGTTGTAAATATTTAAACAATTATTAAGCTTGTCGATCAAAATTTACTCTAAAATTATGTTGTTACTAGCGAGTACCACTATTTTTGGTTTTGAATCTTCCAAATCATTCTAGCAGGAGATTTGGACTGATTTTTTTTTTTTTTTATACTTCGAGAAAAAGATTCATTCTACTTATAAAAAATAGGAGGTAGAACCAATAAAGATTTTTTTTTGGATTCATCCCTAGCCTCGTTCAAGAATTGTTTTTGACACACAAAAATATTTATCTCCAAGCTAAAGTAGCTAACCATGGTTAAGTTCGTGTGTTAGGTGGGGTTTGACCTTGACGGTCTGGTTCGGTAGGCGTTGGCATCTTTTTGTGTGCTAAATAAATTTAATAATTTGTCAACTTTCTCTCTCTAGAAAAACTCAGAGTAGCAGTAGTCCATATAAACCCACCACACACAATCACAAAATCCTCCGTCTCTCCTACCACACCTACTCTCTCTCTCTCTCTCTCTCCACAACCTTCCAAAATCCCCAAAATCCATGGAATCCACGCCGGAGAAGCTGTCGCCGTTGGATTTGATGGCGGCGATCTTCAATCTCGACGAATCGCTGAAGAACAGAGACCTAATGATGGTGCTCACCACCTCAATCGCCGTCTTAATCGGCTGCGCGGTGCTGCTCGTGTGGCGGCGGAGTGGATCGAGCTCGAAGAAGGCAATGGAGCCGCCGAAGCTGGTGGTGCCGAAGGCGGCGGCGGCGGAGGTCGAGGAAGTTGACGACGGGAAGAAGAAGGTTACGATCTTCTTCGGTACGCAGACCGGTACTGCCGAAGGATTCGCTAAGGTATTAAAATAGAGTTAAAAAGTGCGATTCACTTTTTGTTAGAGGTTTGATGCTGTTGTGGATTTTTAGTCGAAAAGTGGAATATGCGATTTTTGAAAGGAATTAGGGCACTTTCGTGCAGTGTAAGATTCGTGTTGTGCTGGTTGAATATGAAAGATTGTAGTGAAATGACAGAAATGGTCTAGGTGTAAAGTTGAAGGAATTTTGTTAGTGGTGGAAATTTGGTGATAGTGGAGGGTAATTCTGTCACTTGAGGAACAATTTGGTGCTGTGTATCTTTTGCTTTGTAGTTTCAGGAATATGCTTCATTTTTGCTTTTCTTAATTGTGTAGGCACTAGCTGAGGAGGCGAAAGCTAGATATCCGCAAGCGAAGTTTAAAGTGATTGACTTGGTGAGTGTTGATTTACGTTTGTGCTTTTGAGACTGTTACGTTTAATGGGGAGGTTGAAGTAATATTTGATCATTTGGTACCGTAATAGGATGATTATGCTGCTGATGACGAAGAGTACGAGGAAAAGATGAAGAAGGAGACTTTTGCATTCTTCTTTCTTGCGACGTAGGTTTATTTGTTTTTGACGCTTATCTAGATATATGGCATTTTACGTTTTGGCGGATGTGCAAGTATCAGGTCATTATGATAGTTAAGGAATTCTTTTAATTTTGTAATATACTGAGTATATTGAGGGTTCATTGGCTCAGATACGGAGATGGTGAGCCTACAGATAATGCAGCCAGGTTCTACAAATGGTTTACAGAGGTAGGAAAGATGTAACTAGTTTTTAATCATGTTCAATATTCATAGGGTGAGCCTAGTGTTAATTTTTGAAGTTACGTTCTGCAGGGACTAGAGAAAGGGGATTGCCTTAAGAATCTTCAGTATGGTGTATTTGGCCTTGGAAACAGGCAATATGAGCATTTCAACAAGGTATCGACCTGTAGAATACTTGTATATCTTCAGTTGTTGACAACGACCATTATCTTTCTTGTACTAGTCTGTTCTTACGTGTATTTTTACTCTTTTGTGTTTTAGATTGGAAAAGTAGTGGATGACATTATTGCCGAGCAAGGTATGTTAGTTTATCGTTAGTCTTCCTTTATTAAAATAATTGGCGTAAACTCAAGCCATTTTAAGAACTATCTTGTTATGTGCATGTAATGAATTGAACAAGGTCACAAGCTATGAGAACGAGAGGAAATGCTCGTAACCAGATAGTTCTTAAAATTGTAGCAGTTGATAGCTTACTGGATGTTGCATTTGGCTCCAAACTTATTCACATAGTTGCCAAAGGGTTGACGTTTTGTATGCCTAGAAATGTAGCTTAAATATGAGATATATGTGGTGTCAATTGTACATCACTGCATATACTAGTATTTACCGACTTGATTTTGGCTCATTAGCAGTCCTGCTGTATTTTTTGTCCGTTCATTCTTGGATATGGATATTTTCAGGTGGGAAGAGGCTTGTCCCTGTGGGTCTTGGTGATGATGATCAATGCATTGAAGACGATTTTACCGCATGGTACTAAAACTATAATTCGTACTGAGATGCTGAATATCTCCAGTTATTTTATATACCAGATAATAATTTTAAGCAAATGTATTTGATATGGCATGATACAGGCGTGAGTTACTTTGGCCAGAGTTAGACAAAGTACTTCGCAATGAAGATGATACAACTGTTGCTACTCCATACACTGCTGCAGTTTTGGAATATCGTGTTGTGTTCCATGACCAAGTGGATGAATCAAAGTTGGAGAACGGCCCAGCCAATGGTCATGCTAATGGAAATATTGTTTATGATGCTCAACATCCTTGCAGGTAGTGAGGGTCCCTGCTGTTGAGATTCATATATTCGAAAGTGGATAGTTTACCTAATACTTGCAATTTCCTTGTAGAGCAAATGTTGCTATAAAGAAAGAGCTTCACTCTCCGGCATCAGACCGTTCTTGCACACACTTGGAATTTGACATCTCTGGCACTGGACTAGCGTAAGTTTATACTTCATTTGACATAGGAAACCTTTCATGCCTTCCTCACGTCATTGTGCACTGAACTGTTCCTTTAATCCTCAGATATGAAACAGGGGACCACGTTGGTGTTTACTGTGATAATTTGATTGAAACCGTGGAAGAAGCAGAAAGAATACTGAATTTGCCACCACAAACGTACTTCTCACTTCACTCTGACAAAGAAGATGGCACACCACTTGGTGGAAGTACATTGGCACCTCCTTTCCCTCCTTGCACATTGAGAACTGCGCTAACTAGATATGCTGATCTTTTGAGTGCTCCCAAGAAGGTTTGCAGAATCCCATAGATGGTATTGTGTATAGGAATTACTTGGCGTGAATTCTCAAATTTATCTATTTTCTCCAGTCTGCTTTAATTGCATTAGCAGCTTATGCTTCAGACTCGAGTGAAGCTGATCGTCTGAGACATCTAGCATCACCTGCTGGAAAGGTTTGGAATTTTTCCTGTTTCATGTATTGGATATTGTAACTAGCTTACACATCAGATGTCCAAACATGACTTTTTCTTTTCCTTATGGATATGTATTTTCTGTATTTTCAGGATGAATACTCTCAGTATATAGTTGCAAGTCAGAGAAGCCTACTCGAGGTTATGGCAGACTTCCCGTCGGCCAAGCCTCCAATTGGTGTATTCTTTGCAGGGGTTGCTCCTCGTCTGCAGCCCAGATTTTATTCCATCTCATCATCCCCTAAGTGAGTGTTCATTGTCATGATCTTTTTTATGCTCTTTTCACAGAGAATTGTTCTGCAGATTCTGTTTTAAATGTGGCCATAATCACATTGCAAGGAGATTTTTTGTTCAAATTTCCCGTGTTGCCGTGGCTTTAGTTGTTCCACTGCCAAAATGAGATGCTATTAGTCAATAATTAATATCTTTTCTTTCAGAAGCATGTTTTGTATTTATGTCAGTCAATACCTTTCCTTACTGTTACTTATGCCCACTGTTTTCTCAGGATTGCACCATCTAGAATCCATGTGACCTGTGCATTGGTTTACGAGAAAACACCAACTGGAAGAATCCACAAGGGTGTCTGCTCAACCTGGATGAAGGTATATGCTTGTTCACATTGAGTTTCCTTAGTTATAATTGTTGAAATTAGATGCTGAATACTTGAGGACCGAGACTTATTTGTCTGAACAAAGCATATTTTTCCTCATATCTGGACTCAATTTAGTGATTAGCCTCACTTTTGTGTAACATTTCCTCTCATGCGCTTTTTCAGAATGCTGTGCCCTCAGAGGAAAGTCTGGATTGCAGTTCGGCCCCAATTTTTGTTAGGACCTCTACGTTCAGACTCCCGGCTGATCCTAAAGTACCAATAATAATGATTGGCCCTGGTACTGGCTTGGCTCCTTTTAGAGGTTTCCTTCAGGTTTGTTGTCAAAGAATGTTATTTTTTTTTCTAAATTCTCAGCGATTTTCTTTTTAAAAGAATAGTGCAGTGACATTTATTTATATATCAGGAAAGATTAGCCCTAATGGAATCTGGATCTGAACTTGGTCCTGCCATATTATTTTTTGGTTGCAGAAATCGCCAATTGGTAAACTTTAATGATCATTTGTGCATTAACTGAGAATGATCTTCTTGCAGAAAATTCGTATTATTAACTTTCTGCATTTTGCAGGACTTCATTTATGAAGATGAGTTGAACAACTTTGTCAAGGCGGGAGTTATATCCGAGCTTGTTCTAGCATTCTCACGTGAGGGGCCGACTAAGGAGTACGTGCAGCACAAAATGACTGAGAAGGTGCACAATCAGGATTAATTCTCAACATACTAGCAAATAATGATGTGTTTTTTTCGTTATTTGCAAATGATATCGTTGCGTAATATCTTAATTACAAATAACAGGCTTCAGATATCTGGAATATGATCTCTGAAGGAGGCTACGTTTATGTATGTGGTGATGCTAAAGGCATGGCACGGGATGTACATCGTACTCTCCACACAATTGTTCAAGAGCAGGTTTGTATCTCAAACGAACTATCTATTTTTTTTAATCATTTGTTTGGCTCGTGCCTGATATACTCACGTAACCTAAAAAACACTGGATTCTAGAAAGATAGTTGTAAAAAGAATGAAATTCTAGATGTACTGATACTTTAATTTCCTGTAGTAATGTAGAGTGACCAAGTATTCATAGGAAAAACTTTGCCCACATAGTCCTGGCAAAATTTGGAATCCTATTCTAAGTGAGTGTCGTTGTCAGACATGGTCCCAAACATATGGGAGGACCAAAATTCTACCTATACTTTTGTGGCTACTTTTGCCTACGAATCTTTTATCGTACTTCATTTAGAATTCATCCCCCATTATAAAGAAATAAAAAATAGAGTTGTTTGGACCTGCTCAACCGTTTTGCCTTGTCCTTTCACATACCAAATCCTTTTGTTGGTTGTATTTGTGTGCGATGTTGATGAATCATTTACTACAACTCACCGACTTATTAGGAGGGGTTTGTTTTCTAATCCCCCTCATATTTTTGGCACCACTGCATTATTTAAGAAGTTGAAATGTCAAATTCTAGCAGACCATTGACTTTTGTATTTCAGGGCTCTCTCGACAACACCAAAACTGAAAGCATGGTGAAGAATTTGCAAATGAGTGGAAGGTATTTGCGAGATGTCTGGTGATGATTTATACGTTGAAAAATCCATAATTGTTGAGCAATCAAAGGGGTCGTTGGTCGTTATTATTGTAGCCGATGTTGTACTTGTTTGAGATCCCATACCGATATTATAGTCAAATTGTGCAAAATGTTAAATTAGGCAAATGTTGGAGCTGCATTGAGCTCGGGCACTGTCGTACACTCGTACTATTAGTTAGTTCTTAGTGATTCTTGTAAGGGATTTTGGATAATGTAATTTATACAAAACGTATGTATGATATACCAATAAATCGTGACCATTCGAGGTTTGGCTAAAGGTGGTACTGTCAATGTTTCGTGTGTTGTAATGATGTGCAATATATACCGTTGCTTATGCTTTCACTGTCAAATGGCACATTGTTCAAGTCTTGTCAAAGTTTTAAGTGCACTTGTCTTGCACTACAATGCGCATGCTTCGTTTAAGCCGCTTTACAAATTTTGAGTTTTAGAACTAAGATTTCTTAATTTTTTCATTGAAATCTATAGAGTACTTGTACAAAATTTATGAAGAACGAAACAAATGAGTGACATTGGAAAAGATTTGAAGCAAGTGAAGAACAAAACTAAGTTAAATATTAAATAATCATAAAAAGTTTGAAGTAATTTAATGTTTATATTTTTGTCATTTTACTATAATAACTAGGAAACAAAATTCATAAAATATATTAAACACTATTTAAATATATATGTAATTATATATTAATGTTTAATTTAAATAATTTTAATAAGTGCCTATGATTTTTTTTTTTTTTTTTTGAATTTGGCAAAAGGACGCACTCGCATTTACACTCCTACGCGCACCCGTATCAGCCTTATATGACTTATGGTGTGTTGTAGAGTGAAGATTTAAAAAAGAAAATCATACATCATAGATTAAGAACTGGCGTTTGTTTCACAATATGTTTAGATGGTAACTATATAAGAATCATAGAAATTTAAGATGAGTATTATAGTTTTGATTTTTGAAAAGCCGATAGATGTCACGATCGTTGAAAGAGAGGTGTGGGCATTTCAAATGTCACTTTAAGGATTTATAGCCGCATGCGTCTTGCTCAATTGGCTTGAATATCATGATATAAAAATCGCCACAAACTAAATATTGGATTTAATAATAAATTTGACTCTCAGACGGCAAATAAAATTTATTATTATTGTTAATGTTATTACTTATTACGTGAAAAGTCTCGTGGAGGAGAAAATAAATCTGAGGACCAAGAAGGACCTCTCGTGTCTTAACTCTTAACCGCCACTAATTTGAAATATGAATATCTATTACCATATTAAAAGCAAAGCGCTTCCAGCCTTCCACTCACAAAAAAACAGTTGGGACTTGGGATACTAACTTTTGATTTTCCAAAAATACCCATACTCCTCTCAATTCAAATAAAAGAATAAAAGGGCTATATTGTTACTTTACTCACTTGGATCAACTGCAATACTAAAATATAGCTACTAACGTAATCTTTCAAAATTTTATTTTTTAAAATTAAAATAACTTGCACGAGGTCCGCGTGTGTCAAAATTTCTAGTATAATTTAAAGCAGGGTGCTCACGCATGTATAAATAAAATGATATTTTCTTTGGAAATATTATGGTTCGCAGTTCGCACTAAGTTTCGGCTTCGAACGACATTTTCCTCAATTCCAATATTTCTGCTGCTTTTGGTTTACTGAAGAAGTTTGATTTGAGCGAAAATTTTCCATTTTCTTTCTCTATTAAAAGCCCACATAAATTAACCTCAAATTAATCCTCAAAATTAACTCTCTTACTTACAATAAATAAAATACAAACGACAATTAAACAGACCTTCTCATAAATTATAATTTATAAATACTAACAAATCTTTATGAAAATATAGCACGTGTACAAAAAAGTGAAACTGCTCATCATTTCTTCTGTTTCTTCTTCATCTTTTAATCAAATTTAATTTTTGTATTTGTTCAGAGTGTATCCATAATAAATAAGTAGTATTTTTAGTTTATTCGTAAAAAATGGACTTCTATTTGTAGGTCGGTCTTGATATTTCAAGTGAAAATGTTTCTCATATGGATGTATTGATTGTTATCGATGAAGAAAGAGATAATTACATCATGAGATCAATAATTACAAGATTATGATGATTTAAAAACCAAGTCTTGCAATAGCTTTTGAATTTTGTGTTGCTCTTTTAACCGTGGTTGAATTGTACTGCTTAGAATATTATATATTTATGAAATCATAATCAAATTTGCTCGCAATGTTTAATCACACCAATGAAAATATTATTTAAATTTCCTCAAATGAAAATATATTACCTTCAGTTCTCATGAACGTCCAGTAAATTACTGTAGGTAGAAAAATTATTTTAACTTTATTTGAGAAACGAAATTGTTTCATAACATAATTATTAACTGGGTTAATTTTAAGGGATTAACCCGGGATTATTGTATGTGCGCATTTAAATGCCACATGTCACTATTTAATTGAGGGAATAAAGAAATAAATAGAGAAAGGAATAGAAAAATTACGCTCGTTTGATTTAGGTTCTAAATATATCAGATATCTGGATAATTTCAGCCACCCTACCCCCTGAATTTGGTTTAATTACAGAAATGTTTTTATCCTACCCCTGAATTTGGTTTGATTACATAAATGTTTTTATTGTTTGGAGTTGTATGACATGTTTGGAACTATAAAAAACAATGTCACACTACTACTTCTGGTCCAACACCTAATTCTAGACCAATACCTCCTTAGGCCCCTTTTCTTTTATCCGACCCTTCATAGCTGGCCCATTACTTATTTTACACTTATGTCTTGTAGTTTTTACTTATTACTTTTGTGACCCTATATACGGGTTGCATTAGAGTTTTCAGCATTCATAATTCACTTCACTGGAAGACAGAAGAGTTAGATTCTCTCGCCACCATCACAACACAAATATTTTCTGTATATTCAATTTTTCTTCAATTTTATTTCAAGATTTGAAAATGTTTACATGGTATCAATCGACTAGGTGTTCACGATTCTTCTCCCGCTGCCAATTTCCTCTTACCTAACCCTCAATTTCCCCATTTTTCAAGTTTCCCGAAACCCTAGTTTCTGGATTGGCGATTTCTCGCCACTTTCTCTCTAGATCAGTGCTTCTCCCGCTCTGATGACCTCTTCGGTGGATAGTTCCACTTCTTCTCCGGCGCTCCACTCCGGTACTTCCCAATCGCTTCCTTCTGGAGTCGGCGATGAGTCCAGTCGGTCGCCTCTCGTTCCACCAAAGAATCCTAGTGATGATACGTCTTCGATCTACTATTTGGGCGCCCACGATGTGCATGGTTCATCTATTGTCGGCAATCTACTCACCGTCAACAACTATCTCTCCTGGAGTCTTGCTATTCGCCTCGCACTCAACATCAAAAACAAAAGACGTTTCATCGATGGTTCTCTCCAGACTCTGGTAGCCGATGAGGTTCTGCGTATCTGTTGGACTAGGGCTGATAATTTGTTCCTCACTTGGTTGATGAATTCTGTTTCCAAGGAACTCCGCCGCAGCCTTCAGTTCCAAACTACTGCTCTTGAACTTTGGGAAGAATTGCGGATGAGGTAGATCATTCTGATGGATCTCGCATTTTCAGTTACAGAAATCGTTGTACACGATTTCTCAGGGTAACTTTTCTATCACTCAATACTATAACTACTTCTGCTCGGTTTGGGATGAATATGTTACTCAACGCCATGTTACTTTGTGTTTTTGTGGGATGTTTGTCATGTTAACCAAAACCTTATTGCTCTACAGCAACATGGCTGCGTGTTAGGTTTTCTCATTGGTCTTCATGAGCCTTTTACTGCAATTAGGAGTCAAATACTGCTTATGCCACCCATGTCTTCTTTATCTCGTGTGTATGCTTTGTTGTTAGAAGAAGAAAACCAGTGTGCCTTATATTCTACACCTACTGTTGATTCTTTGGCAACGTATTCTGGGGGGGGGGGGGGGGTTACTTTTGCTGTTCCACAGCCTACCCAAAGTTTTTCTCAAAACCCTCCTACTTCTAACTTCACCACTGGCTCTTCTACTGCAATCCTAAAGGTTTTCAGAAAAATAAGAAGAAGTTAAAATGTCTTACTTGTGGTTACATGGTCACACCTCTGATAGGTGTTACCAGGTGATTGGCTATCCCCCTGGTTGGGATGGGCCTAGAGGTAGGAGATCTCTCCTCCCCTCTTCAGAAGCTAACTATGCTTCTACTGCTGCTGCTCCTCAGCCACCAACTCAGTCTGGTTCTACTGATGCTTCCCTCCAAACTATGTTTGAGCAATTATTGGTTTTTACAAAGTTAAAGTTAGACTCCAGCATCTGCAAACCATTCCGCTACTTCACACAGTGCTGCTACCTCTGTCACTGGTACAACTACTGCTACTATTTTTGCCTTAAATACTTCTCCTTCTAACTGTTTTTAAAATAAATATTCCCATAAATGGATTTTAGACACAAGTGCTACTGATCACATGATTTGCTCTTCTGTTTTTTACACTTCTGACACTCAGTCTGTGCACATTTCTATTCAATTACCCGACAAGAGTAGCACTATTGCTACACTTATGGGAGATGTTTACATCTCCCCTCACGCCACTCTAAGGAATGCTTTATATGTTCATGACTTCAGCTTCAACTTAGTTTCTGTCTCTAAGTTGACTAATAATTCTGAGGTTTTCATTATGTTTTTCTCTTCCATGTGCTATTTGCAGGACATCTTTAAAAGGAATATGATTGGCTCTGCTAAATTACATAATGGCCTCTACATCTTAAACTTCACTGATTCTTTTCAAAGGGCTAATAAAACTATGGTCTCTTCTGCATGTAACTCTCCTTCTACTGTTTTGAAAGATTCTGATATCTAGCATATTAGACTGGGCCACCCTTCTTTTGACAAAATTTTCAAAATTCCATCTATTAATGCTTCTGGTTGTAAGAACCTCATCTGTGACACTTGTCATTTTTCAAAACAGAAGAAACTTTCATTTCCTTCTAGTCATAGTACTACTTGTAAACCCTTTGAAATAATACATTGTGATTTGTGGGGTCCTTTCTCTATTGTGTCCCATGATGGTTTCAGGTTCTTTCTTACCATTGTTGATGGTTTTTCAAGATGCACTTGGGTTTTTTTTTGTTGAATTATAAATCTGAGGTTTCTTCTAGAATTAAATACTTATGTTCCTTTGTTTCTACTCAGTTGATCACATGTTAAGATTCTTAGATCTGATAATGGTACATAATTCCTTATGCATGACTTCTTTGATCAAACTGGAATTATTCATCAGACTAGTTGTGTTGAGACCCCTAAACAAAATGATTTGGTTGAAAGAAAACATCAACATTTATTACAGGTAGCTAGATCTTTAAGATTTCAATCTCATTTCCCTCTTGAATATTAGATTAATTGTGTTACTACTGCTGCCTTTTTAATTAACAGATTACCTTCTAGGATTCTTTCTCATAAAACCCCCTTTGAGTTGCTTCATAATAGGCCTCCTGATTATTCTTTACTTAAATGCTTTGGTTGCCTTTGTTTTGCCTCAACTATAACTGCTAATAGAAAGACGTCTGATCCTAGGTCTGTTAAATGCATTTTTTTGGGATATCCTTTTGGCACTAAGGGTTACTTGGTGCTCAATTTATCATCTATGCAGACTTTCATTTCAAGGAATGTTGTCTTTTATAAACACATTTTTCCTTTTCAGCATGATTCTGTTACTTCTAACCTTGATGGGCAAGACACCATTGGTGCTTGCATAAATCCCTTTATCACTCTACATGGTATTCATCAAGCTTCTAATGAGGAATCCTGTGGATGATTTCCCTGCAACTAGTGCCTCTATTCCTGATGCCATCACCCCTCAGTGTCTGGATG
The DNA here is from genome assembly GCA_948329865.1 of Linaria vulgaris. Classification (NCBI taxonomy): domain Eukaryota; kingdom Viridiplantae; phylum Streptophyta; class Magnoliopsida; order Lamiales; family Plantaginaceae; genus Linaria; species Linaria vulgaris. Next base: position 91,440,604 of record OX415254.1, read on the forward strand.
GAACCTTATGTCATGCTGGACTTCCTCCTTCCTCAAATGCTCCAACATCTCCATTCTTTGATGATTCTTCCACTGCTGTTTTACAACAGTCTAGTAACACTTCTCCTCCCTCCTCTTTACATGTTAGAAGATCGTCTAGGACTATTGCTCCTCCTGCTTATTTGAACATCTATGACTATGAGTTACCTGCTTCCTTATCCAAGAACAATACCAGTCTGTCTGCTGTTCATGTTCAGTATCCCATTGAAGCATGTTTATCTACTGTTCACTTAGGTTCATCTCATAAGGCTTTTACAACTGCAATTAGTTATATTGTGGAACCTATGACATATAAACAAGCTTGTAAACATCCTGAATGGATTAGTGCTATGAAATCTGAAATACATGCTCTTGAGAGTACTAATACATGGACTTTAACTGATTTACCTATTGGTCAGCATTTCATTGGGAGTAAGTGGGGTTTTAAGGTTAAAATTAGGTCTGATGGTAGTATATAAAGATATAAAGCTAGGTTGGTTGCAAAGGGGTATACTCAGAGGAAGACCTTGATTATTTTGATACTTTTTCCCCTGTGGCAAAAATAACCACTGTTAAACTTTTATTGGCCTTAACTGTATCCCATAACTGGCACTTGCATCAACTTGATGTTAATAATGCATTCCTGCATGGGGATCTTGATGAAGTTATTTTCATGACTCCCCCTGGTTATTGTTATGACTGCAATAAAGTTTGTTTACTACAGAAAAGTCTTTATGGCTTAAAACATGCCGCTAGACAATGGTATAACAAACTAACATCTTGTTTGCTTGCTTTTGGCTTTATTCAAACTGTTTCAGCTAGTTTTCTTTTTGTTAAGTATGATAACGATTCTTTTACTGCCATTTGTGTTTATGTAGATGCCATCATTCTTGCTGGTAATGATTTGTCTGAAATATCTGCTCTTAAGACTCATTTAGATGCCAAATTTACTATTAAATATTTAGGTCCCTTAAAATATATTCTTGGTATTGAAGTTGCTAGAAGTCAAAAAGGAATTTCCTTATGCCAGAGGAAATATGCCTTAGATATTTTATCTGATGCTGGTTATTTGGGTGCAAAACCTTGTGATATTCCTATGAGTTCTAATGTTAAGTTACAACTTCTTGATAATTCTGCTGCCTTACCCGATGCTTCTGTTTATAGAAGATTAGTTGGCAGATTACTGTATTTAACCATTACTAGGCTTTATTTGAGTTATAACGTTCACTATTTGACTCAGTATATGGCTAATCCTACTGTCAATCATCTTGCTGCTGCACATAAAGTCTTAAGATACATCAAACACAATCTAGGTAAAGGGTTGTTTTATTCTGCCTCTAGTGACTCTCACTTAAAGTCTTTATGTGATAGTGATTGGGCAACCTGTGTGGACTCTAGAAGAAGTGTTACTGGACTTGCTGTTTACTTGGGGGATTCACTCATTTCCTGGAAGGCAAAGAAGCAGCAGACTGTGAGCCGCAACTCAACTGAAGCTGAGTACCGGGCTCTAACATCCACTACCTGTGAAGTTCTCTAGATCCTTCAGCTTCTCAAGGACTTGCGCATCCAACAACCTACAGTTCTAGTGATCTTTGTCGACAACAAAAGCGCAACATGTATTGCGGTCAATCCATGTTCACCATGAGTGCACGAAGCATATTCAAATTGACTGCTACTTCGTGCGAGAGAAGGTGCAACATGGTATTTTGAAAGTGCAACACATCCCTAATCAGCATCAACTGGCAGACATTTTTACAAAGCCTTTGGCGATTCAACCATTTAACAGGATCGTATCCAAAATGGGCTTGATTGACATCCATGCCCCTCTTGAGGGGGGTTGTCAGCCTACTACTTCTGGCTCAATACCTAACTCTGGCCCAATACCTCCTTAGGACACTTTTCTTTTATCTGACCCTTCATAGCTGGCCCATTACTTATTTTACACTTATTATTTTTTTTGATATGAACTTATTTTACACTTATGACTTGTAGTTTTTACTTTTTACTTTTGTGACCCAGTATATAAGGGCTGCATTAGGGTTTTCAGCATTCATAATTCACTTCACCAGAAGAGAGAAAAGTTAGATTCTCTCACCACCATCACAACACAAACACTTTCTGTAAGTTCATTTTTTCATCAATTTTATTCAAAATTTGATAATGTTTACAAAAAAATGTATGACATGTTTGGTAATAAGGATAAACTTCGTGTATTTTTTTATGAAATCACCCTTACCTTTTTTGCAGGGAGATTATAGAACACAGTATCACCCTTACATGTTTGGTCTTATTTCGTCACGATAATAGAACACAGTAAAAGATTACAAAATGAGATCAAAACAATGCTATTCAACTTTATTAACGGACTAGCTTGGTCCGGAACACTTGTTACAAGCTTATTAGGTAGAATAACTAAATTACAATATTAATGTAGCGTATCGAATTGTAGGTATTCGATGCTGACGTGTCGAATATCTTCGTTCGATGTGAAACAGTACCGCTGGTTCAAAGTCGTTTTGGAAGGTATCGAATTCGATGCGTATATTAGATATTTAGATGTCGAATTCGATACGTATTTTGGCGTATCGAATGGAAGTACACTATTCAACTGCGTGTCGAATTATGGCTGTTCGATCCGATGCGTGTCGAATAAGATATGGTTCGATGCTCACTGTGCTGAGGTGGTTATCTTCCCAAAAACTTGCACGGAACTCAAGGGGACGAGCTATTTATAGAACCCATCCCATGGGGCCCATTAACCAATATAGAAAGGGGCATCGAATCGTGCCTGTTTGATGCGCGCATCGAATAAGGGATATTTGATGTGCTAATGGGCTGGCCCAATAACAACGTATCTGCCTGTGGATTCGATGCGCGCATCGAATTCTCTCAATTCGATGCGCTTTTGGGCCGGCCCAATCAGTATGCATTGGGCCAATCTTAAATCACCCCCATCATATAGTCCCCCCAGTTTGGGAGACGATATCAACGTGGAGATCGTCTTCCAAACTTTAAAAACTATATTTGGGATTGCTTTGAACGGTCTTCGCCGTACGCATGTAAATTTTTAAACATATTATCAATTATTTTACTAATTTGGGATATTCCTATTCATAGTATAGTTCGGAACGGTTCATAGTGGTCCTATGAACATTAATTTAACACCTCAAATAGCTCCAATTCGATGCGTAAATTAGCCCGCATCGAACTATACTTGTTCGATGCCGTATTCGATGCGAGCTCTCAAGTGGGCCTGATGGGCCTGGCGACACCTATATAAGGAAGATATTGTCATGAGGAGCTCATTTCTCAGGCAACGCACTTCGCTCTTCAGGTGAGACGCATCGAATTTGCGTCATTCGATGCGATCCGCATCGAACGGTCACCGATTCGATGCGATCAACATCGAATTGGGATGATTCGATGCGTTAAAATTGTTGCTTTTTCTCTCGTTAAATGTTCATATGTGCATTTTTAACCTGTTTCTCTTTTGTTTAGGATATTTTTAATCAAGCAAAAGCTTTTTCTACCGAAAATTCGATCAAGGTAAAATTTTTGCTTTTTATTTTGCTAAGTTATTTCTTTTATCAAGTTCATGTTATGTATGTTTGAGTGATGTGCTAGAGTGTTGAGTGACGTGTTCATCCTTAGTCAGACTCCGTTTTAATTTATTTCAGTTCATTCTCATCAAAGATGGTGAACAATAAATACACCTGGGAGTGAGTCGAGTACTGGCTCTAGCTCTAGTTCAATTAATAAGGGGAACCCTTCGAATGTACCCGCGGGCCCGAGCAGAGTCGAAGTAGATGTATATGATTTAATCGATATAGTAACGGTTGATTCTCCTATGGGTAACAGCCCCGCTGCAAATATTGAACCAACAGTGCCCGAAATGGACAATGATGATCTGTCCTCGTCATCCTATCAGGATAACCGCGCTCCAAGCGAGGGTGAAGAGGACGTAGATTATATTAATAGGGAGTTCGATGATCACGTCGAGGTCCCCAGAATGGCCTACGATCAGTATATCTTCCATCTCCAACATAGTCGTAAGGGGCTTCGTAAAAAATTTGATATACCCGATAAGTATAGGATCGTCCTTCCGGGCCCAAATGATCGGATGCATACCCCACTACCTGGTCATATGACTGTATTCGTTGGTCAGCTCTTCAATGGACTGCGCTTTCCCATCCCGCATGAGCTAAGATGGCTTATAAGAGAGATAAACCTCGTGCATGCGCAACTCACGCCAAATTCTTACGGAAATTTGATTGGCTTTATCATAGTTATGAAGGAGTTGCACCAGCCACAAAGTCCCAGTGAGTTTTATGCTTTATTTGAGATTACGAGGCGTGAAGAGGGGTTCTATCATATCAAAGCTCAACCGAATTGCAAATTTTTGAATGGTGGAGCGACTGGATATGGAAAAGATTGGAAGAGAAGGTATTTTTATATCGAAGAGAGTTATGAAGGAGAGTTTGGGCGATATTGCCGTGAATGGTTTACCGGGGCAAGGGTAATGATTCCTTGCGGGCTTACCATAACTTCATGGGATTGCGATTTTGTCCCTAGCTTAGTTCGAGAACATCAATTTGATGTTAAAAAACTCGTTGAAAATCGAGTCCTCTCTTTAGCTGGATTGTCTCCAGTGAAATATAACGGGAGGATGACTCTCGGTATAACTGCGTAACTCTTTTGGTATTTTTGATGTATGCTTGTTATGATTCTAACGATTTATGTTTCTTGCAGCCAAGTACTTCATGAGTCGTCACGCGAGAATGAATCGAGCTGTTACTGCTGATCTGGCGAGCTCCAAGACCAACATTGTGCCCGAAATTCCTCCTCCCCGAAAGAGAAAGAGTAAGGGCAAGAAAAATATTGCTGGTCCCTCGTCTGCCACTGCTGCTGATCCAACAGTTGATCCATTTGAGGACATGTTGGGGGATAACCCAGAGAATGTGCAAGGTGGTGCTGAGGCGTCAGAAAGCATGGCGGTTGGAACATGCGACGATGTCCAAGTCGAAAACCAACGCAAGAAAAGGAAAATGCCTCAGACCCGGTCACAGGCCAGAGGGGTTGCTCCACCAGTCGGACGATCAAGCATGCCCAGTGCTTCTAATGCTCCAGCCAATGTAACCGAGCCAAGCGCAGGAGTTGGGCCTAGCCAAGGTCCTCGAGCTCGGGCCGATGGGTACGAGATCTCAGAGTCCGAAGCCATCGAGCACTTGAGGGCACTGATGCCTGGGCTTGCAGTTCCTCTCCCAGTCTCTGCCGAAGAAAGGAAAAGGGTGAAGCGGAACACAATGCATCTGCTAACAGCGGTAATGATCTCCTCGCTTCAATTTTATTTCCTCTGAATTGACTTTGTAAATTATGAACTAACTGCCCATTAATTGTTAGGCGGGAGGTTTTGTGGACACCATGTTCTCGGCCCTAATGGAATTTCGAGAGACTGCTGACGGTGGTAACAACGCTGCTCTTCAAACTGCCCTTGATGAAAAGGAAAAAGCCTTGCAATTGGCCAAAGACTATGCTGCTAAGGCGCATGTTGATCGGGAAGCAGCCAAAGAGGCACGGGCGGAGGCTGAAAAGCTCAAAGAAGAGCTAAACAAGGAAATTAACGACCATAAGATGGAGGTGGGTGCAGCCAAAGAAGAAGCCCATAACGCCGATATCAACGGTTATTTGCGCGGTCTCAAAGAGGTAGAATACATTCCTTTTCATGGCGTTTCACATCCCATTTTCCTGTTATCATATTAATATATATTTTTCTTATAGGTTACTCCCCAACATAAAGCGGAGATAGCTGAAGAGTTTCTCCAAAGCAGCACCTTTCGAGAAATCTGCACTCGTCGAGGTCATCTCGAGGCTCGGAATGCTCAGGTTCTGACTGTGCATCAGTTTTACGCCACAGAGTATGTTCGTGGCAGTTTCAAATCAGAAGGGTTAGACCTGTCCCTCGGACTAAATCGAGAAAAATTGCCACCTCGTAAAACTTCTGAGCCTGCAGAACCTGATGAGTTCGCCTCACTGCTAGAGAAGGAGGATCTCATTCTCGGAGGATTATCACCACCACTAGATATGCCTGAACCCTATCCCTCATCTGAGGATGAAGAAGATGCCTGAATCTGCAGCCCTAAGGCTGTTCTATATTTCCTTGTTTATGAACAATTTTCATTTTTAATTCAATTCGTGCGTGGCGCTGCGTCGCTTTAATGAGCTTAAACATTTTATGCTTAGCGCAATCATATTTTCGAATGTTCGTCTTTAGTTGTTTAATTATTTATTATGCTCATATCTGTTGCCTTTTATTTCAATTTCTCATTTACGTTCTTTACTTTATTTTGGCAACCTGCTGGTTCACTGTTATTCAATGAAAATTGTTCATCCTGTTATGAAACATTGAATCAGGTTTCTTCTTGCAGGATTATAATCATTCTATTTTAGAAAAGAGGTTTCGCTCGTCAATCTAGACGTAGTTCTCTTGTTTCTTATATTTTCGCTTAATCGTTATTCACTTTACGAGAGTTTTGTTCATGTTTTCTCCAATTGTGGATTTCAATGAGCACTTACAATGTTATTCGTAGTGTCTGTCGCCTGTCGCGGTGACCTTTGCCATTCTGGACAGAATTGTTTGTTCCAATTCATTGTTCTTGACATTTTGAGTGTCTTGTAGTATATAAATAGAGTGTCCGTCCCTTCCTTGTATTCTTTGGGAATTACAGTATTTCGTAACACATCGGGCATAATCTCCTTTCTTCTGGTCACCCTAGTGATTGTCGGTATCTCATGCCACTCTGGGCAGAGCTTCCGCCCTTATTTTTGCTTTAGGGATTTTTGGTATCTCGTGCCACTTTGGGGCAGAGTTTCCGCCCCTTTGTTTGCTTTTAGGAATTTCCGGTATCTCGTGCCACTTTGGGGCAGAGTTTCCATCCATTTTGTCACTTCTGACTTCTTTCGGTATCTCGTGCCACTTTGGGACAGAGTCTCCGTTCCTTTTGTCACTTCTGATTTCTTTCGGTATCTCGTGCCACTTTGGGGCAGAGTCTCCGTTCTTCTAATTTCTTTAGAGATTTTCGGTATCTCGTGCCACTTTGGGGCAGAGTTTCCGTCCCTTTTGTCTTGAGATTTTATCGGTATCTCGTGCCACTTTGGGGCAGAGTTTCCGTCCCTTTTGTCACTTCTGACTTCTTTCGGTATCTCGTGCCACTTTGGGGCAGAGGCTCCGTTCCTTTTGTCACTTCTGATTTCTTTCGGTATCTCGTGCCACTTTGGGGCAGAGTCTCCGTCCCTTTTGTCTTGAGCTTTTATCGGTATCTCGTGCCACTTTGGGGCAGAGTCTCCGTTCTTCTACTTTCTTCAGTCCTGCATAGATTTCTATTATGCATAGTAGATAAATTTCATGTAAACCAAACAATTAGATGTAATCTTCTTTGAATAATCCAAATTAGATTATATAAATAGATCTGAGCTTGGGTCATTGCTCATTTGCCTGACTTCCAGTGCTGCCCTCCAGATCCATGGTTTGGGGTACCTGTTTTAAATTCATACATTTTTGTCCCTCATGCATGTCATAGCAGAGAGAACGAATAAAAACTTGTTCAAAATATTCAAAATGCTAAATACACTTGTAAATAGAAACGAAATCTTTAATCAATATGCTCCATTTGCCTTGGAGCCAATGCCCTTGCCGCTACTTCTTCTAGTTGTGGCTGAACCCGGAGTGAAGTCACGTAGCATTTCCATCCTTCGATATGGTCTGCTATGACCTCACCTGTGCCGCTAGGAGTTGGAAACTTCACCATTTGATGATAAGTTGATGGTAAAGCTCGGAAAGCATTCAGTGCTGGCCTCCCTATAATTCCGTTGTAGGCAAAATGCATGTCGACGATCACATAATTCTCCAGAAGCGTATTTCTCTGCGGTGCAGTACCTAATGACGTTGGGAGTTTGAGCATTCCAAGTGGGACTATCTTTGGACCTCCAAATTCGTGAAGAGATGTTCTCACTGGTTCTAGTGTCTGATTATTCAGTCCCATTTTAACCAACGTAGAATTGAACAACACGTTTACTGAACTTCCGTGGTCCACTAACATCTTGGTGACTCCATAGTTAGCTATATCCACTGTTATCACCAAAAGGGCAATTTAAATTGGACATTTGTATAGCCTGTGGACTCAACTTTCTTAGATCTGCTGTAGAGAAAGTAACCTCTCCATGCGGCATTTGCTCAATTCTCAGTATACTGGCTATATCGACGAAATTATCCGATTCAACAGTTCTTGTGATATTTCTCCGACCATTGGTAGAATCTGCTCCCCCTGGTCCCCCCGATATCATATTGATCATGCCTCTCCTAGCGTTCCCATCTTCAATCTGGGGGTATTGGAAAAGTTGCGGTTCATCGAGTGCCATTTGCTTATCTTTCCTGGGAGATGGGGTTCTTTTCCGGTTGAAATTGTTTTCCTGCTCCTGCACCTTTTTGACAAACTCCACAAGTTTGCCATCCTTTACTAGCCGTTCAATTTCATCCTTTAAATTTATACACTCCTCGGTATCATGCCCCTTCTGATTGTGATACTTGCAGAATTGACTTGAATACATCGTTGCCTTGGACTCCCTCATTGGTTTGAGATCCCTCAACCATCCTTTCCTCTTTGCTGCACCAAAGACTGTCATGATGTGAGCATTTAATGGGGTGTACCTTCTAGGCGAGCTATCCCTTTTGTAATTCTTGTTCCTATTATTGTAATTGTTACGATTGTGATCTTCTCTTCCTTTTTCCTTTTCTTTCACAATTGCAACAACATGTACTTTAGTCTCCATCATTTCCTCGAAATGAACCACCTCTTGTGCTATTTTGTTAATCTCTTCAATGGTGGTGGGCTTTCGTCTGAGTAGATCCCCACCGAACATTGTATTGGTGGTTGCTCGGAAAAGTATGCTCACAATCATTTCTCCTGATGGGCTATCAATCCTTAATAGCTCCGTATTGAAGCGTTTCATAAAGTCATTTAGACTTTCATTAGTTTCTTGCTTCATTGTGTAGAGATGGGAATGATCTAGAACCAGTCTGGATTCACTAGTAATTTGGTCTTCAAACATTTTCCTGAGTTGGCTGTAGCTTTTGATCACTCCTGGTGGAATGCGATTAAACCAATCCACGGCTACTCCTGAAAGAGTTGTTGCAAATATCCTGGCTTGGATATTGTCTTTAAAACCGAAAAGGGACAACTTCCTATCTAGCTGAAAAAGATGATCTCTGGGATCAAACTTCCCATCGTACGTTTTCAGTTCCGGGAGCTTATCCCCCTGTCCCAAGATTTCTGACTCTATCTCTCGACAGAATGGACTGCGGCTATAAGTATTGTCATTTTGCATTGCTTGAACCTCAACTGTAGCTTTCCCTTTCTCCTGCCTTTCTTTATCCCTGGCCATTCTATCACGCTCAGCTCATGAATCATGACCATCTGGATGTCTTCTGTCATCTCTATTTCTTCTTCTTCGTAGTTCTTCTCTCTGGTCCTCTTCCTCATTTCGTTCCCTTCTGGAATCATGACTTTCTGAGCGTCTCCCATCTTATCTTCTTCTTCGTTCAGTAACACATTCTGCCTCCTTTTCCCTTTCTTTCTTCTCAAGATGTTTTCTTGATTGCACCTCTACCGACACTAACTTCTTTCCTTGTTCATCTCGGTTGGATTTTCCCTTGCTTTTTGTTTCCTTCGAAACATATCTGCTTCTTCTGTCATCTTGTTGGGATCTTTCCTTCTCCTTTCCCTTTTTCATTCGGGCTACAAATCCTTGTTCTCTTAAGGCTTCCGGATGTTCAGCAGGGGATGGTATGAAAACTGGTAGTGCTAGAGTTAGTACTTCAGCCACAACGGCTTTCACCATTGCTATTAATTCATTCTTCAAATTATCCAGAATCGAGGCACTCGTTGCTGTTGCTCCAGTTGCACCTGCTTCAATGGCAGGTACCTTCTCACCTTGAGGTACTTGATTCTCCCTCCTCGCGGGAGTTGGTACTATTGATGGTCCCCCAATATTTTGCGTCATTCGTTCAGGTGTGCTTTGTCCTGCTTCTCCCATATTTCCCTCCATAGCTTTACTTTGGGATCTGGTAATTCTAGACATACTGCCTAACAAACTAATAAACTTAGTGTTCCCACAGATGACGCCAATATTTTGGTCTTATTTCGTCACGGTAATAGAACACAGTAAAAGATTACAAAAATGAGATCAAAACAATGCTATCCAACTTTATTAACGGACTAGCTTGGTCCGAAACACTTGTTACAAGCTTATTAGGTAGAATAACTAAATTACAATATTAATGTAGCGTATCGAATTGTAGGTATTCGATGCTGACGTGTCGAATATCTTCGTTCGATGTGAAACAGTACCGCTGGTTCAAAGTCGTTCTGGAAGGTATCGAATTCGATGCGTATATTAGATGTCGAATTCGATACGTATTTTGGCATATCGAATGGAAGTACACTATTCAACTGCGTGTCGAATTATGGCTGTTCGATCCGATGCGTGTCGAATAAGAGATGGTTCGATGTTGACTGTGCTGAGGTGGTTATCTTCCCAAAAACTTGCACGGAACTCAAGGGGACGGGCTATTTATAGAACCCATCCCATGGGGCCCATTAACCAATATAGAAAGGGGCATCGAATCGTGCCTGTTCGATGCGCGCATCGAATATGGGATATTCGATGCGCTAATGGGCTGTCCCAATAACAACGTATCTGCCTGTGGATTCGATGCGCGCATCGAATTCTCTCAATTCGATGGGCTTTTGGGCCGGCCCAATCAGTATGCATTGGGCCAATCTTAAATCACCCCATGGGAAGGGAGGTTACATATATATATATATATTTTGGAAACTCAAATATTGTTTCGTGACATATACACGCACCAAATAATTTGGTGCAAAATGCTTGTCCGTACGAAATTGATTTTTTCAGAGTCTCATCGAACTAGATATTTTCCAAGTATTCTTGATTTCAACTTTTCTCTTCACATATTAAAACTACTCAGATTAGACCGATATAATACGCATTATAATTTCAATCGTACAAGTCTTACATTCTCTATAGTTTAATTTGGCACCACAGAATCTTAAAATTGCATCCGTGCAAGCCAATAAAAGTCGTCACATAGAATCAGAAACTTCGAGAAGTAAAGTAACCAAATTTTCAATACTCAAATAAATGCTGACAATTAAGCTCTTCAAGTTATTTCACTATGAGAAATGCATAGGTCTGATATTTGTTAATGCTTGAGACAACCTTGTAACAGAAATATACAATAATACAATTTGGCTGTCATAATCGACATTGACTAAACAAAATTAGGCCGGCAGCAGTGATTACAAAAAGGTGTTGTGGGGTACAAGTATTATTAGCATTTAATCTTAAATTTGTGGTTCCTCTTATTTCCCAAAATTTCTAACAATTATGACTAGTCGACTACATGTCCGAATATTGAACGCAAACAAAAGTTCGAGCCCTTTCTTGCAGGGTATCAAGCAGTAGGCACAAACGTCAATATATCATACTGTCAATGGTTGGTATCTTTTCCTAAAAAAATAACTAATTTTAGGATTATATTTGTATAATTTTGTAATAGAAATGTACTCATCTGTCAAACAAGTGCGATTTATTTTATGTTAAAAGATGGGCGATTTATTATTTTTGCCCTTTAATTTATATATACTTCAAGTTTTGTCTTTTTTTTACCGGGCTTTTTTTTGCCCGTTAACGTAATTTTTTGATTTAAATTTGCCCGATGGGCTTCGCTGAGGGCTGAGTCGAAGCCCAGACGACGTGGCAACCCACGTGGCGTACATACGACGGCCACGTGACGCCACGTCATAAATTTTTTTAATAATTGCCTGGGCTTGTAATAAAGTTCTTTTTTTTTTTTAATTTTATAACTGTACTAGGGCCCCACCAACCCAATTACAGATCCTCTTCTCCCTCCCCCTCCCCCCGGTGGCCGCACCACACCCGCCGCCGCTGCCACCCAACAAACCAAACACCATCAACACCACCACCCTTTCCAAACACAAACCAAACACCACCCTCATTTCCACCCTCACCCCCAACACCACCACCACTTGAAAACAAAATAAATCGGCGGCAAAGCTAATGCGGCGGTGGCGCCCGACTTAGGAGCGGGGATCTTTGGCTTTGGTAGCCTTTCTTTCTTTCTGGTGGCTCCGACTGCACCTTGGTGGAGAGAACAACATCTTCAATGGTGGATTGAGTAGAGATTGGGAATTTGAGAATCTGGGAATCCGGGAATTCGGAAATGATGGTGTTTTTTTTTTGTTGCGTGTTATGAACCTAGAAAACGACGAAAGCGTTAGTAATATCAATTGTAAGAATCAAACGGATTGGGAGGCGAAATTGATTGAAGAAGATAAAAATGCAACCTTTGAGAAAGAGGAAAGGGATCTGGGAATCGATTCTAAAATGTAGAAGGGAACGACGTCGTTTGAGGGAGGAGAAACAACGGTCAAGATTGACACACGTGGCTAAAGTTGGGGAGTCAGATTGGAAAGGGGCGCAAATCTAATTGAGGCAAATTAGAGGGGCGCGAGTCTAATTTCAGTATTTCTATTATCAAGTATAATTTAGGTTATTTCAATTAAATAGTGAAAGGACTGTTTTACCCCCAGGCTGTTAGGGGTTTTTGTCTCATTATCGCAGAGGCACGTTATATGTACTGTGAACATTATCTTTTCAGGGAATTAAGCAAAAAATCATATTTCTTATCTCATATTCTTCTCTATACTTCTCTCCTTCCATTTTTCTCTAGTGTTCTTTCATTTACAGTACAAAAAAAAAATACAAAAATAGTACCACAAACTTTACATTTGGTATCCCAGAGCTAGGTTATATCTACTTGGGCACCATGGTTTATACAAGACTTAAAGATCTATAAGAATCACAGCAACAAATGAACCAAAAATTTCAAGATGAAAATTCCAGGCGTATGGCAGTTGAAGCAGGTCTACAAGAGCAGATGGGGTTGATTAACACCCAGATCCACGAGCACATCCGCCACCTGGATGAAAAACAAACAACCCTTAATGAAAAAATGCATGAAAGAATTATACACACTGATGACAAACAAACAGAATTTAATGCTACACTTATTGGTATGCAAAATCAAATGTCACAAATGATGGCTATGATGAACCATACTTTGGGTAAGGATCAGTCCATTCCCATATTTGGAGGATCACCACCCAGCAAGAGTGCTGATAGTCACTCTCAGAACATGAACCTTAATATGAATGTTGACAGATCTAACAACAGATCTCAGGAAACTCCATTTCAGGGTACCTTGCCTAGCCCTAGAATTGAGTTTCCACGTTTTGATGGTAGTAAGGCTAGGGATTGGATGGTTAAAAGTTTGGTTTATTTTGAGCTGATGCCAAGTACCTCTGACATGCAAAAGGTAACTATGGCCTCTTTACATTTTAAAGGGAAGGCTGCTGTGTGGTATCAAAATAATAGAACCAAATTCTTTGGGATCAGCTGAGAAGGTTTTTTGAAGGAGGTTACTGAGAGGTTTGAAGAGCTTAAGGACGCTAATGTCATAACTGATTTTAATAGGCTTAAACAAACACATTCATTGGAGGAGTACAAAGAGAGGTTTGAGGAGTTGAAATTGTACATGGGGATTGTGTCTAACATGGAGTTTGATGAGGAGTACTATGTGGCATGCTTTGTGAGTTGATTGAGTGAAGAGCTACAGTCACAAATTTCCTTGTTTAACCCCACCACCCTTCAGCAGGCTATGGAGATAGCTAGCAAGCAGGACAAGGTGAATGAAACAGCTAAGAGGTTCAAACCTAAACCATATACTCTGCCCTATCAAAGTCCCAAAAGGCCAAATGAAGTGACAGTACCACCTGTCAAATCATTCACCCCACCAGCTACTAGCAACACTAGAAAACCCCTTACTGCAGCAGAAATGCAGGCTAGGAGAGCTAAGGGTTTGTGCTTTAACTGTGATGACCCCTATACTTTGGTCATAAGTGTAAGACTAAGCAATTCTACCTATTGCTTAGTGAGGAGGAAGATGAGGCATATCTGTATTCACTGAGAGAAGTAGGGGAATGAGTGCAGTGGGCTGTTGAGCATGTAGCTGAGCTCACTGTCCAAGCACTCAAAAGAGAAGCCACTGAAAATACATTCAAATTGTTTGGAGAGTATAAAGGGCAACCTCTGCTCATACTCATTGACTGTGGGGCTAGTTACAGCTTCTTGGATGCCTCATTAGCCAAGAAGTTTGGGTGTAGCATTGATTCTACTACATCCATGCTATTAAAGGTAGCTGATAGCAGGAAGTTGATAAGCAATCAGAAGGTGTTGGATTTTCAGTGGAATATGCAAGGGCATAATTGCATTTTTTCCACCAGATTGTTGAACATGGGTAGCCACCACATGATCATTGGTGGGGATTGGTTGAGACAACACTATCCTATCAAGCTTGACTACAGGGATATGACTTTTAGTGCCAGACTACAGGGGGAAAAGGTTACTTTCCAGGCTATTACTAAAGGAGCAGAATGTCATGTCATATCTGGACCAACTATGTCCAAACTACTGATGACATAAGAGGAGGTGCTAGAGGGTAATGTCTTCTCCATTACCATGCTACCTGGGGACGGTGAGGAGAACAATCAACTCACCTGCCTACTGGAGGAGTTTAAGGATGTTTTTATGGAGCCAGAAGGACTCCCACCTGTCAGGGCAGTGGAACATCAGATTGTGCTTAAACATGGTAGTATCCCTAGGAAGCAATGCCCCTACAGGTACTCACATGATCATATAGGGGAGATTGAGAATATTGTGAAGACTCTTTTCAAAGAAGGAGTGATCCAACACAGTAGGAGCCCCTTTGCATCCCCTGTCCTATTGGTTAAGAAGAATGACTCTACTTGGAGGTTATGCATTGACTACATGTACCTAAATTCACTCACCATTAAGCATGGATATCCTATACTAGTAATTGATGAATTATTGGATGAGTTACATGGAGCTAAATATTTTTCAAAGATTGATTTGAGGTCAGGGTATTTTCAAATTAGAAGGAGAGAAGAGGATAAGTTCATGACTGCATTTCAAACTCATCATGGGCAGTTTGAATTCTTGGTGATGCCCTTTGGGCTTTGCAATGCACCAGCCACTTTTCAGTCCTTAATGAACCAAGTTTTTGCTGAGCAGTTGAGGAAATCGGTTCTAGTATTCTTTGATGACATACTAGTCTACAACAAGGACTGGGAATCACACATCACCCACTTGACAAATGTGTTGCAGCTTTTGAGACAGCACCAGTTATTTGCCAAGAGAAGCAAGTGTGAGTTTGGCAAGGTTCAAGTGGAATATTTGGGCCATATTATCACTCAGGAAGGGGTAGCCACAGACCCCAGTAATGTGGAAGGAATGGTTAACTGGCCTAAGCCAAAAACATTCAAGGGTTTGAGGGGATTCTTGGGCTTAACTGGTTATTACAGGAAATTTATTAAGGATTATGGCCTTATTAACAGACCACTTACACAGATGCTCAAGAAGGACAATTTCGTGTGGAGTGAGGAAGCAGTTTTGGCTTTTGAGAAGCTTAAGGAGGTTATGACTAAGGCACCAGTTCTGGCCTTACCTGACTTTTCTAAGGATTTTTTGGTGGAGACAGATGCTAGTGGCAAGGGAATAAGGGTTGTTCTATTGCAAGAGAACATACCTATAGCTTTTCTCAACAAAGTTTTGTGCCCTAAGAATCAGCTACTCTCTATCTATGAGAGGGAATTTTTGGCTGTGTTGCTAGCAGTACAGAAATGGAGACACTATTTACAAGGCTCCCATTTTGTGATCAAAACTGATCAACAGAGCTTGAAGTTTTTGCTGGAGCAGAAAATTACTCCTGCTCTCCAACAAAAGTGGATCTCAAAATTATTAGGACTGGATTATAGTATTGAATATAAAAAGGGTTGTGAAAACAAAGTGGCAGATGCATTATCAAGGGAATTTATGGATGGGGTAACTGTAATGCCATATCCATTGTGCAACCACTGTGGTTACAACAGGTGGTGCTGAGCTATGAGGATGATAGTTTTTTCACTAACATTTTGGCAACTAAAGTGTTGGACCCCACAACCTTTTCTGATTTTAGTGTGAAGAGTGGGGTACTGAGATTTAAAGGGAGGATTTGTGTGGGGGAGGCCACTGAATTGAGGGATTAGATCCTACATTCTTTGCATAACTCAGCTATTGGAGGCCACTCTGGTAATTTGGGGACTTATATGAGGGTTAAGGCTCTATTCTTTTGGCCTAAGATGAAAGAAGAAGTTTTTACATTTGTGCAGAAATGTGATGTGTGCAAGATGACTAAAGCTGAGCACAATGCATACCCAGGGTTGTTACAACCCCTGCCCATACCAGACCAAGCTTGGTCTCATATTGCCATGGACTTTGTAGAAGGGCTCCCAAAGTCAGAGGGCAAATCTGTCATACTAGTAGTAGTTGACATGTTTACTAAGTATGACCATTTCTTACCACTATCTCACCCCTACAGTGCTATGGATATTGCTCATTTATTTATGGTGAATATTTTCAAGTTGCATGGAATGCCAGCAAGTATAGTTAGTGACAGGGATAAATTTTTCACAAGTTTGTTCTGGAAGGAGTTTTTTGGTTTGGTAGGAACTTCTTTAGACATGGGCTCAGCTTATCACCCTCAGTCTGATGGACAAACTGAAAGGTTAAACCAATGTCTTGAAAACTACTTGAGGGGGATGGTTTTTGAGAATCCCAAACTTTAGGTGAAATGGTTACCACAAGCTGAATATTGGTATAACACCAATTATCACTCCAGCTTGCAGCTCACACCATTCCAAGCTTTGTATGGGTATGTCCCAGATCCCTTGGAAATAGGATCATTTGGGGAGGCACAACACACAGAAGCCAAGGACTTTTTAGCTGAGAGGGGGAAGCTAAATTCTCTACTAAAGGAGAATCTCTTGAAAGCACAACAGCGCATGAAGCACTATGCTGACAAGGGTAGGGTTGAGAGAGTTTTTGAGGTGGGTGATGAAGTTTTCCTCAAACTTCAACCTTTCAGACAAAACTCAGTCAGTCTGCGCAAGAACCTAAAGCTGAGTTGCAGGTACTATGGTCCCTACAAAATTCTGGAGAGGATCCAAGAAGTGGCTTATAAACTAGAACTACCACCAGAGGCCCAGATCCACCCCGTGTTCCACGTGTCACTACTTAAGAAGAAGCTCAGTTCTAAAGTCATCCCTAGTCTAGATCTACCGTTTTCAGACAAAGATGGCAACTTTAAGGTCTATCCTACGGTGGTTCTCGACAAACGATTCATTAAGAGGGGAAACATGGGCGTACCTCAAATCTTGGTGCAGTGGGAGAACTCCGGCTCGGAATCGGCGACTTGGGAAGACTACAACTTTATCACTTCCAAATTTCCGTCGTTTGATCCTTGGGGACAAGGATCGACTGCTGCCGGGGGTAATGTTATGAACCTAGGAAACGACGAAAGCGTTAGTAAGATCAATTGTAAGAATCAAACGGATTGGGAGGCGAAATTGATTGAAGAAGATAAAAATGCAACATTTGAGAAAGAGGAAGGGGATATGGGAATCGATTCTAAAATGCAGAAGGGAACGACGTCGTTTGAGGGAGGAGAAACAACGGTCAAGATTGGCACACGTGGCTAAAGCTGGGGAGTCAGATTGGAAAGGGGCGCAAATCTAATTGAGGTAAATTAGAGGGGCGTGAGTCTAATTTCAGTATTTCTATTATCAATTATAATTTAGGTTATTTCAATTAAATAGTGAAAGGACTGTTTTACCCCCAGGTTGTTAGGGGTTTTTGTCTCATTCTACAGAGGCACGTTATATGTAATGTGAACAGTATCTTTTCAGGGAATTAAGCAAAAAATCATATTTCTTATCTCATCTTCTTCTCTGTACTTCTCTCCTTCCATTTCTCTCTCGTGTTCTTTCATTTACAGTACAAAAAAAATACAAAAATAGTACCACAAACTTTACATTGCGGGGGGGAGTGGAGTGGCCGCGACGAGTAGCGCGGAGGAGGGTGGTGGTGTTGGTGGTGTTTGATTTGTTAGGTGGCGGTGAGAGTGGGGGTGGTGCGGTGATGGATCTAATGAAGAAGGTGGTGGTGGCGGCGGCGATGGCGGCGACGGGGTGGGGGGAGTGGTGGTGGTGATGGTGATTTATACTTTTATTTAATTAATATAATATATCACCATCATCAACAATTAGTTTATCTACAATTCGTAAGTAATTATATATATATATATATATATATATATATATATATATATATGTGTGTGTGTGTTTATCTACATTCCTTCATATAAGAATATTTGGTGGAGCATGATCAGGAATAGATTGTGAAAATTAGTGATAGAGAATATTATGTATTAAGGAAATCTAAACAATTAACTTTTAGATTGGTTGACCTGTAAGAGTTAAATTTTTACTAGTTAAAAAAATTATTTTTAATTTTTACTAGTAAATATAAATATATTTTTAGTTTTTATTAGTAAATATAATTTTAGTAAACATTTTAAATAAACTTGAATTGATACTATTTTTTTATGATTTAGAATAATATAAAATTAAATTAAATTTAATTTTGCATATTAATTTATTTTTAATTTTTACAAGTTGAGTAAATAAAAAATATTGTTGAAGTGGCTCCATGTGGCCGTCGTTTGTACGCCATGTGGGTTGCCACGTCAACTGGGCTTCGACTCAGATCGAAGCCCACAGGGCAAAACTAAAACAAAAAAATTAAGTTAACGGGCAAAAAAAAAGTCCGGTAAAAAAAAGGGCAAAACTTAAAGTTTATATAAATTAAAGGGCAAAAATAATAAATCGCCCTTAAAAGATGTATTGTAAGTATTTATGACATAATTATGATTAGAGAAAAAGACAAACTTGTTTTTTTCTAAATGAAAAGTTCAGGCCTAGTTTTGCAAAAAATGAAAATATAAGTAGAGTTTCGCGAAAACGGACAAATGATGGGTCTAGTTCAGGCCTTGGTTATAACCAAAACCGAAGCGTTTATGTGGTGCGGTTTTTGGTTTTCCATGCGGGGGACCGAAACCGAACCTTCTTTTTAAAAATCGGACCAACGGTGCGGTTTAATCGGACCACACACCCCTGGGTCTAGTTTGTCTTTTTTCTCTTATAATTGTAGGATAAGCTTTGCTGGTTGACCTCATAAAAACATGATTTTGCAACATTTTGTGAATAGGAATAAGAGGGATCACTTATTTTCTGCATTTTAGGTGGCCACTCAATTCTCAATATACTTTTGAGCAGTACATATATTTGGAATGAAAATAGTCTCTCTTTTTAGTACTCATTATTGTATCTAGAATACGTAGTGCAATATACTTATCACACAAAAACACGTAGTACAACATGTCGTGGAATTCAGTAGTGCATGTGGTAATGAGTGGTTAGAACACTACAAGAAAATTGGCCTTTTTCGTCGGGCCCGACGTTTTGGCCCGACGGAAAAGGCCCAATTATTACCGTCGGGCCCAATCCCGACGGTAATGGGTTATACCGTCGGCTTTGGGCCGACGGTACAAATGGGTTGGCTTTACCGTCGGCCCAAATCCGACGGTAAAGCCCATTCCCGTCGGGTTTGGGCCGACGGGAATGGCCCATCTAAAAAAAATAAAAAATAAAATAAAATTTTGGCAGCCTTTTTCTTTTAAAAAAAATAATAATAATAAAATTAAAAAATGATAAAATCTGATCCGTGTGATAAAATCACACAGATCAGATTACGCCACGTCAGCGATCCGTGTGATAATTCACACGGATCGCTGACGTGGCACGCTCCACCCCTTTTTTTTTGTTTTTTTAATATAACCCGTACTCCTCCTAAATATCTATAAATACCCCTTATTCTACCCACTTAATTCATTCATTCTTCCCATTCTCCAAAAACTATTTACTTTCTCTCCCAAAAATTCTTAATAACTAACAAAAATTTATTCATATTCACTAACTTATAATTAGAGTTTATTATTTGTTTTATTATTTTATTTCTACTTATGTTTTATTCATTATCTAACTAATAATAACTATAAAAAACTTATATTATCAAGAATTTAATTTAAATACAAAACTTTATTTATTATAATAAAACTAATAATAACGCTTGAAAATGTGCATGTTATTATTTAAATCGAATTATTTTAAATTAAATCGACAAATAAACATAAAATTAATTATTTTAAATCGTTTTTTTTAAATCGCCAAAATATTATATTATAATGATTTTAAATCGATTTCTTTTAAATAAATCTGCAAAAAACTATAAATTTATTAATTTAAATCAATTTTTAATTAATTAATATTTTTTTTAAATATTTTAAATGCATTCCCGTCGGCTTAAAACCGACGGGAAAGACCTATACCGTCGGCTCAAAGCCGACGGTATAGGTCATTTCCGTCCGCTTTGAGCCGACGGGAAAAGGCATTTCTGTCGGTAAAAGTCCGACGGAAAAGCTCTTTACTGACGAGCTTTTTTCCGTCGGCTTTTACCGACGGCTTTTGCCGACGAAAATGGGTATTTCCGTCGGAAAAAGGGACTTTACGTCTTTACCGACGGTTTTTGAGCCGTCGGTAAAGGCTATTTCTCTTGTAGTGGAAGTATAGATCATGTAAGTTACTATATGCAGTATATTTCTGGTACTTACATGTGCATGTCCTTTCAACTCCGCCCCGGCATCCCTATGTAGGTATATTGTTCGGCTCCAACAGCCTAATAATAAATATACATGTTCCGATCAGAATAAAATATATGCCGTAAATTCGTTGACAAATCTCAAATTTACACCTTTTTGTATAGACCATGCATGCAAATTCCGTTCAAAACCTCGATGAAGACGAATTTTATTTGAGAATGTAAACATTGTTGAGCTAATAAGATAATTATACAGCAGTTGCTCTAGCTTGAAAATTTATTATTTTTTAAATTGCGCCTTGAGATTATAAGAGAAAAGTACGCACTCATATGGTTGAAACGGCTTTTGAATCATCTCCTACATAATTGTGCTACATCTCCTCCTTCACGATTTGGATAAATGCCACGTGGACACAATTTAAGATTTCTTAATTCCATGTTTGGTTTAAATTAAAAGTTAACAATTACAAAAAAGTGATAATTTAGTTAATATTTCCTCCTATTTAAGAAATATAGCACTTTCCTTAATCTCTTCCTCATTTGACACGCAATTTAAAGAAGTGTATTCATTCCTAATTATTTGGTAATATGTTTTCATCTGATGATTACTTTGATTTACGTGATTACAGGTATCTCTAATTTTTTTTTACTTATTTTTTCAATATGATATTAAAAAATGAAACTTAAAGAAAAATTAGTCTTTGTAATTCAAGTTAGCGAAAAACAAATTGTAGGTACATATTTCAAAATTGTGTTTGCTATGCCTAAGAAGAAAAAAGATTATATTTGATATCACTATGATTGACCATATATTGACTAATTAAATTTCATATACACATATATATATATATATATATTATTTATGTTAGGTGAGTATGGTACTAAATAAAAAGAAACATTGTAGCTAGTATGATTTAATCACATCTAAATATTTTAAGAGATAATTATATCTAATATCTCTATTTTTAGTTTAATAATTTACCTACATTATATTAAGGGTATACAATAATAATTATTGTACATACAGTGTAAAATTTACGATTTTTTTTTATATATTTAAATAACCCATTTAAATAACTAAAATAATTGGATTTTCTCTTTCAGGATTTAAAATCTTAATCATGAGAGAAACAACCGTATAATTAATAAGTAACCAGATTCTAGTTGCAATAAGAGGGGCATACCCGAATAGAAAGCTCATCACTAATTACAAATTGATCCTACCATCAAGCTAGGGGAATAACTAGCTCTAGACTAGGTCTATTACTACCTACTCCCCCCACAAAGCTACTACACTCTAATCCCCTTGAGTGCACTTGCTATGAAAGCATTTCCTCCTTGCAATGGCTCCAGTCCAGAACTATTGCCATTTCCTAGGCCTTCATAGTGTATCTTGCTTAGCCTTCTCTGATGGTGTGCTTTCTGGATCAACTATTCTCCTTTTGGGTGACAAAAACGAGTGAGAAAAGAGAGAAGTTACCATGTCCCTGCATTTCAGTCATTATTTTGCACACCTGTAATCAAAACAAACACTCAACCACACATGCAATCAACAACATTCAATCATGTAGACAACAAGAAATATAACTGAAAGAAATATACTACTTGACTCAAATTTTCTTGCCTCACTTGGGTCATGGCCATTCTCTACTATTGCTATCTCTCTTGCTTCCCTGTTTCACCTGCATCAGACTCCAGCACACCACAAAGCAATATATAGTAACACCAAAGTACATCATACTAGGTCCAATTGAGCACATATACTTCTAGCTAATCTATTAGCCCTCCTGCCACTCTTGAATTGAATAATCCTTAACTAAGAGGGACCAGACATGGTATTAGAGAATTTTAAATTATTTCCACATGACATTCATCCAAGGTGTAAGGGAGATGTAGCACAATTTTGTAGAAGATGATCCAAAGCCGTCAAGCCATGAAAGCTCAAATCTCACTAGTATCTTTTCTTAGTTTGCGCTTTTGAGTTTTGGAGTGTAATTGGCCGTATTAGGCTTGGGCTCTCAGTCAGCAATAATTTATTACATAGCTTTGCCGCCCATTTAATATCAAGCCCATCCTAAACAGAAATTCCAAGCCTATTAGCTGCTCATGTGAATTTTGCACCAACGAATAATTAAGAAATACTACAATCTAGTGAATGAATATATATATATATATATATATATATATTGCATATTTTACTCAATCATCAATTATATATATATATATATATTGCATATTTTACTCTTTTTCTTCGGCAAATTGATCCCACTACAACTTTTTGGGTTTATATATTCCATCTTGTGCAAAATATTTTCCATCTTCTAGTATATACGCATATGTTAAATATATATACCTTTAGGTAGTGGAGAGTAACAAGCAAGTTTACGAATTTCGGCAAATTACCTCCTGTGAGGTAATGGTATCTAAAATCTTCAAATTATTTTATGTGAAATGTAAATAGACAAGATACTCTTTGGGTTTTAGAAACCGGCAAACTGCACTGTTTTTTTTTTTTTTTTTTAAATATATTATTCTTGTTTGAGGAATTTATAAGTAAAGTACAATATAAAATCCAAATTAAACAAAATAATACTTTATTTTGGATTTTAAATTTTATTTTGTTTTCCGTTGGTGATATAATGTATAAAACCAAATTATACATAAATTTGAGGAAAAGAAGAAGGTATACATATCTTTTTCCTCCCATTATAAAACCACCCCTACTTCCCCCTTATATATATATTGTGCTACTTTATGTAATCACATGAATATTCTCTATTTATTTTTCGAAAAGAATTTGGCAAAACTTCATTGAATTTTTTTTATGAGTAAAACTTCGTAGAATTACATCATATTACGGTAATAAATATAGTAATAATTATATGAATCTCACAAAAAATATATATGTATTGTTTGAGTTGAGGTTTAAATATGAAAGTATTAGTTCATTGATATGTGTGCAAATCAGCACATCTAATGGTTTTGGACCCGACCGCCTCGGAGTCAAAGTAGCGATCCCTCCGCCTACTGCATCGCGGTCGTCTCATTAGCCCGTGCAAATTCCAATTTACAAGACCATTTTTAATTATTTAATTAATTAATACAACACATAAAGTATAATTATGCTTCTGTTTTGTGCAAACTTTATCTTGGCACATTAAACAGTGAAACAATTGCACTATCTTTCACGTTTCAGCTTCCTTTATTTTCACGCATTATTTTCACAATCCCAATGAGTAAAAACATATAGAAAAGTCACACACACAATTAATTGTGTTGTAGTGTACTTACGCACTTATATATTGCACATGCATGAGCACAAAATTTAATGTCTGTACGCCAACAAAAATTAAGAGAGACTTCAGGCTATTATTAGATTATATATAAATAGTCGAGTAGGCAACTCCCTTTTTCAGTCACAAGCAAACATCCCATTCTTTTATTTCTTATGTCGTACAACCCTACATATATAGTTGCTAACCCTAGCTAGATCATGCACCTCCAGGCTCCAACCATCAATTATGAGTTATGAGTTATGACACATATGGGATAAGCTACTGGTGGCTATTATCATAATGCACGTACTTGGAACGTTAAGTACGAAAGTGATTTTTAATTAAAACAATTAACTAGCAAATCTCAAATCAAGATCTTTAGCTCTCCCGATCAGAAAAGAAAAAGAAAAAAGGATCCTTTAGTTCTTATCTAGAAATCTCATGAAGGGAGTGCTTGTTACGGTCTAGTTTAAAACTACACTAGGTTTTATTAGTTGATATTAAGACACAAGTCGATCCATACATTATCGTGTGAGTAATAGTTGATATACTTCACTATATTCATATAGTGTAACTAATCAATTGTTCTAAATTGTTGGAGATAATATATAAATATTAAATATCTACCCTCCCTAACAGCTTAAGCTTTTAGATGAGATGTCAATTTAATATGATATCAGAGCTCAGACCAAGGAGGAGGTCATGTGTTCGAATCCCACCGCCACCCGATTATCAAAAAGTGTCACGTTGACAAGCGTAACACAAGATTTACAGCCTGCAAGTGAGGTGGCGTGTTGGAGATAATATATAAATATTAAATGGCTACTCTCCCTAACACCTTAAGCTTTTAATTCAATATCAATCTTTGTTGAAATGCTTCTTTCAGATGAGCTAATTAGTTATACACATTCTGCTGTCAAATTTAACAAATTTAATTTTACGCAAAAGAAATCTCAACAGATGGCAAGAAAACAATGCAAAAATTAAAAACAGGAAGGGTTTACCCGATTGTTGTTTTATTACGAACCATCTTACGAAAGTTAGAAATTTAGAAGTGGTTTTATTAAGCTAGCTACTCATAGGACTTTTATGCATTAAAATCTTTAATCAAAAAAGATATTATAAGCTTTTTATATATTTTGAGGATGTTTGGAGTTAATTTAAAAATATAATAAAATAGAGCACTGCCGCTTTTGTTTGTATTTACAGATCCAGAAAGTAGCGTTTCCCTAAAGAAATTGATAATTCATCAAATTTTAGCAGCATTGATACTTTTGTCTTTTGTTATCAATTTTTCAGAACGTACAAGCCTACAAGGTGAGTAAGTGTAGTATTTAAGGTAATTAAAATAAAGCTTCAAAAAAAAAGGTAATTAAAATAAGTAACACGGTTATATATTTACCAATTAGAAAGGTAGGGTTACTTATATTCCAGTTTATTCAAAAGAAAAATATGAGAAGTTTTGACATTTTTTAACAATGCTATTACACAATGAAGAAGAGGATGGTGGCAGTCGTAAGTTGTAACGGGACAAAAATCTTTTTTTTTTTTGCGGCCTACTAATTAATTGGATCTTTTAGAAGTTCGAAAATGGTAGCTCGATCGAGCTTAATTAGGGTTGTTTCAGACAACATCCTGACACTAGCCCGACATTTGTGCTCTTCCCTCCTATAAATATCTAAGCATGTACAATAATACGTAACGCATTAAAGTTAACTAATATTTTTCAATCCTTTTATAAATACCAAAGTACTCCTAGAAAGGAGAAAAATTATAAAATTTTACAATGAGTAGCTTCGATTTACAAAGGCAAGAATCACTAAAAAGGATTTGGCATGAAAGAAGATTAATAGGAACCTCATCAAGTACTTTCTACAACAAAAAGCCTTCAAACGCTAATACTAATAAAAACAGCTTATTTATGCAGCCTAGTTTCTTCGACGAAGAACTGGTGGCTGCGGTGGTGCCCCCGGTGACGGTGGTGTTGGAAGGGCGGTCGATATGCCAGCGCATCAGCCTCCACAAACACGGGAGCTACCAGAGCCTGGCCGTGGCGCTGAGGCAAATGTTTGTGGACATTATTGATCATAATTTTGATCATCATAATAATCATAATGTAGTTGATCTTACGAATGCTGTTCTGGGGCATGTCATTGCTTATGAAGATATGGAGAATGATCTTCTTTTAGTTGGCGACTTGAACTGGAAGTAAGCTCACCCTACATTGCCATCTCTCTCTCTCTCTCTCTCTCTCTCCTAATTTCAATATATTTGTTCATCAATGTGATGATAACTCATGCAGTACAAAATTATCACGGATATATGTTGAGTCTTGTTAGAGATTAGAAGTTTCTTTTTCGGCTCCTCAAAAAACCTTGTTAATCTAGTAAGATAGAGATATCAATGAAAACCATAATCACACGACTATCTGTGTCACTCGTTGTGCTATATAGTTGTAATGGTTATATGTTGTCGTGACACACGAAGTAGCGCAAACGATATTTTTGGACTAAAAAAGTTCTCAAGGAAATGTGATACAAATCTTCTGAATGATTTATTGTTACTAGCATGTGTGTACTCTATTATTTTTTTTGGGTATATTTTGAGTTTTGTGTAATTGGTTTCTTGACAATGTGCAGGGATTTTGTTAGAGTAGCTAAGAGGATCCGGATTTTGCCGGCAAAGGCCAAATCAAGGAAGCAGAAAGAGCAGTTCAATTAATTAAGTTGCTTAATACATTGATTTAAAAGGTTCTTGGCAGTGAGATTAGCTGTTTAGGCATCGGATGCACAGAGGCGAACGAATTTTGTGAACTAATTATGATGGAAAATGTTAGGCACAAATTATCGCATAAGTTCACGTACAGCCTGGTTTCTGTAATTTAATGTTTTTTAATAAATAAACATTTTCTTGATTGTATAATTTGAATTCCAATAAAGCCCAATGATGAATATTTAAATGGTTAAGCCCATTATATATTAATATCCATGCCCACTTGTAAACTGAGTTGATGAAATAGGCTAGAATTACAACGTTAGTTCGTGTTTATTGTTTAGTAGAGGTGCATAAAATTGATCGAATATCGTTTTTCAAAACCAACCTCAAGACTCGATTAAAATGTTGAATCGAGTATTTGATTCCATTTTTTGTTTTTGTCCTAGGATTGAACTCCTTTTCGATTCGACTCTCGATTTTTGAGGTTAAGAATCAGACCAAAAAGAATAATCATTTATATATATATATATATATATATAAACATAATGATGCGGGGCGGGGGGTATCTTTGTCTGTTTAGTTAGACACTCCACGCCAGACTGAGAATCTCTACGCCAGCTCCTGAAATGCAGAATCATTGGCTTTCTTTCGAAAAACCTGCACTTGAACAAGACACGTGAACTAAGCCGGTGGCCTCAGGGAAGACACTCTGACGCTTAAGTCAGAAAACTTAGACTTTGAAAGTCTAGAGAGAGAAAGTTCTAGCTTAGAAAGAGAAAGTGAAAGTGAAAAATGAGGTACCTTTTAACATTTGAGAGGGGGTAGTAATAGGTATTTCCATGGGCCATAGATGGGTTCAGCCCGTAGAAAATGGGCCTCAATATGATCATCTAACTTATGGTTTTTGATCTCCCACCTCCGAGTCTATTATTTCATCTCGAGGTATTTGACCAGGGTATGTTGACACGTAGTGGATCTAAAAAGTACCAAGTGTCAAGTACCGAAATATGGTACATCGTTAATACCCCACTCGTAGTGTGTTCTCAAAAAGAAAATGCATTGTGAAGTAAGTCAAGTGGTTCATCAAGTGTTTATTTCTGTTGCTAGAGTTTCATTTCTTTGAAAAGGCTAAGTCTTCGATGATTGAGCTTTGGAAAAGCTACGTCTTTAATTCTTGAGCTTTGGAAAAGCTAAGCCTTTCTTTGAGCTTTAGAAAATCTAAATCTTCGATATTTGAGATTTAGAAAAGCTAAGTCTTCTGCTCAAGCTTTGAAAAAGCTAAACTTTTATTTTTTCTAAGCTTTGAAAAAGCTAAATCTTCGATTTTTGAGCTTTGGAAAAGCTACGTCTTAAATCATTAAGCTTTGAAAAAGCTAAGACTTCAGTGCTTGAGCTTTGGAAAAGCGTTTTCTTGAGCTTTAGAAAAGCTAAGTCTTTGATATTTGAGCTTTGGAACGACTAAATCTTGAATATTTGAGATTTAGAAAAGCTAAGTCCTCTGATTGAGCTTTGGAAAAGCTAAACCTTTTTTGAATTTTGGAAAAGCTAAAGCTTCTTAAACTTTGAAAAATTCATGTCCTCAATACTTAGAAGCATTGAGTTTTCGTGTGATTGAGAGTCACATGAATGAGTCGTATCGGCCTTCTAAAGGTCTTCCTGTAATATTTTGAAACATTTGAGGGTTTTCTTCTAATATTGGACACTGTGTATGGCCTATTTATAATTATTTGATACTTATGGGATATTTCATAATTTCTGTAATATTTGGGGGTTGTATTCTATTCTTTGACATTTTTGTGGCTTCTCTATAATTATTTAAAACTTTTGGGGCTATTCCATAATTTCTGTAACATGCAGGGGTCTTCTACAATTATCACACCAAGAAACTTCTGTTGCATTTGACCGATTAGATTTGCCCATTATAGTAATAGATATAATATTCAAGTCTTATGATGGGACTCAATGGGATGGTCCATGTGAACTATCAAACCCAATAATTGCTCCATATCTTTATTTTGCAATTTGAGTCCGCGGCCACTAAATACACTGTCTTCTAACCCAACAAAAATCTTCTATAATATTCTTTATAACATTGTTCAGAACACCTTTAGAACACTTTTGCTTGGTTCAATTACCCCATATTAACTATTAGTATGAGGTTCATACAAGGTTTGGATTGGCCCATTTAAATACCACGATAAGTGGGCCAGGTAGCCTCTATCTCACAACTAATAATCCTCCTCTCCCCCCTCTGATTCCAAGTTGCCTAATAATGAGTGATGTGAAATTCGCGCAATACCCTTAATCCCTCCCAAATCGTCCCGCCAAAATAGGTAGGTAGACTCCTTCTCCCCCTTTATTTCACTGCCCCGCATTTTCAAGCTATGGTTTGTCAAGAAGGGGGATTTTGTTGTGATTCGTGATTTTAGGGTTTAATTCTTTAATTTTGTTACTTGTTTTTCCTTGGATACCATTGTTACCTAACAACATCCCATTAATTGACCCCACTTCTTTGTTCCCTTCGCAGATTCAGTTGAAAGCTTCGTACCAAATAGAGGCGCGAGTGAAATTTATGTTGTGAGGTTAGTACGCTAAAATCTGGCTGCCCATTTGTATTTTTGCACGAATCTAGCCTCTAATGAGTGTGGCTGAACCAATTACACCTGTTAATGTGATTACACTGTACTAATTATGTTGTTTAGTGAATGATTTTTTGTCAACCATGTTTCTGTTTGTCTTGTGCCAATAGTATAATAATGTATTCCTGGTCTTTGTTTGTATATGACACAACAAGTAATTTGGGTTAAAAATGGACATGTGTACTTTAGTGTGAATCTGTTTTTTGTATATTTGTGAAATATGTTTGAACATGAGTACATTATATTGGGATAGGTGTGTTACTAAGATATATATGTTATTTTTGATAATTGCGAAAACTATTGTTAGTCGTTTCAATGCTCTTGGTTATTGCACAACAGTAACAACCAAATTGTATCATGTTTTAGCGTAAACAAATAATTTATCCATTTTATGCACGTGTGTTATGTAACCGCTTCTAGTTTTGTTGCTATTTGTACAGGGTTCAAAATGGGTCCATGGCAAAAGATTTTTATTTTGTTCTTGATGCACCAAGTAGTTTTTAGGGTGTCATTTTTTGCCTTTGTGACAGTGCTAATTTACCTAATCCACTCATGTAGTTTAGGGCGTAAACCCCGGAGGATCGATATTCGTTATAGTATTGTACGTCGTATCTCGCATCAATTTAAATACGTTGACAAGCTCTTAAACACCAGAGATGTTAGCGTTAAAAGTACACTTTGGATGAACTGAGATTTTTTCCTCAAACTATGTCCCTTACTCCATAGCTATGGTAGTTTGCAAGAGTCTAAATACGTAGGGATCTCTGCCCAAAAATCCATGTTTTTAGATATTGTTTCCCATCATACGAAGAACTGTATTATTGGGGGTCATTTTATTAGATCTGGTGAGACAATTAGTCGTTTTTTCGATAACGTCCTTCTTGCATTGTTAAGATGCCACCCGTGCTATTGTCGCAACCAGAGCCTATTGGAATAGACGACATAGATCCCACATGAAAATGTTTTCAGGTATTTTGTTTGAATTACAAATAAATGTTGCATTAGACTGATTATTTGGTTTCGTTAAGTTCATTCTTTTGATAAGAACATAATGAGAATTTCATGGAAATAACTATAGGGTTGCCTATGAGCTCTTGACGAATCATTTTTTCAATTTCGTGCTTCATTAGTTGACAAGGGTAGATATCGGACCCCGAAGAAAGTAATTACGACAAATCTCCTAGCTATTTGCGAAAAATGGTTTTTTTTTTTTTTCTACTTGGTAGGTGGGAAGGGACTGTCGCGGATAGTCGTGTGTTGCACGTCGCTATTACACGGGAAGATGGGTTAAAAATCCCCACTGGTAATCCTATCATCCTTAAATCCATAAGTCTAACCTCATAATACATCCCATTCCCAAAATATATTATTTAATTCGGACATACTAATTAACGATAATGTCTATCAAACATGTGTTAGGTTGTTATTACTTAGGCGATGGTGGTTATACCAATGGGGAGGGGTTCCTCTATCAAACATGTGTTAGGTTGTTACCGTGGATTGTGGTATCACTTGAAGGAATGGAAAACCAGTAACAGCACGCCACAAATCTACAGAGAGTACTTCAATTTAAAGCACTCTCGCGCCCGGAATGTGATCGAGTGTGCATTTGGTGCCTTAAAGGGGAGGTCTGGTATATTAAGAAAATATTCTTGCTTTTCTGTTAAGAGACATAATCACATCATTATGTCGTGTGCTCTACTCCACAATTTCATTAGGAAGAACATATTGGATGCCCACTTAGACGAAGACTACCATAGATCACCATCAAACATGGAGTCTGAACCAAACTACATTGATATTGTAGAGCCTTCTGAAGCTTGGCACAATTTTCGAGAGACGATGGCTCTAGAAATGTACAACGATTGGCAAGCCGCAAGGCGGAGACAATAATCTACATTGCATAATACAAAAGACAGTGGCTCTTCAATCTTTGTTGTATTTCATGTTCTATTAGTTCTAAAAAAACTACTCCAAACCTAAAACACTTTATTTTCTTGTAATGGTTGTTGTCTTCCATTAATGTTGTATTTCAATTTGTATTAGTTCTAAGTAAACAACTCCTTAATCCTAACACTTTTATTTCATTGTAATGGTTGTTGAGAAGAGTTTTATTGATATGTGATGATATTTCTATTATGCGTGTCTATGGCTCATTGCATTTTGTCTTCCATTATGTTTCGCAAAACAATGATAACTGGCTTGAAATTAATAAGCTAAATTCTCACAGCAACTTCATTCATCCAGTGAGTAATCAATGAGGGACTCATTATAATATGATTTCTATCTATTGTGTGCTTTTGTTAATTTAGTTTAATGTTTTGGGTATTGCTTTTGTGCTGCAGTTTTGGTTGTTGTTTTATGTGTTCCAATCCTTGTTGTTCCTCCAGTTTAAACTATTGGGCATTGCATGATACAATCTGCTTGTTGAACTATAGTATAGGGTGATGGTATGCTTGTTTTATATTGAATTGAATCCCTTATTGAAGACCAATTTCATTAATTCGTGGATGGTTTTTGCTTTACCCCAGTGGACTGCCTCCTTACAAAAAACCAGCTGGAACGAGAAGAGTTTGGACCAAACCTGAGGAGCTAGCATTAATCGATGCCCTGAAGGATCTTTGTGCAAATGATTGGCGAGTAGAGAATAGGTTTAGACCCGGGTAACTTGGTGCTCTAGAGCGTGCAATGACACAAAAATTTCCTAACGGTCATCCAATGACAGAGAAGCACATCAACTCAAAACTCACGGTGCGGAAGAAGAAATACGCCACAATACACGCAATGTTCACAACGTTCGGGTTCAGTTATCTTCCCTAGACACAAATGGTGGAAGTGGACTCAGACAATGTGTGGAATACTTATGTTAAGGTTAAGTAATATCAAATCATTTTACACTTCCAAGCTCAGTTATGGACAACACATATGACACTACAAAATATAAATATTTTTGTGGAATGTGTTTAATCACCATTTGGCTACTGTTAGCGTTGATATATGAATCTGAAGGTTTAGAGATACCTCATTTTACTGCCACTTTTAGCATCCTTGTTGGGAGACTGTGGTGACTGATTTAAAAATGTAATGCGCCTTTTATTTTCTATATTATTCCCTAGCTTTAGCATGGTAAATAACTTATTTAATGTTTGACCATACAAACACTATTGCTCAGAATGGTAAATCAATTATTTTATTCACTGTTATTTAATATTTACAGCGAACAAATTTTAAATAGAGTACAATAGTGTTTTTAATAACCAATTGGAAACACTATTGTTGAGCATTCAATTTGAATACATAAGTTTTGATCCTTTTACTGATACTCTTAGGGTAGGTTACTTATTATCATTGAAAATTTATAAATTAATAAAGCTTTATATTATCTTTACTATTATCTAGATTTGGCTTTGTATGGTGAAATCAAATTGAAATTGTTGTTAACAGGTACATCCCGAGGTTACCACGTGGTGTTACAAGAGTTTCCCTTACTACGAAGATTGACTTATTATTTTCGGGAAGGACATGGCACATGGTAAGGCTGCCCAGACTTTCAACGATGTAGTTTTGGATTTGGAGAAGTCTTTGACATTCATACTGGAAGCGGTGCTAATGGGAAGGCAAAAAGCGGCGGAACATATAATCTTAATACTCAACCAAGGGACACTCATTTTGCAGAGCCTTTAGACACTCAAGAGGTTAGCTCCGGAAAAAAAACTACATCATTGAAGATAAATGACCGCAAGAGGAAGTCTCATGAAGCACCCAACCTGCCCGACCAACTTGTTTCCTTTCTTGGGAACATGCTTGACCAAAGCAATGCAACCCTTAGAGAAATGGCTAATAAGGTTGTTGAGAAGATGAATCATGAACCAATTGCAACTCCAGTTGCTCCAACACCTCCCCCTCCTTCACCTCCTACAAAGAGTAAGCAGGTCTTTGACATCATTGTCGACATGGGAATGATGCCGCTACAGTTGCATATCATTTTAGCTCACAAGATTGTGAACAACCTGCAAGCTTCCGACCTATTTCTAGGAATGGACAACCAATGTCGCCCAACATATATGGACATGGTTGTGACTGGAGCGCTTGACCCCTATTTCATAACTGTTTTCATGAGCAATATGTCGTAAACTCCATTAGCCGGTCATTTATTTTGAGAACAGTATGGTGATTAGTACAAATACGCCGGCTCTATCTACTATTTTGAATGGTGCGCATCGTGTATCAATGTGCATATGCACATTGAGTCTCATAACTTGTTGCGTGCACCCATTTTATTCGAATTGCATCATCCGTGGATCTAGTATCTGTAAATTTGATAGGTGTTTAGTTCCCTATTTCTCTGGAATGTGATTCCACATGGTGATGTGTTTCTTAACCATGCCTTGTATTGAGGATAGTATCTTTGATGCCTATTATAAATGATGGAGTATTGTGTGTAATTGGTTTTGAATGTTGTTTTTATACTTGATGATGTTAGAAACCGAGATACCACCATAAATTTGTGTAAAGTTTGATTAAAAAAATTAAATAATGGAAGAAATTAATTAAAAGCAGGTACTTTGATAAACATCAGCAACCTTCTTACATGTATCATTCCCTACGATACATAACTTACATCAAACTAACAACTACAACTACTGCATGTTGGAAAAGAGGAATTGCGTGCCCTAACACTGTATGTAATATTCCAAGCCTCCTATATATTACACCACAACTGTGATCACAAATCATACTTGCAACACAAAAAAAAAACATGAAATATATTAATAGGCATCAAATAGAATACAATAAACATAGTAGTAGGCATCAAATACAACAAAAAACCCTTCAAATACGCAAATATAAGCCGAAAAGAGTTGAAGTCCATGCGTCATAATCCATTTGGTTAGTTGTTCAATAACTATCACCCCCACATTTCTCCTTCCACTTGTTAGAACCACCATGTTGCTTGTAACGCCGCATGCTATTAACCGAGCTTGAGGACCCTTGCGAGCTTGTTTGATTATTGGAGAAAACGGGCATCCTCGGGACCGCGGGGCTTTCAACCACAGTGTGGGCTTGATTCTCATGGATGCAGAACAAAGGACTTTGCAATCTATGGTTACAAATTTCTTCCGAGTCAATAATGTGAATATCAGGAGTGTCTTCAATAAAAATTGTTGGGGTAACCCTTATTTGATTAGCAGCCTCGATAACATCATCCAAAGATCTGGTATCGGAGCTCGAGTGATGCATTTCAAACATTTCCCTTGGAAAGAGTTCAACATCAGGTGGCAGTGGGGAGAAAGTGGGATGGGGGTTAACAATAGGTTCATTCAATACCGGTCCTACATTGTGCGTTGTCCACCAATTGTAACCATCGTTTGTGTATTCACTCATTTCTGGTTCACTAGTTAAATCAAGAAAGGCACGAGGGGCTTGTCGTGGTGGGGAAGGTGGGGCTTCACTAAGAGAAGGTCCGAACAGCTTTCGCCAACTTATATTTCTGTCAACTCACAAAAAAATGAAAGGATACATCAGTAATTTTAAGTAAGAA
The DNA here is from genome assembly GCA_948329865.1 of Linaria vulgaris. Classification (NCBI taxonomy): domain Eukaryota; kingdom Viridiplantae; phylum Streptophyta; class Magnoliopsida; order Lamiales; family Plantaginaceae; genus Linaria; species Linaria vulgaris. Next base: position 91,475,562 of record OX415254.1, read on the forward strand.
TATTACATTTAACATTTAGTACAATTTGACATATTCAAGAAAATTATTCCCAACACCACGTAATCCAATACAAAATTCTCGAGCGCATGCACGACAAAGTTGGTCTCATCGTAGTACACTGAATTCAACCGAATAATGAAGTCAAACACATTGTAACGTTGTTGAAGCTTACGATATTGGCTAAGGCATTGACGATAGGTAAAATGTGTGTTGAAGACCGCTTGATCTTCATTGCCATCATGCCCGAAGCTTTACTTTCAAACCTTGAATTGCTCTTGGCTTTCTCTTCAATCAAGTGGTCCATGAACGTCATATCAACTGCAAACATCCACAACTCGTTGTAGAAGAAATGTGATTGCGGCCTCGGGTTTTGGGGAGCCATTTGCTTAATATTTTGTTTGGTTAATGTTGTTTGTGAATTGAGGTCAATGAAGATAAGTCCCAATGCCAAAGGCTCCTAGGTCCTGACAGGGTAGCAATCTAGTTCATCTTAATCTGGAAGGAAGGAAAAGAAACACAAAATTTTACGTGAGACCAAAAATCTCAGTAAGTGCTCATGCGTGTGTGCAAGTGTGGCATTTTCTTTCAATAACTTTCATTTGAAAACAGTTTAACAAAAGAACTTAACGCACACAAATGTCATGCAATAGAATTGTGAAATCATAACCATCTTTGATTTAACAGAAAACCTTTTTGATAGAATAACAGAACTATGTACTAATGATCGGTGTCCACGTTTTTGCCGATGCCGTCAAACTTATCACTTCATAACAGTACTCCTTATCTCCCCGTCCAAGGAGCGACCTTGGAATCAATAACGTATGCAATGGAACATACGGAAACAATGTACCCAACAAAGACACAACAACCTTATGCTATGCTTGAGGAGGAATGGGCCAATGGAGACAATGGCCCATACCGACAAGCCCGCTGCCGCCCGGCGGTACCCCTGCACTCCCACGCCAAGTTGGATCCAACTACATATCCGATCGGGACCGAGTAAACCAACGAGACACCATTCCTCATAACAATTTCAATCATCTGAAGCAATTAACCAATATGCGATTAACTTGTTTTGATAAAACTGAACAATTTAAATACCCAATTTACAGAAACTTTCTTTCAAGAAATAAACATTTTAGAAACAACTTTTTTTGAAGAAGTGGCAGTTCAATATGCAGAGAATCATGAATATATATATATATAGATATACATGCACGCATTCCTTTCAGTTCTGAAAATAATAGAGTTTAGGAACACTCACCTGGAATACGACTATAAAGGGAGATGAAGCAATTATTCGACGACGTGTAGTTGTAACCACCTATGAGGTCTAGAGAATCATCAACAAATGCGGCTACAACTTATTTTCTAATTCCTGATTCTAACAGTAGCAAGTTCAATTAGCACTATTTCAATCTAATAACGATATGAATCAATACACATTCACATTAACTCTAATTATAAAATATATTCAATTCCATTCCAATAGCGGAGTAGGTGGTAGCCTTCCTAATTGTACTAATTATAATTCATTATCTATCCTAAACCATAGTTTAAGATATGGCATGATGCTACTCCACTGAATACTAACTAATTTAGTATAACTCTATAAGTCTCTACAAGATGCACCGTACTTATGCACTCAAGTCTGCAATTAATTACTTTATTGAGCTTTCACCATAATCATGTTAATTAACTACCGGTACCCTACTTTGCACTTGCGGGCATACACAAAAACAGTTTCTCTTTTGGCCAAAAAGTTATAAAATTTATAAATTACTATAATACAAGGAAAGAATAAGTGATGAATGTTGAAAGCCAATCATATAATATATGAATAGAAGTTCAGATGTAATTAGATAATTATAAGTTAAATAGTCATATCTAAATTCATACTACTTAGATCACAAAATGTTTTCATATGAATGAATTTTGCAAAACTATTGAATTCGTTCTTAACAAGTAATTGACTCATTTGTCTACCTTATTTTATGGACACATTTACTGCAACTTCATAGAATCCATTTTAATTATTTTTATATGTTCTTCAACTTATGAAATTACTAAATTCTATTTGAATTCATTTCTGACTCTTATCACACATCCATATCACACATGTACATGCTATTAACTACACATATATACATTAGATATGCAGAATCCTAATACATCTTAAGCTAATCAATCATGGTATAACATGCACAATGTTTTTTTTGTTATTTTTAATAATAGTTAAAGTCGTGAAAGCTATATATAACAATTAATATAAAACAAACCTAAATCTGATGGAATTTGTCGCAAGCAAGCATACACATCCTTGTCGTCTTTCTTTCGCGTTGGCTGGACTCGAACTTAACTCCCTTCAAGAAAATGATATTTGTTATATGTCATATGGTAAACTTAATTATTTTGTATACTAATTCACTAACTAACATGGAGCAGCTTCCGTAACCTCTGGTGTGTGTAGATTATTTCATTTTGTGGGAAGGACTCTGATGGCGACGGATGTAGTAAAAATATGGGGCATGTTATAGAAAATCATAGACTGACATATCCTTATAGGACATGAGTCAGCAAATATGGGAAGAAACATTGTTTTAACAAAAGGAGAATCAAAGCTGTTGGAAGGCATGTGCTTGTTCTAATTGGAAAGCATGTGCCAGTTTTGTTTTTCTTCTTCTCTTGTATATAAATAAGAAGTGATGGTTGATGTAAATTCATTTAACAGAACACAACTATAAGATTATTTTTCTCCTTTCTTTTCTCTTCTTCATTCTATTATTCATGCATGAGTTTTCTTTTGTTTTCTGTTTATGCATGCATCAGTTAAGCTAAGATATGTTTAGCAACATACCATTCAAAATGGTATCAGAGCAGTAGTTCATTACTGTCTCGGGTACTGATCCTTCTCAAACACTCGCTTTTGCATTTATTTTTCATTGTTCATCATAAGCAATGACTAACCCGATAGATTCACCAACAACTGGTGAAAGTCAAGCCACTAATGGAGAAAATCAGTCGACACAGAGTCATAATGCTCGTGATGATCCATCAGACCCTTTTTACATTCACCATGGCAAAAATATGAGCCAATCACTGGTCATTCAGAAGCTGACCACTCTTAACTACCATCAATGGAGCTGCGCCATGCACGTTGCTCTGCTCGCAAAGAACAAACTAGGATTTGTTGATGGAACATATCCAGAACCAGCAGTCACTGATCCATCACATTTAAGATGGATTCGTTGCAACTATACTGTTCTTGGATGGATATCAGCCAGTCTATCAGATGAGCTTAGAGATCCAACTACTTTCTCTGATTCAGCCTTTCAGGTATGGAATGAACTGAAAAGAAGGTTTTCCAGATCTAGTAGTAATAGGATTTATATGCTAGAACAACAATTAGTTAACACAAAACAAGATGAGTGCGCTTTGGTTTTATATTTCACTAAGCTCAAGTCTATTTGGGATGAAATCAGCCAATATGAAATACCATCTATTTGCTCTAATGCTGATTGTGGTGTTCTTGCTGTTTTGAACAAGAAAATTGAGCACAATAAGGTTATGAATTTTTTGATGGGATTAGATGAGTCTTATGGGGCTGTTAGGAACCAAATATTGCTGAAAGATCCATTGCCTATGTTGGATACTGTCTTTAGCATGGTTCTGCATGAAGAAGCAAACATGGAGCTCTTTGTTGCCTTCCATTCACACAATGAAATTGCTGCTATGAGTGTCAACACACAACCACAACATGTGAAACAAGCTGCTCTCATGACTGGTGGTTATCAAAAGCAACAGAAACCATGGGACAAACATGGAGGATCTAAAATCAAACCTCCTTGTGCAAAATGTGGTAAAAACAATCATACTATTGAACATTGCTATGAAATCTATGGTTATCCACCTAGTACTCAAGATTCAAACATACTGGTAATGGAGGGAAACCACATTCTGAAAGTGTAAAACAGCTAAGTCAAGTTGATTCAAATGCAAAGTTCAGTAATGCACATATATCACAGGAGCAGTTTCAACATTTGTGCAACCTCTTTCAAGGGAATGTTATTCTGTTCAATTAGGTTAAATCACAATCCAACAATTCCCAACCCTTGGTAAACAATCAACCAGGTATGTCATTCAGCCTGAATTGCTCATCACACACTTTTGCAAACCTTCAAGCACCTAGTCCTTTTTTCAACAATGACACTTGGGTTCTTGACTCAGGAGTCACTAACCATATTGTTTGTAATCCTAGTCTTCTTGATTCCAGTAGTATAGTACAAAAGTCACAAGTTTAAGTACCTAATGACAAGACTGCCCCTATCACTCATATTGGAACAGTCAAGCTAAATAGGAATATCACCTTACTCCATGTTCTATGTGTTCCTTCTTTTTCCTTCAATCTGTTATCTGTCAGTAAGTTAATTCAACAAACTCATTGTTGCCTTGTTTTCTGGTCCAACTTGTGTGTCTTGCAGGACATCAGAAAATGGAAAATGATTGGGATGGCTAGAGAGAGTCAAGGATTATACTACATAGCAGGAGAGAGGAACTTATCTAATTCAAATATTAATAAACTGACTGCTAGATTAAATTCTGTCATATCACCTTCTCTTCTATGGCACAACAGGCTTGGACACCCCCATGTATCCAGACTTTCTTTATTACATTCAACAAATGGAGATTTTCCACAAAAGTTCAATGAAATTATTTGGGACATCTGTCATTTTTCTAAACAAACCTAATCTCCTTTCATTCTAAATCCTCACAAGAGTGACAACATTTTTGATCTAATTCATGTAGACATTTGGGGGCCATATAGTACTGCCTCACTTAATGGATCCCATTAATTTCTCACCATTGTTGATGATTTCAGTAGGTTCACTTGGACCTATCTCATGAATAATAAAGGACAAGCAAGGAACTTAATCATCAACCTCTTCAAATATGTGTCCACTCAGTTTAACAAGCAAATTAAAACCATTAGATCTGATCAAGGACAAGAATTCAATATGCCAGATTTTTATAAAACACATGGTGTAATCCACCACCAAACCTGCACTTATACACCATAGCAAAACTCTATAGCTGAAAGAAAACACATGCACCTTCTCAATATAGCAAGATCCCTGCGCATGCAAGCCAACTTACCTCTATCCTTTTGGGGTGATTGCTTGGTGACAACAACTTATCTCATAAACCGAACCCCAACACCATTACTAAACAATCAAACTTCATTTTTTCTTCTACACTCTAAACCTCCTCAATATTCTCACCTTAGAACTTTTGGATGCCTATGCTTTGCCACCACTATGCCTAAACCACACAACAAACGACTTCCCAGAGCCACAAAATGCATTTTTATTGGATATCCATCCAACATTAAAGGGTAAAGGTTGTATGATCTTCAAACTAAACATGTTTTTATATCTAGAGATGGTGTCTTCTATGAGGATGTTTTTCCTTACTCTAATACTTTCACACAATTCATTCCTCATCATGATCACATTATTCCTATTGTTTCCGCCAATGATCCTGTTCCTCTGGATCATAATTCACTTGTTTCACCCACATTGTGTGATCATAATCATGATCAGTCTACTTCACCAGTGTCTTCTCCCCATTCTTCCACTAATTCTCCTTCACCTACTCATCATCATATTCCAATCCCTCCAGAAGACACTGAACTATTACCTCATGATTCTCATGACATAGCTCTCATGCGTTCTACTAGATTTAGACAAGCTCACATTCACCTCCAAGACTATTAGTGCAAACTTGTTCACTCTCTGGCATGTTCCATGACATCTCCTGTTGTTGATGTTCCTACAAGTACCAAGCATCCCCTTACTTTCTGTCTTTATAAATTCTCACCATCTCACCTTGCTTTTATCAATTATGTACAATCTCACACTGAACCTAATACCTATGAACAAGCTAAGCTAGACCCCTTGTGGAGGGAAGCTATGAATGCTGAATTATTGGCCCTACATGAGAATCATACCTGGACTTTAGGCCTTTTACCTCCTGGGAAAACAGCTATTTGTTGCAAATGGGTATATAAAATCAAATATACATCTAATGGTGAGATTGAAAGACATAAAGCTAGGTTAGTGGCAAAAGGATATAATCAAAATGAAGGTTGGGATTATTTTGAGACCTTTTCACTAGTAGCTAAGATCACCACAGTGAGAGGATTATTGGCTTTTGCAGCTGCACATGATTGTCACATATCTCAACTAGATGTAAATAGTGCTTTATTCTATGGTGATCTAGAGGAGGAAGTTTATATGTTGCCACCTTATGGCTATGCTACTGAGGGGGAGAACAAATATTGTTATCTTCACAAATCTCTCTATGGGCTAAAATAGACATCTAGGCAATGGAATCACAAATTAACATCTATCATTCTAAGTCAAGGTTTCAAACAGTCTCCATCTGATCACTCCTTATTCATCAATCATCATGATGGAAACACTAATGTTCTTTTAGTATATGTGGATGACATCACAATTGGAGGTAACAACAAATAACACATAGATAAGTTGAAGCTATATTTGCAACATCACTTCAAATTGAAGGATTTAGGAGTTTTAAAATACTTTCTGGGATTGAGGTGGCCAGATGCAAGAAATGAATCTTTATAAATCAAAGAAAATATGCCTTGGAGATCATTAATGATTGTGGTCTCTTAGGTACAAAACATGTAGCCACACCAATAGAGCAAAATACCAAGCTGTCTCAGTCAGGGGGAACAGACTTGAATGATGCAACAAAATTCAGGAGACTAATAGGAAGATTGTTGTATTTGGCTGTTACAAGACCTGCTATATGTTATGTTGTGCAGAGCTTGAGTCAGTATATGGGAGAACGTAAACAACATCACATGGAAGCTGCAATCAGGATTGTAAAATACTTAAAATGGTCACCATGTCAAGGATTATTCTTTCCCAGCAATAATTCTACTCAAATCAAAGCCTATTGTGATGCGGACTGGGGAACTTGTGTGGATATTGTGTCTTCATTGGTGATGCTCTGGTATCTTGGAAATCAAAGAAACAACAAACTGTTTCAAGATCCTCCGCTGAAGCAGAATATAAGACCATGGCAACAACAGTTTGTGAAGTTGTGTGGTTAGAACAATTATGGAATGATTTGGGATACAAACATGAGGAATCTGTTTTGATATACTGTGACAATCAGGCAGCAGTACATATAGCAAGCAGTTCGGTTTTCCATGAGAGCACAAAATACATTGACATAGACTATCATGTAACAAGAGAAAAATTGTAGCAATGGATAATCAAACTCTTTCATGTTTCAACTGACAGGCAACTTGCAGATGCATTCACAAAAGGATTGAGTAGTCCAAAGTTCAGAATGTTATTGGACAAGATGGGAGTTCATGATCTCCACTCTCATCTTGAGGGGGAATATAGAAAATCATAGGCTGACATATCCTTATAGGACACGAGTCAACAAATATGGGAAGAAACATTGTTTTAACAAAAGGAGAATCAAAGTTGTTGGAAGGCATGTGCCTGTTCTAATTGGAGGGCATGTGCCCGTTTTCTTTTTTCCCCTTCTCTTGTATATAAATAAGAAGTGATGGTTGATGTAAATTCATTCAACATAACACAACTATAAGATTATTTTTCTCCTTTCTTTTCTCTTCTTCATTATATTATTCATGCATGAGTTTTTATTTGTTTTCCGTTTATGCATGCATCAGTTAAGCTAAGATATGTTTAGCAACATACCATTCAAAACAGGTGGCATTCATGCAATGTTGTATATCCGATCCTAGCTTACCACAAACGTTTCTTGATTTAATCTAATAAAGTCTCAAGGTTTTTGTGTTGTAAGTTTGTATAGGATAAGTTTCGTATGTGCCAATTGTCTAAAATTTTAATAGTTAATGCTTCAATTAAAAGAAGAACCTTCATCTCACAAATTATATGTTAAGGGCACTTGAAAATTTGTAATTGCACTTGCTTATTAGAAGTATTATTTAAGTAAACTTGTAACTTATAAAGAGGATTCGTACCTTCAGAAATTTCTAACTGAACTATATTGAACAAACTTTATTTAAATGAACATATTTTATATATTATATATATGACTTCTAAAATAATAGAGACAATCATTTGAAAAGGAGTAAAATCGAGTTCTTGTTTAAACTATAAACTCATAATTATAGTCACATAACGAGACGGGTTGTCACAATTTATGTAAAAGATGCTTTCTGCATGAAAGCCATTTGAATTTGACAACACAAGCATTTCTCTTCCCAATGGAATAATTTTCATGATCTTTTACTACAAAATTGGGGTAGAGATTGGCTTACAATTTTGCATACTGAACCGTCGCAAAATCTTCAACATATAGTTACTCTGAGAAAGCCAAATCTTCCTGCTATTTTGTCTCGGTGGATTTGCATCCCTAGAATCTTGTTTGCTGGTCCTAAGTCCTTCATTTCAAATTCCCTAGCCAGTTCAGCCTTGAATTCTTCAATACGAGCTTTGTTGGGGCCTGAAACCAACATGTCATCAACATACAACAGTAAAATAACAAAGTCATCACCAGATCTCTTGAAATATGCACAAGGATCTGCATTCAGCCTGTTATATCCAAGGCTCATTATGAATGAATCAAATCTTTTGTACCAACACCTCGGTGCCTGTTTGAGACCGTACAAAGATTTGGTCAACCTGCAAACCAAGTTCTTTTTTTCTTCTTCAATAAATCCTTCTTGTTGGAGCATGTAAATTTCTTCTTCAAGATCACCATGAAGAAAAGTCGTCTTTACATCTAACTGTTCAAGATGTAAATCAAATGTAGCGCACATCGCCAGAACCACCCGCACAGTTGTCATTCGGACCACCAGGGAAAATATTTCGTTGAAATCAATCCCCTCCTTCTGAGCATATCCTTTCACCACCAATCGTGCACGATACCTCTCCACTTGGTCATCATTGTTATGTTTGATTTTGTACACCCATTTGTTGCCAATGGGTTTCCTTCCTTGTGGTAGAGACACAAGTTCCCACGTCTTATTCTTATGGAGTGCTTCGATTTCCTCCTGCATTGCTGCCATCCACTGAGCTGCATCTGAACTACTCATTGCTTCTTGGAGAGTTGATGGCTCCCCGTCCTCAGGTAAAAGACAGTACGCAACATTGTTCTCCATTGAAAAGTCTGTGTGCCAGCCTGGTGGTCTCTTAACATGTGTCGATCGACGTATCTCGAGACTCCAGACTCCGTTGTCTCCTTAGGTTCATGCTCTGGTTCAGCAGGACCCTCCTGCTCGGCATTCTGCTCGACTACTACTGTCGTAGTTTCTGGATCTTTCCCTGTGCTGCTATCATTTCCTTTCTTATCTTCCGTGAAGATAACATCCCTGCTTACAACAATCTTGTGGGCAGCGGGGTCCCACAAGCGATACCCATTTACTCCTTTAGCATATCCTAAGAACAAACACTTCCTGGATTTTGGGTCCAGCTTTGTTTTCTCTTGAGTATTGAACATAACATAACCGGAACTCCCAAATACATGGAGATTAGAATAATCAACTGGTTTACCTGTCCACACCTCCATCGATGTTTTCAGCCCCAGTGCTGTTGACGAAGATCGGTTCACAATATAACAGGCGGTATTGATTGCTTCTGCCCAGAACGACTTTTCTAAGCCTGCATCCTGCATCATGGCTCTTGTTTTATCCAACAAGGTCATGTTCATCCGCTCTACCACCCCATTCTGCTGCGGAGTGTATGCCGTAGTAAACTGCCTCTTAATCCCAACATCTCTACAGAAGTCTTCAAACTCCTTGCCAGTATATTCCCCTCCATTGTCAGATCTAAGGCACTTGATCTTTTTCCTAGATTCAAGTTCCACCAGCTCTTTGTACGTCTTGAACATCGAGAACACCTCGGCCTTACTCTTGATCATGTACACCCAACATCTCCTGGAATAATCATCTATAAAAGACACAAAATACTTTGCACCTCCCAGGGATAGTACTGGTGCTTGCCACACGTCAGAGTGAATCAATTCTAGAATGACTTTACTTCTAGAATCTAAACTACTAAACTTTATACGATGTTGCTTGCCAACAACACAATGATCACAAAAAGCTAAAGATACCTTTGTGAGGCCCGAAAGTAGTTTCTTCTCTGCAAGAATCTTCATGCCTTGTTCTGACATATGTCTGAGCCGCTGATGCCAAATCATTGATGATTTCTCAATCGACTCAGATGAAGCCACTGACGTTTCTCCCACTTGCAGAGCCCTCCCCTGTACCATGTATAAGTTTTCGGCAATCTTGTCTGCCTTCATCAGTACAAGCGCACCCCTTTTAACTTTTATGATCTTGTTTCGCAACCTAATCTCACAACCAAGATCATCCAGTTGTCCATAAGACAACAAATTCTTGCATAATCCCTCCACGTGTCGGACATCTCGAATGATCCGAACAATTCCGTCATGCATCTCCAACTTGATCGTACCGATGGCAACAACTTTCAAAGGTTCATTTTTACAGCTATACACAGATCCTCCAGCGATCGGTGTATACTCATGAAACCACTCCCTCCGGGGAGTCATATGAAAACTGGCTCCTGAATCAATAAGACATACATCATCGAAGCCACGCATACCTCGAATAGCTGTTGTTGCTTCACAGCATAGTACATCACCATCATCTGAAGTGCTAGCAACGTTCCCCTGACAATCATAACTCTTCTTGTTCGAATCTGTAAGATTCTAATAGTCCTTCTTCAAGTGACCTTTCTTGCCACAGTGCCAACAACTGCCATTGGTCCTTGACTTGGATCTCCCCTGTTTCTTACTCCCACTTGCACCGCGCTCCGTCGTTCTCTCTCTTGTCACCGACAAGGCACCTGCTTGTTGCAAACCTACCTCTCTGTCTTCTCTGTTCTTGCGCCGACTCTCTTCTTCCAGAATAGCAGCTGCAACTTCGTTGAAGACCAAATAATCTGTGAGGACATTATTTGTTAAGTTGATGACAAGCTGGTCATACGAATCGGGCAAACTTTGAAGCAGAATTTCAGCACGTTCAACCACTTCTATTTTATGACTCAACGACGTCAATTGAGAAAATAGAGTATTTAAAACATTGAGGTGCTCAGTTACCGGGGTAGATTCCGCCATCCTTAGGGTGTACAATTTTCGTTTAAGAAAAATTTTGTTGTGTAGGGACTTCGCCTCATACAGCTTGTTGAGATGGTCCCATATCTCCTTAGCTGTCCTCTTCTCCTCAACGCTTGACAATACGCCATCACCTAACGCCAGGTGAATATTTGCGATAGCGTTGTCGTCCATCTCGTTCCACTTCGTATCATCTGTGATTTCCACTGGTATGTCGCCGATCGCCGCGAGACACCCATCTTTTCGCAAGATGGCTTTAATCTTCAGTTTCCACCACGAGAAATTACTCCCGTTGAATTTCTCGATCTCGAATTTCACCGTCATTGCTTCTATCACGTACCACCGTCACTGAAAAATAATTTCAGTATGATACCCACAGATATCACCGAGACCCTGGATATGAACCGAGGATCTGATACCACTTGTTGTAAAGTGGACCCTTCGGATAGAACGAAAAAACACGGCAATAAATGAAAGACGAAAAAATAAACGACTCACAGATTTTACGTGGAAAATCCCAAATTACTTTAGGGTGAAAAATCACGGGCAAGGTAGAAGAACTTCACTATGAGTGTAAAATAGGAATTACAACTCTCCGACTTTTACTGTAGTAAAGTCGCACAAACTCTCTATTTTTACCTCACACTTACAACACACTAACAACACTCTTTATATATTAATTACACTTAATTATATAAGAGAAGGAATTGTATGTTTTTGGGATGAAGAGAAATGAAGTGGAAGCTTGCTATTTATAGCCTCAATTCCAACATAAATAGGTGATAAAATAATGCACCTCCCCAACACTTCAATTAGTGCAGCACCACCGCCCCAAACTCTTCAGCCAAAATAATGCTACACCATGGTTTTTTTCTTTTATTTTATTTTAATCAACCGCCCCAACACAAACAATCCACCAAAGTACAAGTAGCTTACAAAGGTATATATAATTCGAGCTATCCCACGACAGAAATCCGACGACGGAAACCCAGCGATAGCAATCCGGCAGCGACAAGAGAACTACGGTAACGTATAATCAGTGAGTCCTTTCTTTGCAGTATCATTTCCAGAAATCATAAGTTCTCTGATTTTTTTTGTTTTTTGTTCGACATTAGTCTTCTGAAATTTGATCCATGCCAAGAACTTGAAACCGAATGTCATCCCTTAAATGTATTTTGTATATATGTATGTTATACAAACATTTTAAAGGAATGTTTAATCAGTTAAACTAAACATGATCAAACCGCCCATGAATAATAGATATGACATTGTATGTGCTTGTTTTGATGTTTAAGAATTCCCATTGACGTATTGAAGAACATGATGGTGTTGGTCCACATATATTATCAAATTCTGATTCGTATCGTTATTGATACAGGTTGTAAAATCGTCGATGGTGTTGGTCCACATATATTATCAAATTCTGATTCGTATCGTTATTGATACAGGTTGTAAAATCGTCGTTGTGGCTAAGCAGGTGATGGAAACTCCGGGTTTTTGTAGAGTAAAGGGTCTTCAAACAATCTTCCAGTCATTTGAGCGCACAAATTTTCCCACGTTTCTCATACAAAATTTGGTAATAACTTGTATTTTTTTTTAAAATCTTGAATATGTAGAATCACGATCCGGGTCGAACTCCAAAGTTGAATATGAGACTGAACGTCATACTAATAATTTTGTAGACGATTATTTAGGGGACGCTTTGGAATCCAAATTGGAATATAATGAAATTGTCTCCCAAGTTGTTGGGGGAGGAACGAATTAGATCCTAATATAACATTTCGTCTCCATATAAAATAATTATCTTCGACCATAGCGATAGGATGCATCGCCCACCTAACAATTATATAATTGTCCACCTAGCTTCTCTTAGAGTTGGTCTTCGTTTTCCTCTAGTTGCGCAACCCTTTGTGAAATAATATATTCTTTTGGGATGACCTTAAGCCAAATTCATCTCAATGCAATATGTACTTTGCTATCATTCATTATAGTTATGAAAATATATAACGAACGTTATACATTTGGTGAGTTTTTTGAACTTTCTTCTGTCTCCACGTCTAATCAAATCGGTGAAAAAAGTTTTTATTTCTTCAAACCCAAGAAAAATCGTCGGTTTTTGGAGTCCGTAGAATTCTTTTATGGTAAAATTGGAAACTCCGATTTGTCTTTTGGAAGTTGCGTTTCCAATTTTTACCAAAAAAGAATTTTACCTACTCTAAAATTCGACGATTTTTCTTGGGTTTGAAGAAATAAAAACCTTTTTCACCGTTTTCATTAGACGTGGAGACAGAAAAAAGTTTAAACTCAGCAAATGTATAAGGTTCTTTATATATTTTTATAACTATAATGAATGATAGCAAAGTACATATTGTATTGGGATGAATATGTCTTAAGGTCAACCCAAAAAATGATATTATTTCACAAGGAGTGCGATAAGAGAAAAACGAAGGCCAACTCGAAGAGAAGCTAGATAGACAGTTACCCAATTGTTAGGTGGACGATGCATCCTACCACTAGGGTCGGGGATAATAATTTTATATAGAGACGGAATGTTATATTGGGATCTAATTCGTTCCTCTCCAAAACCAACTTGGGAGACAATTTCATTATATTCCAATTTTGGATGCCTAAGCGTCCCCTAAATAATTGTCTACTAAATTATTAGTATGGCTTTCGGCCATATTCAACTTTGGAGTTCTACGTGGATCGTAACTCTACATTTTTAAGAGTTTGAAAAAAGTTATAAGTTATTACCAAAAATCGTACGAGGAACGCGGGAAATTTTGTATGCTCGAATTACGGGATTATAGATGTTGTTCTGAAGACGCTCTACTCTACGAAAACCCAGAGTTTCCCTCGCCCGCCTAGCCACAATGATGATCTTACAACCTGCACATCAATGATGAAACGAATCAGTTTTTGTAAGCATTATAAATATGAGCATATCTTTCATGGTTGCAAGTCATTAAGCAAATAAAAGAAGCTTTGGTTATTACAATGATTCAATTAAATAGATCATACTTTCAAGTAAAGTTAACTTTCTGTTGTACATACTTGATGAAGAAGACAAGGAAACGTTTTTTTAGAACAAAGGAGAAAATACAAAAAGTATGGTATAAATCGAACGGTATTTGCACAAAGAAAGAAAAAGAAAAGACGAGTTTATGAGGATTGGATTTTTTTTTTTTTTTTTTACACGAAATGAGCTCAATGAGTACTTCAATACTGTTGTTCGCTCACCGCCATCGAATTTCAGTCGCTGGGATTTTGCCGCCAGATACTTCAACTGTTGTGGATTGATGATGCAAATCATGGATTTGTCTAATATGTACCCACCCATAGTGACTCCTGCACTCACAGAATAGGTGGGCCCCACGTGGGCCCAATGCTTGTGGGACCCACCTCTATGTGAGTGCATGAGGCACTACGGGTGGGTACATATCAGATGCTCCCGCAAATGATGAAGAGTCATGATTTATGTAAGAAGTTTGATGGCCATTTAAGGAAGGAAAATATTTAGACAAAAAAAATGGGCTGCATATTGGACAAGAGATGAATGAACGAAATCTCAAAAATTAAATGTAAATCAAGTGCATGGTTTTCGGAGAAATTATTATATACATGCGCTGTATGTACAACCGATAGTTGAGATTAAAAGGAGATCCCTAAATTGTAGGAATAAACTACCCAACACCCCATCCCCCACCGTGCATTGGTAGTTGATGCACATACAACGGCTGCACCACATAATCTCTCATGGTTTTCGGCTGACAAAAGATGTCGAAATAGCAGAAATTATGGTATTGGAACTTGCCGGTCCCACACTATTTTTGTCCCGTTAGTTTTTATTGAGATATTCTCTCTCAAGAATAAAAAAAAGAAATAAAAATTAGAATATCCACCCCCTCTCCTTTGTTCAGATAACTTACCTTTTCTATCTGTACTAAAAAAAGAAAAACAAAAAACAACTAAAATGCAGTTTCTTTATTCATCCGGTTAGTAAAAAACATACAACAAAAGTATAAAAGACACAATACATATATACTATAAAACACAAGAAGAAACAAAAGCTGCTATTGTGTAAGAGAACACAACAATTAAAAATTCTGCTACCACCTAAGACTAAACTCAAGAAAAAAAAAACCTCTACTGCATATTTTCCAGCACACAATCAAGAAGGTGAGAGAGAAGGAGCAACCACTACTTCATATCAATTCTTTGAAATTTCAAGGTGAGTTTAGGCATGTTGTTATAGTTAAATTTTATAGTTTTTATGACAGATTATCATGTGCATTAAAAGTAAAAGGACACTTGAATTCTGTTTTGAGTTATAGCATAATACACAAATTAACCACAAAGAATAAAATAGTACATGTTCAAGTAAGTTTTGTTTGCAATTTACTAATTTATTATTAAATTATTTTTTCTTTGAATAGATTATATTTTGTATCGAATATTATTAAAAGACGTATACAAATATTATAAAAAGGCGTAGTGTTTTCCAATCATTTTATTTCAATTTCTTAAAGTCTTGTCCTCGTGGCCAGCACCAAATACGTGAAAACATACACTATGAACTATCTTCCATTACCAATTTAGGGGAAATAAATGTTAAGAACTTACAACAATTTAAAACATAGTACGAATTGTGGAAAAGCTTCATAAGATTATCTACAAATTTCGACATGGTAAAGATAATAATGTATGTCCATGATTTCATCAACTTGAAGTACATTGCCAGGTTTACAATTAAAAAACAAGTGTAATGATCCATTGTGATTCTAATATGTCTTCTTCACAATCGTTTACATTGATTCACATTTTCCTTGTACCAAAGAAAGAGCTAAAGGCTCGACTTTGGCAGAAGAAGCACGAACGTGTTCATGTAGTTCACAGTTACTCTTCAATAACTTAATATAATCTCCCACCAACAATACTGAAAAACGTAGGAGTCCTGTCAAAATCCACACCAAATCAACAATAGGACAATTCGCCTTCTTGAAAGTATGTGATCTACTGGAAGTCCTGCGGTCATTTGTTAAATGAATGGATGATAGTAAGCGAAAGTAAAAAACAATAAAGAATGAACTTTCCAAGAGAAGTTCATTGGACGACGCCTGATATTTTGTTTTAATATAATCTCTAGATATGAAATGCCATACCTTTTGCGATAAGGACATAAATATTATGTTTTTGAAACAGAAACTCTAGAGTGTTAACAGGTTTGGAATAATACCCGATTAACCGATTTATTTATGAGTTCGGAACGTCGTTATCCGTGGTTCAAAGAAAGTAAATGACTATTAGGGAAAATTACGAAAATATCCTTCCTTTATTCACTGAATTCCTTACTCCCGAGGAGCATAAATATGATCTTATGCTTTTTCTGAGTGAGTTTTAGTGTATATTCTGTCCCTTTTCTTTTTTTGTTCTCTTCTAATTTTCCCTTATATAGGTATGTGAGGGTGTTTGTGTCACTACGCATGCGTTGCATGTGTTACAAGTGTAATGCTGCATGTGTTACAAGTGTCCTTCTATAAGATAAGGTACATTTTGTTGACAAAGCGCTGACTAGGCTGATCCTTATCTTGTCCGAGGGCTGCGGGAAGTACCGAGGGGTTGCTTCTGTTTTCTTCTCTTTGGTGGACTGAATCTTCTGTTTTCGTTTCTCCGAGGGGCTGGATTCCATGAGGAGGTTCACTAGTTGAAGTGGGGTGGGTGTCCGAGGGGGTTTCTGTTCCGGTGACAGCTATTTCCTCCTCAGCTTCTTTGGTAAGGTTCTCCGAGAGGCAGATTTGTTTCTCCAGGCTTGTGAGGTGGGCTCTGAGAGCATCAATCTGCATATAAGGTTGTATTCTTGTATATGGATCCCCCTAGTATGGGTTCCGAGCGTTTTTTGTCGTCGTGAGAGTAGTGGCTTCTTCGGGAATCGTTCTCCGAGGGCTTCCTGTCTTTGGCTGAGTAACCTTCTTGGCTTGGGCCTTCGGAGTAAGGGAGTTTAGTGGTTGGTGCTTTGAGTAGGACGTTGTTTTGGGAATTTTAGCCTTCGGGATAATAATTCCGAGGGCTTTGGGAGTGTTCAGCAAGGAAGTATTCTCGTATAGTGGTCCCTCTTGGCGCAGTGATGCATATCAGAGTCGCGTGGATCCATCGGGGTTTACTCTTTTTCCGATGCCACGTTGATATCTTATTTTTATTCATCTTGACTTTCCAAGGGACGCTTGGGTGTCCACTCGGATGTCACGTCGTACCCTAGTAGGATATGTGAGTTCCGAGGGACTCTATTATCTCTTCGGGTGCCACGTCATACCATAGTAGGGTATGTGACATGAGAGTGTTTGTGACGATAGTATCGCCTTTGGAGTTAATCCCTAATTTAAGGGTTAACCTTTTGTTTAACTCATATAATCCCTTATTTATTTTTTAGGGTTAACATAGAGAAAATATAAAAAGCATCCAGCTTGTAATGTGTCTAACCAGTGCCATATTCTTGCAATGTCGTCTCTCTTGCATATTACATTGCCTAAAAAAGAACCCTTAGAAATCACAAATCAAAGTTGCATGCAACCATGCCATGTTGTAACTATCTACATATCCATGAAATTTTGAGACTTTTATAGCTTGTTCCTCATCCTTTGTTTTATTTTATTAAAATAATTAGAGTAGACATGATTCTTCTATTTTGTAGGAAGTGGACAAAGATGTCGACTCCAGAGATGAAAAGTACGATAATGAACAAGTAGATGAGATTTTTGATCTTAAAGATGGCGAAGAAATTAAAGATGACAATGAAGATGACTTGAATTCAGAAGCCAATGTTCCTAGCATGGGCAAAGAATTTGAGAGTGATGATGCAGCATATAAAATTTATAATGAATATGCACGCGCGTTTAGTATTAGAAAGGGCACGACCCACAAAGATCGACATAAAAATATTATAGATAGAATATTTTATTGTTCATGTGAAGGTCATAGAAAACCTGATAAACGAGATGTAAACGTCAGATCACACAATCCTGAAACAAGGACGGATTGTCGCGCAAAGATGAAAACTAGTGCTCGGCGCACAGGTAAGTATGAAATCATTGATTTTATTGCTGAGCACAGTGGACATAAGCTTGTTACTCCTAAGAAATCTCATTTTTTTTTAGGTCCCATAGAAAAATATCTCATGAACAAGCAACACATATAAATGATTTTGACAAGTCTGGAATACCGCTAAAAGCAGCTTTGGAGTATATTGCTGAGCAAGTTGGTGGTCGTGAAAATGTCGGATGCCTCTTAGTTGATATAAGAAACTATTTACGTTCTAGACTAATGAAGGAAATGAAAACATGTGAAGCTGGAGGAGCACTTCATTATTTACAAATGAAACAATCCGAGGATCCAACTTCTTTTATGCGATTCAAGTCAACATCGATGATTTGGTAACAAATGTTTTCTGGGCCGATACACAAATGATGGCTGATTATGTGTATTTTGGAGATATGGTGTGTTTTGATACAACTTACAGGAAATTAAAAGAAGGAAGACCATTTGCACTTTTTGTTGGGGTGAATCATCACAGACAAACAACAGTATTTGGCGCAATATTATTATATGATGAAACAGTTGAGACTTGTATGTTGTTTGACACATTTGTGAAAGCTATGAATGGAAAAAAAAACCTACAACCATTCTTATAGATCAAGATACAGCAACTGCAAAAGCCTTAGAAGAAAAATGGCCTAAGACATATCATCGTTTGTGCATATGGCACATATATAAAAATACTATCGTCCATCTAGGCTCTGATTTGAAAATTTTCCAACTTTTTTAAAAGACTTTAACTCTTGTGTCTATAATTATGAGGAGGAGGAGGAAGAATTTTTAAACGCATGAAAAATAATGTTGGATAAATATGCTCTGCAAGATAATGATTGGCTGGAGAGATTGTTCAACAAAAAGGAGAAACGGCATTAGTGTATGGAAGGCAATTATTCTGTGCAGATTTGACAACTACTCATCGTAGTGAAAGCATACATAGTGTTTTAAAACATTATGTGAGTACCCAACTCAATTTGATACAGTTTTTTTAACACTTTGGCAGATTGGTTGATGACCGTCGATATAAAGAGATGAAAGCAGATTTGAGGACAAACCACAGTATCCCGAGCATCTCTTTTTGAGTCGAAATTGTAAAGCATGCACGAAGTGTTTACACACATGAAGTGTTTAAGCTATTTCAAGATGAGATGATCAAGGTACACGACTCAAAGTGAGATTATTAGCGAGTTGGAGAATTTATACAAGTACAAGATTACACCTTTTGAAAAGAAGTACCCCATGTAGTTACTTATGATTCTTCAAAAGAAAATGTTTCATGCAGTTGCAGAAAGTTTGAATTTGCGGTTTGCTCTCATGCTCTTATGGTACTTACTTCAAGAAATATTGTTAAAATACATTCATGAAAAGGTGGACAAAGCAAGCAAAAAAAGCATAGATACTTTTTTGCAACATCCGGCTTCGACCCAAGTGTCTCTTGAAAATATGAAAGAAGAATACGAAAAGGTAAGAATTAAAGAGCGTTACAAGGATTTATCTCGAATATTTAATCAGCTCACAACATGAGCATCATCATTGAATGAAAGTAGATATGAGTCCACACAGAGTTCTCGAGGACATGGGATATAAGTCCAAACATTCCTACATCTAAGGCAGTAGGTGAACAAGTTATTAAGCTCCTATACAATCTTGAAAATCCACTTAAGGTAGAAGAAAATGTGTCTCATGGAACCATAGTTAGAGGATGGAAGGCGAAGGAGTCCAAAGGCAGATGTGGAAAAAGAATAAAAAGTGGATTAGAACAAGGCAAAAAGAAAATCAAAGTCTATGACTAATGTTGATTCTCAGATATGTTATTCTCTTTTTCACCTATATCTAGAATTAATATGAGAGTAATTTATTTGATACTGCTCAAATTTATTTATTGGTTGTTTGTTAATCTGAATTTAGCTTTTAAGGCTACCAATACATACTACATGTTCTACTGGACTTAGTCACTTTTACCTTTTTTATTCAATTTTGTTTGTAGATGCTTTATATTGTACAGAACTCAACTAGCAGTGTTTTAAGCACAAGTCCGAACGACGTCATGTCCATCTGTACCTTCATTCTCACAATTTTCTCATGTAATCTTACTTTATGGCTTTAATCTCACTTATCAATTATTGAGCCAAAGATTAGAAATTTATATTAACTATATATATATATATTGTTATTTCTTCTTATTTGAAATAACAGAATTATTCGGTTGCCATGGCTGGTTGGAATTCACATTATCCCCACTTAAGCTTGCATAATCCTTTAGAATTTCATTTTGTTTCTAGCATAAACTATATCCCAATCTACACATTCATTGCTCTCTCAATCAAAAACCCTAGTCAGAATCCAAACCCTTTTGTTTTTTGATAAAACTTCATAGAATCTACAAACAATCACGCCTCAACACAATGCTGGTTTACTCGGACACACCACAACCAACTGCCAATTGTTGTGGATCTGGCCAATTCTCCGCACACAACGGAGTTTCAGTTACAATGGGCAAAAAAAAAACTCAATCAGCTGAAGTGCGTGTGTGTGTGTGTGTCTTAACTTGTTTGTGGAGAAGTTGTGTTAGATTAGTGGAATATCTCCACATACCTTATTGTTACAATTCTCATTGTTTGTGTGAATGAATTTATAGCAGTTCTTAGCTATTTGGATGATTCCTTGATCATCATTGGTATTGGGTATTTGGTATTGGACTAGTGGATGGATCCCCAAGATAATCTACCTTGTTTATAAATTTTAGTACTACCAATTACCACTTGTACATATTGAACTGAGTATACTTAAAAACATACAATTGTGGCCTAATAGTTGTTATTTTATTGAGAAGGAAGTCAATGCACATGGTTTTGTTTTAAGGAAATAGGTATGTATTGCATGGTTATGTAATGTTGTATGTTGCTGATAATAGCCCATGACCTGCTACATCATAAATGTGTAGCCATGGATGTATGTGCTTGATGATGATGAGTTATGGCTGAAAACTTACTCAATAGACTACTTGCTGTCCATGCTGGTTTCTATAGGAAAAACAATGTCAAGACTCTTGATGGTGTTCTAGAGGCAATCAAACATGCAAGCAAGTATCTCCATGGCGACGGGCGGTGGGACTTTCCAACTGAAACTGAGGAGCGACATAAATTTAGATGGATGCGGGCAGAGTTCTGGAGTCTTGGAACTTCGTTGTCTCTCACAAGCTCACATTTTACAAGAATAGTGGCCAAGTTAAAACCACCGCAACATACGAACGCCACCTCTCTAAGGTTCTTAATTAGTTCATATTTTATGTCTCTTCCTTGTCAATTGTTAATTTCAAGCAACACATGTTTTTGGGTATTGCATTTAAAATGAGTTTTGTTAATTGTAATGGTCTCCTGTTGAATAATGGTATAGGAAAAATGGGTTCTTCGATTTCTATGCGCATCGCATCATCTTCATTGAGGAAGATGTTGGGTATATCACCGAGGAGCAATTGTACTACTTCCTACGAGACGGCCGACTACTGAATCCTATTGATCGCTACACGATGAGGCTTGAGTGTGAGGAGTTGTTGTTCAAGGTCCTTTGTGACTACACAAAAAAAAAATGTAAGGCGTGCGGATGAAGTACTTGCAGCTATCACGCATGCAAGAAAACTACTAGTACACACCGAAGATCACTTCTGACGCCTTATAAGAAGACGTCGTAACCCTTTTCTTGGTACATGGATCTACCTAACTTCAAATGGGCTGGAGGACTGTTAGTTTGAGGGGAAGCTTCAGACTCGCTATGGTTATCACAAAACCAGAATGGCAGTAAGTATTCTACTACTTCTACAAATATTTCTATATATATAAATTACTAGTTCAGGAGATTAAGGCATACTTGTAATATAATGATTCCCCATGTATGTGCAATAGGAAGATGTGAGAGAGTATGTGAACACACAAAACCGCACGACTTACCTAGCGCATCGTGCATTCTACGTTGAAGCAATGACCGCCTACCTCCCCGAAGAGAAGGAAGATTACAAAAAAGAACTGAAGTCGGATTTGTTACTTTTGACTTTTAGTGCGATGCTACTTCAGTCGCATTGAATGAACCAAGTATTTTGTCGTTAGTTTGTCGTTATTTTACTATAATTCTGGCCTATAACTTGCTGCCCACAAAGGCCTGCTCTTTTGGATAATTTCTCGCTTGTCTTTCGGACATAGAACCTAATATGTTGTTTTAATTTAGTGAATGTTGGTTGTAACTATCCCGTCGGGGCAAAGGGATTACTTTGTTTAGTGAACTATGGGTCTGGTAACTGACATGGGTAATATTAATGTTATTAGCCTTAAATATTTTTGCAATATGCATTGTTTTTGATATTCTTGAAATTATAAGTAACCTGATAATATTGTCAAGTACTCTACCCCTTTTTAAGTTTCTATTTGAATGGGGTATTACATATTCCAGGTCGGATTGCTAGAATGTTAAAATG
The DNA here is from genome assembly GCA_948329865.1 of Linaria vulgaris. Lineage (NCBI taxonomy): Eukaryota > Viridiplantae > Streptophyta > Magnoliopsida > Lamiales > Plantaginaceae > Linaria > Linaria vulgaris. The sequence continues at coordinate 91,498,285 of OX415254.1, forward strand.
TTGAACTGAATATGGCATCTAAAAAATGCATTGCTCTTGGTTTTCACATTATAAACTCATTGCATGTTACTTTATAAGTGTATATTCATTTTTTGCGTTCCTTAATCTAATTCCCTAAAACAAATGCATGCAACTGTGTCTTAGTCAATCACAATAAAATAAACACACAAATGAGTTTTACCTCCTGGATATATGGTGGAAAAAAAACACAATCAAGTGTAGTGATATAGTCTACATGGCCATTAATTAACACTCATCAACTAATAAAAAGACAATTTTAGTAGGTAACAAAACCAAATTTGAAAGTTATTTTGCAGATACTACTACCTCACTTCTCCATTAAGATCAATTAATGGGTTTCAAGTGAGATGTTACTAAATCAATTATGTGGTAGTTGTAAGCCAACAACCACACACTCCCATCTTAATCCCAGTTTATAAATAAAGCTTTAACATGTAACAACCATTTTGTAACAAGAGCCTTCCAATTTCATCACTAAGAGAGGCTTGAAAAATTAAAAGGGGAGAAGAGAAGAGTTATCCTTATAACAAGGTAAAGACTTTATTTCTTTGCATTAGGAAATTACTATAAAATCTATACATCTTTTTTATTAATTTTGATCATCCTCCACAACAAGAATGGAAGATCACAATGGTAATGTTGGTGGATCGTTTAGTGCAAGTTCGTCGTTCACGACGACGCGTGGCCGTTTTAGGGCGGTGGAAAACCATTGCGCGTTATGTCAATGCGGTCTTAAACCAAAAATTTACATAAGTTGGTACAACCACAATCCAGGAAGGCGTTTCTTTCGATGCCCACACCTCATCGTAAGTAAAGATTAAACTCATCTATGCCCATTTTTCGCTTGGTTTAATATTTTGTATAAAAACTAAATTAAGTAATTTTGTTTTTCTGCATTAGGGGAGACAATATGGATATTATGTGTGGATGGATCCTGAAATGTGTGCTCGATCAAGGGAGATTATACCCGGGTTGCTAAGGAGGATTAATAGCGCGGATCAAGCTATTTTGCATAAAGAACGTGAAATTAAAATACTTTATGGTGTTGCGTTGTTGTTAGTGATGCTTTTGATGTTCGCTCTCTTTCTCCTCCTATTACGTTAGATTGTAATAGTTGTTATGAAGTCGTAATATTATTTTAGGAACGCTTTTGATGTTCGCTCTATTTTTCCTACTTTTTCGTTAGATTGTAATAGTTGTTAAGAAGTAGTAATATTATTCTAGGGACGCTTTTGATTTTCGCTCTACTTTTTCTACTTTTCCGTTAGATTATAATAGTTGTTAAGAATATTATGAAACTTACTTCGCTGCGTATTTATTTCGTATTCGTAGTACCATTGTTCTTGAACTTCAAGTTTGATGCTTTGTTGTTACTGCCATACCTAATGGATCTATGTGTGAGTTTATGATTATTCCATACTTTGTAACATGGACTAGTATTGATTATTAAGATAGTTAGAAGAAAAACTTTCCCAAGAAAAGAAATTACAATCAACATTGTAACAACCACCAATTTCAAGTTATCCTCAAGTATGTGTCCTAGCAGTGAAGAAGAGGGGAAGGAGATGTCTCAAGTACCGTATGCATCAGCAGTGGGAAGTCTAATGTTTGCTATGATATGTACTAGACCAGACATTGCACATGCAGTGGGAGTGGTTAGTCGATACATGGCGGATCCGGGAAGAGAGCATTGGAGTACAGTAAAGAGAGTTCTGAGATACATTCAGGGAACCTCAGATGTTGCATTATGTTATGGAGGATCGGGTTTTACAGTCAAGGGCTATGTTGATTCTGACTATGTAGGTGATCTTAACAAAAGCAAGTTCACGACAGGATATGTGTTTACTCTTGCTGGAGGTGCAGTGAGTTGGGTTTCAAGTTACAGTGAGTTGTTGCGACATCAACAACGGAGGCTGAATATGTGGCAGCTACGCAGGCCAGTAAAGAGGCGATTTGGCTGAAAATGGTTCTGGAGGAACTCGGGCACAAACTAGAGAGTATTTCTTTATTCTGTGACAGTCAGAGTGCGTTGCATCTCGCAAGGAATCCAGCATTTCATTCCAAGACAAAGCATATTCGGGTCCAGTATCACTTTGTTCGTGAGAAAGTCGATGAGGGTATTGTGGATGTGCAGAAGATTCACACTAAAGATAACATAGCTGATTTCATGACGAATAGTGTTAATGCTGACAAGTTTGTTCAGTGTCGGTCCTCGTGTGGTCTGGTGAAAACGTAAGCAACATGAAGGGCAAGGTAGAAAGAATGGTGTGAAGATCTGATTAGTCCTTAATCATATCTTCAAGTGGGAGATTGTTGGGGCGGTTGATTAAAATAAAAAAAAAACATGGTGCAACATTATTTTGGCTGAAGAGTTTGGGGCGGTGGTGAAACACTAATTGAAGTGTTGGGGAGGTGCATTATTTTATCACCTATTTAGGTTGGAATTGAGGCTATAAATAGCAAGCTTCCACTTCATTTCTCTTCATCCCAAAAACATACAATTCCTTCTCTTATATAATTAAGTGTAATTAATATATAAAGAGTGTTGTTAGTGTGTTGTAAGTGTGAGGTAAAAATAGAGAGTTTGTGCGACTTTACTACGGTAAAAGTCGGAGAGTTGTAATTCCTATTTTACACTCATAGTAAGTTCTTCTACCTTGCCCGTGGTTTTTCACCCTAAAGTAATTTGGGGTTTTCCACGTAAAACCTGTGAGTCGTTTATTTTTTCGTCTTTCATTTATTGCCGTATTTTTCCGATCTATCCGAATGATCCACTTTACAACAGTTTGATGGTGCAAATGAAGAAGGGTGATGAATTTATAGGAGAAGATTGAAAACTATTTATTTAAGGACATTTCTTGAAGAAAGGCAATCCATCCAACAAAACTTCCGTGAATCAAAGCTCAATGGTTGCAAATTACAAAACCGAGAAGGAAAGAAATCTGCACAATTAAAGGAATTGTAAATTATGATCAAATTTTTGGTAAGTGAAGAACGAGAGGATTGGCCAAAATCTTGGACTGAAATTAAGTGAATTATTATGGTGTTTGTTAACCCACAAACACCACTTACATTGGTCCCACCTTAAAGGAATATTATATATTATAGATTCTATTTTTGTTTTACTCGATTCATTTACCGCATCAGTCACGAAGTGGGATTATTTGCAACAAGACTCCTTGGTGAGATAATTGCATGAAGACCCCTTCACTCACAGATATTTCAAAAGAGCCGAAAAATGTTTTAAATAATTACAGAGAGACCACACAAAGTATGAAAAGTTAGACGACAACTCTCACATGTCTCAAAATATTGCAGGAAGACCTTTGAAGGCCTATAAGACTCAAACATGTTATTCTCAATCACACGAAGATGCAATATTTCTAATGTTTCCAAAGTATTGAAGACTTGACGTTTTCAAAGTTAAAAAAAAATCTTTTCCAAAGCTCAAGCGCTGAAGACTTAGCTTTATAAAGCTCAACTATTGAAGATTTAGATTTTTTTAAAGCTCAAGAAAGCTTAGCTTTTCCCAAGCTAAAGCGCTGAAAATTTAGCTTTTCCAATGCTCAAGTATTGAAAACTTAGTTTTTCTAAAGCTCAAGCGCCTAAGGCTTAGATTTTCCAAAGCTCAAGTATTGAAGACTTAGCCTTTCCAAAACTCAAGAAAGCTTAGCTTTTTCAAAGCTCAAGCTCGTCGACTTAGCTTTTTCAATGCTCAAGTATTGAAGACTTAGCTTTTCCAAAGCTCAAATGTTGAAGACTTAGCTTTGGAAAAGCTCAACTATTGAAAATTTAGCTTTTCTAAAGCTCAAGCATCGAAGACTTAGCATTTTCAAAGAAATGAGACATGGCGAAAGAAATAAACACCCGATGAACCTCTTACTTCGCAGTGCTTTTTCCTTCTGATAACACACTACGAGGTGCGGGATTAATGATGTACCATATTTTAATGCATGACACTTAGCACATTTTAGACCCACCACGTGCCAACATACGCAGGTCAAAGACCTCGAGTTAGTATGATGGGAGGTCAGAGACCCACAGTGGGAGGTTCGAGATGAAACGGATAGACCGAGAGGTGGGAGATCAAAGACCCAATGTAGATAATCATGTTGTTAAGGCCCATCTTCTATGGAGTAAGCTCATCTATGGCCTAAGCCATACATGGCTCGTAAAAATATTTATAAATACCCTCTCTCAAATGTTGGAAGGTACCTCATTTTCTACTTCACTTTCTCTCTTTAAGCTAGAGTTTTCTCTCTCTAGACTTTCAAAGTCTGTATTTATTGACTTAAGCATCGGAGTGCCTTCGCCGGGCCACCGGCTTACTTCGCATGTCTTGTTTGGCCGCATGTTTTCCAAACAAAAGTCGAGAATTCTACATGTAAGGAGTTGACGTGGAGATTCGTGTTCTGACGTGAAGTGTCCAAGTAAGGAGACGAAGATACCCCGCATCACATAATAATATATCAAGTTAAGTTAAAAAATTATAAAAAAATAAATACAACACTAATGAAGTACTGAAACTGTTTAATTCAGGTTCATTGAAATATAATACAAACGAATAATCACGTTTAGTTCAAATTTACTCTAATTTAGATGTAAAATAAAGCTGTCATAACATTAGTTCTTTAAAACTAAAATAAAAGTTGAAAAGAGAAAAGTATCAAAATCAGATGAATAATTTCAAGTCGAATTGGATCATTAACTATTTGATCCAATCAAAATCCAATACAATAGTCCATCGATTTAAACGCGCAACCCTACTCTTTAGGGTGTTTATTAACTTTTTGTTGGTTAGAAGCAGGAAACATTACTTAGGCGGACAATATATTGTACAATTGATTCATATAAAGCTCTATAACCACATGCATTTAACAGTACAATTTTTTGACTTTTGGGCACAACTACAGTCAAATAGTTGATAGTTATCTACTTAAGTATTATCGTGCAATGGGCCATAATGCCGAACTTACATTATAATGAATTGAAAAGGCTCTAAGCATTTGTTGATGCTGGCATTATATACTTTCAAAAGTTATTATAAAATTGTATTAAAGAAATAATGATAAAATCATAAAAGTCTAAATCAAGAAAATCAGACCAAACTCTATTGATGTTGCTGAAGTTTGACAACAAAAAAAAAAAGACTACTGGGGAGTAAAATCTTCTGCTTTGATACAGAAACGAATGCAAAAACAAAATTAAATAACCATGCATGTTGTATGTCCTTAATTTCAATCATGCAAACTACATATGATGAGATCATCTCATCCCCATCTAATAATAGCTGAACCCCATGTAAGCCCAGCTCCAAAACCAGCTGTTGCTATGGTGTGCCCCGCCTGCACCTTCCCGCTTCGTACTGCCTCGTCTAGCGCTAATGGAATGGAAGCTGCACTTGTATTTCCGTAATTCGCCAAATTTGATATGACGCGTTCTGATGGAACCGCCAAACGAGTGGCTACTGCGTCGATAATTCTTTGGTTTGCCTGGATTTTAAGCAACTTTTAGAATGACCTTGTCGCTAACGTACAAGAAACAGAATCGAAATAAAAAAATTGTTAATAAAGAAAATTTGTAGCGGCATTTGTACCTGGTGAAGAAGCAACCAATCTATGTTGGACGCAGCGAGACCTGCCTTCTCTAGAGCCAATTCAATTGATTGTGGGACGACCCGAGCGGCAAAGCGGAATACTTCTTTACCGTTCATCTGGATGCAAGAATATGACGAGCCTCTTGGTAGAAGTCCACGGAGCGAACCATTTGTCCCCAATTCATGATCTTCTTCCTTTTCCTTTAGGGCGGCGTTTAAGTTTCTGCAACCCCAAAAAAGACAGTGTTAAGCCAGTATTTCAGTTGTGTGTGCGTGTGTGTGCGCGCGTGTGTAGTTGGTAACTTGTAAGAGGATGAAAAGTACTTTTGCCCTTCACCGTCGCTATGCAAATCAAAGGAAAATAAGCCATCATCTTCGCTATCACAGGCCTGCAGATACAGAATAAAGTTAGTCAAGAGGGCTGTGTATATGTATAAATAATAAATGTCTCTAATTTAGTTCGAATCGCAGGTCAAATATGGCCAAAATGAAGAGTTTGAGGACAAAATACCCATATAACGCTTTGAATATAAAATCATGTTTATTCCCGTTAAAATTTCTGATGAACTATGTAAGCAGGAGCATTACAGATTCAAAGGGTTCGGATCTACAACTGTTTTGCATCTCACTGGAACAATTAAGTGGCCAAATTGAAAACAGTCACACACAGACACGCTCGACCCATCATTCCACTTACTCAACTTATTTTGCTAACTTTATTTATCGTTCTAACACGTTTTAACCTTAAACCACAGACATCATTGAACACCTATCAATATACTTTTTACACTGTAACCCCCAACTACCGCAGCCACAGCCAGCCAATCAAACAACCGTTTCAACTTTGCGAATTCAACGAGAAAACACTTTTCTCCTTTAATATGTTCATTATGTCTTTTCAAACTCAATCTAAACAGGTCTCAACTCTCAAATGCTATGCAAAAGAATCAAGAGAATCTTGGAAACACAGCTAGACCAAAACATGATGAAGTACATCCGAATGGACAGATATGCTAAGAAACCTAAGAAACAAAGCTGTATTCCACGAGTGCTAGAGTTATTTCCATCTACTGATTCCACAATATTTTATTATTCATTCATGTTTCAAAAACGACAGTGCTGAATGTTACCATAGAGGACTGATGCAGTACCTGAACTAACACAGCGCCGGCAGCATCACCAAAGAGGATACAGGATCCTCTGTCAGTCCAATCAACATAGCGAGATAGAGCATCAGCTCCAATCACAAGAACATTCTTGAATCCACCCCCTAAAAATGCGAGATAAGGCTTACAATTTTTGAAAATAGAGTTGTTGTCTCTTTGCACTGCACTAGTAATTGAGTTTGTACCTCTAATGTGGCAAGCAGCTGAAACTAAGCCCAATACAAAACCACTACAAGCAGCTGTAATGTCATAAGCTAATGGATTGCTTTTGCAGCCAAGTGCACTTGGAATCTGGAAAAAAGCCGGATTTCTTCAAAATTTGTTAAAAATCATATTACAGAAGAAAGCTGAAAATATGCTCGAAACAAATAAAAAAAGATTACACTGTGGTGATTGTTGTTTAAATTAGATACACATATTACTCACAGAAAAACATTTATGTTAGCAGAGTATTTAAGAGTACGAATTTAAGCTCCAAATGTTTCATAGTTTATATAGTAAAACATGGTAAAGCGGAATACATATTAGAAGTTTCAACTATATAAAAAGTTCCGGTAGAACAAATCACAATGGTGCGGACTTCCCAAACTATGCATCTAAAGGTGCAAGAGGCAAGTTTTGAACATATCTAGAAGGAGAACCCGTTAAATGCTGCACATTATACTTCTTAAGTTCTTAAATTTAATAAAACAGATACAACACGTTGAGCTTGCTACAGAGAATTGTTGCCAACACATACCTGTGTGGCACTGCCAAACAAATCCTCTGGGGTTGAAGTGCACAACAATACAAGATCGACGTCATTGGCATCGACCTCCGCCATCTGGAGAGCTTTCTGTGCCGCTTCTACAGCCAGAGCCGTCAAACTATCGTTTTCTGCAGCAGCATATCTCAAAAAATAAGGTTCACTTCAATAAGGTTTTGCTTTTAGAATGTCAATCTACAAAAATACATTCACCTTTAATTCTACTATAATCCAAAACCCAAATAATAACATTACATCTATAATGCATTGAATGTCCTGTATTAGGTCCAATTCTGGGGAATTCGACGAGTACTCATAGGTATTATTGTGACACAAAAGAAGAGTGTGAAACAGTGGTTAATACTGTCTTCATTGATCCTGATTCAACATGATAAGTATACTGATTTTCCCTAACTACCAAAGATGTTTGCCTGTTAATATTGCATAGTTGTAGTTTGGCACGAGTAGAGCAAGCTGAGTTTTAGAATCTTCTGCCAATTTATTGTCCAGGATTCAGCAAATGATGAGTCTACGAAGGCTGGAACTTGAATATCATCACAACGCCTGATCTTACGCAGATTAGGCATGAGCCTAGGAGGATCATAAAACCTTTTCGCAATCAGAATATCCATGTTGAAAGGAAATATGCAGGACACACATGAAGTGCACATCAATGACCTTGCAAATCTTTATCTTAATTTTATGGAAATACTGGGACAAATTAATAGTACTTCGTGACTGATGACATAATCGGAACCTGTCACAATAAGCTGCTACAAGGATCAAGCAATTAACAGAATTGGTTGGCAATAGTACGACAGGCTTCTAGGCCCAGCGTAGAACCAGAACTGGAAAAACCTCAAAACAACATATAAGCAAGAACAAAGGCAAAGAAGATTCTCATCCATGACCAAGTGCAGTTTGAATCGAGTTTCGACCAAATTCTGATGTTTGGGAATACGCTAGGTGGTACAAAATATACTCTTGAGTTTTGGCTGATGTAATCGAAAACTGTTTCGGGTATTTTGCATACCGTCGTTTGAAGTGACAAGTGGGAATGAGATTTAAGTATATCGCATCAAGCCATGTACCTACATGAGTTGTAATTATGTTTTTATTTGTGGATTAAACGGATCCAAATGGTGGCTATCATACTATGCGAAACCTGTTACGGGATGAAATGAATCATAGAACGGCAGTGACTATACAATGACGATACTATATTATCCTGACACGTGAACACAGACTAAGTAACTATGATAATTGTAAAACTGAAAGAGTCCATCCTTCTAACTATAAAAGTATAGGATCACAGTGACTAGTGTAATATATTTTTGCCTAACCAAAATAGAGTCTCCTATCACTATTAGAATACTTATCATCTATCCAAAAACAATACCCCATGAGTACCATTTCATTTGTTATAAGGTAACATCCCAAGAGTTCTCTCAGGCGCATCTCGATCAATCATAGCCTAACTAGGGTTTCAAGAGTACATAGCTTCAGCAAAGCTGCACAGAGAGTTCCAAAAAATGAACACTAACACTATTACTAATACGCAAGATGATGAGTTATGCAGGTGCTAATACTAAGACAAACATCAACGCTAAAATCACCTTACAAGTCAGTAGACTGAACGCACTTTATGAATTCTAACATCTGTCCTAGCATGATTAAATATCAAAGACTCAGCAAACGGTAACACAGAAACAAGGGAACAACTGCAACAAACAAAAAACTCACTGGAAAGTATTCTCCGATTCCGAATCCCGGTTCTAACTGATATCCATTCATCATTCGTATCGACAACTTTTGAGAGATCATCATTAGATATGAGAAGGTTTGGTACAGCTGAACCACACCCAACTAACTTGCAGCCTTTGCTAACAATCCTACACAATTTAAAATCTATCAGAGAGGAGTCAAAGCACCAGCTCCCAAATAAAGGACCACATATTCAGAGAAAGGGCTCATAAACATTAAATAGCCAAAACAACCCATTCCAACTCAAAATAATAGTAAAATAAACCGATTGTATTAAATTGCATGACATCAGAGTCATTGCAGATACCACAGAACCATCATTTCATAAATGAAACTCTACTATCAGAAATCCACTGAAGCAAATAGCAAGGCCTAGGTGTCAACAATTGGCTTGATTTATCACTTTCAACTTACAGCCAAGCAACAGAATTTGCTCACCAGCAAGCAAAATAAGCATTCAGGGGTGTGTACTATTCCACTCAAAATAGACCTCCTAAAATTACAAATTTAGATAATTTGCAACCAAATAACAACCCCAATGACTGAAATCAAGAACCCTTTTCCCTTCATAATCCAGCTCAAATAAAATCCTTACAGCAAAAAGTGCCAAAATCTGTAAAGATTAAGACTTTAGAACAATTAATGACCTGGGCAGCCTTGATTGAGAAGGGGAAAGACTCTCTGCACCCTCAGTAGTGCTGGAGCACGCTATTCTCCTGGACCCACACTCAGGCGACAAAAACCCAGATCGATAAATACCCAAAGAAAAACTCCTCCTCACACTACTGGGAACAGTAGGGGTGAACAACCCAGATGCATTCGCCATTCAAATCTCTTTTTTTTTTTAAATCAAACAGAAAATACCCACAAAAGAAAATGATATAAAGATTGAATCTTTAAGCTTTATTTATACAAAAATAAAGCTCAATTGAACCAAAATCGAATCAATAGACGGATACAACAATGGGTTTCTTTTTTCTTTTCTTTTTTAATAAATAAAATCCTAGGGATTTCCGCAGATGGGTAAAAAGAATTGATGAAAAAAACGATGCAAAATCAAATCTTTTTTTCCTATCAAAGACAGATAAGCACATGCAAATGCATGTCAAGCAGTAAACATGTGGATGAAGAGACCAATAGATACAGCCCTTTGTGTCTCTATATATTATTATTATTATTAATATTTATTCATCTAACTATGTATGAAGAGAAAAAATGACTCATGTCCCTCATGCACTAATGCTTCTCTCTCTGCTCGAGATTGAATCTCTCTTAAAAGAAATGGGATGCAGGGGGAGTGCGAAATTACTGCTTTGCCCCTATGGGTGCTGACGTGTCATTAGGTTGATAGGGGGGAAATGGGGAATTTGGTGAAGTGGCTTAGGCATCTAATACCAACTAATACTGCGGTCATTAAGTTTGTTGAACAACATTTATGAGTAACTAACTAAATATGATATTTGGTGACTATAATTTGCAAGGTTTAAATGTTAAAATGTAGCCATTGGGACCTCAAATGAGAATCACCATGCTAATTTTTTTTTTTTTTTCAATTAAGTATGACATCTTTATATAGATTATAGTTTACTGTGACTTTGGCTCACGTTTTTTCGATCGTTCGTGTGGTCTATTCGTCTGTTCAAGGTTGATAGTTTGAAGTTTCAGCGCATCATAGTGATACATTAATGAGTTTTTGTTTGACATGACTGGACATTCGAACATTCGAAAGGCGATTCCCGCATTTCGCATAGATGGGTGTCTAAACATAATTTATTGTGATTATATTGAATTTCGTAATTTATCTCATCTTGTATATTACAGTACATCCAACAAAACATAATTCAGTTAAGCTCATCTTAAAGATCATGGCGTTGTTTTAATAATTCAAAAGTTGAAAGTCATGTAGCGCTTCGATAAAACTATTCTTTTCATTGTTAATGAGAACTTAGAATCACATAAAAAAATTTCCTTAGCATTTCTCTATCTCATTCAACCAACTTGAATACGAAGCTAAGTATTGAAATCGGTTGCCATTCGATTTTTCTTGGCCTTTAATGTCATCTTTTTTTCGCCGATTCTAATTTAAGAAATTGTTGATCAATTTTTATAGAAAAGACTTGTACATTTCATGTTTTTTTCTCCAAGTAAAGGCACAAGCCCACGTAAGGGCATGCGTTTATTGACTATTTTAGGTTGTAATAACTAATTTAAGACAAGGATTAATCAAACAAAACAAAATCAACATCACGGCCTTCCAACTTTTTACTTTTTGAAAACGTATAAGTTGTGCAAATTCCACGTGTAGTTAAAATGTTACACTATACACGCTTTTATGCGGTGTGATGGAGTCTTCAAAAGGCTAAAAGAGACTAATATAAAAAAATATAATACAATATTTTTTTCATCATTAACCCTAAGCGCAATTAAAGCATCCATAATTGTTGCGTATGAGTTGGGCTGCCTAAGTTTAACAGGTATAAGTAGATTGGGCTTCTAGAAAATCTCTGCTATTGCTATATTAGTAAAATTTAAAACTTGAGGCTAGCATCATCAAAGCCTAATAAGTTTTCTAAATCAAGTTATTTGATATTTGAATTAATTTTATCTACTAAGTGGTATTTGCAAGAGCTTTTACAAGTAAATTATGGACTTTAAGTCACTGAAAAATATTTATTTAGTGTTTACAATTTATGTTTTGCTTCTCATTCTCTTAAAAAAAGTAATAAAAAAAGAACAAAAGTATGTCATGAGCTACTTTCATAAACTGCTTCTACTTATATATTTCTTAATTTTTTCTAAACATCATGTTTAAACATTAATTAATTATAAATTGCCTCATGATTTTTCTCTTTCCTCATGTATGTGATATTCTCTATAATTTTAAATTGTGGTATTTTAAAGAGTAATAAATAAAAAATAAAAAATGATTAAAGAAAAGTAATGATGAAAAAAGGAATAGAAAAAATTCGTAATTTTCTTTTTGACTTAACAACAACATATTTATATTACCAACTTTCAAATAAAGTTATACTTTTTAAAAATAAATGCTTGCACCAAAAAAATCGTGCAATGTAATGTAATAAACGTATTTATTTAATTATATTAAAATTTAAATTATTTAATTTTAAATATAACCATCAGTGTGTATGTGTAAGTGAAACATTATACTTTAAATGGGTAAATAAATCTTATTGCATTTTTATCAATATTCTAAAACCGCTTTTCATTAGCTATTGCAAACATCATAAACCTATTTTAAATGTTTTAAGTAACTTTTAAAAAAAACATTGGCAAGCACACAAAGCTTTAAGTTAAACTCGACTTTAAGTAATTTTTTAAGTTTAAGTTATGAAGAAGTAGCTTTTATAAGCTCTTGTATAATTCATGCAATCTTATCTTTGGAGTATTATTCAATAATACTAATTTAGACTCACATAAGAAAATATAGTAGAGGGTGATATTTGGTGCATGATATTTCATGATTAATTCTTGATACTTCTTGAAACAAATTATCGCCAAACATTTTATGTACAAAATTAGTATCTACCACAAATTAATCATGAAGTATTAGAGTCTCAAATATATCAGGGAATAAGGACAAGAAGTTCTTGAAATTTAACGCCTAATTATGATGAGGGTACGTGGTAGACATCTTATTAATTTCCCTGGCATTAACTGTCACAGCCTCACATGTTGAGCCTATAGTACATATTTAAATAGACACTGGATTGTGCATGTCTAGTACGTAAATATTCATTCAAAATTACATACATAGTTCACATGAAAGCCCCTGGACCCTGGTCATTAAATATCATAAAATGAGTGGTTTTCAGTTTTCACCACTAAAATTTAGAAAAGATTATTTGTAAATATATCATGGCCTCGATTTTTTAACGCAAAGTAAGAAACTAAATACTTTTGATCATCTTTGAGTATGTAATTAAAGTGGGAAAAATAGAAAGAGAGAATAAGAAGAAGAAAGAACTTGTGTACTATCCATATTTCAACAAAAGTAGAATACAATTAACTTGGACATCATCCAGTATCTAATGAAAAACTTATAGCTCTATACTTGCTGATTCATGAATTATTTTTTGCACATTAAATTAGAACGGCTGTTAATCTCAATTTAGAACCTAGAGTGATGCACTAAATGCGCTAATAATGGTTTTGATTAATGAATCTCATAGAGGTGCATAATTTATCAATTATTTTCTTCCAATTAAATGAACCTGTAATGTCTTAGCTTATAACTAATATAATAATAATGACTGGAACCATACATTGTGATGCTAGCTAATCCGTCTTGTTTAAATACTCAATAGGCCACGTTTTGCTGTCTAAAGTTGGTACGTTTAAAATAATATTTTTGCTTCATAAACCATTGTCGAAGGTATTTTAGATTCCTCTTCGTTATTCTTTTGTTTTTTTTTCATTTTAGCTTAGTAAAGGCGTTTTATGCAGTTATGTTACTTAAGAAATCGCTTTACAATGAATTAATGGTAATTAAAATTAGGATTCTAAACTTTTAAGATGTAACCATGAAAAATAAAATAATTAATCAAAAGAATCAAAGACCCATGATGATGGAAACAATGTCATCTTCTGTGTCAATAATACATCTTCTGTTAAGTACAGGTTCTGTACTTAACTAGATGAATTCACACTTGCATAAAAACATTAGGGAACAGATATAAAGCATAAGCAGCATCTATGGAGTAGAAATAATCTTGTCATTACATAAATTAGTTCATACAAGTCAGAAAATATTTTTCTTCATGATTAATAGCCCTTTAAGCAAAGATACATCAATATAGTACATTCTGTACTTTTGTACATTTTTCAGGTGAACTTGTGTTCAATCTACTAACTTCTTGCCTTTACATTTTCCATTTTTGGCAAAGGTGATGTCTCTTGAGATAATGGAGAGGCCATTCACTTGATATATAATCCACACCTAGCAAAGTTAACAAGCCAAATAAGAAAGTTGTGTTCGGGTTTTGATACTCCATATCCAACCTAACTAGGAACTAGCTCGTACTGAAAGTAATGCATACCTCGTCTTATTTATAAGTATCCGAAGAATCCAAGGGGCTTAAGTCGAGTAGAGCAAAAACGGCATTGCAGAAAGAAATTGACAAAGGAGCTTAAGTCCAAGGGGCTTAAGTCGAGTACTAACATGGCTACTTCCGCTAAGGCAAATATGCAGATTCAACTAGCAACCCAATTAATTTGATGAGAAAAAACTGTAAACATGGTTTAAGAACTAACGAAAGAAATGACAAAGGAGTAAATATAATTCAATCAAATCATTATGTTGTTTTTTGGGATTTAATGCATCGTACCATAATCTTTTCCATTGCCAAATTATTATTGAGTCGTTCCTCTCAACATTCTATCTTACACGCCTCAGACTTGTTGATAAATGCAAAATCGCCATCTTACTAGGACTTTCATATTTTAGTCTAGGACTTGTTGATAAATTTTCATCCATAATGTACCTGTTAAAGTCTCAACAAACTTGTCTAAAGTAGAATTGTTAGTAGAAACAAAGAAAATGTCATCAACAAATCTTTGAGCTAAACAATTATCAGAACATGTGTCAGACATGCAAACACTCAACATTATCAAATCTCTATAATTGACCCTTTTCTTGTTGCGTGTTTTGATGTCATTAATAATTTGACCAATAACACGGGATGTAGGATGATTCCTCTGAATCCTATCATCATTCCTCCAAACATCGTGAACGTGGACTTTTTATCGTATAAGTCGACTGCTCATATGTTGTGTCAACATCAGCTTCTGGTTGAGGTTCATATTTTAGTTCTGCAGGTGGTGTTGGGATAACATTGTCTGGAGTTAATGTTAGGGCAACATCTGAATCCAGTAGACTTGGCACAACAGCCTCTAGCTCACCTGCAACCCTTGGCAAACTACATTTAGAGATTCTCGAACAATATTTAAACTTTTATCAAACATTCTAATAGCAGTATTGTTCAAAGAATAGCCATCAAAGATACATTCTTCACCTTTTGGATAAAATTTGCTCGAAACATCTGTATCATTTAACATGTAACAAACATATCCAAATTCATGAAAATGAGCAAGATCAGGTTTCTTCTTTTTCATCATCTCTTAAGGAGTCATGTGCATAGAGAATTTATGAATATTTTTATTAAAAACACGCATAAGTCAAGGAATGACCCATTCTCTAATTCCCTATCATGGTATGACCAAATACTACCAGTAGAAGCACCATGTAAGTTATCAATACTAGCATACAATGTTCTAAAGATTTGATCATAGTATAAACAAAGAAATATTCATAATCACACAATCATATTGTTCACCCCCAACTCTACTTACTTCAATAAGACCCAAGGAATCCATATGAATTTGTAGACAGCAATTAGAGGTATTTGTAACTTGTTCATCCATTTTGACTAGATTATGAGAAGCTTTGGTCACCTTACTTTCCAACAATCATCACAGACCAACTTACCAGTACCCGAGAGATTGGGAATTCCTCTCACGGTTTCAAGTTTCAGCACTTTGCCCAGATTCTTGTTGTGCATGTGTCCAAGTCTCTTATTCTTGACAAGTTAATTGCCAACCTTTGTTTGAAAGCAAGTCACTAGATTCCTCACCAAGTAATTTTCTTCAAACATTTTTCCTGTCAAAACACACATATTTGCACAATTAGACATATCACAAGAATCTTTATCATACCTTACCAATAAGTCATCATCACACAATTGACTGATACACATATGGTTTTCACAGAATCCATCCAACAAAATCTCATCTTTCAAGGGTGAGAATCCATCAATATTCAGCATTTCTTTGCCAATGATTCTTCATTTACTTCCATCTTCATAGGTGAAAGTTCTAGTGGTTATTGGAGCACAATCTTTCAAATCAGATTTGTATCCAGTCATATGCTTCAAGCATTCACTGTCAGAGTATCACTTACCTGCAAGGTTATTATGCACATGAGAGAAGACAATATTGCAAACAAGCTTAAATTTAGGTACGAAAGTCTAGTGTTCCTCATCTTGATATTCCGTTTAGCAATGTTGGAACCAAATGTTGAGACAACACCAAAACCCAGTGTTGGCTTAAAATAATATCAACACAGCCTAGATCCCTATTCCACTCAATTGTTTTCCTTTTAAGAAACTTTCTGTATTTATAACAATATGGCTTAAGATGTCCAAGTTGAAAACAATATTGACAAATATAGGTCATTTTCTAAGATTTTTTGAAAATACCTTTACTATTACGCAACCAGATTCAACAGAAGTATTGGAATGAGTAACTTGACTTTGAAATCTTAAACCACAATTGCCATCATTGCCTAAGCATAAAACTTCTTCAAGTTTATAAGTACATGTATTCCTCATGGCAATGATATATTCAACAATTTCTAGCTTAGAGGTTACTTTTTTTCTATTTCAGCGTCTTTTCTGTCCGAGTTGACCTTAAGTTGAGTGATTGTAGCCTTCAAGATTTCATTCTCTTTCATAGCCTTCTCAAATCTACTCAACTTCTTCTCCTTGACCAAGTCTTGGTAGATGATTTTCAGTTCATCAAGGAACTCTTCTTGAATCAATTTACCTTCAAGGACATAATCATCTTCCAAACTTATAGAATTATGCACAAACACTCAAAATCAGAATCATCATCAAACTCATCATAATCAGAAATTGAACATTCAGTGTTATCTAAGCAAATCGTTTCATCCCAATCGACAAAGAGAATCTCTTGTACTGGTGTTGTTGTCTGAATGTTGTCATGACACCGAGCTGTCCAAATGTTGGCAGAACACCAAGATTTGACACAGCAAGTTTGTCCACCTTTGCACACACTGCTTCTTGAATTTCTTCAATCGTTGGTACTTGTCCATCATTATGTTCTTCAAAACCTGTCTCATCATTATCATCGACACATACCCAATTAGAATTCTCTTTTGTTCTAAGGTTGTTAGCACATTCATAAGCAAAATGGCCACAACCTTTACATTCATAGCATTGAATATGTTTGAGATGTGTATCATCATGAGGAGTAGGTTTATTCATTGTTTATTAGACAAAGGATTACCAAGCAATTGACATTCCTTACCAATATCCAAGAGTTTTTGAAAATAAGAACTAATGCTTTCATCGTCCCACATTGTTAAATTATCAAATTTGCTCAAAAACATGTGTAGCTTAGTGTTTTTAGTGCATAAATTACCTTCACAATAGTTTGTAAAATATCTCAAGCATGCTTTGCAATTGATTTTTTTAATTAACTTAAACATGTGACGATCAACCACACTAAATATGGTATTAAGAGCCTTTTCATTGAAGAAAGCGTTACTTATCTCAGTTTAAGTCCACTCTGATTCTGGCATTGGAACGACCTCGTGATCTTCACGTGGAGCACATAGGAACTGCATACCCTTTGATCACCGTCTTTCAAGCTTACCAACCAAATGATTTTATGAACACACGAAATCTGATCTTCTAGTAAGAATAGTTGGATCCATCCTAGACATGTAATATGTTGTTGTTCGAATTCGTGTTGTCCATCCTTTAGTATCAAATCTAAACACCATTGAAATCGGTGTTTGGCTCTGACGCCAATTGAAATTGTTAGACGGGGACTTGATACTATGCTTCCAATGTTATGCTAACACTGGACTCTCGATGTTATCTTAACATCCGTTTAACAGCAGTTAACGTTAGCACAAATCTATTTGATATATAATATAACTCAGCGAAAAGTAAAGAACACAAGTTGATGTTATATTAAGAAGATTATATATTAATATGATCTTTCGAGGCTTAGGAGAAAAAACCAAGATCGAAATAATTATTTTAGCAAAGGTGTTTTTCTCAACTCTCAAGCTCACACTCTCAAGTTGATCGAACTCAACGAAGCGAACAAAGATTATCTCTTTAAGCCTATAACTAGATTTAACTCGATAATCTAGAAACTTCGCAAAGCAAGACAAAGACACTCGACAATAATTTCCTCATGGGATGTTTTCGCTCTTATCTTTGTGTCTTTTTTTAATGCCCAACATGCATATTTACAATATATTCTTCCTTGATGTCCAAGACATGTTGTGCATGTTTTTGATTGCTATTGATCTCCTTGTATGACTCTAATTTCGTTCATGGTAAGTCTTCTTCAATAGGGAAAGGTTTTCTTGTCCAACTAGAAGTCAATGGAAATGTTTCCTTCTTTAACTAGAAGTCTTCAATGTAAAGGTTTCCTTCTTTGTCTTGAAGTCTTCTAAGAAAAGTATCATTCTCCATCTTGTAGTCTTCTATGGAAAGAATCATTCTCCATCTTGTAGTCTTCTATGGAAAGAATCCAACTGCAAGTAATCTTCTTTCCTTCTTGCAATTCACACGCCTTGATCTTTTCATTGCAGCGCACACATCTTTCCTTCTTTAATTATGGAGAGTTCTTCTTTGGAAACTTCTCATTGAATGGCAACTTTTCTTTAAAGAAATAGATTCATCTTTGAAGTCTCTTGAGCTAGAGCACACAAAAATACCAACTACAATTTGTAGAACTAATTTAGTAAGTGAATAAAGGCAAAACAATAATTTTCGCAGTTTAAACCCATAATGTTAGAAAGTTTCTGGTTTGAATGTTATCCCTACATTGAGATTTCAATGTTGATCTAACATTGACCAAACAAGTTGCACTTTCATAAACATATAAGGATCAATTGCTTTCTTAAGCAACTAATCCCGAAGTCGAAGGGCATGTGATATTTTCCTCTCTCTACAGAGGCTATAAATGAAGCAACCACATGTGCTAATATCTGGCTTCATTTTCTGACTATACATATCCCATATGAGCTCACGAATCCTTTAAAATAGGTGAAAACCCTTTTTGCCACCCCAAGTAATTCGTTTGCAAGACGAATTAAGAGAGTGTTCAAGGTGATTGTATTAGGTTGAGGACCCTTATTCACAATGATATCTAAATGATTAAAGTAATCTAGTGTTTTCCGAAGTGCACAGTAATAATGAAGCATATATTTTGAACTTACAATGTCAAGATCCATCCCCTTATATTCCATCTACCACAAAGAATGTACCATGGATGAATTCCCCTGTTTACACGCAACATACAAGATTGTATTGAAGGAAATCAAGTCAGGCCCATTTGTAGGCCAGTCGATGTGGTCACACAAATCAATAGCTTCATCAATGTCGGTCTCCTTACACAATCCTTTCAGAATCATGTTGTACAATGCATGAGTAGGTCTAAATCCCTTCCCCATCATACTCGGTATCACGGATACAACTTCTTCTTAACCATTGCCTCTACAAACAGAGTGCACCTATACATTATAGACTACATCATCTAGTGGAAATGGTATCAACGAACATCGGCTAACTCTACGTTGCCCCTTTTCAACATCCCTACACCAAAGCGGCAATGGTATACAAATCAGGTGACAACCCTTTTTCTTCAGAAACTCTCATACGCTCTTCAAGTTCAACTAGCCTACCTTGTTGGCAAAGTTCACGGAGAACAATGTTGTAAGTAACTAAGTAGGATCACAACCAACCTCGTGCGTTTTTTCCAAACGGTTTAGCGCCACATCAACTTTTCCAACTTCATAAAGAAACTTCACAAGTAGAATATAAGTTATCAAGTTAGGCTTATAATCAACATTTTCCATTTCCTCCAAACAACGAAAAGATTCACTCCATAGCTTTTCCTTGTTAAACCTATAAACTAATCCAGTGTACGAGTTAACAGTGTGAACAACACCCTTTCTCGTCTTCCAACCAAAAAGACATAATGTACAACTTGCATAACGCCCATAATATAGGATTAAAGAGATATGATGGGCAACATTATCCACTCCCATCAAGCTCTGAGGATAAAAGAAACGCCTTCTTAATCATTATAACATTACAAAGACCCTGAATCAGCACACTTGTATCACGAGGGTTTGGAACGCAATTGGACCTCAGTAACATGTTAATAACAACAATACAATCCTCTAAACTACCCACTTTCAACAGCTTCTTAAACAGCTACTGATTAGGAAGACGAGAAGCCACTCGCTACCATTTCCTTGGTAATAAAGATCCCATCATTCAGTACCCAGTAGAAATTAGCCCATTCAAAAGGGTATTATAAGTTAGCAGATTCGGGGTCGAGCCGAATTCTTTCATTCTCGTATAAACATCAAACAACTCATTGACAAGTACATTTTCAGACTTAAAGTAACATGTAATCATCGAATTATAATCGTAAACCGTCACTGTCCCGGATAAGGAATTGCTCATTGAATCCAAAGTTTGAAGAGCTTTAGTAATGCTACATGAGGTTGCACACCTCTGCATATTCAACTTCTGCTCATTGTAGTTATCATTAGTGGAAACTCGAATACAATTTGAGTAAATGTGCAATCTTTTTGCAAAATAACGAATGCACGTGTGCATTCTTGTAACAAATACCCACTAAATTTGAGTAAAGGTGCAATCTTTTTGCAAAATAACGTATGCAAGTTTGCATTCTTGTAACAAATACCCACTAAATCTGAGTAAAAGTACTATCTGTTTGCAAAATAATAACTGAAGGGGTTTGGCCTCTTTTATTGAAGAATAAATACAACCTTCCAAAATTCACACAAAAAGGAACATTACATTTGAAGACCAGATACCTAATGATGGTGCTCACCGCCTCGTATGGCGGCAGAGTGGAGCCGTCGTGCCTAAGGTTGCGGTGGAGGTGGAAGAAGTTGACGACGGGAAGTAGAAATTGTGCCAAATATTCTCAATTTTACCAAAATTTATCTTGATTCTCGTAATAGTCAATAGCTATGGAAATTTCACTAAAGAGTCAATATATATGATAAATAGGAAAATATCAATATTAAAACCATATATCAAAGAAAAACATATTTAAGAATTCAAAACTTATGAATAATCATAAAAAGGTGAAATAATATGTATAATAAATTTTTTGGGTTATTGAATTAACAAAATAGTTTTTTTACTTTCTATCAATACAATTTATTAATAAAGTATTATTATATATTTATCAAAATTATTAAAATACTACATCTAAGGGACCACAAAAGAATCTATATTGTTGCATAAAGAAAGTTGTGTTGACGCCAATCTTTTGATTTTCTTATTTATCCCTCACACATTTTAAATCTTGTTATTAGTTGAGATATATATGTAATTTATTTTATCTATTATCATTATTTAGATCTTATTATTAAAAGAACAATTATTAGTTAATTTTCTCGTACGTGAAAAGAAGGTTAAATTAATTTAACCTTTTTATCTACATTTAAGTTATATTACTTATTAATTAATTTAATTATATTATACTTAAAATAAATTATTACTCAAAGGAGAACGCTGTGTCAATAGTATGAATGTAAAAAAACGAGTAATAATGAAGATTTTATAGCTTTTGAATAATTAATTTGAATAACAAAATCTTGGTAATCTTCTCTATCTAATGAAAGAAAGGGAAGTCTCCTTCAAAATTGTCCGTGCTCTAGCAACTGCGCTCCCTAGACCACTACCTTTTCGGTTGGTGGATAGATGAAAATTCTTATTCATAAGGAAATCATATTTTTATTAACATTCTGCGTCTCGTTTACACAGAAATTAGTGCTTGATCCATGAGATATCAACAAAATTATAGATCTTTCATATTGAGCAAAAAATTCTTATGTGGCCAACCAGTTGGAAACTAAAACTTTACATCTACTATATTTAGTATGATACATTACATTGGTAAATTTGTAACTGGAAGGCGGGGCATTATCAAGCAGGTTAGTAATTTTCACAAATTAAATATTTCAGAAGCTAGAAACAATGTCATCTTCTAAATCTAAAATAGTTAAAATATTTCAGCATAATAGATCTTCTGATAAGTACTGTTTTTGTACAAAAATACATGAATTTACACTTGCATATTGCATCAAAAACATAGGAACAGGCATGAAGCAAAAGCAGCATCTATGATGTTGAAACAATCTCGTGATTACATAAATTGAATCATACAAGTCTAAATATTTTTTTTTCTTCATGATTAAAATCCCTTTAAGCAAAGATACATTAATATAGTACATTTTGTTCTTTGTCCATTTTCTAAGGTAAACTTGTGTTGAATCTACTAAACATCTTGCCTTTACAACTTCCATTTTTTGGCAAAGGTAATGGCTCTTGAGACAATGGAGAGGTCATTCAATTGATATATTATCCACACCCTGCAAAGTTAAAAAGCGAAATAAGAAAATCGCTTTCGGCTATTGATACTCCAGACCCAACGTAACTAGCGGTATTGAAAGTAAGACACATACCTCATTTTATTGATCGGTATCCGAAGAATCCAAGGGGCTTAAGTTGAATAGAACAAAAACGGTACTGCAGAAAGAAATTGAAGTGTTGGATGAGTAACATAGATACTATCATAAGGCTAAATATGAAGAACCAAAAAATGCCCAATCAATTTGATGAATGAGAGAAAACTGTGGAATGGTTTGAGAACTAACCAAAGAAATCACAAGGACTATATATAATTCAAACAAACAATCATGTTACTTTTTTTGATTTACTGCATCGAATCATTATCTTTTCCGTTGCCAAATTATAGTTAAGCCCTCCTCCGATCACCGTTCTATCTTACACGACGAGGACTTGCTGATAAATGCAAAATCTCCATTTATAGTGCTGAAAATAGGATGTATCTTGTTGGAGTACCCTTAACGGTGGAGTAAACAATTGGCTGAAACAGTCCTACGGAGAAATGAGCTCGTACAAAGACTGGACATCAGATCATACCAGTTCGACAGGCTATTTCACTAATGGAATACTATTTGTATAATCATGCGCCCACTCATTTATAAGCACAGAAAGAGACATGAAAACATCCATCACTTGGTAACAACTACTTTACACCCACAATGTGAACACAGTCATTCTGTTCTCCTCCAGTCCATTTAATGTTTTGGACAGTAATCAAAACTTATCATTCCATTTTAACAGAAAAGCATGCTTATGGAATCTTGCTTTGAGGAATACCAGATGAACCATCAGAATCTCTAGTGTATTCTACGCCACGGCATTAGGGAAAAACTAAGAGGAAAAATCTATATCCACTGTGCTATCAGAAAAGTACATGTTTGCTTATGCATCATCAATGGAGAGAGAGAGAGAGAGAGAGAGAGAGAGAGAGAGAGCATACCGACTAAAAATACAGTTAACATCAAAACCAGCACGAAACGTATGGAATGAACAGGCAATGCTGGTAATAACATATTTTGTCTCTGACTTCTAGGACTCCCTCTCACGCGCTGCAAACAAGAGGAGCAGATACTCTAGAATTTCAGTAAAATTCCCATCACTAAAATATCAAGGAAAAATGCTTCAATAGGAAGCAAACCCCCTTTGCATCTCAAAATGTAAGCACACGTTACAAAGTCAAAAATAATTAATGACATCAGAGGTTTCTCCTTATAGAAAATGCAGAACCTTTGATATCACAAACACGTAAAGAATTAAGAAGTTCGTAAATTGTGTCAACAAGGAGCAAATTCATTTGCATCCATAATGTAAACCAGCATTACAAAGTCAAATTAATTAATGAAATGAGAAGCATTTTTCATAAGGAAAAACAAAAACCTTTTATATAATGGCATTTCGCAAGCCCATTAATATTAAAGACAACTAACTCACAAATGAATCTATCGTAGCAGCCTCTTAAAGATTCTATTATCACATACTTCTTTGCAAACATAATCATAACTAACCTGATTTATCCAGCTGAGTATTTTCAGTCGTGCGCCCTTTGCAATGGGATGGTCCCCATACCTTTGCCTCCAAAAGAAAGACTTGGAACCTTTCTCCTTTGGTGTTGCTTCAGTCAATGTATTCTCGTGTGTATCATGACTATCAATGACTATCTCCAACGTACTCATATCAGGGGAACTCCAAGTTCTCCGATTACTAGCAACTCTATCCGATTGGTGTCCAACTCCATCTCCTGGCTCCATAAATTTTCTTTCTTCTTGCTCTATAAAGCAATTTGCATCATTATTTCTTGTGACAACTTCTTCTGAAATCTTCCCTTCATCCGAAATTTGAGTGCCCGAAGGAACTTTGGAACCAAAACTACCGTGGCCTTTAATATCAGTTTCACCAACACCAATCTTGATACCTTCGTCTTTGGAACTTTGTGAAGTTCCAGGAGTTCCAGAAAGAAAAAGAGCCAAATCGTCACATTCTCCTTCATCCAAATTTATCCACCGAAACGGTTTCTTCCCATCCACGTTATATGATTCTCTCAATGCCGCTTCAACATGGGAAATTTGATCCTCCATAGCAGACACAAACTGCCTATGTCGAGTAATGGTGTGATCATCACCATGGTTTCTGTAGCTCTGGTGAATAGCTTTTTCAAACTCTTCTAACTACATAATTATATAAGCACAAAAAATCAATGCCACTTATCAAATGAACTCCGGAAAACGTCAGCTAAAAGTATATGCAAACAAAAGGTGGCATGACAGCTAAAGTAAGTAACGATTCACATAGATAAGTAAGTAACGGACCTGCCATTTTGCAGTCCCTAAAGCCATCTGAAGCTCTCTTTCGAGTTCATTTAAATGTTGATGTATCAGCCCTTCACTTCTTGCTCGATGCCAACTCCTATAAGCCGATTCCATTCTGCAAAACCGGAAATGCAACACAGAATGCTACATTTTAATATTCGTCCAAATGCCTTTTTGCGATACATCGAACAGGCTCGAGAACAATCACAAATGAAAAGAAAGGACAACACAACATATAACTTGCATTCCATCTTAATACGAGTAAATGTACGAAAAAAAACTCGATTTAGATCCAACAGCATGAAGACCAGTCTCACCAACAACTTAAAACCCTCTTACAACTTAGAATCACTAACCCATCACAGCAAACAGGACAACATCAACAAACCACCATAAAAATTGCAAAAATAATCAGTAAAGATTCAACCTTTAACACACAAAACAAAAATCCCACAAAAATAAACCAAACCCATACCAATTTACACCAATAGGAACAAAATAAAAACAAAAAATGAAAAAAAAAACACTGACATGTCAGCCGATTGTTGAACCTCCTCAGCTGCAGAAAAGAAGGTGTCCTTTTGCCATAAATCAAAGCTATTTTCAACCAACATCTTTTCCTCTTATTTTTTCTTTCTCCCACAAAGAAAAACAACAGCTTATGAACAAATCAAAAGTGGGCTTATATAAAAATTGAATCTTTTTAATATTTTTGATATCTCTTTCTCTCTCCTCTCTCTGTTAGAAAGAAAACCCAGAAGCTAAATTCTGTTCTCCCTTCTCTTCTTTGCTATGAGGAAGCAAAGAAGGGAAGAGAGATTAAGAAATCGGACAACAGAAGGAGAGAGAGAAAGAGAAAAAGAGACGTAAGAGAGAATAATATTATTTTATTCTAATAAAGAAATGTCTGCTTTTCCTTTTTCTTTTTCTTCCTGTTATCTCTGCAAGTTTTTTGGTATGTTTTTCATTTTCTGCTTTATTGGGTTTCTGTTGGGGGTGCAATAATTACTTAATTAGCTGGGTTATTATTAATTTTTAGTTTTTTGGGTGAGTTTTTAATTAGCTGTTGTTAGGTGGTTACAGGTTCATCAATCAAAATTATAGTCAATGACTCATCATACTACCTTATATTATTATATCATATGTATATGATACTGATTATTTAAATAGGACACATAACTATAATCATATGTTATATAGCACACAATTGGGATAATCAGATGGTGCTACAGTGTAATTTCGGGAATTTATATGGTAATGCTGTCAATTAGTGATTACACTTATTCGTTTTAGTCATTTGTAATTCTTTTGAGGATAAAATGAAATTTGACAAAATGTTTTATGTGATTGCAATATATTATAATTTATTATAGGATAAATAATATGTAGTGGAGAGAGAGAAAAAAATCGTCGGCGGTTAGAGAGAGAAACGGACAAAAGATGGTGAGTTGGAACTTTCATTAGTGGTGGGGTTTGTTTTTAACTAATTTATATTATTAAAAGTAAATAGTTTTTCTCTTTTGAGCCACACGTGTGTGGGCACACACAGCGGGTGTTCCGTGTATAATCATGAGTCAGACTCAGGCCAACCACTCGGTTTCTATTTATTGGGTGATCCTACTCATTCTCCCACTTAATTTAATTATTGTTGCCAACTTGTTCATATTCGTAAAATCAGCGTGTCAATTAAATGATTTATTGTTAAAAAAGCCAAAAATTGGATTGACTGTTGTCATTGTTTAGTTAAGGAAGGTTGATGACAAATTTGACATTTACTTAAACAGACAAAAGGAAGCGTGATAAATTTGACGAGGATCAAAGCTGGTGTCCTGGAACGTTTACTGCCAAGTGCCAACTTTGACTAAAGAAATGGAACACGAAATTACCCAGAGTTGACCAGACAAATTACATAATGTTTAACAAATTGGGGTAAAAATTATCTAGAATTTTACTTACTTTGGTTGCTCATTGTCTATTTTCTTTTTCTTTACTTTTTATTTATGTAATGGTTGAGGATTAGTTGACTTTAGCTTTTATTATTTGGCTGGAGGCTGAGTCACACACACTAGTCACAGCAACCAACAATCTCTGTCACTGACCTTCCTTCTGTCCCTTCCATTACAATAATGTTGGCGTAATATTTTCACTTGAAGCTTTCATAAGTTCATATCTACTTACGATTCTTTCATTTGGGAGAGAATATTGTTGACAGCTTAAATATTATTATAATCGCCTATTGCTTTAAACACTCGTTATTCTCACGAGTCACGCCACCTGATTCACACAATTATATATTAAATACAAATTAAAGTGCTTATTCATATAATTATGTGATATTCTAAGCATAATGGATAAAACAAAACTCTCAAGTCAAATGCAGCTGCAGCCACACAATGAGAAACGAATACATTCCACACTAACAGTGGAATCAATTTCCTTATCCTCAAAGGACAAGTCTAATCACGTTTTCCACTTCATCTTCCATCTAACAAGGTTTCCGCAAAATATGAGGTCGAAACTCGATGAATTATACTCGACGACAATAGCATATTAGACAAGACTCCCAGCCCAGAAAACTCCGGTATCGATACGTTCCATAAAACTGTACTTGAATCCATTTTCTTTTTTTTATCGACAAAATCCGTGCTCAAAATAAAAATAAGTTGAGCACGGTGACCAATTAACCAACCAACAAAATTACTTGTTACAAATAACAAATTCTTGATCAATGGAGGAACAATATCACCCTTTTTGTTTTTTGTTCAATAAGCTTATTCTAATTTATCAAAAAAAAAGCTTATTCTAATGGGCATATGATTGCGGGAGAAGGCGAAGCGTAACTGTATGGAAGACGAGGATCACTGTAATACGTAATAAAAATCCAAAAGCACAAAAGATTACACGACAACTATTAATAACTATATAAGTCCAACATTAAGAAGCAGTCTAATTCTCTTCTATTAGACCTGAACCAACTGCTCTTTTTTATGGATCACTTGAGTACCTGACCAAATCTTTGCTAGTTGGTATATTTGTATAGTTCACATTCTACCAATTCACAGCCGGCATTACAGGAAGTTATAATAGAGGAGATAATCTTCCTCTGCAAATTTTTGTACTCCATAGCAAGCTTTACATCCCAACTAGTCGTTTCACTACAAGAGGAAACAAGTTTTTAAGATATAATGTTTTTATGCATGTGTTAAGTTAACTATTGCCCGATCTTACCTGTCGTCAATATCTTCATCACCGAGTGCCTCAATCATCCCCTCAAAGGTGGATGCGAGATCCCTAAGTAGATCGATTTCAGTTTCCAGGATTTCTTGTGTCTACAAAAAGTCATGAATAAATAGATAGTAGGAAGGAACAAGCAAAAAGGAAAAAAAAATCAATAAGTAAAGCTTAGTAGAACATTTACAACGATATTCGGCTGCCACCCTGGATTTCGAGCTAGCCGGAGATGATCCAGTAATGGAGAGGGCAGCCCATAATGAAATATCCCATGGTTCTTCGAGAGCCATGTCCCTCGAACCATGTGAGAGCTCCAATCAGAAGCAGGTGCACCACCATTGCAATTTTCTTCTGGGCTAACATCAAAATCTGCCAAAATTTATAAATAAATCGTCTAACGCAACATTACATGGTAAACCTTTTCAGATTAAACTGCATGAGATAGTTGAGCAGGTCGAATGCAAAAACATTTTCGATGTCATCATTATTATGCACACAAAGAATTAAGAGAAGTACCAAGTGGAATAACATCATATGGATTATCCCCTTGCGGTAAAAAACCATAGAAAGTCAATAGATGAGAGCTTGATAACTTTCCATAGCTAAGAAAGCACTGATCTCCTACGCGGCATGCTCTAGACAGTGGGAATTTCAGAGTATTTGTACTTGTATCTACTCTGCCGTAGTGCGTTATGTGTGGAAAAGTCTGTGGACAAGATTAAGAAAGTAAGCTTAAAATGCATATATAGTTGAGACATAAAACTTATGTCTGCCTCGTAAATGCTCCAATAGCAGAACACTGTAGCACGTAATTATGAAATGCACATTAGCGTGGACTGGAAAACACTAACAAACATTAAAAAGAAGGTCTTTCAAAGGTTTGATAAAGTATTCCGAATTGAAAATTGGAAGTACGTTTTGTTACAATTTTGTTGTTTCCTCTAATATCTATTACCGACTTTCTATCTCTTCATTTCATACGGTAAGGTATATGCACCCCCCCCCCCCTAATAAGAACAAAAATACTTAAGAGTCCCTTGTAACCACATTCTCAAGATGCATCCTTAAGAAACAAGAATTACGAAGATTAACTAATTTTTTACTGACCGAGTGATTGAGGAATCCAGCGACAGGAATTAAGCATGTCCGTAGCTTTCCATCACTAAAAACTATTTTCATGCTGTTTGAGTACCAGAGCTCACAAGTCCACAAGAATTGCTCAAATGTATACAACTCTAGTGGAAACACGTCAGGGTGCTGATCACACAGTGCCGGAAATAACTCATCATATTGAGCGCGGATGTGCTGAAACAAAAGGGAAGTTGTATTAAAACCTCAAAAGCAGACCATACCAAGTGCCAAGTGGCTAAGCTATACAGGACATCCTGTGCTTTTCAGAGTATAAATTTGGATAACATAATGTATAAAAAAACACTCAGACTTCTTGGAATTTGGCTAATGGCTAAACCATCAACTCAATAATAAAGTAGGTGTTCGTTAACTCAAGATTTTTTAGATGACATTCCTTACTAATTGAAGATAATGATTACTTAAATCACTTTGACGCATTCCTTTTAAATCATTAAAATTAAACTAAAATCACTTTGACGCATTACTTTTAAATCATTAAAATTAAACTAAGAGCATGTGAAGTAGCATGGGAATGAGGAATGAGGGGTTTAAGTACTCCATAATCTTAAGTATCCACTCCTCAACACCCCCTCCACCTCCACAAAAAGAAACATTCTAACACCCTGGAGCATACGACTAAGGGAGATTTCAACGCCTCCAAACTACTACAGTGTGTCAGTCTCCCTTTCAAGTGAAAAGATTTTCAGTACATCGCCTATTTGCACATATGCCTCACTTTATTCCCTAAAACAAATTCACTTAACCACTTTTTTTTTTTTTGATAAGGAATGTACGTAACCACTTGACCTTACTAATTTTAATTAACTTTAACCTCTGGCTCTCTTTCTCTCACAAAATTCTATCAATGTTTCACTGCATGCGTGGTATGCCTCTTTTTTAGGGAAACAAGTACATAATAAACATGATTATCTGTTTCAAATTTTAAAAATAGAACTAGTATAAAAGCGAGCATCTACATTCTGTAGAAAATAAAATAATGTAATTGGACAGTAAATATCTATAAGAAACCTGGGTACGTGTTTTTAAAGACATGGCATACCATACATGTGATGGAACTTCAACAAAATATTATAAAGGAAACTGAGTTAGGGGTAAAGTGGTTTGAGATAGTAAATTCAGTCAGTTTAGTGACAATAGCTATGGGCGTAAAGTAAGCAAGCGTCATAGTTCGGGAACCCAAGTGTGTCTTTCGTAATCATGATTAATGTTTCGACTGAACAAGGAACTTCCGAACTTAGGATATGTAACTTGTTATTATTATGTGCATGCTTGAACTCACTGAAAATGCAGAAGCTTAGTGATGGCAGTTTTCATGACAAAATTATAAAGGATTAGTAACCTCTTTGGACTGAATAATCTCTTCCAACAACAAGGTCCCATCTAAAGCCATAACAGCATCAATACCAAAGCTCAATCCTGCATTCAAGACACAAAGAAACAGCTCCCCATATAACGCAATGTTGAAATTACAATCATAGAAGAAACAGATGAAACTCTGGTTTAGAAAGTAACATAGTGAATTATCTCAAGGAATGCAAGCATCTAATTGAAGCTTACACAAGTAATAACAAATATAAATCTGTTCAACTCTTGTCTCAAAAGTAAGTCAACGAATAGCAAATAAGTTTTGATCCCCCGGACCATCACATGCTAGGTCTGCGTGCATTAGTTGTAGCATTTTACTTCAAATAGGCAAAAAATGGTATCTAGAAGATAACTTATTATTATTTAGTTAAATGCATATCTCTTTTAGAACATTTCACAGAAGTTAACAGACTTGTTCTACTTCTAGTCTACCACTTCGTGTTCCTCAATAATATGAAATATATTTAAGTTGTATACGACCACATGCAAAGCTACGTAGAGAAAGGAACAGCTTTGGCTCTGGAAAAGCCAATCCGGCATGGAGGAAAAAAAGTTATATACGTTATGAATAGATTAGGACCTTTCAACTGATAATGTGCACTTGGTATATCAGAAACCAGAATATAACAGTGACACCTTCAACTAAAACATCTGGAATTACATAAAAGTTCTTAGCAAGATATATTCTGAATAGTGCAGAGAAGAGAATAGCTCTATCCCTGGAAACAAACGTGCAGAGCATAAACGCAATCCTATTACTGAACCCCACAAACGTGCAGAGCTATTCCTAGTAGCCACCAATCCAACCACTAACAGCTACAGTATGCTGAAAGCCTTACAAACATAAATGCAAAAGCAGAATATAGGAAAATCCGGTCATAAATGGTAAATTCAAACAGCTAAAAAAGGGATTTACCGGTGTTAAAATTTTCAGGCAGTGCATCAAAATATAATTTAAACTTGGAACTTTCGTTGTGCTTCTCCCTCATGCTCCACAAGAGCAACATTGTCTCTTCAGAAATCCCATCAATTTTTGACAAAATAGGATACTACCTTCAAGAGAATATGATCATTCATAAGGATTTATGCTTTTCTCACATGAATTCAAACTGATTTTAAAAAAACAAAATTATTAATTGCGTCTCTTATCTCTCAAGGACCAGATGCTTAAGAAGCAATTAACTGTACCATGTCAGACTCATGCACAAGATCCTCGGAGATAATGACTGATACAGGGATCTCCAAAGCAATATCTCCAACTTCAAGGTCCTCTGTGGCTATAGCACCTCTTCCCGCTCCATCAACATCTAGCTCACAGAGAAAGAAGCAAAATAACCATGTGTTACAAACCTGAATTTCCATTTCCTCCAGTCATATTTTACCGAGGAAAAAAAATATATATACTAGTTGACCACAATCTCTGTTCATTTTTAGGCTTATCGCAAATCCAAAAACATAGCAATATACACTTACAAGCTATATCCAGCTTTGTCTTTACACCATTATTGACACTCCAATCCAATAAACACCTTTCTTTGTCGCATCTACAGTCGTCAATAATTTTTGTCTCACCACTAAACTTGCTTCCAAGTTTATGGATCCTTTCAACAATATCATCTCGTAAGTTGTGCAGAACATTTCCAGACACACGCATGTTACTGGACAGTGACTTATCGATTGCCTCAAGTATTGCAAGAAGAGCTTCCAGATCATTCCTTGGGTTGCCATGATCCCCAGGATCGATGAAATTTTCATCGAAATAAAGTTCTACCTGCAAAATATTATGAAACAGAACACTTTCACTGCTCATTGCTAGTAGCATGCAGGGGTCTGGTGCAAGAAATATAACTGTCGTGTCAAAAGGGACGAGTTATAAATATAATTGTAGTGTGGTCTACATGGAACTTTGGTTGAAAGGAAAATTCTGTCATACTCATTAAGATTTAAGGTCTTCTGCTCACTTCTTGCTTGCCGGTATTTCCAACTTGGACTCAAGAAAAAGGAAACTAAAAACACGAACAAAACAATATAATCCACGATTAATCATAGTCCTATATCATCTGAGTTGGCCTTATGAATCAATTGATCAAATTTCAAACTTAAACGTCCGATGAGCTTTTGTAGGTTTCAAGCTAGCCACGTAGGCGTAATGTAATAAAAAGCCAAATACCTCGTTGAAGTTCCTGATTTTAGCTCGTTGTAGCAACACATTCAACACATCTTTGAGCTGATCAGAGGTCGACGAACTTTTAACTCTTACAGGCTCACACGGATTCAACCCCATACCTTCAAACAATTTCTACACATTTACAACAAACTCACATTAAGTAAAACAACAACAACAACGACTCCGAACAAACAAACGACTGCGGGCTCGCAAGTCGCTAACAGAAATCCACACACAAACACACACACACACATACACACCTTCTTCTTATCAAACAAAGGATCACTTTCCGCAATCTCGATAACCAACTCAAACCCCGTGCAACCGTCATCCGCAGAATCTAACTGCTGCTGCAAAATTTCAATTCACCACAGTACTACCAGCCATTAGGTTCAACCGACATTCTCTCCATTAGCATAATAACAGTAAGTAAGCACTAAGCAACAATACGGTTACATATTACTTCGTTTCCAAATAAATAAGTACATTGTTTTTGAATTTAATAAATAAATAAATAAATCAACAACTATATGGATTGAACCTTACCTTATTAGGAATAAAATCCATGGTGAGAGAGAAGTGCAGTGGCACAGTAACTGTAAATGGCGGCGGCTAATTGCAAATTTGGGGGAATCGAAAAAAGTCGTTGAATTGGAAACGCGACTTTTGTATCTAATTTCAGCGACTTATCATCGATCGGTATTATTTTGTTATTAATTTTAATGGGCCTGAATCAATAAGGCCCAGTCTGTATTGTGCTATTATATTTGTAACGAAAATTAGGCAGAACTAAACTGGGGGAGTGTTTGGTTTGATGATGTATTCTTTTAGCCCAATATAAAAAAGTAAACTAAGTTTTTTTGTTTTTGGTGAAAAATGAGAAAACGACGCCCTTAGGCTATGTCCAAACTAATGAGTTTTACAACCGAAGGGGGGGGGGGGGGGGGGGGGGACATCCAAAAATATCTCGCTATCCCTATCATTTAACTTCAACTTGGCGATGTGATCTGCCACCTTGTTCGCTGAGTGAGGGATCCAACGAATTTTTATCTCCCACGGCATATGAATTAAAGTCTTGCAAGCGCGTGCCAACTCATCGTTCGGCCCAAGTTCTCTAGTTTTTTCCATAATAAGGTCAAAGATATGCAGCGAATCCGTTTCAACTTCGATTCTTGGCACTCTTCGTTCCCAAGAAATCTCTTGCCCGCGCTTAAGAGCTTCCAGTTCGGCCTCTTCCACCGTCGGTGAAGTAAGAATTTTCTGGAATCCCCACAGCCATGATCCCGTCTCCGATCTCAAAACTCCACCTGCTGCGCCCACATTCGTCGCCTCAACCACGCTGCCATCGACATTAAGCTTGACCCAACTCTTCATTGGCTTGCTCCATTTGTTACCATATTCAGCACCAGTTTTCTTCCTTGAGTTTTCATGCATCATAACACTCAATTTCTTTATCCTGAAGATACAACAATTCGTGTTCTCTACTTTCCCCTTAAAAACAAATCTGTTACGATTTTTCCAAATGGTCCAAAGCGCGACCGCGAATATCCAATGCCATGGTGTGTTGGGGAGTGCCACACACATCGTATCCATGCATCTGCAGTTCTCTTTAAGCCAACTTTCATCCCTCGTCGCATCAAATCGTGCCAATTCTTTTTCCCCGAGTAGCTTTTCCCAAACATTACGGGCACCCTTGCAATGACGCAGAATATGTATGGCTGTCTCATCAGTTTCTTCACATTGTGGACACTTAGCGGTTGTTACTAACTTCCTTTATTTCCTCAAATGATTTGTCGCCAACTTCTCTTGGACTAGTAGCCAAAGGAAATATTGAATTCTGCTAATGTACGCATCTTCCACACCCAATTATATTGTCGATTCGGTCGGATTGCTTCTCTATATTTTTTGTGAAAAGCCTTGTAGGCCGATTGACATGTGAAAACACCACTTGTCGTTTCACTCCAAATAATCGTATCCTCGCGATCTACCAAATTGACGTGGAGCCTTTCAATCTCTTCTCGCAGCGCTACTGGAATTTGTGTTATGAGCTCATGCATTTGCCAATTACCTGTTGCATCAATAGCGTCACTTAGCTTCAAGTCAGCCTCTACCGGGTTAATTGCGAAGCCCTAGTCGTACAACCTCTTGGTTCCGAGCCAATTATCAAACCAAAAAGACACCGATTCCCCATTCCCTATTTTCCAACGTAGGAAAGGACGCATGAGTCCGACACATCTTACAATTCCTTTCCATGTCAAGCTATCGGTGTTTTTTGCCATGTAGTGCAAGATATTTTTCCCTCTTAGATATTTGGCACAAACCAAATCCTTCCATAAGGTTTCCTCCTTTCGCAATATTTTCCACGCAATTTTCGCAAGTAGTGCCTCATTACTTGTTCGCGCCACTCTTATCCCGAGTCCAACGTCTTCTTTTGGTCTTGTCACCTTTTGCCAACCCACAAGGTGAATTTTTTTCTTCGTCACATCATTCGACCATAAGAAATCCCGGTTTAGTCTATCAAGTTGGTCGCAAGTATTCTCCGGGAGCCATGTCGATTGCATAGTGTATATTGGCATCGCCGTTGACACTGATTGTATCAAAGTGGTACGTCCTGCGAGTGTCAACAGTTTATTCTTCCCACCCATGAACCGCTTCATCACTTTGTCAAACATATCCGAGAAGGTTGTTCGAGTAGTGCGACCATGTATTAATTTCACACCCAAATACCTTCCCAAATCAGTAGTCTGTCCAAAACCCATGGTATTGCTGATTTCTCTTTTTAAGCTAGCACCCCCACGATTAGTAAACAAAATCTTGGATTTTTGGGGACTTAGGCGAAGGCCCGAGGCATGACAAAATTCATCCAGCACTTCCTTGATCACTTTTGTCGTTTTTATTGTGGCTTTCCCCATGAGCACAAGATCATCGGCGAAAAAAATATGGGAAAATTTCGGGCCTCCTCGACATGGGATAATTGGCTTCCACTTGCCTTCCTCCACTTTCTCATTAATTAGATACAATAGGCGTTCTATACACAAAACAAAAAGGTATGGTGATAACGGGTCGCCTTGTCTTAAGCCGCATGTATGTTTGAAAGATTCAGTGGGTTCCCCGTTCCATAGAATTTTTTGTTGCGGCGTTGCTTACGCAGTACATAATCAAGCTCACTAGGCTGTCCGGAAAATTAAATGCACGCAACGTATCTTCGAGGTAGCCCCAACTTACTTTATCATACGCTTTTTCCAAGTCTAGCTTCATTATCATGCATCCGGTTTTGTTTTTTTTCCTTGAGCGCATGGTGTGGAGTATTTCTTGTAAGACAAAAATGTTGTCTTGCGTGCTACGTCCCCGGATGAAACTCGATTGAGTGGGTGAAATTATCCGCGGCATAATATCTCTTAGTCGCATGGTGATACATTTTGTAATGAATTTATATAAAACATTACACAATGAAATCGGGCGAAATTGAGAAATAAACTCCGGATTTTGTACCTTGGGGATAAGGCACAAATATGTCTCGCACAGTTGCGCTTCAATTATTTTTTCACGAAACGCCTGCTTAATAAACTCGAGCAGCGACTCGCTCACCCATGCCCAACCTTTTTGGTAGAAGATGCCTTGTAATCCATCCGGCCCCGGTGCCTTGTATGGGTGAGTCTCCCATACGATTCTTTTTAGCTCCTCTTCCTCAACCTCGCGTTCTAAGTCAGCGACTTCGTCATTGTTTAACGTCACTTGGAGGTGTGAAACTGGTAATTTTTGTGCACTGCCCCTCCCATTCAGATTTTTCGACGCCGAAAAAAGTTTCGAGAAGTAGGCTATGGCATGATTACGAAGAACTTCTTCATCTTTTGTCCATATCCCATCAATTTGGAGCGTGATGATTTTATTTTTTCGATGTCGCGCCATTGTCGAGTTATGGAAGAATTTGGTATTCCGATCCCCATCTTTAATCCATTGGACTCTCGACTTTTGAAACCATAGAATTTCCTCTTGCTTAAGAATTTCATTGAATTCTTTTATCAACTCAATCTCTAGTTTAGCAAGATAATCATTATGCCTGTAACTTTGAGCTTTTTGAATTCCTTCCAATCTTGCAAGAATTTTCTACTTCTTGTAAAATATATTACCGAATACCTGTTTGTTCCAAGGTCTAAGCACCTCCGGGACTTTTGCAACCGCCTCGACTATATTTTGATTTTTGCTCCAGATTTATTTCAACAAACTTTCGCAATCTGGGTGTTGGAGCCATACGGCTTCGAAGCGGAATAGTCTTTTTGTGGGAACAGTTCTCACGCCGTCACAGGAGGTAAAGATTGGATGATGGTCGGAGTGCGTTCTTGGTAGGTGAATCACGGCATTGTCGGGAAAGCGATCAATCCACTTTTGATTTGCAAAAGATCTATCGATTCTTTCCATGATGTTACCCCCACTCACTTGTTTGTTGGTCCATGTAAAGCTCGGGCCATGAAACCCAAGGTCGATTAACTCGCACTTTTCCATGGCCTTTTGAAAGAATCTCAAGCGGCCAAGAGGTACCGTTCTCCCTTCCCGTTTTTCATGGGCATAGCACATCTCGTTAAAATCTCCCGTTACGAGCCACGGGGTGTTCTCGAGATTAGAAAGTCGCGCCATGTTTTCAAAAATTCTAACTTTTGCCTCCCTCCTAGGCTGCGCGTATATTCCACTTAGTCTCCATTTGTCTTGAAGGTTCGCGCCTATTTTAACGTGTATTCCTTGTTCTTCAACCTCGAGAATTTCCACGTTTGTATCAATCGCGTTCCATAGAAGCCAAATACCTCCTTCCATTCCAGTTGTGGGCGCAATAACATAATCCGAGAATCCGAGACCAGGGGTTATCTCGTAGGCATGGTTTTCCGACACTCTTGTCTCCATAACAAATACTACAGATGGACTGTGGATACGTACCAGGTCTCTAAAATTTCTACGGAATTCACCATCCCCCGCTCCTTGACAATTCCATGAGAGGATCTTCATCATTGGGTTATGAATTTGACTTGGTAGTACGGGGTTATCAAATGGAATCCCCCTCCATATCGCAATCAGCTGCATCAGACTCTCCAATACCAGTGTCTGTTGTCTTCGAAACTCCCACATGCTCGTCGTAGTTCTCTGCCACCATGTATTCGGTTCGTTCTCTCGCGGTATCATGTAGACTCTTGTCTCGACCTCCCAGATTGTTGTGGGAATCGTGAGCACTCGGATCAACCTTTCTTCTTCCGTTGTTCGTAATATCATTGAGGATCCGTTGAACCGATGGTATATTGTTTCTGGAATCGGGAGTTCCGCCCAGTTTATGATGAGCATTCCATTCAGAAAATTCACCTCGATGATGTTCGCATTGAAAGCCATCCTTATTTCTTCCTCCAGTATCAGAGCTCACAGCATTGGAATTTGTTTGCTCACTGTCTTCCATTAAATTCAGGATGTCAAATGAATTATTTGACTTCCGTGAGTTACCATCTAGTGCTTTGTTTCCTTCTTTGTTACGTGCTGGTAGAGTCCTAACAGGACCTGTTTTCCCTTCTTTATTAATTTCCTTCTTTTTCTTGGCACCAAAGCTAGCAGGTAATATTCTTTTTCCTTTTAAGTTTCCAGTCTTTGCTGCTATTCCCAATGGTAAGTTGCCATACCCCGTTACTTCTTCTGTAACTCCAATTTGCGTGTTCCCCACATCCTCCATCTTCGTATTTTTTTCTAATTGTTGTCTCTTCAATATAGTCAGGTTCTCCTTAACTTGAGGAGTTTGTTTTTTCCGACGTTCGACTTTAAACCAATCGTCGTATTATTTGTTCTTAACCTTTTCCACAAGCCACGCCGTATCTCCACGGGATTCTTTCTTTTTTTCCATCTCTATTGTATTCGACTTTGCGATTTCCATAACCTCCGGCCTGTTAGCATCCTTGCACGTGTTCGAGTTGTGTCCTGGTCGTCCACAAGAATGGCATAACGATGGGACATTCTCATATACTACCTGATATGCTTTCCCTTTCAAGCAGACCCCCAATTCGAGTGGCTTGTCGGTTTGGATTTGTACACACACCCGTGCAAATCTGCCACGTACTGCATTGTACGTATTTCCGTCTATTTTTATAGGATCTCCGATACACGTTGCAAG
Organism: Linaria vulgaris; assembly: GCA_948329865.1. Taxonomy (NCBI): domain Eukaryota; kingdom Viridiplantae; phylum Streptophyta; class Magnoliopsida; order Lamiales; family Plantaginaceae; genus Linaria; species Linaria vulgaris. Next base: position 91,537,232 of record OX415254.1, read on the forward strand.
CGCGTGAAGAACTGACTCATCAAAGTATTCAACCGACAGATTTAGTATACGTGCCCAAGATATCGTGCTCTCCACTTTGTCTGTATCCGCCCGAAAATTCGGGGACCATTTTCGAATTGATAGGAAGCTCCCCGCTAGCTGCCACGGCCCCTCAGTTAGGATCATTTCCCGCTTCTCGTCGAACAAACCTTTGAGGCAGTAGCAATTAAATCCTAGGTCTATCAACTCGAACTCGTTTCGTAGTGACCACATGATGTCGAGTTTGGTTTGGAGGGCTGGGTAGTACCACGGGTTTCCCACCACTCTTACGATTATGGTTTCTTTCCATTGATTTTGCAAACGGTTACACAGGTCTTGTGGTAACTCAACTGTTTTGAACGGCATATCCTCAGATGGATTCAAGATCTTGATCTGTGCGCGTTCGTCGGATAGTTTCTGGTTGTCAATACGGAAGTCTTTATTTTTCTTTTTTTGCCCTACTATCGCTGCGTATGAGCTCTTGAAATTACTCGGGTTGCCTCTCTCCATTCCGATTTTCGGTTGTGCTTCGAATACCATTATTGGTTCTTCGTTTTCTCGCATTCTCTTTTGTTGTCGCTCCGTCGATCCGAATAGGTCCGGTGGCACAAATTCGGTGGCGGCGGCTCCGAATAGGACCGGTGGCACAAATTCGGTGGCGGCGGCTGTGAGGTTTTCCGATGGGGGTATTAGGGCTTGCATGTTACTTTAAAGTATTTTTACAAAAGTAAAGTAAGTTTATTATGTCGAGTTTATAAGAAATAACCACTCCTAACTCATCACTGTAAAAGTAATCAAATTCAAATATTAAATGTATCACCTAACCTTAGTGTGCAGTGGGTTGCAACTAACAATTTCTATTATCACGGCTTCTGGAAGTTGGAGTTGGTCCAAAATGACATGATTACTTAGGGTTAGGGAGGCCGAGGATTAACGGGTTGGGCTTCTATATATAAGATCTTATTAATAAAATGGAATTAGCCACCTTTGAAGTAAAATTTGCCACGTTAATGTGTTATGGTGTTATCAATTACTCGTGTTAATGGGATTATTTAATTCATCAAATCCATTATGTTTCGTTTGGCTCATTTGATGGCTATTGAGGGTTGTTACTTGACTTCTATTATTCGTGTCATATCATAAAGTGGGATGACTTTATAAATTTGTAACCGATCGATGAACAAGATTATGGTATTTGGGTTGATTATTACGTAGCTCACGTAAGATTGGTTATATAAAATGTTCTTGAGATCGGTTTGAACGGTTTTGATATGCTCGATAATGCATAAAAACTAAGACTCAAAAAGACCTAATAGGATGAATTGCCATTATGCAAATTGCGGAATGTTAAGCGTTTTCAACCTCGTCGAGAGAAGATTAGTGGCCAGCCTATATATATAACAAACTTAGGCTGCTTTCATATCACCTTTATTTTTATTCGGAGACATCTCTATATCTCTTCCAAGTTTCGTGAACTTTGTACGCGCGATGCTTTCATATTCCTTTCAAGCTTGGTAAAATTTGTAATGGTGTACAAGAAACATTATTGTTCTTGGTAAGAAAAAGTGTACACGAGTCAGATCTTAAGTTGAATATATTCCTACTACAAAGTATAGTTGAAACTTTGTCTGAATTCGGAACAAATTTATCATGTAATTTTGGTTAAACTCTTTTCAATATTCCGAGATTGATATATAATTTATGGCCACTAATAGGAGTGCCATTTTAGTCGTAGATCCTGTTTTGACAGCAGAATCAAAAGAATATGGTATTGGTTCTCCAATCTCCATTGATCATTTGATGTTTAAGAATATTATCAAATTTATAAATGAAGTACTCGAAACTAAAACTAATTTATTCATAAAAAATAAATAGATTTTGTCACATTTCTAAGAGTTCGTTAACTAATAACACGGAGAAAATGTTTTAAATCTTTTGAAACGGCTGTGATATCTATTTGTATACTTCTGTTAGAGACCATCTAATTATTTACAGAAGTAGCTATGTGTTTATAAAGATGAAAGTTATTGGTAATCATATATATCTAAAGAAAAAAATAGAAGACAGATGTGGGTTGTTGAGTAGGATCTTAAAACAAACGTTCTTCATCATTATTAGCAAAGAGAGTCGTTGTTAAGCAATTATTCTTTGTATTTATATATTTCTACCATTCATATCCTTATCATTCTAGATAATACATGCATGAAGTTTTCAATAACACAAACAAAAGGTTGGCTTATTTTACGGTGTTCATAAAAGTCAGAAAGACATTGATTTCAGCTTTGAACAAAATAATAGTAAAATGATGACATTTTCAACTTGGCCGTCATGGCTTATCTTTTCATGAAAAATGAAAATTTTACGTGTTATACTAAATAATGGAGACAAATTCAAATACAAATCTTAGAAATGTATCTCATTGTTCTCTCGAAAGAAAATAAAAATTACCAATAATTAATTGTTGGCTCAAGTGGTAAAGGACTTGAGTTCACTTATGCAAGGTCTCGAGTTTGAGTCTTGTGGATGTAAAAAACACCGCAGAGAGAGACGCCCCCTCAAAAAAGAGCCGACAATACTCGGCTGGATTAGTCGCAGACACCAGTTAGAAATAAAAAAAAAATTGTTAACGAAAAACGCCTCTACAACGGTACATATCTTCTGAACGCTGTCAATAATAATTATATTACCACATGATAGATCTGAAAATAATTAACAAACGTGACATGATGAATTTGTTTATTTTTCTAAAACACGTCCTTAGCTTGACAAGATTCCGGGTCGTAATGTTCTTCCAATTAAATAAATACAATGCATGGCTGCAAATTTTTTGAGTCTTGAATCTTGACCCGGTGCCTTCGTAATAAATAAGCTAATTCATCTTCTTTATTAGTTGTTCTACGAGTTGTAACGTAACTTTCGAACTCAATCTTCAAAAATAAATTATTTTCCAAGAAGGCTGTTACAACTTACAATCAATGTCAAAGTCCAAATTCATTATTTCATCGTCAAAGATGCAAGATTCTCGTTTTCACATTGTTCCTAATGAATTTCATGTCAAGGCCAAAATATTTGACTAACAATCTCTAATTTGTTTTTTTTTATGGTTAATAACAAGCTCTATTATAAACAACCTGTTTTCAATCTCTATTTGAAACCACCTGTGAAGTGTAACAGTTATTTTTACCGAGGTTATGGGTTCAAAATCAACTTTAATATAACTAAGTTTGAATTATGAAAGATTTTAGACCAGATGCATGCTATACTCATAAATCACACTCTTGGTTGACGACTATTTTGAGCTTTCTATATATTAATGATTTCCCATTAATAAGGCCTTTTACGAAAAATTATGAGAGGACTCTAATTTATACAACTTCGCATTGTAATATTATTCATTATCAATTTGTAGAGAAAAAAAAAAGGGGGGGAGGGTCTTGGTTTTCAATACGGATCCAGAGGTTAACACGGATGCATAGATCAAGGCGGACGCATATGCCAACTCGGAAGCATAGATCAATACGGACCCACATGTCAACACGGGCCCGCATGTCGTCTTAGCCCATTTTTCACGGCTTGTAGATCGCCCATGTAGGTCAATCCTTGCGACCTCTACAACGGGCTAACACCTCTCGTATTGATTAGATTGACCTATAGTGCATCGATCTACCAATTCGACTTATAAAGAATGACCTATAGAAATTCACGTATAGCAGTTTGACCTATGGCGTGTTGACCTATAGCGTGCTAATCTATCCAATTTGATCTGCATGGTGAATTACGTTTATATAACTGTATACAACCTATAACACGCTTATTGGCTAATTTCTCAACGGACATCAAGTGACTTAAGCATTGGAATGCCTTCGTTAGGCCAGCTCCGGCTCAATTCATGTGTCGTTTTTTTAGTGCAGGTTTTCTGAGCTCAAAGCTAATTCATGACTAACAGAATTTGAATTAGTGTAACAGAGAGTACTTAGTCAGTAGACATAATTACCCCGCATTACATTATAATTTTGGGAATCCGTTGATTAGTTAAGTTTTTTAGAATAGATAGCATATCTATGTTCTAATTAATAATACTAAGCTCTTAAATCCCCGAAAGAGACGTGTTAAGGAGTGGAAATACTATGATTACATGACGCAAACTACTTTATAATCTATTGTGAGACCCATCTCATGAGTCATGCACGTTATTCTTACGTCTAACATATATTGAATTAGGATATAATTTTATCAGGTGGATAGCATACAAACTCATCATTATAAATTGGAAGACTTTATTGATTCTCTTCAAACAAATATAGGACATATGTACATATATAGTTGGTTTTAAAGCTAAGCTATTGGAGGCCATATTTAGGTCGCAGTCTTATCTCTGTTGACTGAAAACTACTAAGCACCAAAAGAATATGATGTGCAATTCATGCCACTGCCAGCATAATTATACTATTGCTGATTTAATTTGTTGGAATGTTTCGAGTTTCAACGCGCATTTCATATCATATTCTAGATTCTAGCACAATAATTATTACTACCTTTAATATTATTGAGCAACTTTTCCGCAACACAAGCATGGCCTCAGAAATCCAAGAATTATGGATCCCAAAAAAGAAAGGAGAAAAGGGTTAAACCCCAAGTTATGCCCACATGTTACAGTATCATATTGATTTTGAAGAGTTTCGCCTCTAAGGCCAAATATAACCCACAAAAATAAAAACACGTTTTCAAATTGAATGGTTAATTATATCTAGGAAAACAAGTCTTTTAAAATTAATAAGTTGGGGATATACTGCAACTTAATTATGATATGTTAGAGGATACTTTGTAAAATTGGGCATATGTAAAGGGTTTAAAGCATTTATCCCAAAAGCAAATCTTTGGGGGGATTTTGATCACGATTTATGTTGAGTTTTTGTGAGGAAGTGAGAAAATATTAATCATTAAAGTAAGAGTTTTTTTTTTCAAAAAAAAAAATGGATTAGCATATATATCATTCTTAAAGTTTGATAACTAAATATCATTACGTTGGAAGTTGGAAGACCCATGTGTGTCGTCCCGCCCCCACGGATTTGTCTAATATGTGCCCACCTGTGGTGCCTCCTGCACTCACAGAACAGGGGGCTCCACGTGAGCCCAGTGCTTGTACCTCTATGTGAGTGCAGAGGCACTACGGGTGGGTACATATCAGATGCTCCTCGCTCCCACACCTCAACGCCAATAAAAAATAATATAGAAGTTAAATCATGAATAGAATGTGAGACGTTGATTGACAATGACTTACCTAATATGATTACATCAAATTTAAGCACTATATTCTTAAGGGGTATCTTTTACATGTAAGTTTGGTGTTACATTGTTGTTCGTAAATTGCATTACATGAATAATGTAAACCAATAACTCCAAGACAAGCAATGACTACCCAACTAATTATATATAACGAATGTAATAATAGTGGACAACGACAATGGAGGGAATAGTAGTTGTGGAGCCTGGTGCATACGGGATATGCGGTGATATGTAGCAGGGATTTTGTCTATTTGTTATAATTCATGAAAAGAAAACACTCATTAAACATATTCAAACGATTTTCAATGTATTCATAAACAAAATGATTTTCAATGTGATGTACGTCAATTTTCGCTGTCTTACGAAATATATAATCAGGTGTCTTCGATGTAGTCTGACTCAATTAATAAAAAAAGATGACGAAAGTATTTTAAGAATTGTCTAGGAGACTAAAATCCGAGTCTTATGTAGTCATCTAATTAGAACACCCTTAACCACAATTAGACTTTTATTAGATATTACACGATACAAAGTCCATACTTAATTAAATACTTATTGGGCTATTCAATTTAGATCACTTAATTAATAGGTTACATATAACTATCTCAATTTATTTGTCCACTAAATAGATTATTAGAAATAATCTAACATCTTTAGTTAGGAGAGTCGTGTATGAACTCAAGCTCAAAAAGTAGATGCGCTAAAACGCCGTCAATCTTCAATACATAATATTTACAAACGATTAGCTTTGAAATATCAAAAAATTTGAAGTACTCTGAATTACATGACAATGATCACCTTGACTTGGACAATCGATTTATCAATTTCGGAAGCACTGACGCAATTTACTAACCAAGACCATGATCAAATCGAAGGTTGTGAAGAATCAAAGAATAAACCCAGACGGCTTATTACGAAATGTGCACAAAATATGAAATTGTAATTGTGATTTAATTATTTTATTGGATCAAATTTCTCTTATAATTACTTGCACGAGTTTGAAATTTATATTCAAGTAGCCCTTTGAACATCCGTGTAGTAGATGTAACATGTAAGGACTCTCTTCAATTTATCGATATTATGAATTCCAACAATGTGACAATCGTTGAATTCAATTAACGGTGGCCAAGGTCCAATCCACGGCGATTAATTGATGGCCATTGCTGGCTTTCTTCTTTTGATGCAGTTCACATCTAACTTTCGATTCCCTAAAACTTTAAATCCCCCAATTTTTATTACAAACTAATCAAATCTTAATTAAACTTAACGAATGCTGATTTGCCCGATTGAATTAGTGGTCCTCACTCACTTAGGGGTTTGACAATCTTCTTTTAAATCCTTTAGCCCCATGTGCATATGCAGGCCACAGTTAATCAGTTTCAAGTGCATTAACAATTGAAGAAAGTACAACTTTGGGAACAATAAAAGAATATAACCCTTGCAGTTAACCAACCTCTATCCGACTACTGACTACTCCAAATCTCCAATGGATATCTCTATCCAATATATATACGTCAGATCTTGATTATATAAATAATTAGGAATAATATAAAGCCGTCATTATTCCTAATTGTGATCCCAAGTGGACTATTAAAACTCTACCACATGAAGTCCAATATAGTTGCCATGCACCGCATATGATATCACCCAATAAATAAATGAACAATGACTAATCCAGTAAATAATGGATTAACTAATATGTATTTTGTCAGCAAAGTTTGTCTAGCATATGGCTACGTCACTAATTACATTCCCTCACCATACATCCCCACTGATATTTTTCTTCACCCTTTTCTGAATTAAGAAGTGTGCATTATTATTATCTTAACACTACTTTTTAACTAGTCAAATCAAGTTTTTAAACTAGATTTACTTCACGGATTAAAATGTTTTTAAGTTTTAACAACTATAAGGGTTTAAATGAATTGAGTTTAGAGAACACACCAACTTAGAATACTGTTACTTTAATTTGACAACCAACTTTTACCAGTGTGCTTCTTCTTGATTGGTTTAACCCTCACAAGTGCAGAATTAATAGTTAATTAATAACAGCACTGAGCAATATTATTGTAAAAATGACATGGGATCATCAATGAAATGAAAGTAGGTCAAAAGCACTAAGCAGCTAGCTTTCCCATGCGCCACAGAAATTATCTATCAAGAAGACAAATTCAGATGTTGCTGTCACCACGTAGGCTAAGAACTAATCTATTACATTGGCTAGATTTGCCTTTCCAACTCAGTAACAAAATCAAGACAAACTGCTAAAAGCTGCCGACTTTATTTAATCCAAAAAAAACCCTTAGTCTTTTCTACTTGCTTTTTTCCTCCTAAAATCTTTCTTTATCCAACATGAAATCTTAGATTGTTCATTTGTTTCATTTTTCTCAAAGGCATGTGTTATTGGCCGGTGACTTGGGTCCTTGTCTTTTTCCATTATCCATTTGAAATCCTCAATTCATATCACAATCACAACAAATATTTAAATAATTAATGTTGTGATTAGGAAATTATATAATTGATTACGTAGTGATTTTTACCACTAATCAGGTCAATTCATACTTTCATAGTGATGTGATTTCAATATAAATGGTATTGTATTCAATCTCATTTAGTGCAAAATAAATTAAAATTAGCCACATTTTTGGTATGTGGATGTGAGCCGAACGGTTGATATACAAATGAGCGCTAATCACCTAAAATCCGGTGTAACCGCAAATAATTTCAGAATTTAATTATACAAAAGAAGATACTTAGTATCAATTTATTATATTATTTCAATGAGATCGATGTCGACAGTCTCAAAAGTCCAAAATTTATCTACCCATCCAAAAAATGCAATGTGCTAGACAAAGACAGTCGTGCACACCAAATTAATTAATTTCGTAAATATAATCCCTTTGTCCAAATTCCCCAAAATCCGCTACAAAGTACAACCCCATGTGCACTAGGTGCAAATGGAAATAAATCCAGCTAATGAAATTCCATAGTTGACAGTAGAAGGTAGTAAATTCCAACATATTGTTGTACTCAAAAGATCTTATCAGTTAGGACTTGTGAGGCAGACAACCATAGGGCACATGAGAATACAGCACACGAACAATATCATCATACAAACAAATTTGGACTAAACTAGCCAAACACACCACATGCAAAACCCAAAAACAAAAAACTTAATTTTTAAATCAGCAAAATAAATAATTCCATTAAATAGTTTTTAAACATCCTTTTTTCCCCCTCTCAGTCACAATTCTAACATTAATAATTTTACTTAAACCAAAAAAATAAAATTAACCTAACTTCTCATCACCTTCAAGTTCTTCATCACCAACATTGCCATTCCCTTTCTCCTCAGATTTCTCATCACAACCTTCTTTCGGAGTAGTACTCTCTAAAGCCCTCTTCTCCTGTTCCTCGTCGTCGTCGCCTTTTAACTTTGCCCCCGTCTTCTCCGCCGCCCTGTTTCTCAACGCCTCAAGCAACTCCGCCACCGCCTTCTTCTTATCACGACGATTCTTGATCAACACCTCACTAATATCCGCGGGCGTAATCTCCGCCGCATCAATCACAGCCTCAAAAGCCTCCAAAGTCTCCGCTTCCAAATCGCTCTCGTCGTACCCCAAGTAATTCTTAAACAAAATCTTCAAGGACTCAAAAGAACAATAACTCATATGAATGTGCATATCCATTCTGCCCCTCCTTAACAATGCCGGGTCCAGCTTCTCAATATGATTCGTCGTGAACACGAATATCCTCTCGCTCCCACAACACGACCACAATCCATCCGTAAAATTCAACAAACCGGATAACGTAATCGTATTAGTATTAGTATTATCCTCACCACCACCACCACCACCACCATTCCCCAATTCATAACCACCCGCATTCTTTCTCGCACCCGCATCGCCCTTCCCTCGATTCCCCAAATTAATGGAGCAATCAATGTCCTCAATCACAATAATCGATTTCGAGCTAGTCTTCATCAACAACTTTCTCAACTCCGAATTAGTATTGACCTCAGTCAACTCCAAGTCATAAATATCGTACCCCAAGTAATTCGCCATTGCAGCAATCATACTCGATTTCCCCGTCCCGGGGGGACCATACAAAAGATAACCCCTTTTCCACGCCCGCCCTGTCTTCTGATAAAACCCCTCCCCATTAGCAAAATCATTCAAATCCGCTTTAAGCTCCTCTTTCTTCCTGGGATCCATCGCCAGGGTCTCGAACGTGCTCGGGTGCTTAAAGGGTACCGACTCCCACGGATGGCCCCTCGAATCCAATGACCCGCCTCGAGAATTCGTGTACAGCAACCGATCCTGATTCTTCCTCCTCAACTCGCCGGCCTTTTCCATTATATAGTCCAAATACGAGTCCAGCACAAGGTGTTTGTTCTTTTTCCTCACCCGGAGCGTGAACCCTCTTTTCTCCTCCGGCATGGGGCGCCAGGAGAAGGTTTGGGACTGGCGCTGGGTGACGATGTGCTCCCATTCAACGGTGGCTCCCTTGTAGGTGTCGGTTAACCGGTCGTTGTTGGACAGGCCGTAGGTGATGGAGGAGGAGTTCAGGTTGCGGGTGAGGCTGAGCCGGGTGCCGGAGATGGAGGCGGAGGAGGAGAGGTACAGCTGGACGGCGTTGTAGAGCTCGTTGGTGTTGACGCCGTCGATCTCGGTGATGTCGTAGTAGCAGTAGGAGGAGAAGTAGGTGAAGAGGCGGTGGAGGAATTTGAGGGAGGCGAAGCGGAGCTCCGGTGGAAACACCGTGTGGATGAGGGATTGGCAGAAGGCCCACACGCCCATTATGGAGGCCATCGTTGTCCAAATCTCTTTCATCGTTTTGTTTGTTGGTTTGTTAAGGATGTAATGAAATGATGATGATGATTGTTACTTGTGTTTTTCTTTTTTTTCTTTTGTGTTGTGTGTGTGACTTGGTTTTGAAGGAGAGGGGATTTGGTGTGTTGATGGAAATAGGAGAAATGAGGGTGGTGTGGGGGGTTTAAATTTATAGGGGAATGGATGAGTTGATTTGGAAAAAAAAAAATTAAAGATTTTCTATATTACCGTTTTGTTGGATGAAGTTGACGGAGTCGACGATAGAAAAACCACGTCACAATTTTTCTTTTTATAAGGTGTAACGGAAAGGGGTAATTTTCGACCTACTATAATCAAGAGATTTAGCCTACGCGGCTAGATTGTGTGCCGTCACATTAGAATTTATGCGAGAGTGTATAAAATTTCTATTTCGAATGCGATGTATTTTCACTAGTATATATTTTGGTCCCCATTTGAGACTATTATACAATTCCCTATTTTGCAAATAGGGGAATGTGGAGACTAATTTGCCGAGTTTACAAGAGAAAATTTTCGTCACAAAAGTTATATACAGAAAGGTCGTAGAAAGGGGTAATTCTCGACCTATCAGAAGATTTAGCCCATACGGCTTGATTATGTGCTTTCATATTAGAAGTATTTTAGACTATCTAAATTTTTATTTTGGACAAAGATTTCAAAAATGATTTATTTTGACAATTTCATTTTTAGATCTCCAATTGAGATTATTAAAAGATTTTCTATTTTGTGAATCGTGGAATGTGAAGAGGAAAATGATATTATTATCATATTAGTATACAAAGTCAAGGAGGTATACGTGTTACATACAATTATAGACACACATTTGTCACGAAAAGTATAATATCAGGCATACATTACATAAGCTATAAACTAATTTCATTGACTTGTGGATGGTGTGTACTGTGTTGTGATTATTCAAATTTCGATTAAGATATATGTAATTTAATTTGATGTAAAGAATCGGATGGGTTAGAAAAGGAAAAAAATATTAAAATGGAAAAGAGGAGGGAATCGTGTAACGAAGAAGGGAAATGATTTTCTGGAAGATTTGTGTAATAACCAAAAGATTTTGTCATTTGGGGGATGAAGTAAAGTTGAATTGTAACGTAGTAGTAATAAATGTGGGCCCGGGGGTTTGGTTGTAAGGTTTGGAATGTAGTGTGATGGTACAGATAATGGTGATGTAGTTGTTTTTCGTGTTTTCTCCATAGGGTGGGATTTTCTATTTCTAGTACACATTGTAATAATGGAGAATATTGAGCGACAGAAGAAAATGAGGAAAGAGAAGTAGTAACTCTGTTGCGTCAATATCTTGCGATAGGGACCTTGTACTTAAAGAAATATATTGGCATTATAACAGCCACACCCTCTAAAGTTTTGGTATAATTATAGAAACCTCCCTTCTAGTTTGAAAAAATATAATAACCTCCCCTTCGACAACGAAAGATTAAGAACTATAAATGACCTTTTAACAGGCCCTTAGTCAATTATCTTAAATTTCCGATAGGATTTTAGAGAAGTATTAACATTAGAATCCAAATAATTTTATGCAATTTGATTCGGGGTGATTCCGTGTGCTAACTTATTACCCCGCGTCATACTAACTCAATCTCCTTATTGGTCATGAATTAACTTTGAGTTCGAAAACCTGCATTGAAAAACACCGAACGTGAACTAGGCCAAGGCTGACCCAGCTTAGGCACTCTGATGCCTAAGTTAGTTGATGATCGTTGAGAGGTTAGACTATAAATATGTTATAGCTAAAATACGATGTAGAAAGAAAATGGTTTAGCAAGTTGAACGTATATGTTAAGTCAGATAAAATCGACTAATGCAGAATGATAGTTTGTTTATTCAGACTGAATTTGAAACTAAGCCAAGATGCCTATGAATCTCGTTTAGGGAATCAAGTTAAACGTAGTTCATTGTTTCTTCGTGGTCGCAAATCTTGGTCGAAGGTGAACATCGAAATTACGAGGTCGTGCCTTTGCACTTCGGGCAATAGTTGATGGCCCAGTATTGCGCGACTTCACGATTTTGCTCATAGTTCTTGCGTTAGACGTCCCATAAAAAAACTTGTTTGTTGATCTGGAAAATAAACTCAGAAGGCTTCCCATTGATATGATCATGGTGAGGTCATTCAGCATAGAGATTATTCACAAAGAGATTGTTCGTGAAGAGATTGTTCAGCGAAAAAGTCTATCGTGAAGTCATCGTTCACGAAGAGATAGTTCGTTAGGAGATTGTTCACGAAGGGATCGTTAGTGGTTTGAGAGCCCTCAGAAAAATGTACCTTTAATGATGATTAGAGAAGGTACTCATAGGCTAGATGTTTCATTAATTGTAAAAGTCAGTTACATGGGCCTCGCATGGGTTGGGCCTCCAATTAGATTAGTCATGGGCAAAAACATCCTTCGTGGACCAAAAGAGATCACTCGTGGGAAAAGGAGATCGTTCGTCGGCAAAGCGATCGCTCTCGACCAAAAGTGATCGTTATTGGTCCAAGAGATATTTTGCGAGCAAAGAGATCATTTTGGATCTTGTTGCGCTGTTTATTTCGTCATGTTTCAACTCATGATAAAAGTAGAGATAGATTGCATGACCACTTTCATAAGAACTTCCTTTGCCACACCCAACAAGGTTTTACCTTTATACCCTTGAGCCCTTTTCCAAATATGTTCCCTAATATAATCAAAAAGCTCCCCTTTTTTATTTACCTACCACTCATGGCACACCAAGGTATTTTTCATGTTGCTTCGCCATGGCTACCCCTAACAGACCCCCAACATCACTTCTATTTTTTGCCTCCGTTCTTGCTAAACACCACCACAGATTCTTCAAGATTAATTTTCTGTTCCGATGCCGCCTCAAACCGCTCCAATATGCCTCTGATACACACCCTCGATTCCGCATTCGCATCATAAAATAATTGGGTATCATCAGCAAATAACAAGTGCGACACAGAAGGTGCATAAAGGTTGATTTTGAGTCCCCTTATCTCCTCTCGCTCCTCAGCTTTGGCTATAAGAGGTGAAAACACCTCGAAAACAAATAAGAAAAGGTAGGGGATAGAGAGTCCCCCTGACTTATACCCCTCGTATGGGGAAAACACTCGACTCACGCCCGTTAAGTAAAATAGAATAAGACACATAGTGAACACCCATCATAATAAGAGAAACGAAACTTGGATCAAATTCTAATCTAAGCATTACTGCTAACAGGTTGGATATTATTCCCTATTTAATGGGTTTATTTTTGGGTTGGAACGCCCTGCCCGTAATTCAAAAGCGATGGTTTTACAGAGGAGAACAAGAGATGCGAGAATATTCCTTCATTTATTCACTGAACTTCGCTCCTCAATTTTGTGTGTATGTGATTCTATGTGTCTGTTCGAAGTTATCTTTCTTCAATCGATCACCTCCCTTTTTATAGAGTTTGTTAGGGACATGTGTCGTTATGCATGTGTTTTAGTAAGGTATAGATGTCGCAATATGTGTAAAGATCTTTAGTCTACTAGATGCTGACTAAGCTGATATGCGCTTCTTTCGAGGACTCCCAGGATCTCCGAGGGGTTGTTCTTCGGGATGCTAGTTTTTTTAGGGGCCCTATATTTGGTGACGACTTGATGGACCAGTTAGGACCTTCTTCGGGTGGTGTTGTTGCTTATGTAAGGGTTCCTTCTGGTGTATGGACTTCTGTATATGTTCTCCGAGGGGTGTCTCCACCTTTGACTTGGGCTCCGAGGGTTGGGCATGGTTTCTAAGGGGTTTGATTTGGTCTTCGGGGTCTTGACTTGGTCTCCGAGGGCTTGACTTGATCTCTGAGGGCTTGACTTGGCCTTCGTGAAGTGGTACTTTCTTGTTTTAAGCCCTCGTAGAGGGTCTTCCAGTAGCTCTTGTATTTAGATCTGGTTTTGTTCTTAGATTTGGTCTTCGGAGTGATGTTCCGAGGGCATTTTGTGTTGAGGAGTGTTCAGCAAGGAAGTATTCTTGCAAGATTATGGGACTTGGGGTCCGTTGTGGTCCCTCTTGGCGTATTGATGGATATCGGAGTCGCGTGGATTCATCGGGGTTTACTCTTTTTCCGATACTGCGTTGATATCTTTTTTTTATTCATCGTTGACTTTCCAAGGGACGCTTATGTATCTCTTCGGAGGTTTCTTCGTACCGCTTTGGGTCAGTGACCGAGGGGTGTGGAGACATCCGAGGGGCCTCCTCATTGGGAGTGGGTACATCTCATCGGAAGTACCCGTGACAATAGTATTGTCCATATATTAATTCCTATATTTAGGACTAATATTCTTCTTGATCTCATATTTATTTTTTAGTGTTAACACTAGCCGCCCCCCCCCCCCCCCCAAATTTCGATCGCCTTCGTAGAGACGAGGGAAATTTTATTTCGTGTCCTCAGTGAGGCGAGGGGTTAGCCCGAATTTTTTCCTTCGATTTGTTTATTTTTGGTATTTTTCCGAGGGAGTATGCATATATTTATAGTTATTTAAAAACGGATCATAGGGAAATTACCTGATTGTCCTTGGGGGGTACTGTCCTCACGCACGCGGAGATTTCGGAGCGTAGGTCGTGGGTAGCCGTTGATCGGTTTCAAAGTTCAAAACATCTGACCGTTGGTAACGGTCAGATTTGTAACGGCGTGGCGCGTGGATGCGGAAGATACGTGGAGCTTTAAACATGCTCCACGTTTCAAAGGCATCTGACCGTTGTCTCCTTCGGCTATAAATAGGAGAACTGTTCGCCCTTTTTTTTCACTTTCACACTTTTCTCTAGCGATAAATTTTCCTCAGAGCAACAAAGCTTCTTCGTCTCTTCTTCTTCTCCTCTCGTATTTCAATCCTTTAGTAAATTCACACGCACTTCATCCCTTTTCTCATTCGAAGAAACACTTCTTCTTTGTTATCACACAAATGGCTTCCTCTACCAACACTGACTCCATCGCTGCCTCCACCACCTCTGGAGTTACCGCTCCAGTTGATTCTCTGGCGAGTATAGGGGGCGCACCGACGGGGATAATCACCCGTAAACAAAAGGGGGAGACTTCTGCTATTGTCGAGGGCGGCGCCGACTCTTCCAAAAAAGCTAGGGTTCCTAAATTGAAGAAGGCGTCTGCTCGTGACTTTGCCAAAATTGAAAACATCCAGAGAGTTGCTACTCATGAGCAGGTATTGGAGCTGTTCACCTCAACTGGAGCCTTCCAGAAGAACATGGTGTTCTAAATTCCGACGAAGGACGAGAGGGCATGCCACCCACCCCAGGGGATGGTAACTGTCTATTTTGCCCAAGTAAAGTACGGGTGGCGTTCATTCATGCCGCCCTTCTTCTGCGAAGTGTTCAAGGCGTGTAATATCAGTCCGAGTCAAATGGTTCTGAACGGATTTGCTGCCCTCTGCATCTACATCTTCTGGTGTCGGGTGAATGGGTTGCAGTGTGGGGTGGACCACTTCTTTTCCATTTTCGATGTGGTGATTTCACCTGGGGGTTTCCCGTCTACTACATCCGCCATCGGGACAACACCAAAAATTCCATGAAGAGGATATTGGACGGGTCAATCAGCTCGCACAACGTCTGGAAGAATAGGTACTTCTTCGTGCAGCCCGCACAAGGCAAATGGGACATGCCTTTTGACTGGAGAGAAGGTGCGGCTCCCATGCGCACCCTGGATCAGGAGATAGTTTTGTCCCCGGTGATTTCGCAGCAGCTTTTGATGGAGTCGGATGATTTTCTGATGATGTTCGAGACGTCCGGGCTTCATTGTGTGGTGTTCACCGATGATGCTGTCGAGAAGCCATTGTCCCTATCTTCCGAGGCCCTGACTCTTTTTAGTAAATATCTTGTTTTCGTTTTCGTTCCCTTTGTTGACATAGAAATAGGTCGTACTCATGTTTGTTGGTTCTCGGGTGGTGCAGGGGATGTTTTAGCGAATTATTATTCGCAGTCGGGTCCCGTGGAAACCGTTTCGAGCGGTATTTCTGACACTCCGGAGGATGGTGACCATGAGGAGGAGGGGGTTAACGCTCCCGAGGATCATGCACCCTTGTATATAGATGTTGCGGGGGTAATTCAGAATGCGGTTCCACTACGCCAGGTAGGCCCTTACTCGACTTTGGCTCTGGTGCCGGTCCCCGGATCCAACGCAGGAAGCTCTCCGAGGGCTTCAGAAGAAGAGATTCCTCTGAGGACTGACGGGGAAGATTCTACCCGGGAGGTGGTGGTCCTATCTTCCAGGGATCCGTCTCTCGCCTCTCCTCGTGATGTCGAGGTTCCTTTGCCCATGTCTCCGATGGTTCCTGAGCTCTCGGAAAGGGCAATGTCCGAGCCTGCTCCCTTCGTTGATTTTTTGTTGGTCCTTAATAAGATTTTCTAAAATGTTTTGGGGGTTTGTTCATACATTGATGTCCTCTTTTCTGGTGCAGGTATCGCGGATAAGGGAAAGGCTCTGATGGCAGAAGAGTCTTCTCTTCTAGGTAGGCATTCTGTACTTACCTCTTTCTTTTCTGCCTAATCCTTATTCCATGACTTTTCTAGTTTCATTCTCTCTTCTTACTTACACATATTGTTTTTGCAGAGGAAGACTTTTTGGCGCAGTTTATTAATCCCATTTCGGAGGCCTCGTTGGGTGACTTCGAGGATATTCACGAGGAGTTTGACCCGTCGTCTGACGACAGGGATGCGAATGTGGAGATTCTGAGTTTGTTGGTCGGGGAGGCAGGCCCGTCTACAGCTGTTGGAGGTCCTCGGGCGATATTTACCGACTCGAACGTGTTGAAGCCAACTCCGGGGACCATTCCTCCGAGGGATCACGTCCCCGTCACACTTTCTCCGAGGGGCCTCACCTTTCAGACTCCATTGGCTCCTCGTAATCTGGAAGATTTGCCCTCAATGCAGGTTCTAAAGGACGCTTTCCAGGAGATTCTTCGGTTCTTTGCATCGTCGAATGCCACCTCCGCCGATGGGTTCCATTTCATGCACACGAGCCTGAACTGGGTGGCTCTTATGGTAAGTTTGACCCATTCTTTTCCTTATTTCTGTTTATCCTTCTTTTAGGTAATTGGTATTAAATTCGTACGCCTTTTCTTTCCTCTTCGTAGGTTGGGAAAATTCGGGATGCAGCGGGGGCGATAGAGCAGGGGTGCCATAAGGAGGGGGAAGAAGTAAAACTTCTCCGAGCTCAGGTGGCGTCCCTTCTCTCTAAAGGCAAAGAGAGTCAGACGAGGGAGGATGTACTCCATATGAAAATTTCAGATCTCGACTCTCTTCTGCAAGAGGCTCATAAGGCGAACGAGGGCTTGCACTTCAAGTTGGAGAGGGCGGAATCTACATACGAGTAGATGGAAGCGTCCGAGAAGACTGCCAAAGCCAGGATGACCCTTCTGGAGAAAGAGAAGAAAGAGTCCGAGGGGACTCTTAAGGCCCAGATTGCTGCTCTTGAGAGGGAGAAAGCTGAGGGGTTGGCAAGGGAAAATGGACTTCAGGAGCTGTTGGGCCAGTTCACCGATAGGGATGAGTCGGCCGAGGGGAAGCTGACTAGGGCCCTTTTTCCCGATGAGGTACAAGCTAAAATTGACCCGACGGTCCAGCTTGCTCAACAGGAGATCTCTAGGCAGCAATCGGAAACTTCCGATAGGCCGCCACATGAGCTTTTAACAAGCCACATGTTGTGGGGTTATCTGGAGTGTGCTAGACTAGAGAAGTCACTATTGCGGTCAGACGTGGACTTCTCGAAGTATTTTGACCTCTGTAGGCTGAAGAGGCCATCTTCCGAGGACTGTCGTGTTCTTGTGGGGAGGTTTAGTGGCCTGTTATCTCCTCGGGATTCTCCCACCCCTTCTTCAATGCGTTCAGCAAGTAGCCCGAGTCCGAGACCCAGTGGTTCAGGGGGAGTACTATCTCATATCTCTCGTATGGCTTCGATGACCACTTATGCTGAGGCGACAACCCCTTCGTACCCCGCTCCTCATTCGTCAACCACGGGGGCATATCTAGGGTGTTTATTTCTTGTAACCTTTTATTTTTGCACTCTATCTTTTTTCTTTGCAAATGTACTCTGTTTTCCGAGGACTTCTCGGCTTCCGAATGAATAAACAGTTATCTTACTTGGCTCAATTTTGTCTTTTTCTGCCTCGTTTAATTTTATCATTCACAAATGCTATAATTATTTTACTAATTTAAATTTAATTTAGAGGGATAAGGATAAAACTTTAATCCTGCTGACCAAGCTTGCCTGTAAATAGGATGTGTCAGTTTGCATGGCAAAGCTAAGTGTGTGTCCTCCTTAAGTAGGAGGATTATATTGACACGTGTTCCTTGCTTTTAATAATGGAAGATTAAGTTTAATTTTTAATCAAAAGGCTATGAGTATAAAAGTGCTAAGTGTTTAGCAAACCTATTTACACTTAGCATAAAGAGAAGTTCACTAACTCTCTCGCAAAGTTAGCTTTTTATTCTCACTTTAGCTATTTCTTGTCTTTCAACTTCGCTTCCTCTTTAATTAAATAATCATGAGAAATGAGAAAATACTTACTTGAGGAGATGATGCCCCCACATTACAGGCGAGAAGGATCCGTCTCATCTCATAGTTCTACTCGGAACTCGGTTCGGACTACTTCGCTGTCACTAGGGGTACGCCATGCTTCTTCGGATAGCTTTTCCTCTCGGAGAGACAGTCTAGAGGATGACATAGCTGCCATTTTGGGTAGTTCTTCGAGGAGAGCAACTTCACGGTCTTCTCATACAAATTCTCTTAGGATGAATCACATCCGAGAGGTATTGATGGGCAGGGGATCTTACACCCTTGCGGATCAATCTTCGGTCGTTGAGATGCTTCCCTTGAGTCCCTCGAAGCTAATAGAACGAGGCCGTGTCGGGACTGCCGCAAGCAACGAATACGAGGCGTCCATTATGACCATCTTCGCCGAGTATAATATGGATTATACTAAGTACGATGTACTTGTACCGTTCTATGATCAGAGGGCTTATGATCCCCCCCGGGCTATTTAACAGTATATTGTATTCAGGTACGTTATAGGCTACGGGAGTTTTCTACCATTTTCTTCAAACTCTCTTTCGCTATTGGCAGTTATGTCCCAGTCAGCTAACGCCGAACTCCTACCGTCACTTGGTGGGGTATATTTTTTGTTGTGAGCTCTTAAATCTCCCTATGACACCTCATCGGGTGGGGGCTATTTTCTCCTTGCGCCCCTGCTCGGGTGGTCCTCCTTTCTTTAGCCTGGTCTATCGGGAAAACATTAAGGCCTTCACTCATGTATCTAATCCTTGCTCTCGTAGAGGGGATTGGAGGCGGAGGTTCTTTTTTGTTCGTTCGAAGGGCCAATCGGCTAATTTGTGGGGAGTACCTCTCCAATGGGGCTTAGGGTATGTTACCCCCCAACTCCGAGACCGTGGTTGTGAGGGGGTATGTTGTCTCGTTCTGGGTTGTTCTCGGGGACTTAAGACGTGAGCGGTTTGTTGGAATTTCCTAAATCCCTGATCTTGGCGAGGCTTCAAGAAGGGGTAGAGACGTTTAGTCTCCATGTCCAACCGTTTTGCCGTAATTTCTTTTTTCGTAAGTTCTTCTTCGGGTCTTTGTCATTTACAACGCTTTTTTCCTTTTCGGGCCCATAATATGTTCTTCTTTGTGACAGGTTCAGAGATGGCCGCATTTGCGATTGAACCTTTTGACAAGGCTTTTTTGACATAAACCTCATACGATGGTTATGTTTTGCCGGAAGAGAGTGATTCTGATCAACAGGGTTTTGAAGAGGTGACAAGTCCTTCCTCAGGGAGAGAGGATCAGAGGGCTTCGCCTATCGCATCCCCCCGGTTAACATTCGAGCTTTTGATGTTATGGAAGATCCGATCTCCACCCTCATCTGGATGAATTTTTCAATTCCTCGGCGAGTATTGCGTCCTACTCATTTGGTAGAGGTTGGTGTGATTAACATGGTAGAGGAGGACTTATCTCCTTCTGTTCTGGGCGAATCTCAACCTTTATGGGAGGGACCGGATCGTGTTGCTCGACCACCTCTTGAGGGAAACCCTCTCCTCGCAGGAGTACCACCCCTCGGAGAAGATGGTTCCGCTCATATGTCCTCTTCAGTTACGGACTTCTGCCGAAATTTTTTGAGTGGTCTTTTGAACGCACCGGATTGTGAGCTAATGAAGATCCTCCCTCTATCGAGCCTTCAGAATTTAGCCTGCAAGGATTTGTGCGAGGTATAGTAGCTTTTATTCGTTCTATTTAATACTAACCTTTTTACCGTCTTTGCGGTAATGATCTATCTTCATACAGCTTTACATGGTTCTGAATGCCATTGGATCCCGAGGAGATTCCTTTTCTAATCTCGATTTGGTCTATCGCCATCGGGACGAGCTGAAGAAGTGTTTGTTTGAGGCTCACAAAGAGATAGCTCGACTATCCGCCGAAAGGGAGACCGCTAGAGATGTTCCTGTAGAAATATTGCAATTTGAAAGAAACAAATCTTGGGAGCTTGAGCGCCAGTTGGTGCTCGAAAAGGCCCGGGTCCTAGGTTTAGCGAAGAGGATGGATGCTTTGAAGGACCAGATACGGTTTTCCGACGAGCGGTTGATGTGTGTTACGAGGGAGAGAGATGTGGCTAATAAACGGTTGTTGGAGACCACTCGTACCCACGAGGTGGCGCTGGTGATGGCTCAGGTTCAAACAGTGTTGGAAGTGGTGGGTCCATCTAGCCCTCGTGAATCCCTTCAGGGTGAGATGCGTCATTTAGTCCGTATAGGCTATCGATTGTGCCGAGAGGCGGTTCAGGCTTTACCAGGGTTTCCTTCGGGCTTGGTCATTCGTGAACTTGACATCCGTGGGGTCTTTACAGAGGATTCTTTTTCGGTGCTCGAGGATTCGGTAGTTCCGATAGGTGACCCGGTTTCTTTATCCGAGGAGCAACATCGTCGCCTCGTCAGGGAAGGGAAGCGTCCAATCGAGGAAGCTTAGTTTAGACGGGGGCAATGTTGATCTCTTTGTATCGGACATGATCCAATATCCCTTTGGGGTGAGGATTTGCTGTTTAGTGCTAAACGTTTTGCATTAGTTGTTTGTGTTAGATGGATCCTCGAAGTCAGGTTGATGTGATGACCTTCTCGTAGAGTCATCATTTTGTTTTGCAACCTTTTTCTCTCCTTTTTTTCTTTGATTTTTGTATCGGAGCCTTCTATATATAGAAACAACTTTTTATTTATGTACAACTGCTGCAGTACATTAAGCATAGTACTTCCTAAGATTGATTGAGTTCCAGGTGTTGTGGAGCACTGTAGGTTGTGGGTCCCACAATTCCGCTATCTTATAGGGTCCTTCTCATCGTGGATCGAGTTTGCCTACGTTCTTGGAAGCTTTGACTCGTTTCATCACTAAATCTCCAACTTGAAAAGTTCTAGGTTTTACCTTAGTATTGTAGTATCGTGACATCTGGGTTTTGTATTCTTCCATCCGCATGGCTACTTGGGTCATTTTCTCTTCAAGCAGATCAATGGCCAAGGCTAAGTTGGAGTTGTTGGTTACTTCCTCATATTCTCGGACTCTCCAGCTCTCTATGGAGACCTCCGAGGGCAGGACTGCTTCGCACCCGTACGACAGGCTGAAAGGAGTTTTGCCTGTAGTGGTGCCTTGCGTAGTCCGATAGGCCCATAGTATGCCAAGTATTTCTTCGACCCATTTGGCCTTGTGCCAATCGAGTCGGGCCTTCATGTTCTTCCGAAGGGTTCTGTTGGTTCTTTCTACTTGCCCGTTTGCTTGGGGATATCCCACCAAGGTAAAGCGGTGTTTGATTTCCCAGTGGTCACACCACTTTTCTAACTCTTGATTCGTGAATTGTAGGCCATTATCACTTACCTGGTTCCGAGGGATGCCAAAGCGGCACATAATGTTCCTCCATAGGAAGTTGATGACAGATTCGGGCTAGGGGTTCCGCCTCTACCCACTTAGCGAAGTAGTCAACTGCCATGAGTAGGAACTTCTTTTGACCGACATCAGGGATAAGTGGGTCTACTATGTCTATGCCCCCACTTGGAGAAAGGACAAGGGGTCAGATGGGGTTCCCACGGGGCTGTGGGCTGATGAACCCGAGAAGCGTAAGCTTGGCATGGTTTACACCTTTTGACATGGGTTTTGCTATCTTTAGCCATCGTGGGCTAGTAATAGCCTTGTCGAACCAGGCGTCCGACCATGCTTTCGCCGCTGGTATGGCTGCCGCATGTCCCCTCGTAAGTTTCCACCAGAGCTAGTTGAGCTTCTTCTTCGTTTAGGCATCGGGTGTGGGGGCAAGAGTATGTCCTTCGGAATAGTACTCCATCTTTGAGGAAGTATCGAATGGTTTTCTTAGACGTTATCCGTTGTACGGCCTTGTCCGTGGAGTATCCCTCGAGATTTTACAAGTAGGCTTTGATTGGGATCACCCAATTGGAAGGAGGGTCTATGGTGGCATTCACGTCCTTACCTTCGGTCTTGTCGGACTCGTTGATCTGGAGTAGAGTGATTCTTCGGGTATGAACAACAGCCATCTGACTGGCCATTTTAGATAAGGCGTCTGCCTCCTGGTTTTCTCCTCGTGGAATTTAGGTGACTTTACACTCATCGAACCATCATTGTCTTTGAGGGAGTACCCGGAGGTAATCCTGCATCCTTTCTTCTTTGGCCTCGTACGAGCCATTGACTTGCTGAACAATCAGCTGAGAGTCAATGTGGAGGAGTATCCTTCTTATTCCACCTTCTTTCGCTAGCCTCATCCCAATGAGAAGAGCTTCGTATTCGGCTTTGTTGTTGGAAACAGGGTAATCAATTCTGACCGCGAAGTTGAGTCTCTCCTCTTCCACGTCTTGGTTTACAAATACTATTCCCGCTCCCCCGTGTGTGCTTACCGAGGATCCATCTACATAGGCGTGCCATAGAGAATTTTTTCCTCAGACCCGATGTCTGTCAGTTCCATTACAAAGTCCGCCAAGATTGCGCTTTGATGGAAGGTCTCGGGGCGTAGGAAATATCGTACTCAGTGAGCTTTATCGCCCATTTTATCAGTCTTCCCAATGATTCAGGTTTTATTGAGAATTGCCCTTAGGGGATGTTTCGTTAGCACAGTAATTGGGTGGGATAGGAAATATGGGCGTAGTTTACGTGCCGTAGTAACAAAATTTAAGACAAGTTTTTCAGTCAGGGTATACCTGGTTTCTGCTCCGAGGAGAGTTTTACTAACGTAGTATACCGGATGATGCTCTATGTCCTGCTCTTTGACTAGTACAACACTGATGTCCTCTTCTCCGACAGATAGATAAAGAAAGAGTTCTTCTTGAGGTAAAGGTTTTACCAGCAAGGGTGGTTTCAACATGTATCTTTTCAGCTCTCCGAGGGCCTCTTCGCACTGGGTGTCCATTGGAATTCCTTAACATTTCGGAGTGTCTTGAAAAATGGGAGTCCTTTCTCTGCCGACTTAGAAACGAATCGGCTCAAGGAGGCCATTCTGCCTGTCAACTTTTGAACATCTTTGACTGTCTTTGGGGTGGGTAGTCCCACAATGGCCTCTGCCTTCTCAGGATTTACTTCTGTTCCCTTCTCTGTAACCATGAATCCTAAGAACTTCCCTCATCGGATGCCAAATGAGCATTTTCTAGGGTTAACCTTCATGCCAAAGTTATCTATAATGACTAATGCCTTCCGCAAGTCTTTGGGATGTTCTTCAACAGTATTACTCTTAACCACCATATCGTCCATGTAGACTTCTACCGACTTTCTGATAAGTCCAGCGAACATGAGACTTACCAGTCTTTGGTAAGTGGCACCGACATTTTTGAGTCCGAAGGGCATTACCAAGTAGCAGAATGTGCCTGCGTCAGTAATGAAGCTAGTCTTGTCCTGGTCAGATGCCGCCATCGGGATTTGATTGTACCCCTGGTCTCCGTCTAGGGTTGATAGCAGAGCACATCCAGCAGTGGAGTCGACTAGTTGATCTATACTGGGCAAGGGATAACACTCTTCCGGGCAAGCTGTGTTAAGATCGGTGAAGTCAACACACATCCGCTATCTTCCCCCATGTTTGAGAACTAACACAACATTAGCCAACCATTTGGGGTATATGACCTCCCAAATTTGCTTTAGACTAAGGAGGCGTTGTATTTCCGAGCGAATAATTTTATTACGCTCGGGTCTCATCTTTCTCTTTTTTTGCTGTATAGGTTTGACCCCTGGTTTCACATTAAGAAAGTGCTGACATACCTTGTCGCTGATTCGCCCGGGCGGTCCTCCTTCCCACGCGAATAGGTGATGGAATTGTTGGAGAACAACAGTCAGTTGGGCTTCTACTATGGGTTCCATGTTAGTGCCCATCTTAACCACTTTCTCGGGGTGTCCTTCTACTAGTTCCACTATCTTTAATTCTTCTACGGGTTGAACCCGAACCTCTTCTGCTTTGCGTTTTTTATTGTTTCTAAGAGCGAATTCGTCCCCTTCCGAGGGAATAGCGTTCATGCGGCATTCTCTAGCCTTGGATTGACTTCCTCGGTCTTCTCCGATACCTGAGGGGGTAGGGAATTTTACCTTGAGATGCAGGGTAGAGGGGATTGCTTCGAAGGCTCGGATGGACGGCCTTCCGCATATAGCGTTGTACATTCGTGACGAGGCCTCCACCACCCAAAATTTGGTGGCTTCCGTTCTTCGAAGAGCTCATTCTCCCCATGACATCGGAAGGGTCATCGTTCCGAGGGTGCGACAAGCTTCTCCTGAGAAACCTACTAAGGGGACCTCAGCTACTTCCAGTTGTTCTTTCTTTAATCCCATATCTAAGCAGGTAGGAAGGAATAAGACATCCACATAGCTACTCGTGTCGATGAGGATCCGCTGGATTGCAAATTCGTGGATAACGGTTGTAATCACTAAGGGGTCTTCGTGGGGGTAGATTATACATTTCAGATCCTCAGACCCAAAAGTAATGCTAGGTAGCCTTGTTCCTTGAATGGAGCACACAGGGGGTCCTTGTTTTGTCCGCCTGGCTTCTTTCAGATATTTCTTCTTCTTACCTTGGGGCGCTATTGAGATATCTCCTCCCTCGATCATGTTGATTGTTCGTCCTGATGGAGCGTTATCTTCGTACAAATCTGGGGGAGTGGGTAAATTCCGCTGTCCCGCCGTCCTTTCTCGAGAGTTTCGTTGATGTTCCTCGGTCCATTCTTGGGGTCGTTGGCGTTCCGCGGTTCTCTCTCGTGGCCGGCGATGTTCCGTGGTCCTCCCTCGTGACCGGCGGCTGGGGGTCACTTCTTCTTCTTCTTGTTCCCTTCGTGACCTTTTCCATACATTTGCCTTGGGTTCCTCGGGGTTATTTTCCTTGAGGTAATTCTTCAAATATCCTGCTTCCAGAAGGCGAAGCACTTACCTTCGTAGGGTAGTGCATTCCTCGGTGGTGTGCCCGTAGGTTTTATGATATTTACAATACTTATCAGTGTTCTTATCTCAATTAGGGAATTCGGCCGGTAGGGGCCAGTGCAACTCATTGTTGCCTCTCATTACGTTAAGTACCTCCGGGGGAGCAATAGTCATCGGGGGTAACGGGACGGGTCGAAGGAATTTATTGATCACACCAGCCTCGTCTTTGCACTGGATGGGTTTTCCTTCCTTGCACTTCTCCTTAGCTTTTGCCTCTCTTTCGGAATGCTCTAGGTGCTCGTTGTCTTCCTGTTCCATACGCTTCTTCGTACCTTCCGCTTCTTCCATCAAGATGTAGACTTCTGCCTTTTGCATAAGTTCATTCATGTCCGTGACATAATTTCCCATAAGGTATCGGAAAAAATCCCTCGTTTGAAGCCCATGCGTCAATATGTCCGCTAGGATAGTTGGGCTGACGTTAGGGACATCTAACGCCTCGTCCGTGAAGTGCTTTATATACCCTCGTAGGGGTTCATCTTTCTGCTGTTTGACAGTGAAGAGATGAGTGGCGGGTTTGGGATACCTTTGGTTGCAAGAAAATTTTCGTACAAACAGGTGAGCTAGCCGATCAAAGTTTGTGACGGAGCTAGGGGAAGGTAAGTGAACCAAGCCTGAGCTCGTCCTCTAAGGGTGACAGGAAACACGCGGCATAAGACATGATCTGGGGCGGAGGATAGATCCATTCCGACCAAATATTGATTAATATGATCCTGCGGATCCCTTCCATCAGCCTCCCCGGTGTACAAGAGGACATTAACGGGCCGCATCCCCGAAGGGACAGAGGCTAAGGCAATTTTGGTAGTAAAAGGGAAAACTTTAAACGTGGGATCTTCTTTTGGGGCCATGGTTTTCTTAATATCACTCAGTTCTTTACGTAGGCCATCCATCATTCCCTATAAGGTATGATCACTGTCCCCATGATATCCCGATGGGCGAGGAATTTCTTCCCCTTGGCCCCTCATCGGGGTTCTTTCGTAATTAACATACCTTTGTGATTCTTGCAGAGGTTCGCGGTGCAAGGAGACGGGAGTAGGGCTCCATCTAGCACGGGGTGCGCTTTCTTCTGAGGGGAAGTTTCTCTGTCCGGGAGATGCAGAGGACCAGTTCCCGAAATTTCCTCCTCTTCGCTGCCCTCGTAGGGCTGTAGCGTCTACAAGTCTTTCGAAGACAGAGCGGGGAACATTAATAAAATCTCTTGTACCTGATTCGTGGTTCGACAAAGTTTCTTTCGAGTTGCTGCGGCGAGCTGGAAGACTTTCGCTTTCGAACAGATCATCCATCATATCCATTGCTTGTTGAAGTTTCTCGAGGACATATTCTATGGCGTTCCCACAGACGACGCCATTTTGTTAACAGGTTGGATATTATTCCCTATTTAACGGGTTTATTTTTGGGTTGGAACGCCCTGCCCGTAATTCAAAAGGATGGTTTTATAGAGGAGAACAAGAGATGCGAGAATATTCCTTCCTTTATTCACTGAACTTCGCTCCTCAATTTTGTGTGTATGTGATTGTATGTGTGTGTTTGAAGTTATCTTTCTTCAATCGATCACCTCCCTTTATATAGAGTTTGTTAGGGACATGTGTCGTTATGCATGTGTTTTAGTAAGGTACAGATGTCGCAATATGCGTAAAGGTGTAAAAAGATAAGATAGGGTTTATCTTTAGTCTACTAGATGCTGACTAAGCTGATCTGTGCTTCTTCTGAGGATTCCGGGGATCTCCGAGGGGTTGTTCTTCGGGATGCTAGTTTTTTCGAGGAGCCCTATATTTGGTGACGACTTGATGGACCAGTAAGGACCTTCTTCGGGTGGTGTTGTTGCTTCGGTAAGGGTTCCTTCTGGTGTAGGGACTTCTGTATATGTTCTCCGATGGGTGTCTTCGCCTTTGACTTGGGCTCCGAGGGTTGGGCATGGTTTCCGAGGGGTTTGATTTGGTCTTCGGGGTCTTGACTTGGTCTCTGAGGGCTTGAGTTGATCTCTGAGGGCTTGACTTGGCCTTCGTGAAGTGGTACTTTCTTTTTTTAAGCCCTCGTAGAGGGTCTTCCAGTAGCTCTTGTATTTAGATCTGGTTTTGTTCTTAGATTTGGTCTTCGGAGTGATGTTCCGAGGGCATTTTATGTTGAGGAGTGTTCAGCAAGGAAGTATTCTCGCAAGATTATGGGACTCGGGGTCCATTGTGGTCCCTCTTGGCGCATTAATGGATATCGGAGTCGCGTGGATTCATCGGGGTTTACTCTTTTTCCGATGTCGCGTTGATATCTTTTTTTTATTCATTGTTGACTTTCCAAGGGACGCTTAGGTATCTCCTCGGAGGTTCCTTCGTACCGCTTTGGGTCAGTGACCGATGGGTGTGGTGACATCCGAGGGGCCTCCTCATTGGGAGTGGGTACATCTCATCGGAAGTACTCGTGACAATAGTATTGTCCATATATTAATTCCTATATTTAGGACTAATATTCTTCTTAATCTTATATTTATTTTTTGGTGTTAACAATTACATTCTCCAGGAAGAGCCACTCGACTCGGTCATAAGCCTTACTCATATCCAGTTTCAACGTCATATGGCACCTCTTCCCAGTCTTTTTATTTTTTGAAAAATGATTAACCTCGAAGGCCACCAAGATATTATTTGTGATAAGGCGACCCAGAACAAAAGTAGACTGAGAAGGAGAAATAATAGAAGAGAGAAAAGGTTTTAACCAATTAGTAATAACTTTTGATGCAATCTTGAAACTCACGTTGCTAGGGCTAATCGGACGAAACTGGGTCATCAATTCAAGGTTATGACACTTAGGAATAAGAACAATATGCATAAAGTTAACACAAGGATAAAGTACACTGTCATTAAGAAAAGAAAGAACAAAACGAGTCAAGTCTCCGTCAATAATTATTCAAAATTTATGATAAGAAACAATAGAAAACCCATGAGGACCTAAGGATTTAAAATGATACATATCTTTGAGTGCTCTTTGTACCTAGTCCGTTGTAAATGGTTGGAGCAAGCTTTTGTTCACCTTAGGGCTGACCCGCACGCTGACATCTTGCAACACATCCTCAATAGCCGCCTCCGAAGGAACGTTTAACTGAAAAATAGTAGTGAAATAATCAGTTGCTAACTGATAATCTCGGACAAATTAGTGTGTAGTATACCTTGTTAGACATTAACTTATGTACGGGGTTGGTGACGAAACGGGCGCCATACATTAACAGCACATTTGGTTGCCCTTAACAGCCCATATTAATTAAATAGTGTGGGTTTATACCACATTTAGTTGGCAAATAAAAGGTAGAAGGGGCCCAAGATAAATTGTCTTTTTAGAGCATTTTCTAAGATAGCTAATCTCACCCTCCCCCCCCCCCCCCCCCCCATGATAATTTAATGCCACAACTACCAACTTCAGTCACTCAAGTTAAATACCGTTTTGCCACCACTTTTTCAAAAAAAATTACATTTTCCTACCCCTAAAAAGGTGCTTACCTCACAATTGAGTGACATAAAGTAGAATCACGAATTACGAAGCAACTTAAGGTAGTTTTAGTAATTCACGAAATTATGTGGATGTGTATGTGCAACCAAACATGAGTTTTAGTAAAATTAAAGGCTAGAAGGTGGGTTTTTTTTTGCAACCAAATGTAAGATTAATTGTTTTATTTAGTATAATTTTGACACTAAATTATATGGGTTTTCAGCTCATGGGGCAACCAAATGTGCCGTAATTTTATATTTGAACAATACTAGGTATCTTTCAACTTCCAAGGATCAAATACAAAATGTATAAGATTTTAACAGTTCAAGAGTAACTGAATTTTGGTTGGAATTGATAGACATTTCTTCCTGTCTATTTCATTTCAATCGAGTGGAAAGTTATTTTGAATGTACAACTACATTGATGATAAGAAAGTGTACAATAGAGGGGATTATTGAACCTTTTTCTTTTCTTTTTATCACTCCAACGTAATATTTTCAAGGTTTCACAAAAAAAAAAAGTAATATTATCAAGAAAAAAAAACCATTTTGCTCTCTCAACTATGGCTCTTTGTTATTTACACACTAAACTTTAGCTTAGTCATTTTCCTCCTTCAACTATTTTAATCACATTACTTTTTCCCCTCCTACATAATTAACCCTTAAAGCGACCGTAAAATCGTCACATGCCCAATGCATGCTAGATTTACAAGGGCAAAATAGTACATTTGACTTGCTCTATCTCCAATAGCTTTATCATCTCTCTCAGCAAATTTGGGCATTATAATATGCACACAACTCTCCAAGGGGTTGTCACCATTGCTTCGCCTCAATCAAAGTGTGCCTTGTTCAACAAAATGATGTTTTTGTCATTGCACCCGAAATGATTTATTGA
This sequence comes from Linaria vulgaris, assembly GCA_948329865.1. Taxonomy (NCBI): domain Eukaryota; kingdom Viridiplantae; phylum Streptophyta; class Magnoliopsida; order Lamiales; family Plantaginaceae; genus Linaria; species Linaria vulgaris. The sequence goes on from OX415254.1 coordinate 91,567,198, forward strand.
CTCGACCCGCTTGCACCTAAACTCTCTGCGCATTTTTTTGCTCTCCTCTTGCAACCTAATTTGCAAAAATATTCTTCATTACAAGAGTTGGTTCTTGGGGAATACGTTACAACTTATTATAATTATAAGGAGAGAATAGAGATTGCTTCTTTACCACGAAGATTTTTCTCCGTCTAAATGTGGAAGATAAAATATTTTAACATGCCTCAAAATTAACACAATTTGCTTGGAATTGTTAGACTTCTCTACTCCTCTCTCTTTAATTTTCACTTGGGTTAAAAGCTTTTCAAATGTACAACGCCATTGATAAGGAAATGTACAATAGAGGGGGATTCTTGAACCCTTTTCTTTTTATCTCTCCAATAATATTACGGAAGATGCTCGTTTTTTGTTGGAATTCCTATGCTAGGTGAATCAAGGGGGTGATGATGATGGTAATTTGAGTTTTAGAATTAGTGTTAGGTGTTATAATATGAATTTGGAAGAGGAAAAATGATTCAGGACATGTTATGATTTTGGGATTTTAACCTTTTTACTATTGGAGCAATTTGAATATACTATTTTGCACTTACAAAATCGACATACTTTGGGCACATGATGGTTTTACGATATTTTTTAGGACTTAATTATGTCGAAGGAGGAAATGTGATGTTATTAAGATAGTTGAGGGGGTTAGTAACGAAATTAAAAGTTCGGAGAGTAAGTTAAAAATAACAGTAAATTAGGGAGCAAAGTGATTTTCCCCGTGATATCAATTATATTTTAGAAACAAAACACTTGAAACACATATTTTGGGAGCTTTTGGGATAACAAGCATTGAAAATGGGGTTTACATAGAGTTCGTTGTCCTCCGCAAAAAAAACAAGTTCACTTTTAGTTATCTAGTGAATTATAAGAGTCATAAAAAGTTGACGTGATTAGAATATACCTTCACCTAAATAACTCGATATGAATTGCGTGACATATAATTTAAATCAATGACATAAACATGTTCGTTTGAGGTGAGCTCTATAGTGACTATGATGCGCAAGAGCGCCTATAAAGTACACTTGGAGACTAGAATTGTTGCATGTTAGGGTGTCGAGCAACAAGAATTGGGTAAGGTTTGTATTTGAGATTAGCAAAGCCTTCTTGGACTACTCACGGTTTGGAATGAGAATTCCTAACATAACCGCGCTACGAGCTAGAGTAAAATTATATCTCATTTGTAGATATTATGGAACTAGGGAGTAGAATTGGAATTTTTTTTTTTGAACTATACAAGTACCTTTTTTTGGTAATTAACTATACTAGTACTTGCCCTTTATTTGTACAACTCAATAATGCACTAAAATTATATTACCAGGTATATGAACCGTTACCATCTTCTTTACATGAAATTCACTAGAGTAAATAATGTTTTACTTTTACCAAAAATGAAATGAAAATAAATTACTTGTGGCCGGGTGTAAATATAATAATAACATGTGCGCACCACAGTCACACGTGAATTCTGTAACGTGGTGATATACGTACACAAAGCAGGGCGGGGTCCATATTGTTGACCAGATACGTCCTTTTCTTGCTTTTTCTTTCGACATGTTCAAAACCTGAATAAATTGCAACGTTGGGCTTTGCTCTAATTAGGATTATTGCACTTCTTTTTTAACAATATAGTAGTTATTATATTTAATTATCACGAGAGTTTTGTTGCAGTTAAATGAGAGGGACCGCAAGTATAAAAAAACAAAATGGAGGGACTGTGAGTGGAACTTGGTGACATGTTGATGATTTAATTAATATTCAGACCTCTAATTTCACATGATATTTTTTAAAGTACTCGGAAACATTCCTGCTATTATTTGGTCCTCGAATTTTGTAATATTACTCTCAACATTTTTTTTTTTATAATCATACTTTCAACACTTCTTATCCTTAAAACTTATATATCTACATTGTTATATTATTGACGTCATGTTAAGCCATGTTGACATCAATTTTTTGATTTCATTATTTATCCTTAGACACACAATTATATTTTTGTCATTAGTTAGAATATAATTGTTATTTATTTTAGTTTTATCATTATTTAAATTCTATATCTATATTTAAGTGATAATCTTAACAACACAAATTCATTATATTAAATTAAAATAAAGGTTAATCACGCGAGAACTATATGCCAACGTTTCTAATATATATATATATATATATATATATAATATGTGTGTATTTATATATGTATATACTGATAAATTAGATAGATAAATATAGATAGAGGGAGTATTAATGTCAATTACGTTTGGATTCTTTTGGAGAAATAGAATTATGACGTTAACGTAACCTTCATTAAAAATGGGGCATTTGGTTCTTTTTCAACTAATTCGAGTTAGTGTTACATTTTTCTTTGATAATTACTTTGTTTATAGTTTTCATTTTAAAAACTTAAGTTATGACCGATCTAATTTACTTTTCCGTTTTTCCTTCGTTTCTTCCTTTGCTTATGAAAGATTGAAAGTAACATTTGAAAGACATCAAAATCACCCATAAATTCGTTGGTTGTCCCAATCACAAAAGGTTAGAAAGTAAACCATTTTCCAGTTACTTCTTAGAAAGCATACCACAATTCAACATTGTACAACGCGACAACGCGACCATTTTTTTCTTTCAAGATCTTTGTCAAAAGTTTGAAACATAGACATATTCTTCATGTGGTACACATTATATACATATACATAAATATGAATTTATCTTTCTTCTTTTGGTACAAACATATGAATTTATCAACAGACATAATTGCAGTTCCAAAAGTGCATTTTATTCTAAAATTTTGAAGATTTAGTTTTTGATATTTCACATATTATTTTGCAAACGATACTAATCAACTCTAGCGATCTAATTTTGTTTTGCATTCCTTTAATTTTGTCAGAATTCCAGACAACCAAGCGAGGTTCAAAGACATTTATTTATAAGCTACAGAGATTTTAAAGTAAGAACAAATTTAGGCAGTTAAAATATTATCTTGTGACGCCCTATAAATACTAAATATCAAAATAGGCGTGTGATGTGGTTTCGCTATGCCAAATTGCTAATGTGCTGTCCTTCTTATAGCCTGCCCGAAATGTTTAAGCCAAATAGCCTTTAACTTTTTTAAAAAATATAATAATTAAACTATATGCTTTTTAATTCAGATGTAAATTAATTGCGGTGGTGTTTAAAGCTATAGAGAAATACGGTATTAACAAAATTATTTAAATTTTCAACAACTACATGGTACTTATCCCACTACAGTACTTATCCGCAAATTGTTTAGTATCGTGCCCCTTGACTGTCAATATCATATGGATTTTACTCAAAACTAAAATTTATTAGAAATTGACATATGATTCAAAAATTAACTTCTATTCACAGAAAATGCAATAAAAGTTTCCTTCAGTGAGCGAAAAATAATCTGTTTAATTAGGAGGAACTATGGACATTTATCCGAAGATAATATATATATATATATATATATATATATGTGTGTGTGTGTGTGTGTGTGTGTGTGTTTGCATTTAGCAAAATAATATTCCTCTTTTTATTTCATATATAATATAGAGGCTAAGGTTTTAAGATCTTTTATGCATTGTAAATTATTCGTGCCGTTTTCATGTCCGTGTCAAACACACCAATTTCTAGACCTTTGTTTCAAGAATACATGTTGCCTGCGCCATGATCATGATATCTTTTAAAAAAAAATTTAAAATATAGTTCCTTGATGTAAGAAAGTCAAACAGTACTCATAAAAAAATAAGCACCGCCTCTCATGCATTATAACTACAGAACTACTTATTACGGCCTAATCTAATCTAAAAATTAAAATAATTATCTAACAACTCTTTGCCCTTGTTTCTTTCAAAATAGAATCAATTTCGGTCTACGTAACATCCAATTTTTGTCTGCTTTCATACAATTTGCCATATTGCACTTTACCCAGTGGCACTGCAACGGGCAACCACTAGAAAATTCCCATTCTGAACATATAGCCTATATATATAGCTGGACTGGACGCATGATTTGATCTCTCTAGTTTTAAAAGTGATTTTTTACAGTATTTATTTAATTTCGATGTGTCTTTTGCAAGTATATAATATATATGTATCTTTCTCCATGTAATGGGAAATTAGTCGACTGTCACTGAATGCTGTAACTTTTTTCCAGTGTTATGAATTATGAGTGAAACTTGTACGCAAAGGGAAAAAGCCAAAAAGTGTCACAAGCTGCTGAGGTCTGCAATCTATTCTGCAAAGCTCATGCCTCTCTGCAAGTAATTTATTTGTGTTATTTCTGTTGAGGAGTAAATATGATGGTCAGTATCAGAGGCAACAGCTTATTAACTTGTACCAATTTATCAAAAAGAAAATATTTACTTGTACCAATTAAATATAAGAAATTTAATACTGAAAAATTTCTGAATCTAGGGTACCAAAAAATGAAAGCCCACACTACAAGAATGTAGCAATTTAACTTTGAACAATTCACTAGGTAAATAGCAAATTCGCTTGCTGATTTCAAATTTACCAAGCGAAATATTGGTTACCAGGTGTCGAAGCAATAGGTGTCGAAGGTAACATTTAGCAAGCGAAAATTTCACTGAAACACACGTGTATATTTACCAAGCGAAAAGAAGGTTGAAAGTGTCCAGCAAAGATTTGCAAGCGAACTTTCGCTTGGAACCTACGTGTACATTGCAAGCAGATAAGTTGATGACAAGGTCCAACACTGACTATTTGCAAGCGCATTTTCGCTTGCAAGGCCATGTGTAAAATTACTTCACCTGAAGAGTGAGTACGTATTTACGTTGTATTGTACCAAAGCTACCAAGCGATATTTCGCTTGCCAATTCATTATACATACCAAATATTTGAAATTAAACGCGCGGCAATTAGTTAGCGCCTTTGTTTTTGAATAAACTTGCCAAGCGAAAATTCGCTTGGTAAAATAGGTTCCAGGTTAATAAAAAAAAATGGCGCGCACAATACGCACCATTATTGTTAATTTAGAGCTTATTTAATTACATTTAAATTATATATAAATTATACACACGATTTAATTCTATATAAACTATAAACCCAATTTTAACTATATATAAACTATACACCCAATGTAATTATGTATATATATATAAATCATTAGGAAAAGTAACAATTATACAAAATTAAACATAAAACTAATAGCAAAAGTAATAATAAAGTTTAGCATAAATTATCACTAAAATATTGATGTATAAACAAACAAAAACTATATAATGTAACCAAAGATGAACAAAAGAAAAAATAAAGGGAAGTAGAAAGAAGAATCAAAACTTACAAAAGAGAAATAATCAAAGTATAAAAAATAATAAAGTGTAGCAAAAGATTAATCAAATCTTATCAAATATAGAGTACTAAGTCATGATTTCTCAAACCAAAATAAATAATCAAAATAAAAAATATTTATATAAGAAATTTAAAGATGAGATTAGAAGAAGGATTTAGATGTGAAGATTGTGGGAAGAAATATTTGATGAAAAATGAAATGGTGGAAGTGGGGTATTTATAAGAGAAATGGTGAAAAAATCGTAGATGTACAGTAATTAGCAAGCAAAAATTCCCTTGCCAAGTCACGCGGATCATTGAGTTGACGGACAAAAGAAACACAAAGAAACACAAGAACAAGGATCAGTGACTTGACGCTTACCAAGCGAATAAGTGATTGCAAAATGTAGAGTTCGCAGTTTGCAAGCAGATGTTTGCTGGAAACTGCCTAGTCAGTTTTACCAAGCGAATTAGTGATTGCACATTTTACAGTTCGCATATTGCAAGCAGATTTTCGTTGGAAACTACCTTAGTCAGCATGTTCCAAGCGATTTGTCTCTTGCTGGGTTTTGTCATCCTTCATTTCTTAATTAATCTCTCAGATCTAGCTTCATCTTTGTAGATTGAAATTTTCCTTTCCTCCTTATCACAAAGCAAACTCGAGATTTTCGAGATTTATCAAAAAACTTATTCTAAACCATTGGTTCATCCTTCTCAACCATCTCGGGTCCAAGAGGTATGTATTGTACCCTTTTTTTCCTTTTAGCATGTTAATTTATTTTATTTGTGAGTTAAAAGTTTAATTTCGGTAGTTTGATTTATCGTTGCTTATGGAATTGAGAGTGAAATTCGTTCACATATATTAATTGACACGAATATGAATGGTGTTTGTTGTGATATCTGTGTAGATTGAAAATGTACAACAACGAAGATCGGGGTTGAATGTATGATAGAATGAGTGGAGGAAATATTAGTAATAATTTCATATGGGGTGTTGAAATATTTCTGGAGTATGTACTCGGTCAACCAAGTCTCATTGATAGGGGTAAGGTTAGGTGTCCTTGCGCAAAATGTCGTAACAGTAAGTTTCAGTTGCCCGACAATATTAGATGTCATTTATACAGTAAGGGATTTGTTCCACATTATTACGTATGGATTTGTCATGGCGAGACTATGAACAACAATAATTTGGGTTTGAATACCTACGACGTTGGATAGCCATCTGGTAATTTGGGAGGCATTTTGAAGATATGTACGACACTGTTCCTGCTACCACGATTCGTATGAGAGAAATGGTGGACGATGCATTTGGGGGTTGTTTTGAAAATGTTCATTACAATATGGCCGCAGATGATGAGCCAACAGAGGAGGCAACAACTTTTTTTAAGATGTTGGGCAAAGCGGAGGAAATGATCCACGACGGTATTGAGATGACTGTATTAGAATGGGTCGCCAAATTCATGACAAGGAAGATAAAGCACGATTGGACCGAAAGCAGTTGTGATGACATGCTAGACATTTCGAGGGCCCTGCTAAGTCATGAGGATCGAATGAAAATCCCCGATACTTTTTACCACTGTAAGCGTCTTCTTAAAGATTTAGGAATGGAATGCATACAATACGATGTGTGTCCTAATAATTGTTTCCTCTATTATGGTGAATTCGAAAGTGATGCTTACGACTGTTGTCCTACATGTAAAACATCAAGATGGAAAGTTCATACTAGCACAAGAAATCGGGCCAAACGTGTTTCACGAAAGAAATTGTGGTACTTCCCACTCACCCCTCGATTGCAGAGGTTGTACATGTCACGCGCCACAGCTGAACACATGACATGGCATTTGAAATGTCGAGGGGATAATGATACAATGATACACCCTGCTGCTGGTGAAGCGTGGAAGTCTTTTGACGCAACGTACCCTGATTACGCATCTGAGGCAAGAAATGTTAGGCTCGGACTTTGCACTGAAAGTTTCTGTCCTTGGGGAAACTCTTCTAAGTCTTATTCGTGTTGGCCAGTGTTTGTGACACCCTACAATCTCCCCCTGGTATGTGCATGAGAAAGGAGTATATATTTCTAAGCTTATTGATTGCTGGTCCATTGAGTCCCGGTAAGAACATCGACGTGATGCTACGACCGTTGATTGACGAACTCTGCTCATTATGGAAGAACGGAGCTCCTACTTAATATAGCTTTCGAAAGGAAACTTTTGTTATGCGGGCTCATGTAATGTGGACAATTAGTGATTTCCCTGCGTATGGTATGCTATCGCAGTGGAGTACCCATGGTAAGTTTGCTTGTCCATATTGGATCGAAAATGGAAGGAAGCACTCTTGGTTCGATTGTCATCGGCGATTTCTGCCCCCCGATAATGAATTGAGATGGAATACTAAAGATTTCACCAAAGAGCAGGATGAAAGCGATATGCCGTTGCATCGGAGATTGGGGACAGAAATGTGGGAACACGTGAGTACCCTCCCTAATATGCCTTTTGGGAAATCAAAGAAAGTTGTCCAGGGAGTTGGTATGTATCACAATTGGCAGCGACGCAATATATTTTGGGAACTTCCTTATTGGGTGTCAAATATGATTCGACACAACCTCGACGTAATGCATTGCGAGAAGAACTTCTTTGATAATATTAAAAACACTGTGATGGATGATCCTGAAAAAACGAAGGACAATCTGAAAGCCAGAAGGGACCTTGCCTTGTACACAAACCGTTCTACGTTGTTTGTCGATGAAGGTGTTACGACTAAAAGAAAGGCAAGGTACTGCTTGAGCAAGGATCAAAAAATAGCGGTTTGCAACTGGCTTCAAGGTATTAAGTTTCCAGATGGTTTTGTGTCAAATTTAGCTAGTTGTGTTCAAATGCCCCAAATTCGATTAGCAGGGATGAAAAGTCACGACTGTCACGTGTTCATGCAACGGTTGATCCATGTTGCATTTCGTGACTTCTTACCCGAATTCATTTGGGGCCCATTAGTTGAGGTTAGTCTTTTCTTCAGAGCTTTATGTGCTCGTGGCGTAAGTAGAAAGAAAATGGAGGAGTTGGAGAGTTCGATTGTGCTTACTATGTGCAAATTGGAGAAAATATTTCCGCCTTCATTTTTTGATTCAATGGAACATTTGGCTATTCACCTTCCCTGGGAGGCCAAGGTTGGAGGTCATGTCCATTACAGATGGATGTATCCGTTTGAAAGGAATAATAATTTTATACAGTTTTTTATTGCTTTGTACAATTAAACTCATTTACAAGTTTTAACGTTGGTTTGTAATAGTTGGTTTCAGGCAGATGCATGATTTAAAGAAATCTGTCAAAAATAGGAATTTTGTGGTAGGATCAATAAGTGAGAAGTTTATTCTTTCAGAAATCACCAATTTCCTAGAACACTATTTCGAAGACACGTTCAAAACCAGGAAAAATCAATTGAACAGGAATGAAGTTGCGGTTAATACCGACTACAATAATAAGCTTTCAATCTTCCATAGGAATGGAGAAGTCATGGGGGCGGGAAAAAGAAAACAATTATCAACATTGGAGTACCAGGCGGTTGAGCTATACGTAGTACTAAATTGCTCAGAGTTGGGGCCATGGTTAAGGTACAATTTCTTCGTTATTTAATTTCATTGTCCTTTAACAGTAAGGTTTTAAATTCTATTTATTAGTTATTGTTTATATACCCGATGTGTAGGATGTTTGATGAGCAAATGTGTATCGGTGTTCCGCAAGGCATGATTCAAGCGCGGCATAACATGCATTTTGTGCAATGGTTGAAACAAATTGTTGGGTCGGGATACTATAATGTAGATACGCGCATTGCACATTTAGTACACGGTCCATGTACGGCTGCGAGGGCATTCAGTGGGTACAAAGTAAACGGTTGCAGATTTCAAACTGTTGAGGAATCAAATACGAAAGGAACAAACAACAGTGGAGTTTATGTTAAGGGTGCAACCGATGATCCAGAAGAGTTGAATTACTACGGAATGCTTCGAGAGGTCGTAGAGGTTGATTATCTTGGGAGTGGTCGTGTACTAACCGTGGTTCTTTTCAAATGTGATTGGTTTGATTTGACAACAGGGATTAAAGTGCACCTGACTTACAAGTTGGTTGACATTGATCCTAATAAGCGTCTCTAAACCAATGAATCAGAGCCATTCATTCTTGCGAGTCAAGCTCAACAAGCTTGTTATTTTCCATATGCATGTCAAAATCCGCACGTTCCATCTTCATCACATTCGCCTGAACCACCCGCGCCCCCTGCACCATCTTCATCACATTCGTCATCCAAATCATCAGTAGGCATATTCAATTTCTCATACAGACGTTTCAACTTCTTTTCCGCACGTTCCATCTTCTTCTGCTGTCCCTCAATCAACTTGGCATGTGCGGCAAGCTGCGACTTCTGGGCAGCATTATCCTGTCGATGGGCAACATTGTCCATCTGAAGTTGTACAATCAATGCTGCTGCTCTTTGAATGTCCGCCTTCGATGCCCATGTGTTAATATATTTGGGGTATTTTCGAACACCCTTAAAGCCAACAATCTCGGGGTCCCCACATGTCGAAAAACCAGGAACAAACCCCTTCTTTCCACCCCTGTAGCCTCTAACCACTGAGGCAAACAGATCGGATCCCACTCTTTCGGGTCAGGCCCGTACTCTTGAACGCACAACTCCAAGTATTTGAGCTATTATAAAGCAAACATATATGATATAATTAAACTAGTGTCTTACAAGTCCTAATTAACTAATATAACAAAAACACTCACGTATACTTGTCGAGCCCAAGGAGTAGTCCACTTTTGCTTTTTATTGGCGTCGATTATGCAATGTGTCCTTAGCCACACCGCTGATTGCGGGACTAAGTCTGAGTTCCCTCCATAGAATTCTTCCCCCTGTTCAAACAATTTTGATTACTTATTGTTGAAATAAGAGTACTACAAAAAATGCGTTACTTATATCATAGAAAATAATTAAGAGACATACCAGTCGTTCCCTATGAATGCCCTGCGCAATAGACCCCCCGACGTATGTGAGGCCTTTTCGTTTCGTTCTATTCTTTTTGGCTTGCTTCGACCTTTTTATGGACTTTGGGTCCCTCCAATGCTTGATAGCATTTTTTAAATGCTCTTTTGTCATCCATAGCTTTTTATTTTTCAGCTTGGACTTGTCAGTCTTGTATTGGATCCACCATCTTTTTGCACTGTTCATGCCTTCTTGATAACTTTTCTGGGCAATTTTATTGAAGCAGATATCAACTATGGCGTCATCATTATCTGTCCACTGCCAATGTTGCTGCAATAATTTTAAAGTTCATAAAAGTCAGTACAATTCATTTGTAAACAATTAGATGATACCACAACGTAATAAACAATTAAACAATATAACAATATACCCCAAACTGTGTCTTAGCATCCTTCATTTCCTCTGTTGTGAAGTTCCTCCAAGACATTTTGTTAGCGCCTCGCATAACTCGCTTCACAATATTGCCAACCAAGCTAATGGCCCGTGGGTCTGCATAACACCCATCCTTACACAACGTAAGCCCCAACTTACCCCCAGAGTTTTCAGGCACAGGCAAACCAATCCCGCCTCCCCTTGTTCCCGTAACGACATCATCAATAGTATCCACCAACGCCAACTCCTCCTCCTCTGTCATCGTAGGAGTATCATCAACCACATCGTCAACATGGTTTTGATCTGTCACAACACCACCAAAAGTCACATTCGGATCCCCCGGCAACTCCCGCTCCTCGCCCTCCACATCCTCGTAGAAGTAACTCACCTCTGCCGCTAAAGCCTCCATGTAGGGGTTCTCAAAAAGCTGCTCTGCCTCATCTGCCGACGGAAGATCGCCCTCGTGTGGCATGGATCGTGTGTCTGACGTTGAATCTCCTCGGGCTCCAGATCCTCTAGATGGATAGGTCCCTAAAACAGACTGGAATCCTCTAAATGGTTGTGCCCCGACAGCCCCTTGAGGCCTGAATCCTCCAGACGGTGCTGTACCTGCTGCCATGGGATCAAAACATGGTGGAAATGGCAAAAAGGGCGCTGGAAAGAAACCACTCGGATTGGGAAATGGACCACCAGGATACATCATCGGTGGCGTCATCCCACTGCCGTCAAGACTGGTAACCGGCTGTGACATCCCTCCCCACATCGGAGTCGGCATACACTGCTGATACCCATGCATCATCATCGGTGGCTGCATATACGGCTGAAACTGTGGCATGAATGGCTGCTGTCCAGCAGCATGAGGCATGAATGGTTGCGGTCCACCAGCATGTGGCATACGTTGTCGCTCACTCTGCGACATCTGAGATACATCAGAGGTAGGATATGTAGGCGGGGGGTAGCTCCCCGTGGTCTTGCAACATCTGGGGCCCTACTGCGCGGGGTGGCCTGATCGGATGATAAGCCTCCTCTCACAGCTGATCCGTCTCGCTGTGACGGGATCTAAAAAGAAGCCTCGTCTCTGCGGGGACGAGGACCTCGAGACGGACCTATATCTCCCTTCGTCGATCCTCCCACTGCTGATCCACCTCGCTGCAATGGAATCTGAAAAGGAGCCTCGTCTGTGCCGAGACGAGGAGGTCGAGACGGACCTGTAGCTCTCTGGCTAGAACTCGTCGGTTTAGTACGTGCCATCTACAATACAATATAATCAGCATTAAAATCAGCATATAATCAGCATTAAAATCAGCACACAAACACACATATGTGCACTAACAGGCTGTTTGTGCACTAACACAAACACACATGGGGGGAGGAGGGGTAGAGCGGCATGTAGGAATTTACAAGTGACAGAGGTGGTGTGTGATATTTAAATTTTATGAGAATTATAAATTAGGAGGGTTTATGGTGTCTTACTCTCTACAAACATAATTATAGAATTCATATTATTGTTGTGTAAACTGTAAACAGATAACCAAGTATTTCAACAACTTTGTGACTGTCAAGCACAATATCATTTACAACAGGCAGAAGGCACAAGCAACACTGCTTTCATTCTCATCAAAATCTCAAGAGACAGTAAGCTTCCCACAATCAAAACTAGCCTTTTTCAACAAAATTCCAGCCTAAAACTTAGCCATTTTGTCCCTTAAAAAGTTCACCACAACATTATTCTTCTGCTACATGAAACCTACCATGTATGACATAGTAATTAGATCAATGCATCTCCATCTCCTCTCCCTTGCAAACTGTTCTAGTCCTTTACAGGTGTTGGGTGTTCAAAATTAATGAAAACTATATAAGAATCATTTTAGTTTGTATGTCTTGAAAATAATAATACAGAGGTGTTGGGTGTTCAAAATTAATGAAAACTATATAAGAATCATTTTAGTTTGTATGTCTTGAAAATAATAATACAGCTGTGACAAGAGTACACGATTTCACGATTCAGGTCATAAAAGGGAAACTTAATTGAAAAATCATGAACAATAGTAGGATTATAGTACTTCATTTTGTAAAGTAAGACTTCATTTTCACAACACCAAATAATCTCTTGTAGTAAATCTATAATCAACTTCTTAGCACCATGATTAAGAAATTTGGCATTCAAAGTTTCACTAGCAAAATCCCTAATCCAATTACTAGCTAAACATCAAATTAGTTTATCGAAACTTGTAAATCAGGCTAAGAACATTAAACAAAATCAAAACTTGCAGTACTCCCAATTCGAACAACAATTTCGGGTAGCAATGACAAAATTTGCAGAAAACAGAAACATCCCCAATTCGCACTAACCAAATCTGAAGATTTATGGGACAAAATCATAAATTAGTTAAACATGCATGTACCTTTGTAATATTTCCAGGTTTTGCAAGCGAACGGCGGCGGAATCGGAGCTCTTCGCGGCGGATTTGGCGGCAGTCGAGGGTTGCTGAATTTGGGAGTATGAACAAATAGGGCTGGTAAGTGGGGAGTGAGGGTTTAATTAGATTAATATGACGTGGAATTTGCGAGCGAAAATTGGCTGACAAAACGCTGACGTGGTTATACCAAGCGATAATTAGGTTGGCTGGTATTTGCAAGCGAAAATTGGCTTGCACAAGGCTGACGTGGTTATACCAAGCGAAAATTGGGTTGGCAATTATGTAAATAAAGTGTTTTAATTAAGCAATTTCAGTTATTTGTTTAATTTCAAATAACTTAATTTAATTAGACAATTATTTAAGAAATCTTAATTACTATAATATACAAAGTCAATTTCAAGTGAGAAATTTTGATTACTGAAATATACTTAGTCAATTTCAAGTGAGAAATTTTAATTAGACAATTTTTATTAGCAACTTTCATTAGGCAATTTGATTTTGTATTAGACAATTTTAATTAGAAATACTCAAGTAGGTAATTTTAATTAGGCAATTGATTGGCCAATATTGAGGAGTTATATATATATATATATATATTTTCATTAAATTTATTTCTTCAATTATACATTATTTGAAGTTATTTTTAAAAGAAAAACAATTATACATATATTTGCAAGCGGATTTTTGCAATGAAATACTGATGTGGTAGTTTGCAAGCGAAAATCTAGTAGTGGAGAATGCTGATGTGGCGCAATGAAATAATCATTTTTGCTTAGTCAGCTTTCCAAGCGAATAGATGCTCGCAAATCAACTTTCATTCGAAATTTCGCTTGCAAGCTCCTTAGCTGGATATTACCATCCGTTTTTAACTTTTGCAACCAAATATTTAGTTGGAAACTTTTCCCTTTGAATTTTCGCTTGCAAACCAGCGAAGCTAAAATTGAACATTCTTGTAGTGCCACGGTCATACTTACAGTAATTATTACAGAACGGTTTTACTTTTACCTAATAATTTAACTTTTGAAACAATAGTCAATTGCAGCCTCGCTTCCCTGCGTGTAGATCCTATATATTTTACTTTTTTACTACGTAAATGATTTCATTAAAAACTCTAATGTTAGTTAGTACTTTATCATGTTTGTGACATAACTCTATAGATACTGTCCTACGAGGTAAACAACGTCACGTTGAAACAAATATTTTGTTCTGCAAAAAAAGAAACCAAATAGTTTATATTTTATACATCAAATACTATACGCGCACGTATGAAAGATACATACATATGCAAACATACAAACTTGCAAACTTAAAAACTCCTCGCACGGTAGACACTAGCCATAACTTGTTGCATGACAATATGCAAGTAAATAAATGACACAAATAAATTCAGCGTATTGAGATTATCCATGTATATTCTATTGTATTCACAATTACTAGTTCATGCTAGGAAGTCATATAAACAATTGTCTTCTATTAAGATTGAATGAACAACCCGCGTGTGTAAAAAATATCCATGAGCCTAATCAACTAAGATTTTAAGTAAAGGTGTCACGTCAAATCCATTAACATGCAAAGGAAAATAAAATCTGGCCATTAACATGTATTCTCAATTAACTTAAGGGCTAAAATAATTTTCATTGCTAAGTTGTCCCGGTCCTAAGTTCTATAACACGCCACCATGATCAGTGAAGATTTTCTCATATGTTATAAGTATAATATATTTCCTTTTAGCTATGCATACAAACAAGTGTTTGTTGGAATTGGTGACTATTACTGAATTTCATCAATGTAAAACAACAAATTAAAGTTCAAAAAAGCATGGCAAAAATGCGATATTGATAAGAAATTCTCGAATCCAGCTCGACATTACCGAATCGTTCAAATAGAGCTTCATTCAATAAACTGCCCCACTTTTAATATTATCAAATCAAACGTGTTTGTAGTGTAGTTGTCGACTTAAGTCGTATCAAAGTTTAATCACATCATGGAAAAGCCAAGTCGCTGGTCTGCATATGAATAATGAAAATTTGATTGTACATTCTTAATAATTTACAAATAGATTGTTCTGAGAAATATCTATTTAAGATTAATTAATGTTGGGACCAATTCTTGGCAAGTGGCTCATGCTGGTTTTTCAATTCGCTAAGGATATGATACTGTGTCCTTTCATTCAGATATCTCCTGAGTCCTGACTAACCAACACATACTCGACACAAAATGTCGAAAGAAAATTTTGCTGGAATTAATTGAAATGGACTTCTCTTATGTACTTGACTGAGGATTTTAATGACATGTCCAATTCAATACAAAAGGAAAAGGTATCAACATGTGTAATCTCAGAAAGGGTCAGAGGTTCAGAGCCTCATAAGTGTCTGATCACTTTCTGTTATATATGGATCTTCCGAACAAGAAAAGAAATGCACAACACGACTATACGTTGTAACTCATAATTTGTATCGGTTTTTCCTGGTAAAACACAATCAAATTTACTCGTAGTGGCTAATTAAAGTTCTAATAATACAATCTATAGCTATCAACAAACACACAACAATACATCTTGATTCATGAAGGAAAACAGAAAGATTGAGATTATTATTGAACAATTTGGATCAAATTTACAGAATTGGCCTGGAAAACTCATGAGGGAGTTTGTTGGAGTGAAAAATAACAGAATGTGACAAGTGGTGGAGCGTGTGAGGATTTATATAACTAATCAAGGTGATTAAGCTAATTACAAATAACTGACTCGAGTTTCTAAATCAGGAAAGTTGTTACATAGCTAACTAATATAAGTTTAAATATTTGCTATAAAAAGAAAGTTAAAAATAAATATTTATTTAGATAGTTTAACACCACTGCAAGCTAGACATGTATGTTGAGAAGGCCAAGCTTGGAATAAGTTCCTTGAAAGGTTAATGAGGCAGAGGTTTAGTGAAAACATCTGCTACACTACAACAAAAATGGCCTATAGTGGCACACTACTAGTGACATTTAGTTTAAAATGACACAATTAGTTAATTAGATGGCCTTTCAAAAATTGTCATTATATCTGATACATTAGTGACATTGACTTAAAAGTATTAATGACATTGGTTTAAGAACCCACCCTAATTTATATAATGTCATTTTTAAAAAACGCCACTTACGATTAATAAATTAGTGACATTAGCACACACTAATTAATGACAACAAGTTGATAATGTCACTGTAAATCTATGTCATGTCATTCTTTTAAAACGCCACATATAGTTAAATTATTAGTGACATTAGTTAATAAGAATTAATGATACTAATTTGAAGATGTCACTATACATTAATATAATGTCAATTTTAAGAAGTATCACGTTTAAGTAATGTATTAGTGACATTAACTTTGTGATAATTAATAACATTAGCTTTAAAATATCACAATAATATGATGTTATGTTTGAAAAAAATAAAGAAGTCGTTAAGCTTGAATCTACAATCTACATCACGTGCAAGCAAAAAAATCTTTTGAATTGAAATTAAACTAACCGAAGAAAAGTTTGACTAATAAGTAGCCAAGGAAATTAAAATTGTAAAAGAGGAAAGATTTTGAAACAAAAAGGGAAAAAAGAAAAGGGGAAAAGGGAAGAACGAGAACCAAACAAAATAAAACATAGTAAAAGTAAAAGAAAGAAACAAAAGTTGTTAAAGAAAAAACAATTATCGTTTCTCCCCCGCCAAAGACTCAGCTCAGCCGCCGTGATTTTTTTCCCAACGCCGTTGCTACTACTCTTTGCAAAAGTTGCTCGATTGTCGCTGCTTCTACTTTTTGCACTGTTGTTGGATTGCGTTTTCACTGCCGCTCCTCGATTACCGTTGGTGCTGCTCGATTGTCGCTGTTGTTGCTCGATTGTTGTTGTTGGTGGTCGATTGACTCTGTTTTTTCTCCTATTGTCGTTGTTGTTGCCGGTCGATGTTGTTGCTGGTCGCTGCTGCTATTCTTGCCAAGAAAAGTTTGGTAAGAATTGATTTGCAATAGGTTATTTCTATTATAACAATAGAGTATTCTCGTTGTTGTTATTGTTGCTCGAATGAATGATAATGATAAATGTTTGCCTTCCTTCTCTCAAGTTAAGTCTGAAAATTTTGAAGTGTTAATTGCTTAAATTTTCAATTTGTTGACGTCTCAAGATAGAAAATAGTGGATGAGATTAAACAGGCAGACAAGCTGGGCAGTAATCGAAATTGGCTTGGCCTGACAAGTGCGAGCATAATAGTTCAATCCAAAAAACCAAAATCCATTCATAGATATCAAAAGACAAAATTAGTACCCCACCTATCTTTGGGGTGCTTCTACCTCTATCGGTGACAAAATAACATGTACGAAGCATACGACATACCAGAAATATACAGATGCTAATACATAATTATAGCAGTATGCCCAGAAGATCCATGTACAAGAAAAGTAGCAGAAGTGTGAATGGACTAAGCTACATCAAACTCGGATGTTTAAAAATTAGCACAAGAAAAACAGTAATTCTCCTCTTAGTAGATGACAAGAAGCAACATTTCATAAATCCATGATTCCAGACGTCGTATTTCACCCACAATATTTAACCCCGGCGAAATTTTTTGCTAGGGCCTTTTGTTGATGCCCCGCAAAGAACCACGGAGTGCTCGGATTGTCTAAAATAATCATGAGTTGTTTCAGCTGCATTGGGACGACATGCAGGCACCACAATCATGTGATTCCATAAACAATCACATTAAGCACAAATTCTAGGTAAGAGTACATCGTAACTCCACTACTTTAAGGATGTAAACAACCATTGTGAACTTATAGCTAAGGTCGTCCGCCAAAAACATAAGTTCATTGCCATGTTAAACTAAAAAATATAAAACCAACATATATTATTATTATTTAGTTATTAAGAGTCAGATCTCTGCACGCCCAGAATGACCAAAATGTTGCAAAACCTTGCATAATATCAACAGAGACTGATTGATAGACAGAAGCACCCACACTGAAGTTGAGGTGTAAATAGTTTGTGTGTCAATAAGGACTGGTACTTGATATATTATTTTGCCTCTTTCAGTTGTAAGCTTGTTGGAAAAAAAGCCAACTGATTGTTCAAACAGATCCCAATCAGAATATGTGATGCTAAGACAGTGCCTATTCACTAAAGATAGTAAACTCAAAGTAGAAATAATGCATTGGAAGCTATAATTGCCAATATTTATACCTTGATTAGCTTGTATTATTTAGATTTTGATTTGTTGCTTTCAAGTACCAGAAAAAACATCAAATTAATGATATTCAAGTATCTTCACTGAACATGTCAGATAAATATTGGTATACTTGACAAAGGATGCTATGATTAATTTACCTCTTGCTAGCATAGTGAAGTTTTGTTTTGCTACCTCTGTTTTCCTCTTGTCTCCTATTCCGCTAGTTTATTCTATGTTATTGATGTTATGTAGCATGCTTCTGCCAGCATGCAAACTCTGTAATTTTAATTGGTTTGCCCTTTGTTTTGCGTGAAAAATTGTCTGGAAAGATATTTATTTCCAAACTTGTGATGTTGCGAATTGCCTCGTCCTTTTTCCTAATTACATGCTTAGTATGTATATAATAATATCACGGTTTGTCTTTTCTATTATTTTATCATAGATTCGTTACAGAAGCAAGAATGGATAAGAGTTGGATGAAACAAACACGAGTTAGCAATGCTTATGATGAAGGTCTACGAAAGTTTCTTGACTTTGCATTTGAGAAATCAAGTTCTGAGGGAAAAATCAGTTGTTCTTGTAAAAAATGCAGGCTTCTTTTACCTGCCACACGTGAAGAAGCATATGATTATTTGATAGTAGACGGTTTTATACAAGAATATATGACATGGGTCTTTCACGGAGAAGTGGAATCATCTACTAGATCTAGCAATGAGAGTCGTAATCATGAGAGTTCGGATATGGACATAGATATGAATGGTTTATTGAATGATGCATTTAGGTTTTCTAATATTCTGAATCATACTGAAAGTGCAACACATGCTAATTCTGAAGATCAACCACATGCAGAGGCCCAAGCATTTTACAACCTTGTGAAGGATGCCAATAAGGAGTTATACCCTGGATGTAAAAGTCACACAACACTCTCATTCATTGTTCAGTTATTTAATATCAAATGTCTTGGTAATTGGAGTGACAGTTCTTTTGGCTTGTTGTTAAAGTTGTTAAAGGTTGTTCTTCCTGAAGGAGAAACCTTACCCGAGACATTTTACGAAGCAAAAAAGATAATTAAAGCATTGGGTCTTGATTATGAAAAAATCCATGCATGTCCGAACGATTGCATACTCTATCGAAAGGAGTATCAGGACAGAAGTGAGTGTCCTAAATGTCACATGTCAAGATATGTTGAGCCAGAACCAAAAAGTATCTCTACTTCTTCAAGTTCTTCCTCGAACGAATGCTCAAAAGTTCCGACAAAGGTTTTGTGATACTTTCCCTTAATACCTAGACTGCAAAGATTATTTATGTCTTCACACACATCTTCATTAATGCGGTGGCATGAGGAACAACGTGCCAAAGATGGTCATATGAGACACCCAGCTGATTCTCTGGGCTGGAAGACATTTGACTACAATAATGCATGTCTTGCAGCTGACCCTATTTCGACTATTGATGTAACGCCACAAAGAAACTTGTTCTAAATGGCTTAAACATGGTCGTAAATTTTGCTACATGGGTCATCGACGATTTTTAGAGAAAAAACATTGTTTCCGCGATGATGAGAAATCTTTTAATGGTGGTAAAGAAAAATGAGTGGCACCCGTGGCTTTGGATGGACATATGATATTGGACATGTTGGAGGGTTTTGAAACTGAGTTTGGAAAAACAAGTGTTAATCTAGAATTACCATACGATTGGAAGAAGATAAGCATATTTTTCGAGCTCTCCTATTGGAAAACCAGTCTCATTCGTCATAATCTTGATGTAATGCACATTGAAAAAAATGTTTGTGAGAGTGCAGTTGGAACTCTATTAAATTTGGAGGGAAAATCTAAAGACGGGTTAAATGCGCGCCTTGACTTGCGACTCCTATGTCTGAAGCCGGAATTGCATCCAGGACAAGGTCCAAATGGCAAAACTACTTTGCCTGTTGCATGTTTCTCACTGAAAAAGGAAGAAAAGATCACGTTTCTTAAGTATTTGAAAAATATCAGAGTGCCTGATGGATATGCTTCTAATATATCTAGATGCATCAGTTTAAATGACAAAAAATTATATGGATTAAAGAGTCATGATTGCCATGTTCTGATGACACAGTTGCTTCCTTTGGCCTTGAGAAGAAATTTGAGCTCAAGTGTTTATTCATGTTTGGTTGACTTGAGTAATTTTTTCACGAAAATATATTCTAAGATCATGAAGCCGGAAGAGTTTTTGGTCCTTGAATGAGACATTACCATTTTGTTGTGCAAGTTAGAAAAGATATTTCCACATGCGTTTTTTGACATTGTCGTACATTTGTTGGTCCATTTGCTAAGAGAGTCGCGACTTGCTGGACCGGTGCATTATCGACATATGTATCCAGTCGAGAGGTAATGAAAAATGGTATTTCTTATTAAAGTTTGGGACTTCGAATTTGTGTATTATCTTTATGATGTACTGATGGTCAAACAGAAAAGAGTCGAACATGGGTCGTTCGACAGTTTCAGAACAATCGAACGATGTTGTTCGAATGATATTGCTTTTCGCGGAGTTGGGCTGCATTCCGAGGTCTATAAATACCAAGATCCCGAGATTCACGCCCTATCGTTAATTATTGTTACCAACTCTACAAGAATCGAACAAGCGTTCGACTAGTAATTCAGTTCGAGAGTTCTTTTGTTCGATCATTTAGCCCGCATGTTCGATCGGTATCAATCAACGTTCCGAGTTTGAGGGTTTCCAAGGTCGAACCTATCTCCGCTCGATTGTTTAGGGATTTGACAATTTTTCTAGCATTGCACCTGCCTTCGTTCGACTATTCTCGGTTTGACACTCGAGGGTTGTTTTAGTCATTCCAGGCCTTCTAATTGTGTAATAGGTATTACGAACAAGGCTAGTTCGTTCTTTGTAATAGACTAGCATAATTTACTATATTTCAGGATCGATTGTACTGTATTTTTATTGTCTGGTAAACGATACAAAATAACACCAAATTAATAGTTTTGTAGTCTTTTTTAAGTGATGAATAAATATTTAAGAAAAATTTGTCAAAAGCACGAATCAACGAAAGTACCGAATCGAGCTCTATAAATTATCGATCGTATCGAATTAATATGATTTTGCGAATAATTTGAACTTTAAAGTATCGAATAAACTATTTATAAAAATAAAAATATCGATCGTTGACACTGTTATATCGTTTTGCACACCCCTACCTATAATTAATGCAATAGTGGAAAATTCTCTTTAGTTCAAAATTACACTCTAAATGGCTTAAATATTAAAAATGAAAATAAAAAGCTAAACTGATTAGAAATCAAAGTCTCCTTTATGACAAGAATAAAAAAAAATTGTGTATATAGAATTAACAAGCACAGTTGAATAAAAAAATAAATAAAAAACAAAACTTACTTTTAAACTAAACTAAAATGATTTATCAAACAAAAAATACTAAACTAAAACTTAATCACAAACACAATTACTCAATTAGTAATGTATATACATATAATATATAATAATATTACATTGAATATGTAACTTGATAATATAAGCCACGCTCATGTATTCTGTTCTCATCAAAAAAACAATTTAACACACGCACACTTCTTTTTTTATATTATATATAATAACATATGTCCACTTATAATAACAGCCGTAAACACAAAGAAAAAAATAATTAAAATACTTTTCTTTTGTCGATTGATAGAACGTTTCTTCCTCTGCTTTCCTTTTGCCTCTTCATCCTGCTTTCCTTTTGTCGATTGATAATCTTTTAGCTTAGGTAAGCTCAGGTGAACTGACTTTCATTCTGGAGTAAACTGACTATCAACATCTATATTGTGTTCTAGCTCAGGTGTTACGGGATTTTGATTGTTGCTGGCATTGTCTAGTGGAATATATTCATTTTGAACAATGGGAGGGAACACATGCACATGTTCATGTGGCAACGCATGTGCTGTAACACCATGACTAATGAAAGAATCAGTGCACAAATGTAAGCTTTGACTAGAAGTTTGAGGTTCAGTAAAGTGTTGTGTGTTATTATTGTAGGGGAAAATGTGTTCATGAAACACAACATTTCTGGAGATGAGAGTTTTTTGTTGTAATAGATCAAATAGAAAGTAACATTTTGTTCCTCAAGGGTAGCCAATAAAGATGCATTGAGTGGCCCTATGATCAAATTTACTTTTGTGTGCAATGATGGTGGAAGCATAACTTAGGCAGCCAAAAACTTCTTAGCATATTATAATCAGACATCTTATTCAATAACATTTCATAATGAGATACATAGTAAAACATTTTAGATGGTAACCTATTTATGATGTATGTAGCAGCAGAAATGCAATAATCCCATAAATCAAGAAGAACTTTGGATTGAAATCTCAAAGCCCTTGCAACTTGTAAAAAGTGTTGGTGCTTTCTCTCAACCAATCCATTTTGATGTGGTGTTTCAACACAGCTAGTTTGGTGAGAGATACCATTAGCATCCGAAAAGCATTTCAATATAAATTATGTCTCATTATCTGTTCTAATACATTTGATATAAGTTTCGAATTGATTTAAGATAATTTGATAGAAACTTGTGAGGTGTATTCTCACTTAAGACTTATGTTTAAGCAAGTAAACCCAAGTACAACGAGTAAAGTCATCAACTATAGTACGAAATAACCTAAAACCTTTTTTGGTAGACACAAAAAAGCCCCCAAACATCACAATGAATCAACTCAAAAACATGAGAAGTAAAAGTAGTACTGGTATTAAATGGGACTCTTTTCTGTTTAGCTAAGTGATGAAATTCACAATGATGTCCTTTCACATTGCCAGTCACATAAATATTAGAAATATCCTTGAGTTTATCTAAGGGAGCATGCCCCAAATTTAGAATGTCAAACATTGTTTACATATACAGAATTACAAGCAACAAAAGAATGGTTTAAATCGAGAACATATAGATTGCATTTTAATCTAGCAGAACCAATCATCCTCTTGCTTGTGAAGTTCTGAAAAACATATGAAAAAGGTATAAAATACACAACCAGTAGATTGTGAGTGGTTAGTGTAGAGATAGATAACAAGTTGTAAGTGAAAGCAGGAACATATAATATATTACAGAGAACTATGCCTGGAAATAAACTCACTGATCCTATGAGAGTAGCAATAGTAACAGTGTTATTAGGTAGCAATATGCTTATATTCACATGCTTAGGTGTCCATTGATCATATGGTCAGTTGCACCAGTATCAAGTATCCATTTATTTGACTTAGTACTGGATGAATAACTATTTGAAGATAAGGCTAAAGGAATATTGATACCAGTCACTGCTGATGCGGCATAGTGTTGAAATGAGTCAAGGGCAACTGAGGAGGTTTGTGCTTGGTCATGTGCTTGTTTGGAATCCATGAATTGTTCAAAGAGTGCTAAGTCAGTAGTAACATAAGCCTTCTCAGGAATAATCACCTCACCAACAGTAGTTTGAGCATCATTTGCAGAATTGTTATGCATCTTTCTCTTGCCTTTTGGTCCAATCCAACCAGGGGATACCCATTATTGGAAACAAGTATCAATGGTATGACCATTGAATCCACGATGTGTGCAACACAACCTCTTCTTTTCTTATTTTGACAAGGGATGTTTGTATGATCAGGAGACAGAGGATTGAGAAAAGGTCTGTTGCGTAGTTGGTTGATGATATCTTTATGATTCTTGACCATTTCTCTGTCTAGTAAACATTGCCAGGGAGTCTGTGACAACATTAGAAGTATACAAATCTCTTTGTTGTTCGTCTTGTAACAACATAGAGTAAACCTTTGACAACCCATGTAATGGATCAGCCAGCCGAATGTGACTTCTTATACATAGTAGGTGTCATCCAAACCTACTAAAAATTATAAAACATAATCATATTGCTGCATCTCAACCATTGTCCTATTGGCATTACACGTGCATAAGCCACAAATACACACTGCAATAGGTCTATGACTCACAAATTCATCCAAAAGGGATCTAAACATATTGTAATACTCAACGACATTCAAAGAACCTTGAGTGATTGTAGATAGTGACTTTTCCAATTGATAGACCCTAGATCCATCGGTTCTATCATATATAGTGTTCAATTCAAGCCACAATTCACGAGGATTATCCAAATACATCAAACTTTAGCGCACATATTTCTCAATTGAATTAAACAACCAAGACAGAACAATTTGATTAGCACCATTCCAACTTAGAGTAAGGGAATGATCAATACCATCAGGTGTAACTAAAGATCCATCAATGAATGAGAGTTTGTTCTTGATGCTTAACACCATGACAATACTCTTATTCCATGAAATATAGTTTGTACCATTCAATTTATCACTGACAATTGAAGATCCAATAAAGTCATGAGTACCTAAGTAGCAGCAGAAGTAGTCATTTGATCTCAATCAATAGCGGATACATAGAGAGTCGTCAGAAAATCAGTTAGAGAAGACAGTCGGAGGAGACGATCGGCGGTAAGAGAAAACTTGCAGAAGCAAACAACAACAGCAACAACCAAGCCTGTAATCCCAATTAAATTGGGGTAGGCTATATGAACCACGAATGAATCATGTCGAGTCGTGAACATGAATCTTCTGCTTCCATATGTTTCGGTTGACGAGCATGTCTTCATTTAGATCTTTTAACTTCATGTCGTTCTCCATCCACATCTTTTTCGATCTCCCACGAGCTCTAGTCGTTTGTCCTAAGTCGAGATCTTCAACTCGTTGTACCGGTGCATCTACGGGTCTGCGTTTAACATGTCCAAACCATCTTAAACGGTTTTCTCGCATTTTCTCGTCGATAGCCGCCACACCCAATTTATGCCGAATATCTTCATTGTACACCTTATCTCTCCTGGTGTTACCGCACATCCACCAAAGCATGCTCATCTCTGTAACGTTTATTTTATGTACATGACTTTGCTTAATAGCCCAACACTCAAAGCCATAAAGCAAAGCATGTCTAATATTCGTACGATAAAACTTTCTTTTAAACTTTAAAAGAAAGTTACGATCGCACAGGATCCATGTTGCACTCTTCCACTTTGCCCATTCAACTTGGATGCGGTGGTTGACATCTTCGTCTAACTCTTCGATCAATTCAACATGTAAACTGATACCATATCAACAAACACATAACAATACATTTTGATTCATGAAGGAAAACAAAAAGATTGAGATTATTATTGAACAATTTGGATCAAATTTACAGAATTTGGGAAAACTCATGAAAGAGTTTGTTGGACTGAAAAATAATAGATGTGACAAGTGGTGGAGCGTGTGTGCGTGTGGGGATTTATATACTGGATTAGTTGATCAACTAATTCAGGTGATTAAGCTAATTACAAATAACTAACATGAGTTTCAAAATCAGGAAAGTTGTTACATAACTAACTAACATAAGTTTAGATTGTTGATATAAAAGGAAAGTTAAAAATAAGTTTTTATTTAGATAGTTTAACAATAGCAAACCATAAATTTTTTGATCGACATACAATGAACTTCATAGCGAAACTCGAATGCTCTATGCAACTAAAAAAAAGAAAAACTTATGTTTCATTTTGTGTCATAAGCATGAAGATAACAAGTGTATAAAAGTTTAATACATGAAGGATGAATGTTTCTATAAAACATTGAGTGGTGCATAATATCACAAAGTAAACTTTAATTTCATGAAGCAACCATCACATGGTTAACAAAGTTGTAGGTGAAATGTGTCTGTTGTGTGAGTGCATGAGCTGTTGGGAGAAATGGACCAGAAAGAATATTTTTCATAAGACAAATGATTACATAAAAGTTGATAACAATAAGGCGTGCACAAGCACTACATATAGAGGAAGTTAGGATCAGTAAGAGACGAAAAAATGAGCTAAGTAAAAACATCTCTTAAACTGTTTTGATCCCGCTCAAGCTCATGATTTTCTGGAAGGCCAATTCTCCTGCTAATTGTTGTGCAAATTCCACCAAGTACGTTGCTAATTTGTGCACTTCTTTTATACTTTCTCTCACGATGAGAGTACATAACATGTACTCAAATCTTGTCCATAATCACCTTGAACTACCTCATGCTAATATATCAGCCACTGAAGTGACATAAAACATCTTGAGTATTCCTTGTAGCAATTTCTCTATGACAACATGGCAATCAAGCTATATGTGTTTGGTTCTTTCAATGTATACATGATTTGAGGCTATGTAAATAGTTGTCTTGTTATCACACATCAAGAGTGATGGTTTGTTATGCTCAAAGCCCATATTCTGCAGCAGATTCTTCAGCCAAACCACTTCAAATTGTTGAAGCCATGGCCATATATTCTACCTTAGTTGAAGAACTTGACACTGTTTGTTGTTTCTTAAGTCTCCAGGATACCAAGGCATTCCCAGTGAAAATGCAGCAGAAACCAGTGAATGGCCTCATTGTATATGTGCATGCAACCCAATCTGCATCATAGTAAGGTTTGATGTGAACCTCATTACTGCAAGGGAAAAATAACCTTTGATGTGGAGCTGATCTTAAGTACCTTACGACCCCCAAGGATGCATCCATATGTGATTTCAAGGAACTAACTCAAAGTCTGGACCACATATGAAATGTATGGTCTTGTAATTGCTAGTTGCCTTAGGCGCTCTATAAGTCTTCTACAAGGGGAAGGATTATCTACATGATCTTGAACATCTTGTACAAGTTTCAAGCTAGGATCCACACGAGCGTTCACTGATTTACCTTTCAACATGGCATAACATTGATTATGTCCAATGTGTATTGCCTTTGATAAAGTGAGATACCACTTTTGTTTCTTGCAACTTCTATTCCAAGGAAATTCTTTAAAAGACCAAGATCTTTCAATTTAAAATTGTCCTTGAGATACTGCTTACGCTGAGTGACTTGTCGCTCATCATTACCACTAATGGTTATATCATCCACATATATAAGGATCATAATAATAAATTTAGGCAATCACTTAATAAATAGGGAATGATCAACAAAGGATTATTTGAAGCCTTGTGAAGAAATCACCGCATCGAGCTTGTGATTTCATTGCCTCGATGGATACCTTCTTCATGCCATAAAGGAATTTGTGAAGTTAGCAAACTTTCTCCCCCTCGGTAGCAAGGCCAGAAGGTTGTAGCATATAAACCTTTTCTTCACGATCAATGTGTAAAATGACATTTTTCACATCAAGTTTTGAAAGGGACCAACCATGAGCAGAGGCCAAAGCAATCAAGTATATAATTTTGGTGATCTTTGCTACTATAGAAAATGTATCAAAATAGTCATATCCTCACGCTGGTTGTAGCCTTTAGCTAAAAGCCAAGCTTTATAGAGTTCTACAACTCACATTTAAGTGAATTTAACTTATTAGACACATCTACAACCAATAGCAGACTTACCATGTGGTAGAGTTGTGAGAGACCAGGTGTTGTTATCACTTAGATCAGTGAGTTCAATAGACTTGACGGCTTGCCATAAGGGATTAAGACTAGCCTAAACAAACAGAGCGAGTTCAAAATTTGAAGCAATAGAAAGAACAAAATGCAAATGTGAATGAGACAACTCGTTGAAGGAAAGATTGAGTGAAATGTCATATGAACTAACATGTGAGTTAGAGTTGCTCCAGAGGCAAATGGGTTGTTGATGTGGCATCGAGTCTATACTAAGAGTCTCGATGATGATCAAGTGGTCTACTAACTTGTGTAGAAAGACGAAGAGAAGTGACAGGATCAGGACCAAAATTGGTTGGAAAAACCTAATTAGGGATAGGTGCAGAAGATGGGGGAACTCACTCAAAATGAAATGAGTGGGAAGGTTGTCCTATACAAGGGGAAAAGTGTATGGTGTCTTCATCATATGATGCAGGATCATGAGGTGGAAACAAGATGTTTGATATAGGTCTGGTAGTGTCAGTGAATGGGAACAAATGATCATGAAAAACAACATCTCTAGACACAAAGATTTCTTTGGTACTAATGTCATATAATTTGTAGCATTTGATATGAGTTGGATAACCAATGAGAAAATATTTTTTTGGCTCTAAGAGATATATTGTGGAGCTTAGGGAGTGCAGATAATCAACCATGTACTCTTAGATGAGAGCAGTTAGGCTAATTTGATAACGAGAGATGGAAATGAGTACTATTTTGAAGTAAGGGAGTTGGTGTCTGTTGATGAGATATGATGTTGTTAGAATGCATTTCCCCCATAAGGTCGGAGGTAAGGAAGCATGAATACAAAGGGTTTGTGCCACATTAAGCAAGTGACTATGCTTCCTCTTTACAACAAAGTTATGTTGAGGAGTGTAAGTGCAACTCTTATGATGAATCACCCCTTTTGAGGCAAATAATTTGTGCATGTCAAATTCCAGACCTTGGTCTGATTTAGCATGTCTGATTACTTTGTTAAAATGGGTTCAATTGTTTGAAATAAGTATTAGACAAGGTCTCTCACTTCACTCTTGTGCTTCATGAGGTACACCTAGGTAAACCAAATGTGATCATCGCAAATCTTGATCCATTGAAAAATGGTGTACTAAATGGACCTAAGATATCTATATGAACCAGATCAAAATCGTTATCAGAGATATGTGGATCAATTTTAAATGACATTCTACGTTGTTTAGCAAAATGACAAACGCCACAAGTAATGGAATCAAGTTTCAAAGGAAACTTGTCATTGATTTCAGAAAGAAAGTCTTGATACGGAGGGTTGGACTAATCTATAGTGTCACAACAAAGAAGAAGAAAAAGGATAAAATGAGATTGAACATGACTAATTCTACTTGAGTCAATGCCACTATTCTTTAATGACATATGACACAACCCACCATTCATCTCAACAATCACAGTGGTCTCCCAGTGTGTTAGCTCTTGAATCAAAACACATATTAGTCCAAATAACAAGACAACAATGTAAGTCCTTAACAAGTCTGCTGGTAGAAATGAGATTGAAGGTGAAAGAAGGAACATACAAAACATTTGTGAGAATAAGCTTGTCACCTAAGTGGACAATCCCAAGTGAGTGGCTAAAGCTGTTTTTTTTTTTCCATCAGGGAGTTTGACAAAAATCTTATGCAAAGGTTGTTTATCAATAAGAAAAGAAGAATTGCATATAAATATGATCAGTGGCTTCTGAATTCAGGATCCATGTATGTTGGGATAAAGAGTAAGTGGAAGAATAATTTAAGACATGATGGCTACATGTGCACTGAGATGGAAAGACAAGGGATTGTGAGGCCATATTAACCTAACTAGATAAGAAATTTGACCCCTGGAAGTAGCTGCAAAGTTGCTAAAACAACTATTGAGTGATTGACACATGTTGTTCAATAACAACATTACCTTGTGTTGCCTGATTTATAAATGGTGCTTTGTTGTTCGCGTAGGGTGAATTGTTGTTTTTGTAGGTGGAATCTGTAGAGCTGGCTAGAATCTGGCCAGCTTGTGTCCAAGAGGGGACCTATAGATTTCAAAGTAAGTGTCCAAAGTATGATTACCCTTTCCACACGTGTTGCAGGTTAGTTCTGTCTAGAATTTCACGCATTGTTAAATGGTTTGATGGGTGGTTTTTAACCATGATTGGCCATAACAACATGTGGAGTGGGTTGAATGGCCTTAACCTGCATAGATGATGAATCAACACCAACAATTAATCTGGAGAACAACTTCGAATTAGCCTCCTCTTGAAGCAAGAAGTTGAACGCATAATCCATACCGGGTAATGGATCTTTCAACAAGAGCTAGTTCCTCACCCGACCATATTTGTCATCCAATCCCATCAAAAATGTCATAATGTGTCTATCCTCAGTCTTAGCAATCACAACTTGCATAGCACCGAAATATCTATTCCTACATGTGTAAAGTGCATCATAAAGACTCATTTCATTCATAACAACCTTTAATCTTGAAAAATACACACTAAGGGGGTTAGAATCATGTTTTATATTGGATAATTGTTTCTCTATATTGTATAGTCTATTATTACTACTTTTCAAAATCTGCTTGCACAAATCACTCTATACCTTGTATGCAAAGTCTGAATGTTGGGTGTAACCAGGTATTTCCTCGAAAATGTTATTGGTTATCCAAAAAAGCACCATACAGTTGCACCTCAACCATTGTCCATACGTAGGATCTAATGGTGATGGCTCATGGATCGATGCGAATCCAAGCTTATTTTTCGTCAATAGTGAAATTCTCATTGCACGACTCCATTTGTAAGAGTTTTAACTAGTGAGTGGTTGGTTCAACAATATTTCCCCTGGATTCTCTCCATGGTGCAAGTAAAGTGGATTAACTGGATCTTTAACTGGATTAACGATCCGTGGTAGTGGTGGCCACTGTGTGGTGGCATGTGTTCCCCCGACTTGAACTTGAGGACTCTATGACGGTGATGATTGATTCATCATTGCAAATAGGAAGAAGAGGAAGCTTCTTACTTTCTTTTTTTAAGTGCGAAAGAGTGATACTGATTAGTGCAGTGAGAAAGATTCTCGCTGCTCTGATACCATAACAAAATTGCAAATAAAATGTGTGTGTTTTGTGAGTGCTTGAGCTGGAGAGAAATGGAGCACACATAATATTTTCCATATCGACAAATGATTGCATAAACTTGATAGCAAAAAGGTGTGCACAAGCGATACATATATATGAAGGTAGGATCAATAAAAGACAAAAGAAACGATTTAAGAAAAAAAAATTAGCAGTTTGTATTTCCCTGCGGCTAATTAGTTTCTAGAAGGCCAATTGTAGTGGTAATTGTTGTGTCAATTCCAGCAAGTAAATTGCTAATTTGTGGTTTTTTTTTTTATTTTTATAAATGCCTCATTGATGACAAAAGTTTCTATAGTATCAAAATTATCAACAAATCAACTAGCAAAAGTCATTTCTTACGAGCAACATCGTTTTCTTGCAATAGCATTATTAATCAATCAATAATAATCAGGAAACCCAAAGATAAATTCATAAGACAAGGTATAGAGCAAGAGCTTTCCGAGCTTCTTGGATTCACAACATTACTCATGAATGGATATGCAACCCACGAGCTCCACGCTAACGCAAATAGTAAC
This sequence comes from Linaria vulgaris, assembly GCA_948329865.1. Taxonomy (NCBI): domain Eukaryota; kingdom Viridiplantae; phylum Streptophyta; class Magnoliopsida; order Lamiales; family Plantaginaceae; genus Linaria; species Linaria vulgaris. The sequence continues at coordinate 91,598,599 of OX415254.1, forward strand.
GTAGCGGAAGTTTATAGGAAATATTGGAATAACACGCGAAAATCAAAAGCTCGTTGATTCCACCGAATAGCGAGAATTTGACCCAAACAGAGAGAAACTCTCAAGAAATGTATTTAATAATCAATTAATCTGTCTTCTTAGGGTTGACATAAAATATGTACCCTATAAACATAATTAAATTGCTAAAAATGTTTTTTTCCTTCCAAAAATGAGAAAAAGGAAATAAATGCATAACTAAAAGTGTTACTCATGTGTAACAAGCTCCAACAAGCTAAATACAATACCGAGTTTTAGAGAAAAAAATATAAGAAAATAAAAATTACTAAAAGCGACAAAATGACTTTTTTGGCCCCCAAACGATCGAATTTCCCTAAAATTCGACCCACTCATGATCTTTAGATGATGACTACAGTTTCTTGGCCCATTTAGATCGAGTCAAAATCAACCTCTAATCTTTGGATGATCCAGTTTCTTCATAAACTGCAACGCCTTCTCAACTGCATCAAATACCAACTTAATGGTCACCGCCACTAATTTGACAATTACGTTGTCAATCAATTCAAGTAAGTCAAGTCACCGATATCGAAAGGGAATAGACAATAATCTAGCTATATATTGAAGAAGATTATGTGACCACCCTAACATATGCAAGTACAATATCACAATCAAGAATCTTGAGGATTAGTGTATTACCATATTTACTAAATACCAAATTGAGCAGGAAAAATATGATTTTCAGAGGAAAATTTACTTGATTATAACTAGATTTGCAATTAGTCAAAAGTGAAAAAGGTAAAACTGAGTTAACTTTCCGAATTGGATAATAGTGCCAGTCACGTCGAAACTTCAGGCTCAAATCTGAGCAAGGCACAAGGCCCAAATTAATGGCCCAACAAACACCTAACCCAGCCTGTGATAACTGAAACTATCACCGCCCAATCATCACACAGCATTCATTTACAACAGGTCACAGGCCTGTAACCGTATCATATTTATCTCCATTTAGCGCCGTCAGCTGAGCTTTGTTTCCTTTCGGCATCTCTTAAAAGTTAAAACCCTCGTCTCTCTCCTCTCTCTCACTGCTCCCCGCTCCTTCAAACGCCGCCGTATTGACTGGTCGCTGCTCGTCGGCGATCGAATCTCGCGCTCGTAAGAACTCTTTCGCCTCCGTATTTCAATACGCAAAGTGTATTACGTCGATGAACGACTAACGTGTTGCTTGTTAGCCGAATTTATTATTATTATTATTTTTTAATTTCATGTTGAATGAGGTTATTAACTTGTGTAGTTCTGTTAACTGTTGTGTCAGAATCGAACTGTTGGTTTTTGCTCCGAGAGAAAGAGACAATGGGCGGCGGTCCAGCTCCATTTTCCGATATCGGCAGGCGCGCGAGAGGTCTGCTTCTGTTTGTGTATTTGTTTGTTAGATTAGTTTTTCGTTTAGTGATGGATGTGCATTTTCGTGATTGTGTTTTCTGAGGTATCTCGGCATGAGTTATATGTACATTTTGGAGGATCATTAGGAGTGGATTTTTACAAGAATCGTGTTTGTAAATTTGAGAGTGCTGCGCGCAAATGCCTGGTCAATGAACTTAAGTGCATTTCTTCGTCTATGCAGATCTTTTGACCAGAGATTACAATTATGATCAGAAGTTCTCTCTCACGGTCCCGAGCTCTACTGGAATGGTATTGCATTCTCTTGTAATTTGTTACTTGTTTGTTAACTAGATTGTGACTTTGGATTTTTAGGCTATATGTTTGTATTTTGTGACTTGAAAGGGAAAGAAGGAATGATATCGTGTTTTTCATTTGGAAGTGTCTTTGCTGTAATGTTGCATTTCACTCTATGCGTTGAAATGTTTCGGGAAATGCTGTTGGAGTTTGTGTTCAAATCGAGGAACTACCGGAGTTTCTTAATTGCTAGTTTACCTTTTTGACAGGGACTTACAGCTACTGGTGTCAAGAAGGATCAAATCTTTGTTGGTGATATTAGCACACAGTACAAAAGTGACAAAACTACTGTTGACGTGAAAGTTGATACATATTCAAATGTGAGGAAACGGTTACTTTTCGATTAACTCAGTCGAATAGCTATATTGGTTGTTTTTTAATATATCATGTTTTATATGAATCTCATAGTCTTCCCTAGTCTTGTGAACTACATTTCTCAGACATTTATTTTACAGGTCTCCACCAAGGTGACATATGATGTCTCAGCTGGAACAAAAACAGCGATAAGCTTCAGTATTCCTGATCATAAATCCGGAAAGGTACCACGAATTTATGATTCTACCATGAAAGATCTATTGCTACATGAAAATGTGAAGGTTTTGTCATCTCATAATAAATAAATATTTCATCGATATTAAAGTTCTCTTCCGGTAAGAAAAATAATTTCTATCATCAGATTATCAGTAACTTCATTGTTTTCTACGAGAGAGTTAATGTCTTGTTTGATTGCAACGTTGTTAACCAATGATGTGTGTACTTTCTTGGTGAAGAAACTGAATGAGGCTAAAGTCATACACGATAAATTGGCTTATTCAATCCAACCACAAAACCTAACTGTTGAACGAGTTGTTTAAATACGTAACCCCAACATTTGACAATCCATTAGCAATTTACATATATTTCAATATCTAGTCTTAATATTTCAATAAATTGATATAGATTTGTGGATTGACTGATAATGGTGTTGAATCGAGTATATCAACTCTCGTATCCACTCTCGACCATGCAAAGAATTGTTATTTTACTTATATAGATTTGGGGGCTACTTTGTTCTGCTTCACCTCTGTCCTAATAGCTTTTGGTGTGGTTCTTTCGGCTCATTTGTCCTACGGAATAGTTACGTAATATCTCAACTTTAAAGATGCTAACATTCATTACATGAATGGGGTTATCAAATATGAAATCCAAATAGTTGCTAATTCATTACGGGAGAGTGTGTCTACTTCTCGTATCAGTCACTCATTGCACTGAAGTATGAAAAGAGATGTAATTAACTTAATCAAATTCATTGTAAAGGACGTGGTGGTTGCTCATTGTAGAGAACTTTGTGAATGCTCATCATGGGTGTAACGATGTTTTTCCTCAGTTCAACGTAAAATTGATAAGTCTCAGTGTGGAAAGCTAGAGTTACATAAGGTATATTATTGAATTTTTATAGAAGGAGATAAACATGATGGGTTTTGCGGTTGTTGTAGAATACTTATTTAGGATAAATCGAGGATACCTGATGATTGTCTATTTTTGAAGTTTTGAGGCTTTTCCCTAACTTAAAAACTAAAATAGATGTAATCATAGTTTTGAATATTTTTTTCGGATTAAGTTTGAAAATAATATCCTTGATCCTATAAATGCCATATCTTAGTATTTGTTTTTTGCATGCTATTAGATAGCTGACATCGATATTTTACTTGGGCGTGCTAATCTTGTTAATGGGATTGACATATTTGTTCATTGCTTTCATTAGTACTATCCTGAGTTTTGCCGCATTAAAAGATTGAAATAACTAATTTACTAAGTTCAAAATTCTATCACTGTTTAATGTTTTAATTACAAAGTCTAGTATTTATTTTTTCTGTACTTATTGGAGAAAACGTGATTAAATATCTAATGAAAATTTGAGGTGTTACACTAATGGAATAATTGTCTTTCTCCACCCTGTTAGTCAATAATTTCCTGAATTGCTGCATTCTTTTGCTCGTGCTTTAATAGCATGCTGTTGACCTATAAATAGGAAAGGTTTATGCCTAATGACTTTAATCTATCAAGAGTCTTTTGCACCCTTGGCACAGTTTTTAAGGTTTATTAGCTTGTCTATAACAATTGCGCTTTGTCTCCCTGACAAGCTTACAGATTTTTAGGGGAATTAATTTTCTTATAAAACCTTGACTCCTTGAGTATCTACTTCCTGAAGACATGGCTGAAATCTTTACAATTTTTAACATACTTATGGAAACTGGAAAAATATAATAAAAATTATTTGGTTTTGCTTATGCTTAACATTGATATCATGAATGTTTTCTTTCATAAAAGTGCTCTGTGGCCTACATATATGCACCAGACCTCTTATATTTTGTTTTTCTCTCTCAATGGTTAAAATAAGCTGTCTAGTGGAATGTATGTTGATATGATTATTTGAGGATGCAACGTGAATTCTGTGGCTTTCTGATGTACTGTGGTCCACCAGCCATTATAAATTGGTGAGGGATAATGAAATCAATTACCTTATAAGACCCTCCTAAATAAAAACAAAAATGTGAAGGATGTAAAATGGTATATATTTTCTGTTTTTGTTGCTGAACAGTGGACACACAGCATCCAATCCTTAAATCACAATAAATTAGGAGAAGCATATCTTTGTTATTACATAATCAAGTCAAACTTCAATTATAAATCTCGGATATGCTATTGAATATTTTGAATACCGTCAGCAATATTTTATGTTCTTTTTGCAGCTTGATGTGCATTATTTTCAAAATCATGTAGCTATCAATTCCAGCATTGGTTTGAACCCAGCCCCTCTCCTAGAAGTTGCTGCAGCAATTGGCTCCAAGGATGTTGCTATTGGTGGTGAAATTGGATTTGACACCGCCTCCTCAACCTTTACCAAGTGCAATGCTGGAGTTAGCTTCAACCAACCAGACTTTTCTGCAGCCATTGTATTGTATGCTCTGGTCTTTATTCTATACTTTATTTTGTTCCATTTTTAGTCCTCTCCATGCATTTGCTATAAATTTCTGTTACAGATATAAATCTTACTGCACAGTTTAATATTACACAGAGTATCTCACATAGATACACATTGAAATAGGTATCTACAAAGTAAAATAAAAAACCATTTGGTATACAGATATAACTATATCATTTTTCTGACATAAGGGATGCCGTGGAGGAATTGATGGTGGAAACGAGTCTCGGGTTTTGGTAAACTAATTATACTCATGTTGCATTGTGCGTTTGTTGGAACTCGAACATAACAGATGGCAAGACAAACAAGCACCCCATTTACCCTCATGAAACCCTAACAGTCTTGCTTTTCTGAAACAAATGACATTGAAAGTCAGTTTTCTGACATTTGTGTGTGCTGAATCGAAACTAATGCTGAGCACTCTGATCACAGTTCTGAAATTTGGTTGGTTTTGGTTTCGAACATTTCATCTTGTTAACTTCAAATTTGGGATGAATTTCATCGACATGTTAACCTAAATTTAATAGCACTCGGTGACCATAGCCCACTGCATATTTAATCTGGCGATTACTGTAATAATTGAACGTATCGTTTAAAACATGATGTTGGTATTGCCTTTTTCTCATCTTTCTGCTGGTTCTACAGGAAAATTGAATATTCTGTGGTTTAGCTATAATTTTGATCCACTCTTTTTCTAAAATAGGACTGACAAAGGACAAACTGTGAAGGCTTCTTATCTTCATTCCGTGAAGATCGGAACAGAGGTTGCTGCTGAAATGACACACAGATTATCTGGTTTTGAGAACAGTTTTAGCATTGGAAGTGTCCACAAGATTGATCCTCTCACCTTGGTAAAGACCAAGTTTTCTGATAACGGAAAGGTTGCTATACTGAGCCAGCGGGAATGGAGGCCTAAATCACTTGTAACGGTTTCAGCAGAGTACGACACAAAGGCCATCAACGTAGCCCCTAAATTTGGTCTTGCCATTGCCCTCAAGCCTTGAAATGGCTAACGCTGGCTAGGTTTCAAATTTCATGAATTTCCTCACGACTCGGATACATTTGTTAATGCCCAGGTGGCTTATATTTTCATTAAACGCAGGGAAGTCTAAATGTTAGATCCCTTTATCAAAACATTCGTATAATGATGATAAACTGTCGAAAGATTTTGCTACAAGAAAATAGATACTTGTTGTAACATTGATCAGCTTGCCAATAATCAATTCTTTTTTTCCCACCAGAATTGTTACCTTTATTTCGGTTTTCATGACATTCCAGTCACATGGATATGTTCTTCATTTTTTGAAGCAAAAGGTTATGCTGAGGGTAATTAAGGAGGCGACTATAATGTAAAAAAGCATTCATCGGAACCGAAATATTATCATATGTATCAGTGGTATTCATCAAATATAATTACCAGTCGCAGATATATTTGGTATCACTAGTGTATTGAAAAAGAATGGACCCGAAAGCAGGGTAAACCAAGTTATGAGTAAATATGAGTACTAAAATTACTGACCTATGGAATATGATACAGTTTAGAAGGTTTCAAATCCCGTGTCACATTGAAATATGTCAAAGTCCGAATCCACTTCTCTTGAGTCTTCAACAGATGAACAGCAATGGTGTCTGGCCACAGCTCGTGCGTGCATCCTGTTGGCGGCTCTGGGTAGTTGTACATCGACCATTTTGCGTTGTACCGATTCTTGGCCCGGTGCCCCTCACGAAGCCAATCCCCGAAGACTTTATCTTCGGGTCCTTCCAAATGCTTCTTAGGTATATCTGTATCTTTCAGCCACTCTGCTATATCCCAAGACACCAAGTAACCCATACCCGACATGTAATGCACAAATGGATCCATGCTAGGGCACGGGATAACATATCCATAGTACAAGTCCTCTCGTGGCAAAGGCTTTAAGGAATCCACCAAATTTTGTAGCCTAAAATACGAATCATCGTCGGTTTTCATCACATAATGGTAAGGTGGATACTGTTCATTCGAGTCGTTTAGCATGTCGGGCAGGCTTGAAAAATACGTGTAGGTCTTACCCTTGTTCATATTCTCTTGGCAATTCAGTATGATTATGTCATTGTACCGCATGATCTCGAGAGCCACCAATACTTTTTGGTCTTCTTTTGTGAGGTTGCAGAACACAAACTTCACGTCGACCCGTGCCCCGACCGGAGATTGTGTGCCGTAGATGAGGCGAAGGAAGTGCCTTTTATGGTAGTGATCCGGGAGTGTTAGAATTCCGATTAGAACTCTGATATCGGAGGAAGTTGTGTTAGCATTAGTATCACTGAACTTTTGCACCGTGGAGTTGTAAGGTTCCGAAAAGGCACATTGACCAAATTTTACGACACTTTCGAATCGAAATTCGTTTATTGAGGCTAAGATGCAGAGGAAAACGATGAAGAAGAGACATGTTATGGTAAAAGGCTTACCATCCAATAGTGAACTTGGCTTCATTTTTTAAAGTTCAGAGAAGATAGAGAAGGCAGTTGATAGTGAATTTGGACATAATAATGCATAATAAAGTGGAGAGTTACTTAAAGGTAAAGAGATTGGCGGCTATATCGTGTTATAGAGTCGACCTAATTGACTTTTGAACCTTAAAGAAAGGAAAGGAACATGAAATCAGAGGTGGGATTGAGGCTAACGTTAGATTTACACTGTTGACCTCTTTGATTGTCAGAATTTTTGAACATTTAGTCAGTTAGGTCATATTGCATGAACATGGGTTTTAGTTTCTATGCAAATGCCATACCATGCTTGAGTTTTAAGTCACTGGCTGCAAAATAAAATGCTTTGGTTGGGCAAATGGCAATCCAAGTATAACTTTGCCTAATTGATGATATTTGTCAAAGTAAAGGTGCTTGAGTTTGAGCTTCCGCGTTACAAGAGTGCATCATCATTTATCAAAAGTTGAAGTATCACTGGGTTTAAAATAATGATCTTGTATGTGGTCACAATAAATTAGTAATGTAATTATAGCTTTTAGAAACATACAATAAATGTGACAAAAAATTTACTTGAGACGTATTATCGAATTACCGTTCACAATTCGACGCCGCAATGTATGTTGATAATGACAATGTTTTATCTGTATCTCATAATCTGTAAATATTCTTAAAGAAGGGCTTAATGAATTATGAAATGAGAAATTTATACAATATAGCAATCTAATGATATGTTTAAAGCAAATTTTGTTTTCGACCCAATTTTTTCTTACTAGATTTTGAATTGAAAGATCTTTACTAGAATATTCAAAAATCATATTACACTCATGATGTTTATTTTATTTAGTAGATGCCCCAATTTGCTCTTGCTAGTTGCTACCCGTAGTATGTGGGCACAAATCTGAAATTTGTTGAGGGCATAGTTTAGGCTGTATAGCCCACAGTTCAGTCAAATGGGTTGAATCTCTGCTGGACACTCTTCTCACATTGGTGAAGCTTCTTTATCATTTATTCAGATTCCAGAACCATTGACTTTTAAAAGTCTCACTTTAAAAGATTTGTAAATGAACCTTAATTTATCAAATTAAGAAAAATAATAAATACATTATTCATTCAACAGTTCTGTCAAAATACTAGTTACATTCGCAAACTGAAATGAATATGCTGTCCAAACAAACTTTAGTAAATTGACGACAATAACTAACAAATAATAATCACATTCATAATTTGTGATTGTTCTTGTTACTCGTATTCACTGGCACACCGTGTTGAGCACATATCTGACCCCAAACTCCAAATACTTACTTAGTAAGTGATTACTTTGAAACTTAGTGAAACGAGTTCAAGCATGTAATTTTTTTTGTGCAAGCATGTAAATTGAAAAAGGAACTTTAGAAAGGTAAAATAAAGTTCTTTTGTAAGAAATCTATGGTCAAGTCATAAGCTAAAACTTGCTTACCAAGTCTCATCAAGCAACTATATATGTTCATTAAATTGAGCTTATAAACTCCTCATAATCATTAATTATTACTATCGACGCGGTCCCGCTTTAAGTTTAAAATTAAACAAATAGAATTTAGAATTTGAGTCTTACACCCGAAGCCGTCTTTGGATTCTTTCTTCTGGAAAATTAGTCAAACTCTGATTTTTCTAATTAATTAATCAGATAAATGGCAACTATCACTGTATAATTTGAATCTGTCCTGTTGTTGAATTAACGCGGTCGTATTTTACGCATAGAAAGAATATGCTTTTTTCATGCTACAGTTTCTCGTGATTTTATCGTGAAAAAAATATTATTTATTTTCAGTTTCAAATACTTTGATTTCAATAATAGTCACGCCGATCAAATTACATTGTTGTAAGGCTTTACTTATGATTTAATGTTGATTTTTTCTTGCATGCAGATTTCTTAGGATCACTTTTAATTTTTTTTTATATAAATTGATTATTATATGCCAATTAACATTCTCCTAAAAATGGATAAAATCAAAGAACGTCACTCATTAAGTATGTTAATGACGTGGCCTAAACAACCTCAATCCAACAGTTATTATTAATCTAACATCTGAATTAAAGTCTTCCCTAACGTTAGGCTCCCAACTGTCAACATTATAACACGTTAGTCTTATCCCTCACGCCTCGTCCACCACATTACCTAGCAATTTCTTGTTCAATACAACGAACATATGCTCATAACCTCTCAATTAACTATAAATATCCGACAAACATATTGGTCCCAACTCCCAATTGCCCCAATCAACCTCAAATTATATCCACTTCCAATCATATTTTTAGTTATACCCAAAAAATATATTTATATTACCAAAACAACAACTACTATATTACTATTTCGCTAAGTGCAAACTTTGTAATTAACTAATTAACATGGAAGGGGACCGATGGTTCTTGCTAGGCCGGCTGAAAAGGGCTGTGAAGAAGATTACATTTCTAATGAATTTCAACATAATTAACAGATTGAAACTTGCGTCGATGATCGGTGCTTCGTCCAGTAACCGAATGCTGAGCTTCAATGATCGGCCGGGTTTGAGGGTCGTTACATCGGACTCGGAGTCGGATCATGGGTCCGGTCGGGTTTTGCAGAAGACGACAAGTTATTCATCTGAAGATGATATTGATAGGAGAGCTGACGAATTTATTGCAAACTTTTATAAGCAACTTCAGCTTGAAAAACAACTTTCATTGGAGGTGAGGTATTATAGGGGTAATAGTTTCGATTCGGCCAAATCTCCATGATAAATTATCTTTCGACATAAGTGGAGGGCGTACAATTTCCATAAAAGGACAGGGTAAAAGAAGAAAACTTTGTATTGCGTTTATCGTCACGGCGTGGACATGGAAGAGATGCATTTATTTTGCAAGGCATGAAAGAGTGTTCTATTGGGATATTTGGTGTTGAAGAATGTCGTGGAGACTTGAGTTTTATCAAGGGGTCTTCATTGCTGAAGTGCATTGAACTTTGATTTGTCTGGATGTGGACATGTGGTTTTATTATTTTGTGCTTAGCATCTGAATTCAGATTAACTTTTTATAATCTATATTCATGTTGTTGGTTAAATTACGATGATGACGGTCGACAATGTAACTGACAGGTCGTTTTTGTTGAAGTTTGTGATTAAGGGGAGGAATGTATGTATTATAGATTGTATAGTTGAACATGAAGAAAAACAAGGAAATAACATTGAAGCCATCTTAGAAAGTTTTTGGTCAAAATAATTTATATATAACACTTATATTTGATTATAATTCAAAATATTGATAAAAGATAAAATGTCTTTTAAAAGAAAGAACTATTAGCTTCATAATGACGAATATCATGTTAAAGATAGAAGGAGAAACAAAGAAGTTTACGAGACATGGAGCCCCGTGGAAAGAAGGACCAGAGATCACCCCAGACCCTCGAAAACAAAAGTGAAGTCCCCATAAACTTTACTGCCGCCATCCCTTAAACCACGAGTCACAACCTCGAACGTAGAACATGCCACAACAGTCTCGTATGTAAGACAATTATTATATCCATGTGTTGGGGTAGTTAAAGCACTCTTAAAAGAAGCCCATTAGGCCATTATTGACAAGTGGAGGCGTATTGATATCTTAGACGATCATGCTTAGAGAGTGTTAGCATATCCATTTATCCTTGACTAACATTGAATGTATATCATGGGTCTATTTATGTAGAGCAAGTTATACGCCTTAAGTATCATATCATCCCAAGCCCTATAAAAGTAGGGATCCTTATATCATTTGGGATCATCTACACACAAGCATTTCATACTTACAATATACAAGGATATCATCATTGTAATTTATGCCCCATATATAATAGCTAGTTGATACTAGTAGAATCTAGACGCCACAAAAATCTTATCTTATTTAGAAGAATAGCACAAGAAGAAAGACGACGCTCACTAGACACCTCGAAAATCTTATCTTATTTAGAAAATTAGCACAAGAAAAAAGACAACGCTCACTAGATGACTCAAAATCCTTATCTTACTTAAACGCTCCCAAGACACTAATCAAAATTCCATGCGACCACGACGCATGAAGTATAGTTACCGCCATACCACGAAAGAAAAAAAGATGCCCCCCGATCTATAAAAAAGTCCCCCCACCCCCCACTCGTGACCAAAGGAGGAGAGGCTCTTTTGAAGAGAAAAATAAACTAAAACCCCCCATTCTTCTATCCCTAACATAACACCCTCAATTCCTAACGTCTCTCTAACACCACATGAAGAGTGTTACGAACCATAAAATAATCAAATACCTTATTTAAGACCATAAATGCTATGTCACAAAACACATCTTTGATAGGTGGGGCGATGGCTACATGTAGAGGCGAGAAGGGTGCATGTGAAGGCCACTGCCAGTTCCAACACCTCCACTAAGATACATGCTTATTTATATGTATATATAATATATAATATCATTTATGTGCTTAATATGGAACTAAGTCCATGTTGATAGGAACTAAGTTCATATATTATAGGTATAAATGTAATGTTTTTAATATCTAAGAAAGCTTTTTTTATGATGTTTGGTAGATTTTCAAATAGTCAATAAACTTACAATAAATTTGTCAAACTTTTCACCATTTGAATTAAGTTAAACAAGACATTAAACCAGACTGCAAAACCCGAGCAATATCAGGCCCAACCCAACTTATTAGTTTTCCTTTCGTTGTAAACAAGAAACGAAAAGAGCTTCAAGATTTCCGAAACTTTTCCCTTGCATTGTTCACCTTTTAAAATGAAATCCGCTAGCCCCTTAGACGTATTTTTTTAGGTTAAATGTTAAAGTGGCACAACAATAATTTGTGAGTTTTATCATTTTGGAAATAGTGAGTTTTATCATTTTGGTTTTGAAAAATGTGAGTTTTATCACTAGAGTACGAATTATGACACAACACACAACCTTATGCATTTATTTTCTCAAAAAAAAAAAACCTTATGCAATTACATAAATCCTATGTTGTGGGGACTTTTTATTTTTTGTATTGGTTAAGAAATATTACAGCATGATAAAATATGACGGCTCCATGTGTTTGTAATCTTCTTCCATTTTATTTTATTATTAAATTAGAAAGTCAAATGTTACGGCTCTTTTTTTTATTGGTTAAAAAATATTAAAGTAATAAGTAAATAATCAAAAGACATAGGGCACAATTGGAAGAAAAGAAAAAGATTAACGGCCACCAAACTTGAAACTTATAGGTAGTAGTGAGGGAAATTTAATGATTTGGTCCCATAACTTGGCTCTTTTTTAATTTTGGTACAATAACTTGTCACCCCTTAATTTTGGTCCTACAAGTTGGCACCTTAACTGAATTTTGGTCCCATCACCCTTGCTCCGCCCAAATTCACCGGAAAATGTCTATGTGGCACCCGTTGACTGCGTAGTCATCAATTTTGACTCAATTTTGGGACCCACAAGTACACTTGGCACACACATGGCATCCACATGTATAAATAAAAAAAATATTTAAATCCATAATGTATAAATACACTTAGATATTTAAATTCGATATTTAATTCGTTAATATATATAAATATATAAAAAAATATATCTTTATTAAATAAAAAAATAAGATATTAAATTCCTTAATATATATAAATATATAAAAAGAGTATATAGTTATTTAGTAAAAATAATAAGATATTTAATTCCTTAACATATATAAATATATATAATAAAAAGAAAAAAAACCATTATTTCATAAATATAATTTTTATTATTGAAATCTTAAAAAAAATAAAGATATATCATTTTTTAATTACTGAAAAAAAAAACAAAAAGGAAAACAAAAACCCATCCCCTCCTAACCCCCCACCCCCTCCCCGCCGGGACACCACTGCCAAATTGCAGTGGTGGCGGTGCTAAGACGCCACCACCACCATTGCGATTTGCAGTGGTGGTGGTGCGGGGGGTGGGGGGGGGGGGGTGGCAGGGGGGGTAGATTTTTTTTTTTCCTTTTTTCTTTTTTTTTAATAATAAAAAAATATATTAGAGATAATTATAAATTAGTATTAAAATATATTAGAGAAATTCATATTATTTTTAATACATTTTTAAGAACTATATATATATACAATTTTTTAGTCTTCTATTTTTATTTTATTATTAATTATACACGTGGCTGCCACATGTTCAAATTGAGTCCCAAAATTGAGTCAAAATTGATGACTACGCAGTCAACGGGTGCCACATAGAAATTTTCCGGTGAATTTGGGCGGAGCAAGGGTGATGGGACCAAAATTATGTTAAGGTGCCAACTTGTAGGACCAAAATTAAGGGGTGACAAGTTATTGTACCAAAATTAAAAAAGAGCCAAGTTATGGGACCAAATCATTCAATTTCCCTAGTAGTGAAGTATATATATATATATATATATATATATATATATATATATATATATATATATATATATATATATGTGTGTGTGTCTCTTAATTCGTCAAGGTAACAGAACACTGTAAAATAATACAATTGGAGTATAAATAGATAAAATAATGTTAATCAATTAATAATCGGACTAGCTTGGGTAAAATAAGTAAATTACAAAGTTAATGCTCCGTATCGAATTTAGAGCGTTCGATGCAGACGTGTCGAATCGCTGTCGTTCGATACTAAGTGTGTAGTAGAGGTCCTGTGTCGAATTAGGATGTATCGAATCTGACAGGTTCGATGCAGTGTTAAGTATCGAATTCACTATCCTTTGTTCAATGCCGTGTCAATTGTTCCAGGTTCGATTCAGATGAATATCGAATGCACTATGTTCGATCTAGGTGAGTGTCGAATGCTCTATGTTCGATATTGAGTAGATCTGAATGTCTCTTAAATGTGTGTCCAGACTACAAGGGGACGGGGTATATATAACCACCGTTCCGCAGGTCCCACTGCCAGCTGCAGAATGTACATCGAATCGAAGCGGTTTGATGCTCATTCCGCATCAAACAAGAGTCGTTCGATGCACATTTAACATCGAATATGGCATATTCGATGTACTATAAATCAGCTGATGCTGCTGGGCTGGCCCAATATGCGATATTAGGTCAATCCTAAAATATCCCCATCACATAGTCCCCCTAGTTTGAGAGACGGTGTCGAGTAGAGAGCGTCTTCCAAACTTATAAAAAATAAGTCATTGATTTGGAAGCGGTTGGCTGCGTACAACCTTGATAAGGTTTTTTGTACTGGTTTGAGATATTCTTAATCATAAGGTTTCGACTGAGCGTATCCTATTATATTAGCTTGAAGATTACCAATTGAAGTTAAGGTTAAAGTCGAATGCATTGGGTTCGATGCTCAACCGCATCGAACGGTGATGGTTCGATGCTGATACTCGCTTCGAATCAGCGCGATTCGATGCTCATTATTATGGGCCCTAATGAGCCTTTCGCTACCTATATAAGGGGTGCGGGTTGATGGGAATTTCATTTCCCTTCTGCCAACCTCACACACGCAAGTAAGTAGTGTCGAACAGGAATTGTTCGACGCTGGGTAGACGAACATCTGCTGTTCGATGCTCTATCCATCGAACATTGGCTGTTCGATCTAATGCCTTCGCAATTCTTTTATTTTTTCTCAATGAAATTTGCAGGTTTTGCCCCTTATTTTTGACTTGCTTTATCTGTTTTTGTTCTTCAGGCAAATACTCTCTTACGATCTCCTTTCTTCTACTATTTGCAATCAAGGTAATTTATTATACGCTATATCTGTGAGGTTGCTTATAACCGTTTTTATTTTTGTTTTAGATATATCGCATTAGTATTACGAGAGCCGAGAGTGACGTATTGGCTCGCAATCAACCTTTTCTCTTTTAATTTTATTTCAGTTTTTCTCGACCGAGATGGTGAATTCCGAGTCATCTTCTGGGAGTGAATCGAGTAGCAGCTCGAGCTCTGGTTCTAGGAACCCTGTGGTGGGTCCATCCAATGCTCATTCGAGTTCGAATATAGTCGTAGTAAATGAATACGAGCCAATTGACATAGAATCTACTGGTTCACTCGCGGGTAATTATCCCGGTGCTAACGTTGAGCATGCAACACCTCAGAATGAAAGTGATGATTCACAATGGTCGTCATTTGCGGATAACCGTGCCTCTAGTGAGGCCGACGAGGATGCATAATTCATCAACATGGAATTTTATGATAACATCGAGGTGGCAAGGATGACGTGTCATATGTATGTCTCGCGCCTGCAGCATAGCCGCAAAGAGCTTCGCGAGAAATTTGATATACCGAATAGATACAAAATAGTTCTTCCCGATCCAAATGACTGCATGCATACTCCTCTGCCTGGGCATATGACAGTTTTTGTAGGCCAGCTTTTGAATGGGCTTCGGTTCCCAGTACCCGTTGAGCTGAGAATGCTCCTAAGGTCTATTGACCTTGTGCCAGGACAACTTACGCCGAATTCGTATGGCCATATGATAGGTTTCATTATTGTGTTGAACGCACTATGCAAACCTCAAAGTCCCAACGAGTTTTATGCTCTATTTGAGATCGCTAGGCGAGAGGAAGGGTTTTATCATATCAAAGCACAATGGCATTGTAAATTTCTGAACGACGAAGCTACTGGGTACGGAAAAGATTGGAAAAGGCGACATTTCTATGTCGAAGAGATCCATGAAGGTGAATTTAGGCATTATTGTTGCGAGTGGTATACCAGATCAAAGGTGGCGATACCCCCTGGCATTGCCGCGACATCATGGGATTGCAATTTTATCCCGAATTTAGTGTGCCATCAAAAGTTTGCTGTTAAAAGCTGGTAGAAAGTCAAGTGTTATCTTTAGCTGGTTTGTGCCCGGTTCTGTATAATGGGAGATTTACTCTTGGTATAATTTTGCATCTTCTTCGATGTTCTGCTTTGTGTTAATAATATCAATATCCTAGTGATGTGATATTTTTGTAGGCCACTTTTTCATGAATCGCCATGCCCGCATGAACCAAGCCATTGCTGCTGAGCAAGCAAACTCTCAAACCACAACTGTTCCGGAGATTCCCCCTCCAAAGAAAAGGAAGAACAAGGGAAAGAAAACCATTGCTGAGTCTTCGGCCGCTGCCGCTGCCAATTCCCATGTCGATCCTTTCGAGGATGTTCTAGGAGTGAATCGCAATATTGCGCCAGCTGCTGCTGAGTTTAGCCATGCTGAAGCTTCTAAAAGTATGGAGGCTGGTCTGGGTGATAATACTGAAGGTGTTACCCAGGCCAAAAGGAGAAGAGTCCACCAGACCCGCTCTCAAACTGGATGGGCTATCCCACATGCTGCTCATGTAGGTGGTCTTAGTGCTGGGAGTTGCCCTACTCATGCAATGGGGCCAAATGCTGGGGTTGGATCTATCCAGGGTCCTCGTGCCCATGTTGAGGGATATGAAATATTTGAGGCTGCATCTATTGACGCTCTGAAGACTCTTCTTCTCAACCTTGCTGTGCCTCATCCGGTCTCTGCCAAATAGAGGAAAATGGTGGAGCGCAATGCTCTTCATTTATTGACGACGGTAATAAAAGCTTCTTCCTGAGTGAATTGTTTTTGAGCTTGCTGTGTGAATGTTGGTTTATTTGCCTATTATCTTTTAGGGTGGCAAAATAATGGATACCATGTTTGCGGCACTAGTCCAAGCTCACGAAACGACCACAAGTGGACAGCCACAGAACAGAGGCGATCTCCATGGTGGAGATGATGAAGCCTTAAAAGATGCCCTTGATGCGAAAGAGAAGGCCTTGCAAAAGGTCAAGGAGTATGCCGCGAGGGCCCATGAAGATCTGCCGCTCCCAACCAGTGCTCAACCTAACTCTCCGGATGAGTTCGCCGTGCTTTTCGAAGATGAAAGCCTTGTCCTTCGCGGTCTCTCGCCACCGCCCCCTATGCCTGCAATGTATCCTTCTTCCGAGGACGAGGCTGGAAATGAAGCTGATGCCTAAAGGCTTTCGTATTTGTTTTGCTTTGTAATGAACAATTTTTAACTTACTGTTTTTTGGCGCTGCGTCACCTTTTATGTGTTTGAACTATTCTTAACAATCGTATGTTTGTCAGCTTTGACTTTTTCAACTATTTGCTTGATCCAGGGCACATACCGCTGCCTTTTCTTTCAATTGCTATCATCGCTTTTTAATTTATTTTGACAGCGTGAGCATTTTTTCACACTCATGATAGTTTATGTTGCATTTCATGGGATGGGCCTATCGTTCGATTTGATTGAATTAGAACTATTTAAAAGAGTGTTATTTATGTGTCATTATTATTCAGGGAGTCACGATATCTTGTGTCGTTTTTAGACATAATTTCCGTCCCTTTTTAGGTGTTGAGGGAGTGCGGCATCTCGTGCCGTTTTAGACAGAGTCTCTGTCCCTTTTTAATTTTTGAGAGAGTGCGGTATCTCGTGCCATTTTAGACAAAGTCTCCGTCCCTTTAGGGTGTGCGGTATCTCGTGCCGTTTTAGACAGAGTCTCTGTCCCTTTTTAGTTATTTAGGGAGTTGTGGTATCTCGTGCTATTTTAGACAGAGTCTCCGTCCCTTTTTAGTTATTTAGGGAGTTGCGATATCTCGTGCCATTTTAGACAGAGTCTCTGTCCCTTTTTAAATAATATTTGATGACGTAATATCACGTGGAGATTCAATCGGGAAATTTAAGTGATTTGAGATAGTTTTTCAAAAGTCTCTTTAGGAGACGAATTTAAATAATGGGAGTAGAACATAGCTTAATTCAGTAGCTCGGCCTGCTATGCTTCCCGATATCAGCCCTCGGGCTCAAGTATTCCGTGTACCTATTTTAAGTTATTACATATTCTGCCCCTCAAGCTTGTCATGGCTGAGAGGACGAATAAATGTTTGTTCAAAAATATCCGGGGTACTAACAACTTGCAAAAAATTAAATCGGAGCCCCTTAGTCGATGTGCTCCATCTACATAGGGGCCAATGCCTCAACCGCCTCTTGTCCATGCTGTGGTTGTGAACGAAGTGAGTTCACGTAGCACTTCCATCCTTCAGTGTGATCTCCGATCACTTCGCCTGTGCCTGCATGGGTAGGAAATTTCACCATTTGATGGTAAGTCGAGGGCAGTGCCCAGAATGCATTCAGAGCGGGTCTTTCTAAGATGCCATTATACGCGAAGTGCATGTTGGCAATAACATAGTTTGCCAGCAATGTTCTCCTTTGTGGCGCAGTTCCCAAGGAAATTGGAAGCACAAGCATTCCACGGGGTTTAATTTATGGGCCTCCAAAACCACTAAGCGAAATTCTCACTAGTTCTAGAGCTTCGCCGTTCAGCCCTATCTTGTCCAAAGTAGAGCTGAACAAAATGTTGACCGAGCTGCCTGCATCTACCAACATCTTTGTGACACCTAAATTGTCTATGTCCATCGTTATCACCAACGGGGAATCCAAATTTGCCGTTTGAATGGCCTCGGGTTTCAGCTTTCGCAGATCTGCGGTAGAGAAGGTGACCTCTTCGTGCGACATTTCCTCGATCCTTAGGATATTTGCCATGTTGAAAAACTTATCTGACAAAACAAGCCTCAAGATTCTCATTCGGGCGTTGATGGAATCTGCCCCCCAGGACCTCCCGATATCACGTTTACCATGGCCTTTTTGATATTGCCATTCCCAATTTATGGATACTCGAACGACTGAGGCTGTTCGATCACTTTCTGCTTGTCCTATCTGGGGGAAGGTGTCCTATCTATGTCCGTACTCTCGTCCTGTTCTTTCATTTTTCTGACAAACTCCACTAGTTTGCCATCCTTCAATAATCGTTCAATCTCATCTTTGAGATCCTTGCAATGTTCGGTGTCGTGCCCCTTCTGATTGTGATATTTGCAGTAGTGGGCCGGGTATCTTGTTTCCTTTGAGTCTTTCATTTGCCTGGGCTCTTTCAGCCACTCCTTTCTTTTGGCCGCCCCAAATACTGTCATGATATTTGCATTCAAAGGCGTGTACCACTTGGGAGATGCGTCCCGGTACCTATTGTTCATGTTTCTATTGTTGTTGCTGTAGTTGCGGCTTTGGTCTTCTCTTCCCCACTCATTTTCTTTCGGAGGCACTACATTGGGCGATTTAGTCGCCATCATTTCTTCCAAATGAACCATACCCTGTGCTATCTTGTTGATAGCTTTGATTGTGGTGGGTTTATGTTTGATTAGATCCCCTCCGAACGTGGTGTTGTTAGTAGCTTGGAAGAGAATACTCATCACCATCTCTCCACTTGTGTTGTCAACCCTAAATAGCTCATCGTTGAAGCGTTTCATGAAGTCCCCCAAGCTCTTGTTGATCCCCTGCTTCATGGTATAAAAATGGGAGTGATCCAAAACCAATCTGACCTGACTCGAGAATTGATCTTTCAACATTGCCCTCAACTGTAGTCCTTGATCGATCCTGGCACAATTCGAGTGAACCAGTCCATTGCCACTCCAGTTAGGGTGGTTGCGAATATCCTTGCTTGCATGACTTTGAAACCATACAATGACAGTTTCCTGTCCAAGTGAAACACATGATCGTGGGGATCATATTTTCCGTCGTAGGTTTTCAATTCAAGGTTCTTCTCTCCCTGTCCCAAGATCACAGCTTCGATCTCTTCAGAAAATGGACTGCCCCTCAAAACGCTTCCTCCTGGCTGCATCCAACATTCAACCATGGCTTTCTCTCTTTCAAGCCTTTCCAGTTTCCTTGTCATCTCATCATATTCTTTCCTAGAGTCGTGGCTTTCTTCACGTCTCATGTCTTCATTTTCTTCCCTCCTTGTGGGTTGTTCTTGATGATTTCCTTTCTTTTCTTTTCTCCTTGTCTCACGGTGCCTTCTCGATTGCACCTCTATTGACTTGGGCTTTCCTCCTTGGTCCCCACATACCGACTTTTCTCTACCCTCCCCTCCTTCAGTGGCAGGTTTGCTCATTCCGTCGTCATTGTTGTTGTTAAATTTGCAAGTGCACGAAATCGTAACAAGTAATAAAGTGATAGATATGGTTTTCGATCCCACGAGGAATAAATAATTAATTTCCAAAGTTGATTAACTCTAGTTTTATTTGAAAAATCGGATTTCAAATTGTTCAAGCGAAAAGATTAACAATTTACTAACTACAGTAAAAACTTTTAACAAAGTAGGGCGTTGAGACAATAGAATAAAAGGGTATTTCAATAAATAAGAGTAGACAATGAGAGAAGAGCTGGGAATCATGATTTCACCGTCATTAGTCTGATCTAACTTTTAATTAAGCATATTATTACGAGTTTCACGTTCAAAATTATTATTGGTTATCACCATTTATGCTTCATGTAGTCTTTCTCAAGTTATACATAAATTCTACAGCTTTACAACTAGAAAATGAGTCTAGTTACGAAGATGTGCACATGTATGTTCGGTGGTGATTTTATCAACCACGTGAAAACGATAGATATATTTCTATTCTATTGAGAATTCACAGTATTTACTTCAAAGATTTTCACGAAAATCTCCTCTCGGTTTCAATTCGATCCTTAGTTCATCCAAAAGTTAGCCAGAATTTTAGAAGCATTATATTCACAAATAAATACACTAATTATTTTGACATCGTAACAATACGTTTTAATTAAAAGTTAGATCATCGTAATTAGGCTACATCACTATCCCAGCAAAGTAAATTTAGCACATCATGGAATATAGAACAAGATTATAAGATAAATATAACATCATAAAGTAAAGAGATAAAAGTAATTAGAGTTTAAAGATCGTTACAGATTTTTACTTCCGTAAAGCCTCCGGTGGACTCCCCCGTACAAACTCTAAATTACTCCTCCAAAATTACAAATTACTAGAGAATACTACTACTATAGAAAGACTACTAAGTGAAGAGAGAATGAAGAAGATTGGTGTGTTGATATGGAAAATGTGACGTCTATTTATAGTTGAACCAAAAGCATAAGACGATATCTCGACCGTGCATCTCGTTTTGATCCAACGGTCCAAAGTTGTCACATAATTATTGATCAAATGATTCATGACATTCTAGAGTCTTCCATTTGTAAGCTTCCAAGACTGAATATAGACCACTGATTAGCCATTTTGATCCGACGATCATCGTTTTGGTCATAACTTCTCTCCAGACGTCGGAATCACAAACCACTTGTTGCGTTGGAAACTAGATATCTGTGGCTTTCTAGTGATATAAATAACCAAACATAACTCAATCTACGCAGGTATCGGTGAATTTTTGAAGTTTCAGTTCTTGATTGACAAATCATATTTCAACCTACTAAATATGAAAACAAACATAAAAATACCACAAAACTATCAAGAATAATCAAGTAAACAAGTGTAAACACATGATAACGATGAGTATTTCCGAAACTCATCAGTCACGTCGCGACTTCTCTTTCTCAGCTTCATTCGAAGCTCTAGCTGCGGAACCTTGTTCATTTACAGCCCCCACATGAGCTGCCGGTGGTGGCACCTGTACTTGCGGCGCATGGGCCCAAAATTCAGCCATGGCAGTCTTTACCACGTCCATGATCTCCTCTCTCGTCATGTTCGGGGCTGACACCGTCGTTGTGGTTGCCCTTGTTGCACAAGCACCCTCTCTCAATATCTCATCTATTGGTGCCACCCTTCTCGCTGGTGTTGGCACTCCTGTGGGCACAGTCGACGGTTGCTCATTGTCTTGTACCGTTCGACTTGTTGAAGCCCCATCAACTTCCTCGTTCATACCTTCTACAAGTCTGCTTTTTGATCGGGGTAGTAATTCTAGATGCCATACCTAGTAAACTGGAAATATGCGGTGTTCCCACAGACGGCGCCAATATTTTGGTCTTATTTCGTCAAGGTAACAAAACGCTGTAAAATAATACAATTGGAGTACAAATAGCCAAAATAATGCTAATCAATTAATAATCGGACTAGCTTGGTCAGGAACACCTAATACAAACTTACTAGGTAAAACAAGTAAATTACAAATTTAATGATGCGTATAGAATCTAAAGCGTTCGATGCAGACGTGTCGAATCGCTGTCATTTGATACTAAGTGTGCAGTAGAGGTCATGCGTCGAACTAGGATGTATCGAATCTAACAGGTTCGATGCAGTGTTAAGTATCGAATTCAGTATCCTTTGTTCAATGCCGTGTCGAATGTTCCAGGTTCGATCGAGATGAATATCGAATGCACTATGTTCGATCTAGGTGAGTGTCGAATGCTCTATGTTCGATATTAAGTAGATCTGAATGTCTCTTGAATGTATGTCTAGACTACAAGGGGACGAGGTATATATAACCACCGTCCTACGGGTCCCACTATCAGCTGCAGAACGTACATCGAATCGAAGCGGTTCGATGCTCATTCCGCATCGAACAAGAGCCGTTTGATGCACATTTCGCATCGAATATGGCTTGTTCGGTGTACTATAAAGCAAGCTGATGCTGCTGGGCCGGCTCAATATGCGATATTGGGCCAATCGTAAAATATCCTCATCAATATATATATATATATATATTATATATATATTATATTAATATTAATATTTAAAGAATCGCGTGTAAATTATATTAATATTTAAAGAAACAAAATTTAAAAGATAGATGCAGGAAAATATGAATTGCTATTTTGTAGGGTGAGTAGTTGAGCAAAATATGAAAAATGACAATATTGCTTGACTATATGAAAAGTAAAGCCCTCCCACTCACAAAATGGCAGTTGAGATATCAAATTTTGAGTTTTCTAAAATACCCCCGCTTTAACTTTTCAATAATTAAAAAATAAGTAATTAAAATAAGTAACTACCACCACTCCTAAAATTCCTCCACATATTTAGCAATTTTTTTACGTGATTTTTAATGTATGCAGAACCGACTAATTTCATTATTATTTGCATTAATTTTATAAATTATATTAAAATTATGTTACATTAATTTTTTTTGAATAATTTGTATAGTTTACAGGTGGTTCCGCGTGTGTCGAAGTTGCCAAAATTGGAAGACAGTACCTAGTGGCTCAGGATATTGCCAAAATTGGCATATGCATATGTAATGCAATATCATCAACCATTACCATTTTTGTTGAGAAGCACTATAAAGCACGATCAAACTAAATCTAAAAGCAGAGCACCTTTCGACATGACATCTCTTAGCCTTTCATTAAATTTGCATGTCCAAGTCTCTAGCTGCTAGGCTCTCATATAAGACAAGATAGTACGTCACTCATCTTACAACTTGGATTCTTCATGATTCTTAATTATCATGAAAAATTGAATGCCAAAGGCTCTCTCATTCGTGCCCCCACTGTTGAGGAATTGAGTAGTGACACGTGGGTGGTGTACACATAAGCTTCCATTTGCCGACGTGTCTAGTCATGGGGTCTAATTTTGCATTATGTATTGCTGTCCGAGACCTATAGCGAATCAATGAATCCACCATTACGATTTTTTTTTGATACGACATTACGATTTTTGTTAACGCATTCAATTCTAAATACTTGATTAAGCACACGTTTATAATTCGTTAAAGGAGTATCGAGTGTTAAAACTTAATACTAGCTAAAGATTATATTTAGTAAGCAGTTTAATTTTGTCATTTGAAAATACAATTAACCGAGATTATATTCTACATGGATTCTAGAGAATTATTCATTCTATCACAGGAGGAAATTTTTCGATGAAGAGGTAACACCAGAAGGCGAATTAGTTGATTTGTCTTACTTATAATGATTCATGAAACGACTCCATCAACATTTTAAGCATTTGTGTGACTTATATTCTTATTATAATTGGATTTGGGGTAGCAAGTTTGAATATTTTGGCCCACAACTAGTAGGAGGTAATGAATCCTATGTAAGAAAGATAAACAGCCCAACTAAAATTAGCTAAGTATAATTTACTACTTCCTGCCTGTTATAAATATAGTTAGTAGCATATGCCTAGTGGCCATTGTTGAAAATTATGTACAAATACTATTTTATAATAGTAGTAGTTGTTGTAAATAATGTAAAATATTGGGAATTCTTGCCTATATAAGGAGGCATCAAGATGAAGAGAAAAACACCAATTCACAAGTAATATACTCATCATTTGCTCTTCTTTCTCTATGTTCCTTTAAATATATTGTTATAATTCTCAAATAGTTTTAGCTTTTCTATAACACGTTATCAGCACGATAGTGCTCGATCCGGAAGAATTTAGTTCCTTCGTTAGAGAAAACGTTCAACGTTAAAAGGTACGAAAATTTTATATTTACTTGTTCATCTATCTAAATTATTATAGACAAGTGCGGATTACCGCCAATCTATAATTTTATGATTAGATGAATATGTGTTTATAATTTTGTTTTTAAAGTTTAATATTTACATATTCATCTATCTACATTATTATAGACAAGGAGGACTACCGCCTATCTATAATTTTATGATTATTTTACTGTCATCTAACTCTAACACTAAATCTAATTTTAACTTTCGTTGATGCTTGAGTTAACCCCAAGCTAGAAACGACTACTGACAATTTATTATTATGGAAGGTGTTACCTCCTATTATATTGCTTATTTTATTCCATAAGCCCATGAAAGTTTTTACATAGTAATGTGGCGGAATTATTATTTACGCACTTAATTCATTGCAATTATTTTACTTGTTTATATTATTCCTTAAGACCATGAAAGTTTTTACATAGTAATATGGCGGAAAATATATATGTATTTACTTATCGTAATATTATTCCATATGCCTGTTAAAATATCATTAATGCGGCGGAAATTATTTTACATGTTATTACAATTAATTTTTGTTGCTAAATTATTAAAGACATTACCGTTCATAAAACATGCCAAAAATAATAAAAAAAATGATTGTTTTTCTAACGGCTATAAACGGCTACTTACATATATTTTTCCTCTATAAATATACAAATTTCATAACACAAACTCCACACAAATCTTCACCTTATTTCTCTCATCTTGCAAAATGATCTCTACGACAACAGCGATCTTGATCCTCATTTACCTTTCAATTTTTATTTTTATGCTAGTAGATGAAGACACTCCTATGTTTATCCCTATGATATTCCTCCCTTTTATCATAATAATGTTCGAGTTCAAGATTTGGCTAGAGATGAGATAATTGCATTGTATTATTGTAATAATTATGCTTCTATGATTATGTGTTAAATAAATTGTCTCGATCCTAATTATGTTTTTCTTGGTTATGTATTTAGCTAGCAAGAATGTCTAACCTCACAAGTACAATTAGTTGTATACTCAATATCACTGGCAAGAATTATGGACAATGGAAACCGGATACGAAATTGTACCTCAGATCAAAGAGTATCGTTGAAACTCTTGCTGCAGTAAATACAAATACAGATCCAGAAAAATGTGAGGCTGTGATCTACATGAGAAAACATCTAGATGAAACCTTAAAGAGAGAATATCTCGATGTTACCGATCCTCATGAATTATGGACAAACCTACAGGAAAGATATGGCCATCAAAAGGAAACCATGTTGCCAAAAGCCACCGATGATTGAAACAATTTAAGGTTCCAAGATTTTGAAACTGTAAGCGCATACAACTCCGCGCTTATGGAGATTCGTTCAGATTTAATTTATTGTGGAAGAAAGCTTACTGATAGAGAAATGATAGAGAAAACACTTTCTACTTTCCATGCGTCCATGATAAATGTTCAACAACAATACCGATTGCTGAATATTTCAAAATATCACGACTTACAACAAAAGTTGTTAATGGCAGAAAGTTACAATAACTTATTGATGAAAAATCATCAATCTCGTCCTCCTGGAGCACATGCATTACCTGAGGCAAATGCCATTAATTTTTCAAACTCCTATGGACGAGGTAACAATGAGAATGCCAATCAAGGTCGTGGTCGTGGTCGTGATCATGGTCAAGGTAGAGGTGGTCATAGAGGAGGATATGGCTATAGAGGTGGACGCAGTAAAAGAGGTGGTCGTGGCCGTGGTCGTGGTCGAGGGGGTTTTCACAATCCCTCGCATACCAACACTGTTTTTAAGAATAACCACCAGAACAAAGAAAAACATAATAAAAACCCTCAAGGTTATTGTTTTAGATGTGGAATGAAAGGGCATTGGGCCAACACATGTCGTACACCAGAACATCTCTGTAAGTTGTACCAAGAAAGTTTGAAGGGTAAAGAAAAGGAAGTTAACCTTGTCGAACAAAATCCAAATGATGATTCCACCTTTATGGAGGCGACATCCTTTACTGATGACTATGATGTTCGTTTGGCTTAATATGTGTTATGTGATCTTCTGGCTGAATATGCTTATTGTGATTTATGTTTTAAGTTGTATTATCTACTTCCTGCATTTTTGTTGTGTGTTTTCAATAAAATAATCTCTTTTCAAATATATACACTGTTTATTGTAATATTTGTTTTAATATTGTTTATTTGAAGTGAAGCGTGATATGGAGCATACTGGTGATTTCTGCCTACTTGACTGTTGTACAACTCATACAATTCTCACAAGTAAGAAATATTTTACATATTTAGAACCCTCAAAATTTCAAGTCGGTACAATAGGAGGTCCTATTAAATTGATTGAAGGATCTGGTACAACTACTTTTACTTTACCAAATGGAACAAAGTTTATCATCGATGATGCCTTATTTTCCCCAAAATCTAGAAGAAATTTATTGAGTTCTAAAAATATATATCGTCATGGATATGATACTGAGTCAATGACTGTGAATAAAGCTAAATATGTTTTCATTACTAAGAATATTCCAGGAAAGAAATATTTTCTTGAAAAACTACCATATATCTCATCAGGGTTGCATTATACATATATTAATGAAATCGAATCAAATATGGTAGTCAATGAAAATCCATAATTATTGACTCTATGGCATGATCGACTAGGTCATCCTGGTTCAACAATGATGCGAAGGATAATTGAAACTACACATGGACATTCATTAAAAAGATCCAAACTCAATCTGAGCAACAATAGTCCATGTGAAGCATGTTCTCTTGGAAAGTTAATTATAAAGCATTCACCAGTTAAAATTAAGACAAAATTACCTACATTTCTTGAAAGAATTCAAGGTGATATATGTGGACCTATTCATCCATCATGTGGACCATTTCAATATTTTATGGTATTAATTGATGCCTCAAGTCGATGGTCACATGTCTGTCTATTGTCTACTCGCAATATGGCATTTGCGAGATTTTTGGCTCAAATAATCAAAATAAGAGCTCAATTTCCTGACTATACGATCAAGAAAGTCAGACTTGACAATGCTGGTGAATTCACATCTCAAGCTTTGAATGATTATTGTATGTCAACTGGAATTACGGTTGAACATAGTGTTGCACATGTACATACTCAAAATGGTTTAGCTGAATCATTAATTAAACGCCTTCAATCAATTGCTAGACCATTGTTGATGAAAGCTAAATTACCAAGTTCTCTATGGGGTCATGCGATTTTACATGCTGCATCACTAATTCGCATTAGACCAAGCTCGTATCATGAATACTCCCCATTACAACTTGCTTTTGGTCATGAACCTAATATTTCCCATATAAATATTTTTGGTTGTGCGGTTTATGTTCCAATTGCACCACCAAAGCGAACAAAAATGGGACCACAAAGAAGGTTGGGAATATATGTTGGATTTGACTCACTATCAATAATCAGATATCTTGAGCCCCTAACAGGTGATGTCTTTACAGCACGTTTTGCCGATTGCCATTTTAATGAGGCAAATTTTCCAACCTTAGGGGGAGAAAAGAAGCAGTTGGAAAAGGATATATCATGGCATAATCCATCTTTGACAAGCTTTGATATGCTAACAAAGCAATGTGATTTGGAAGTAAAGAAAATTTTGCATTTACAAGCTATTGCAAATCAATTACCCGATGCATTTACTGACATAAGTAGGGTAACAAAATCACATATACCAGCTGCAAATGCTCCTGCTCATATTGTAATTCCAAAAGAAACATCAAAGGATGATATCTTTGATATAAATAAGAAACGTGGGCGTCCTACTGGCTCAAAGGACAAAAATCCTCGAAAAAGAAAAGGAGCATCAAAACCTAATGATCCTATTATTAAGGAATCTATGCCTGATGAGTCGCAAAATGTGACATATGAGATACCTCAAGAAGTTATCCAATTAGATCCTACAAATAAAGAGAACGTTGAAATCTCTATAAATTATATCAATACAGGAATGGTATTGGATCGAAATGAGATGAAAAATATGGATGAAATATTTTCATATTTAGTCGCTTATGAAATTGAGAATGAAAATGATTATCCTGAACCCAAATCTGTAATTGAATGCCAAAATAGGAATGATTGGGATAACTAGAAAGATGCTATGCAAGCTGAATTAGATTCGCTTAATAAGCGAAAGGTATTTGGACCCATTGTTCTCACACCGAAAAGTGTGAAACCCGTAGGGTTCAAATGGGTCTTCGTTCGCAAACGAAATGAGAAAAATGAAATTGTAAGGTATAAAGCTCGCCTTGTCGCACAAGGTTTTTCTCAAAGACCTGGAATCGATTATGAAGAAACGTATTCTCCTGTAATGGATACGATTACATTTCGATTCTTGATCAGTCTAGCGGTCTATGAAAATCTAAACATGCATCTCATGGATGTTGTTACTGCTTATCTCTATGGATCACTTGATAATGATATTTACATGAAGGTCCCTGATGGACTTAAATTACCCGCAACATCAAGTTCCAAACCTAGAGAAATGTACTCAATTAAATTGCAAAGATCATTATATGGGTTAAAGCAATCAGGTCGCATGTGGTATAATCGTTTGAGTGAATATTTATTAAAAGAAGGATATATAAATAATTCTTTGTGTCCATGTGTTTTTATTAAGAAAACATCATCTGGTTTTGCAATTATTGCGGTTTATGTAAATGATTTAAATATCATTGGCACTGACAAAGAAATTCATTCAACAATGAATTATTTAAAGGATGAATTTGAAATGAAAGATCTTGGAAAGACTAAATATTGTCTTGGTTTGCAAATTGAGCATGTTAAAAATGGAATACTTGTGCATCAATCTAACTATACTAAAAAGATATTGAAACGTTTTAACATGGATAAAGCAACACCTTTGAACCATCCTATGATTGCAAGATCATTAACTATAGATAAAGATCCGTTTCGTCCTTGTGAAGAAAATGAAGAAATTCTTGGTTCTGAAGTTCCATATTTAAGTGCCATTGGAGCTTTAATGTATCTAGCTAATTGTACTAGACCTGATATATCATTTACTGTGAATTTATTAGCTAGGTTTAGCTCATCACCCACAAAAAGGAACTGGAAAGAAATTAAACTTATATTTTTATCTTCAAGGAACTGTGGATCTTGGTCTATTTTATCCTAACAATGCGGTACAAGAATTGATTGGTTATGCAGATGCAGGTTTTCTATCAGACCCACATAAATCCAGATCTCAAACTGGATATGTATTCACGTATGGATGCACTGCTATTTCACGGCGTTCTCAGAAACAGACACTTGTTGCAACATCATCGAATCATGCTGAGATTATTGCACTCCATGAAGCAAGTAGGGAATGTGTATGTCTACGATCAATGACACATCATATAAGAAGTACATCTGACTTACCCATTAGAGAGGGTCCTACAACATTATACGAAGACAATTCTGCATGTATTACACAGATGAAAGAAATCAAGAGTGATCGAACCAAACACATACCCCCAAGATATTTTGCCTACACTCAGGAACTCGAGAAGAACAAAGAAATTAATATCCAATATGTTCAATCATATGACAATATGGCAGATCTTTTTACAAAGACACTCCCTACTGTAACTTTTAAGAAACATGTTCAAGGTATTGGGATGCGTCACCTACGAGACTTATGAAAAATTGGAGATGCCAACTTGAGGGGGAGTTCACACGGCTGCACTCCTTTTCCCTTATTAAGGTTTTTATCCCACTGAGGTTTTCCTTATAAGGTTTTTAACGAGGCAGCATAAGACGTGTGCAGAAGACGGATCATGTACATAACAAAATCTTCAAATGGCCAAGGGGGAGTGTTATAAATATAGTTAGTGGCATATGCCTAGTGGTCATTGTTGAAAATTATGTACAAATACTATTTTATAATAGTAGTAGTTGTTGTAAATAGTGTAAAATATTGGGAATTCTTGCCTATATAAGGAGGCATCAAGATGAAGAGAAAAACACCAATTCACAAGTAATATACTCATCATTTGCTCTTCTTTCTCTATGTCCTTTTAAATATATTGTTATAATTCTCAAATAGTTTTAGCTTTTCTATAACACTGCACATATTGTCCGATATTCGTCATTTCTTTATCAGTCATACGCTACCATTATCGTTTTTTCTGATAGAGAAAAGAGAATTATATTAAAAGAAAAAAGAGAGCACAAGAGATACTCTCCAAAATGATACCTCAAATGTTACACAACAAAGGTGACATAGACCAATTCAGAAAAGAGTAGGAAAAACCCGACGCTCTTGATTTTATTTACAAGAAATATTTATTCCTCTTTGCAAGATTTTAAGTGTTTCACGTGTGCTTTATCAACTGATATAACTGTCACTACAAGACTGGACGGTCAATAGGGACCGCCGAGTAGGGACTGCATTGCGGTCGCTGGCTTTCAGCGACTGCATTTGTCAATAGCGACCGCAATGCAGTCCCTATTGACCCGTTGCCAATAGGGACCGCAATGCGGTCCCTATTGACATTAGCGTTGTCAATAGGGATCGCAATGTAGTCCCTATTGACCCGTTGCCAATAGGGACCGCTTTGCGGTCCCTATTAACACTAGCAAGTTGCAAATAGGGACCGCAATGCAGTCCCTATTGACAATAGCGTTGTCAATAGGGACCGCAATGCGGTCCCTATTGTCCATATTTGTGACCTAATTGTCCCTACTAATATTCATACTTTAAAATTGATATTTTATGATGGTTCGAGGTGCCGTGTTGTTTTTTTAGTTCATAATAACCATTGTAGTAGTTAAAATAACAATAATTACAACGACGCATTGTAAATCCAAACATTATATAAGAAGAACGAAGCGCTTTGAAGATTCTCTTACTGTTTTGTACGACTAATGTCATAATGACAAACTAATTCGATATACATATATAAGTATAATGATTACTTGATCTAATGATTATACCTCATAATCATATCTATGCTAACATTAGTGAAATAAATCATAAAAACGAATAACAACTACAACTAACTAGTGATGATTAGTTGTAGAACATGAAATATATCTTGAACGTTAATAACTCTCTCAATCTCAATCAATCTATTAATTCACAACTAATCTACTGTAAGGTTGGTTTTGCAATCATTTATTACTTCAATTCACATGTTACAATGAGTTTGGTTGCTAAGAATCACAAACACACCAACATCAATAAAAAAAAATCGATTTTAAAGTATGAAAATTAATAGGGACCGCATTGACACTAGCGATGTCAATAGGGACCGCATTGCGGTCTATAATGACATTAGCGTTGTCATTAGGGACCGCAATGCGGTCCCTATTAACATTAAGTTGTCAATAGGGACCACAATGCGGTCCCTATTGTCTATATTTGTGACCTAATTCCGGTCCCTACTAATATTCATACTTTAAAATTGATATTTTAAGATGGTTCGAGGTGCCGCGTTATTTGTTTAGTTCATAATAGCCATTGTAATAGTTCAAATAACAATAATTACAACGACGCATTGTAAATCCAAATTTTATGTGAGGAGAACGTACCGCTTTGAAGATTCTCTTACTATTTTGTACGACGAATGTCATAATGACAAACTAATTCTATATACATATGTAAGTATAATGATTACTTGATCTAATGGTTATACCTCATAATCATATCTATTCTAACATTAGTTAAGTAAAGCATAAAAACGAATAACATCTACAACTAACTAGTAGCGATTAGTTGTAGAACATGAAATATATCTTGAACGTTAATAACTCGCTCAATGTCAATCAATCTATTAATTCACACTAAACTACTATGAGGTTGGTTTGGCAATCATTTATTACTTCAATTCACATGTTACAATGATTTTGGTTGCTAAGAATTACAAACACACCAACATCAATTAAAAAAATCGATTTTAAAGTATGAAAACTAGTAGGGACCGTAATTTGGTCCCTATTGAGTCAATATGGACCGTTTAGCGGTCCCTATTCTGTCATCAGGGACCAAATTGCGGTCCCTATTGACTCAACAAGGACCGCATTGCGGTCCCTACTATTATTCATACTTTAAAATTGATGAATATTATTAGGGACCGCACTTTGGTCCCTATTGACTCAACAGGGACCGCATTGCGGTCCCTAATAATATTCATACAAATCGATGAATATTATTAGGGACCGCACTTAGGTCCCTAAAATGGCAACAGGGACCGCACTGCAGTCACTAGAAAAATTTTGTGACCTAAATCTGGTCCCTAATTTGTTTAGTGATCTAAATGCGGTCACTGAATCCAAAAATTTTAGGCTGGAAATTTAAATTTGCCAAAAATTTGAAATTTCACCCTCCCCTCTATATATACTCACCACTCTTACACATCTCATTTCATTATCTCCAAAAAACACCCAACACAAAAATACTATCTTATTTTCCAACACAAACACATTATCTTCTTTTCTCCATAAATCACCCAACACAAAAACTTTTCTTCTTTTTACCAACACAAATCTAGAAAACAAATCACCAACACAATCTTTCTTTTGTTTCTTTTCTTTCACTTTCTTTATTTTGCCACTTTCTTTTCTTATTTTTCTTTTTCTTGTTGTTTTATTCATTCATTTTTTTTGGTTTTCATTCATATTTTATTTTTCTATTATTAGTCATTTTATTCATTTTATTACATTCATAAATACTTTCATGTCATTATATTAACTTTTTCTTCATTATTTTATTGTTTTGATCTTGTTAAAATCATAATTTTTCAAAAATAATAATAATATTTCGAATTTAATCCGGAATATTATTGTTTTTATTTTATTTTTTCTCGGGGGTCAATAGGGACCGTAATTCGGTCCCTACTAATATTCATAGGTACTCTATGAATATTAGTAGGGACCGAATCGCGGTCCCTGTTTTTGTTATTAGGGAACGCAATTCGGTCCCTACTAATATTCATAGAGTAGTATATGAATATTAGTAGGGACCGAATTACGGTCCCTGTTTTTGTTATTAGGGACCGCATTCCGGTCCCTATTATAAATATTAGGGACTGCAATTAGGTCCCTAATATTCAATCAATAGGGACCGCTTCACGGTCCCTTTTTTTTCAAGAAGCAGCGACTTAAAAGCAGTCTCTACTTCATGAAAAACAATAGGGACCGCGTTGCGGTCCCTAATTTTTAAGGCAATAGGGACCGCATTGCGGTCCCTATTGATAGTAAGTCATCAGGGACCGGAAAGCGGTCGCTGATTTCCCGGTCCCTGTTGACCCTCAATAGCGACCGGATTGCGGTCCCTATTGACAAGCGACCGTGGTCAATAGGGACCGCACAATAGCGACCCAGTGGCGGTCCCTATTGACCATTAGGGACCGCTTGGGGGGTCAATAAAAGCGGTCCCTATTGACCCCTGAATCTCGTAGTGAGTTTAAGTGTTGCAATCGAAAAGTAAGTGAAACAGAACACGAATTTCTTATGATTTTATAATGGTTCATATCATAAATTCATAACACACATACATTCACTTTGCCTTCGCCTACGATTAACTCAAGTCTTTTTTCTAGTGGTACAAGACTAACTTACTCAAGTTTTACTTCATACTTGAAATCTAAAATACCTCTAAGTACTTTTCTAATACCTGAAGTAACACTTACTATTGTAATTCACTTGAGTCTAGATACCTCCCATCTAGTTTGAGAAATTACAATTTGATCCACTCCATGTGAAAATATAAATGAACTCCTAATTTTACCCTTGTCACGTAATTTAAGAGATTTAGCATATTTATGTTTTGAATTTATAAATTTAAAAAATATTTTAAAAATAATAATATAATAATTTTATTCAATTTTATATTGAATGTTATACATATTTTGCAAAAAGTTAAAGACAAGGTCATTAACAAAAAGTATATGATATATTACATCATCATTTCTGTTAACAGGATGATGATTCACCTACTTGAAATAAACAATAAATCAATTACTGAAATTGCCAGGTATATTATTATATGATTATGCGACCTGCATTCACGATACAGGTATCACGCCTCAAGTATCCCTCGGAGCACATCTCCAAAACACCAAATACTGGAGCAAAGTCAACAGGAGGAGTACAAGACCAAGGCAGGCACCTATCGGATACACTTCCAAAGAGTCTCACAGACTAACCGCTATCGGAACTACTTCAGCATCGGACAAGCACTCCGCCCCACTCATTCTGCCTCTTCAAGAGATGAACTCTCGGAAAGGATGAGCTAAAAGAACCAATCTATCAAAGCCCACTGGAGCTATTGGAAACCAACAGAGTCCCAGAACCTTGACAAAAACACTTTCTTGCTATGCACTCCCAACACAAACGCTTTCGGAACATTACTCCTATCGACCAACCCAGAGGTCGGAACTTCACAGTAACGCAACAACTACAGAACAACACTCTCCGGGCACTCGGAGAAAGAAAACACCTACCTGCGATAGCTAAAAACCTCTCGGAGATCAACCTATTAACGAACACCCCCTCGGAGAATATCCTGAAGCAAACACTCCAGAATACACACCTCTCGGAGAAGCACTGTCACTAAGAGAACACTCAGACTCGGCCCTCGAGTCACCATTTGAAGCAATGAGCTCTCGGAAGCAAAAAAGGCAGTCTACCCATTATCATAAAGAAGACCAAAACCCTCGGAAGAAGAAATAATACAGTCAGCACTTCTGATAAACACGTTATCTTATTGGTTAAATGAACATTGTAACACGTGTAGAACACCACCACATGCATAGCGACACCTGTAAAAACATGCATAACGACACCTGTCCCTGAAAACTCTATATAAACAGAGGAAGAAGGGAGAGGTGAGGAGGGGTCGGAGAATTAAGGAAAAACATACATAGACTCGGAAATACGCATATCGACTCGGAAAAGAGAGTGGATCATAGTGAATAAAATGAAGGAATGTTTTTGTCAGTTTTCTCTCCCGTTATATAGCATTTAGTTTTTGAACCACGGACAAAGGCGTTCCAACCCAAATAAATAATTCAGTTAATTAGGTCGTAATTCCAAACCCGTTAACAAAATGGCGCCGTCTGTGGGAACGCCATAAGATTCGCCATCAAGAGCATTCAAAAGCGATGTCAACCAAGGAGAAATTATTCTTACGGTCGTTAAACCCTTAACGAGGTTCGTGGGACCGTTGCCATAACCAAAAGGGAAAGCAGGTGCTACAACAATGAAACGACACGCACCAAAGATAATATCCTTCTTTCAGCAGTTATAGTTCGAGTCAAAATTTGGCTATCTTCGTGAAAAATCATAAGATTCTATAATTTACTATGTAAATACTTGAGGAAAAGGGGGAAGACATGGTCCGGTGACCTAGGAGAATATCTCCGAGAGCAGCTACTCTGGGAAACCTCACTCGTACTCTCTCATCAAAGGCTTTCCGAAAGTCTAAATAAGTAAAAGAGACGAGGATATAAACAATTCTATTGGAATGATTCTTTGAAAGGACGTGAAAATATTCACTAAACTCTAAGCATCTATACATACTTAGGACCCTTTCCTCGAATAACTGAATTAAGTTGAGCTGCCCAAAGCATACTATAAAAGGCTACGAGGGCGTGTCAGGGGATACTCCTATTTAGGAAAGTATATTTCCCCAAACTTGCACTGCAAATGGACACGCTATGCTAAAAAAGTTGTTTGGCTAGTAAGAGTGAGATGCTCTCTCATTTCTGTAAACTCAATCTTAAAATTCTACAATTGAAGGAAAGGAACCAAGTATCCATAATATGCTGAAAAGTTATGCGACTATTAACACGAGAAAAAAGCTTCGTTCCAAATGAGAAATGTTTCATTCCAAATAAAAGTTAAAAGTACCATTACACATAAACCTAATAATAAAAAGTACAATAGTAATTAAAAAAAACGAACTAAAAAACCCCTAAGGCTGGGGGGGTAGAGCACTCGAGGGGACATGAGCTGGCTTAGTGGTGGAAGGAAGAACTGGAGCACTTGCAGGAGGAGGAATGCCAGAAGAGACGGCCTGGACTCCCACTCGGAGAGGGGAGTGCACCGAGGGCCGCGGAAGTACCGCTGCCAAGGGCACCCGAGTCGGGGAAGAGGAGGAGGGAGGAAGCCGAGAGCTACTCTTTTTGAAGAGGTCATAGGCTTCCTCCAAAGTAGGCCTCTTCATCTCCGCGATATTGACTACCCGCGGATCTAAATTGGGAGCCACCTTACTGCGCACCTGCCCAAAGCACTGAAGGAACCCCCACATAGCAGATCCTGCTAAGTATCCTTGATGCTTACTAATATACAGTTCCTTCACGTGAGTAGTGGCGTCCTCTTGAGCTTGCTTGACCACAACATCCATCCTTTGCTGCACTTCCTCGGAAGTGACACCCCCCGAGACCATAGCCTGTGACAGCTTCTCGTTAAGAGTGTCCACCTGGCCCAGTGCCTCCGACAGATCCCGCTCCAACTCTTTCTGCTTGGCCTCCCAAGCAACTTTTTCCCCTTCGAAGAAGGTCACCCTATCTTTCAGTACAAGCCCGGAAGCCTCCATCTCCTTTACAGAAGAGTGAAGCTGCTTATTCTCCCCCCTCAAGTCGTGGTTTTGTTTTGTAAGTATGGCCCATGCCTCGTTATACTTCCCCATTCTCTCCCGTATATCCTTGTTCTCAGCCTCCAGCTTCCGAGACTTCTCTTCAGCCGCACACGCCAGTTGTTGCAGCTTCTCGACCTCGAGTAACAGAAGAGGAAGCATTTTAGGTGCCTAAGAAAGCAAAACAAAAGAATAAAGATCCCGACACAGGATCTTAAACGAATTAGATAAATAAAAACTTACCAACATAGCCACGTTGTTGGTACAAGCTCGGACGAATTGCCACTCGTTCGCTGGCAAGGAATTTGCAGCCGACAAGTATCGGGTGACCGTCTCGAGTGCCACATGGGCATCTTCTGAGTTAGGCTCCCCTCCTGAGACTGGAGCTTTAGAAGATGAAGGCCTCCTTGGAGGTACTCCCCCCGACAGCGGAACCTAAGTGACTACGGGGCTATCGGACTAGATGGCCGCGAGTGATCTCGGAGCAGGAGCACTCGTAAGAGGGGGACCCGCAGCCAGAAGCTCGTCCAACAGACTCATGGTATCAAAAGCTAGAGGAGGAGCAGTATATGAGGGAAGCGACCCCCCTTCCAGACCAAAAAAGTCTTCACCTCCTGCAAAGTCAGAAATGTTTCTAAGTAAAGCCATCCCTTCGTCTATCTAGAGCATATTCCTATACAAATAGAAGTGTATACTGTTTCAATACTGTCTAAAAACTAGGGAAAAACACATACCTTTGGGAGGAGTCGACAGTAGTGCATAAGCAGAATCCCCCGATAACTCTGAGGAGGAGGGTATACTGATAACACCGGGGGGTGGTAAAGCCATTCCCTCTATCCCAACCTCCTCCTCCCCGCCCCCTATGACAAATACCCCCGCAGGGCCTGCATCTGCAGAAGTCACGCCCAACCCCGCTTCCTCAGGGGTATCGGATGTCCCGCTAGACGACCAGGAAGTAACTGTAGCAACCTTCAAAGGAGTCCCCCCTTGCTCGTCCTCACCAGCACCAAAGGCTTCACCCTCTCCTAGGGTAGACTTCCCCTTCTTGGTTACTACGTCCTCGTTCTCCACCATGAACGATTACAGAACATTCACTACAAAGACGATTACAAGTTAGATAAGATAGAAAAAAACACGTATACTATAAGGGATGTAAATACTTACCGAATGTATCGAAGAGCTCCTCGGGGATGGCCAGGGGAGTCTCGATTTTGTCTAGGGGATAAATGTGCCTCAATCCTGCGGTCCGATAGAGGCGAATAAAATCCTTCGACTCCACGAGAGGCTTCGCGGAGAATACCGGTGAGAACATCAAGGTATCGTCCATCACTCTCTCGGGAAAGGTGGGTTCCCTCCAAGTCCGGGGTATGTCCCACTCTCCCTTAGCAGGACAAATGAAGAAAAACTTGCTTTTCCATGAACTGTGGGAGGTGACCATGCCCTCGGAGATCCGGTCGTCCTTATCGCTATGGGTGAAACAGTAGAAAGGACCCCCCCGGAGATGGCTTCAACTCAAAGACAGCAAAAAACCTGTCTAGTGCACTCGATACCTCTCACCAGACACCAAAACACAAACAACGCCAACGCAGTGAAAGAGTTGGGAGTGAGTTGGCTAACGTATTCAATAAAAAGATTTCGGATTTCCTTCTCCGTGGCGGTGCTAGCCGTGTCACCTACCTTCTGGGTAGCCCGCGGAACACCACCCTTATCGGCCTTCTTCTTCATTTTCTTTGCTTTTCCGGCACCACCACTGCCGCTCGCCCCCGCCGTCGCTGCACTCCTCTTTCGTGAACCTTGAAACGTTGCCCCCGCTGCTCCTCCGGTACCAGAAGCAGCCGACACCAGGTTAGTGTTGGATTGTGACGCCATTATAGAGAATTCTTAAAATATTAGAGAATACCTTTGCAGAAATTGTTTTGCAGAGAAGAGAATGTTTTTCGCTCAAAAATTGCAAGTGAGGCTACTGAGGAAAGAAGAGGGTTTATAAACCCCACGCCCACTAAGTGTCTTAAATGACCACTAAACCCACTCACGCCCCACGATTAAAAGTCGTGCCTAGTGCTATTAAATGTCACGTCTCCTCGGTTAACGGAAACACAACGGTCAAGACGCTTTGATTCCCGCACAATACATAAACGTGGCATTAAAATCACCATTAACTGCATTTAAATCGCAGTTAAGTAAATGCCATAACTTTAAATTATAATTAATGCTCCGATAAATGATCTAACGAGGGCACATTTCAGAATACGACGGGAATCACTGGTAGAGAGTAACCACGATACTCCTCGCCTTTTTAAAGGTAATGCCAAGAACGAGAGAAACGTCGAACAAAACATAAATGTCACTGACGAGTGTTTACGACATCCCTGAAGAGGTCTACGAGGCCTTGTGAAATATTCCCAGCATACCTGACAAAATCCACGATACCAGAGCCCTCGTACCCTTTAACCTATTAAGTTTCTAGTGCAGTCATAATGACCAACTGCACTAAAAACTGGGGGGGGGGGGGGTTTGTTAACAGGATGATGATTCACCTGCTTGAAATAAAAAATAAATCAATTACTGAAATTGCCAGGTATATTATTATATGATTATGCGACCTACATTCAGGATACAGGTATCACGCCTCAAGTATCCCTCGGAGCACATCTCCAAAACATCAAATACTGGAGCAAAGTCAACATGAGGAGTACAAGACCAAGGCAGGCACCTATCGGATACACTTCCAAAGAGTCTCACAGACTAAGCGCTATCGGAACTACTTCAGCATCGGACAAGCACTCCGCCCCACTCATTCTGCCTCTCCAAGAGATGAACTCTCGGAACGGATGAGCTAAAAGAACCAATCTATCAAAGCCCACTGGAGCTATCGGAAACCAACAGAGTCACATAACCTTGACAAAAACACTTCCTTGCTATGCACTCCCAACACAAACGCTCTCGGAAGATTACTCCTATCGACCAACCCAGAGGTCGGAACTTCACAGTAACGCAATAACTACAGAACAACACTCTCCGGGCACTCGGAGAAAGAAAACACCTACCCACGATAGCTAAAAACCTCTCGGAGATCAACCTATTAACGAACACCCCCTCGGAGATTATCCTGAAGCAAACACTCCAGAATACACACCTCTCGGAGAAGCACTGCCACTAAGAGAACACTCAGACTCGGCCCTCGAGTCACCATTTGAAGCAATAAGCTCTCGGAAGCAAAAAAGGCAGTCTACCCCTTATCATAAAGAAGACCAAAGCCCCCGGAAGAAGAAATAATACAGTCAGCACTTCAGATAAACACGTTATCTTATTGGTTAAATGAACATTGTAACACGTGTAGAACACCACCACATGCATAGCGACACCTGTAAAAACATGCATAACGACACATGTCCCTGAAAACTCTATATAAACAGAGGAAAAATGGAGAGGTGAGGAGGGGTCGGAGAATTAAGGAAAAACACACATAGACTCGGAAATACGCACATCGACTCGGAAAAGAGAGTGGATCATAGTGAATAAAAGGAAGGAATGTTTTTGTCAGTTTTCTCTCCCGTTAAATAGCATTTAGTTTTTGAACCACGGACAAAGACGTTCCAACCCAAATAAATAATTCAGTTAATTATGTCGTAATTCCAAACCCATTAACAATTTCATTTGGTATAAAATTACTATTGGCGCAAGAATAAAATAGATGTGCATGCCTTAATGATAGAAAATATAATTATGTGTTAATCTAATTAATCATATATTTCGAAATGCAGTATAAGAAACAATTAAGTTCACAAGTTAGAACATTGAGCGTTATTTTTCTGCTTAGATTACATTTATTTGAAAATGGGATTAATTAATATAGTTTTAAAAGTTAATGTATAGTGACAACATTTATTAAATAACTAATTAATCTCTCTAGTAAAGTTGTCCATGACATGTTTGGGAGAATCTTCATCAAAGTTGCTCGTTACCCCGAGCCTTTCTATCTTATATGGATGGGTTATAGGTCTTGTCCTCTTCTATTCCTCCTCGTCCATTAAAAGCAGTTCCTTGCTTTGTAAATGTGTCAAATAGGGCAGTCGACAAGATCGGACAAAGCTTGCAGGGTTTTTTTCAAAAATGGTCATTTATCGTGGCCCCATTACAAAAATAGTCCGTTATCGTGCCACTATCTAAATTTAGTCATTATCGTGGTTTTTCGTCCAATTTTGGTCCTCCGACCAAATTTTCTACCGGATTTCGCGAATTTTGGGGATTTTGACCAATTTGGGGCGATTTTGACTAAAATTTTGGGGATTTTGACTTATTTGGGGTAATTTTGACCAGATTTTGAGCAAAAAAATTAAAAAACAAAAATAAATTTATAATTTAAAATATATAGTTTTTATAATTGAAATCCAAAAAAAAAATAAAACACAAAAAAAATTGTAATTTAAAATATATAGTTTTTATGTTTGAAATCCCAAAAAAAACAAAAAAATTATAATTTAAAATATATAGTTTTTATTATTGAAATAACAAAAAAATTAAAAAACATATTAATTTAAAATATATAGTTTTTATAATTGAAATCCAAAAAAAAACGTAAAAAACAAAAACAAAATTGTAATTTAAAATATATAGTTTTTATTATTAAAATCCCAAAACAAAATAAAAAAATACAAAAAGTTGTGATTTAAAATATATAGTTCTTACAATTGAAATCCCAAAAAAAAAATTTAAAACAAAAAACTATTGTTATTTAAAATATTGTTATTTTTATATTATTTCAATTATAAAAACTATATATTTTTAATTACAATTTTTTTTTGTGTTTTTTAAAATTTCTTTGTGATTTCAATAATAAAAACTATATATTTTAAATTATAATTTTTTTTTGTTTTTGTTTTTTGGATTTCAACCATAAAAACTATATATTTTAAATTACAATTTTTCTTTTGTTTCTTATTTTTTTTATTTCAATTATAAAAATTATATATTTTAAATTATAAATATATTTTTGTTTTCTAATTTTTTTTTGCTCAAAATCTGGTCAAAATCGCCCCAAATTAGTCAAAATCCCCAAAAATTTGGTCAAAATCACCTCAAATTGGTCAAAATCCCCAAAATTTGCGAAATCCGGTAGAAAATTTTGCCGGAGGACCAAAAT
The DNA here is from genome assembly GCA_948329865.1 of Linaria vulgaris. Classification (NCBI taxonomy): domain Eukaryota; kingdom Viridiplantae; phylum Streptophyta; class Magnoliopsida; order Lamiales; family Plantaginaceae; genus Linaria; species Linaria vulgaris. The sequence continues at coordinate 91,640,723 of OX415254.1, forward strand.
TGGACGAAAAACCACGATAAAGGACTAAATGTAGACAGTGGCGCGATAACGGACTATTTTTGTAATGAGGCCACGATAAAGGACCATTTTTGAAAAAAACACAAGCTTGCACGCGCATAGAAAGAAAATAAGAAGCTTGTTAACTACTTGTCTTGTCAGATTCGCGTCTGTGTTGGTGTTCAACATGGAGATACCGCCGCTCACTCTAACATGGACCCTTTTACTATTATTTTAGATTTTATCAATAGTTTGTAAATTATTGTGCCAAATTTATTAAGTATTCTCTTGTTAAACATTAAAAATCTAAACCCCGTAGCACATAAGTTGATCAATGGCAAAACTGAACGTTCATTTCTACTTTTTGGATGGAGGAGAGAGGTAAGTGTAATTTTTCAAACTAGAGGGGAGGTACATGTAATTACACGAAACCTCAAGGGGTGTAACTATAATTATCTCTATATACGATTATCACGCCCATGTTAGTTGGAATAAAATGGGACCATACAAAGATAAAGAAAATGACTCCAAAATAAAATAATTTTTTTTTACTAAATTATGCTGATTCGACATGATATCTTTAAACGTGAAAAGTCATAAGATATATATTTCAGAATCTCACCAATCATCTTTCTTTAAATATCCCGATACGACATGATCAAGTAAACTAGGAAAAACTTAAGAAATAATAAACTCAAAACATAATCAATAAATAATAAAAATCACTAAAGATAATTAAACCAAAAATCGGCTATAACACTCTCAAATAACAGAAAAACTATTGTTTGTGTCGTGTGCAAATTAGAATTGGTTTAAGGCATGTGTAATGCTTTTCTGAAGCAGAAGACCTAAATGGAGATAGTTTCACTAATTTAATCATTTCAAATGTAATTTCTTTTGTTTGATATGTTGTGGAATCTAGTTTTTGAGGGTGTTCCTCCCCTTGTGCATTTAGCCTCTCATTTTTTTCCACGTACACCAACCAAGTCTATTGTTGTTTAATTTTAGAGTTTTATTACAATTAGTTGGATTATTTAATTTTGATCGTACGACCAATATTCGGGTTTCAAGCCATTCTTTTATGATAGTCATTCTTTGGGCTTGACATTGATATTTTAGATTTGGAATGCAGTGACTGAGTAGTATGATATTATAGTTTATTCTGTTTTAATTATTTCAATATTTTTGCATTATTGCCGATTAGCAGTATATGTATTATTAAGATATAGGTATGTATTGAGCTTTTAGATTTGAATTTGCATTGTACTTTTTATTTATAAAATCTATAATTCATTAATTTGGTTTGTATTTGCATTATAATTGGATATTTTATAATTTTTTGGTAAATTTACGTAAGCGGGTTTTCTTTTTCTCGCTAAGTTGTTGTTCTTTAACACAATGCAAGCTTGAACTTTTGGTGGATTTTATTTGTCGTTTTCGTGTTGCTCATTCTGGTGAGTAGCTAATCTTTTGAGTTGTGAAGTCATTAGTATCATTTTCTCGACCAACATTGATCTTTCGATTCAAGAATGTTGAGTTTTATGCTTCAACTTGAGAAAGAATGATAGAGTTAGTGCTAAAGTTTAGAGTTACATGTATTTTATCCATTTAATTATTACAATTTTATCCCCTACTTATTTCATCTTTCAACACACACACATATATATATATATAGATATCTATATATATACATATTTATTATATATTTTATGACATGAGAACTCATAGTCGCCAAAGTACTCTTTGGCTGAACACTAGGTACACTAGAATAGACATGCGTAATGTGACGCATGCTCTCCTAGTCTCTCAACATGTTATAAGGTACGTTTTAAAACTACTGGACTTCTTCCATATTTTTACATCCACCTGTCTGAACCACAAGATGCTATTTTAAAATGTCGTTATTACATGCTCTGCAGAATCTAAATAACATAATGTGACACAAAATAGTGGGCACAAGTTTTAACACATTGCAGTACTAGTCTACTCTATCATCATCAATGCACAGCTGGTGTTTGTATGCAATTGATCATGCTGCATGCACATGAACAGAACTGAAAACTATGAAGTAGCTAGTACTGTCTAACCTTTCGGAAAGCGAGAGGGCATAATAATGCGCATATATAACCAATCTAACTGATAAATCAGTATTCTTCTTGAAACTTTCAACTAGTTCAACAGCATATTTAATTACAAAAGGTAATGCACAGAAATGTGCATGTATGTAACGAGATATTTTTGTACTAGTTAACAATATGATATAGGGTATATGTTATTTAGCACGTGAATGCCACTTTTTAACGTCGTCTGTGCCATTTTTTTGTGTCATATTAGACGTATTTTTTACCAAATAAAGCAAAGATGCACAAAAAATACACTCATAGCAGTGATCAGTAAACATAACACTCTTATCCATTTCCTTTTTAAGGGGGAAACTACAGTATATACTATATATCATGCATTTGTGGATAAGTATATATGACATATTTGTGTTCCACATGGGAAGTTCGTTCATAGACTTATCGCGGTGTTTAATGTTTCCACTTACGAAAAAATGGCCTTATGTTTCAAACCTTTGTCTTTTATTGGTTTTAGATCGATTATATGTTGAGTTTGATGGGAATATTTTAGGATTGACCCGATATCTTATATTGGGCCGACTCAACACGACCAACCCGTTAAATAATACATCGAACATGTACCATTCAACATTAATTGAGCATCGAACAGGTTGTGTTCGATGCAGATTCAGTATCGAACCATCTCTGTTCGATGCTCTTTCCCTACCTGCAAATGGGGCTGTGGGACGAGTATTATAAATACTCCGTCCCTTCACCTTCTCGAGGCAGATTGAAGACCTTCGCTTACCTGATCCACATTGAACTTTTAGCATTCGACACGGTTGTACATCGAAGATATAACTTCGACATTCAGCACTACATCGAACCAGCCTCCTTTACTACGCATCCAACATCGAACCAGACTTGTTCGACTTATAACAATTTGATACACGTCATATACAATACTGCTAGTATCGAACAACCTAGGTTCGATACGCTTGCATCGAACGCTTCATGTTCGACACATCATATTTACTTGTATTTTTAGAGTACATCTTAGTAAGCTTTGTATAAGGTGTTCTGGACCAAGCTAGTCCGATAATTAATCGATTAGCATTATTTTGGCTTCTTGTTTTCTATTTGTACGTTTATTCAATATTTTGTTACACTGACGAAATAAGACCAAAATATTGGCACCGTCTATGGGAACATCGCATATTTTAAGTTTACTAGGTATGACATCTAGAATTACTACCCGATCGAAAGCAAACTTGTAGAAGGTATGAACGAGGAAGTTGATGGGGCTTCAGCAAGCCGAACGGTCCTAGACAATGAGCAACCGCCTATTGTTCCCACAGGAGTGCCAACACCAACAAGAAGGGAGGCACCAGTAGAAGAGGTACCGAGAGAGGATGTTGTTGCAATAGGGGCAACCACAACGACAACATCAACCCCGAACATGACGAGAGAAGAGATCATGAACGTGGTAAAGACTGTCATGGCTGAATTTGGGGCACATGCACCGCAAGTAGGGCTGTGCATTTGGATCGGATCGGATCGAATCAGATCGAATCAAGGCTGGAAGTCGATTTCGATCCTGGAGAAATGAGGATCGAAATCAAATGAATTTAAAACGATCCGATTCGATCCAAAGTCATTCTATTTCGATCCGATTCGATTCGATTTTGATCTTTTTTTCTTTTTTTCTTATTTAATTTAATATCAATGGGACCAACCACAACATTCAAACAGAGTTACTGAATTACAAAATTCACTTTCATATGGTTCTCAATCACACTTTTTGACACAAAACAAAAATCAGTTATAAAAGATACACTTTCACAAATTAATTTTCACCACTTTACACTTTTCATTCACCAGACTGTACACTGGCTTATCAACAGCCGTCGGCCTTCGTACAGAAAGAGAAATTGTTTGATTTGTAGAAATTTTGATTTTTGAGTGAAACCCCTTTTTTGAGTGAACATTCGTACAGACTGAGACTAGTGACTACAGAGAGAGAAATGTGTTACAAATTGTCTACGTTTTCCAAAGACAGAAACGTGGCAAAAATGTTAGGTAGGTGTATATGTAAAAATATAATATTAGCATTATATATAGATATATCTTAGTAGCATCTTAATAGGCTTAGCATTATATATATAAAAATAATAATATATATATACTATTATATATTTATTTATTTTTAAAAAAATAAGATGAGTATTCGATCCGATCCGATTCTCAGCCTCTAAAATCGAGGCTCGAATCAAAGGGGGGTTCGATCCTAAGGCAAAAATCAAAAGTCGGATCAAATATTCGATCTAATCCTCGGATCAGATCATTCGATCGATTTTCACTCGATTCGATCGATCCGATTCTTTTTGCACAACCCTAGCCGCAAGTACAGGCGTCACCACCTGCAGCGCATGTGGGGGCTGTAAATGAACAAGGTTTCACTACTAGAGTTTCGAAGGAAGCTGAGATAGAGAAGTCGCGCCGTGACGACGAAAGGAGCAAACCTGCCTCTGGAGGAGGGCAAGATAAAGAAAAATTGGTCCGCGGGGACCAAGGAGGAAAGCCTAAGTCAATAGAGGTGCAGTCAAGAAGGCACCGTGAGACAAGGAGGAAAGAAAAGAGAGGAAATCATCAAGAACAACCCACGAGGAGGGAGGGAAAGGAAGACATGAGACGTGAAGAGAGTCACGACTCCAGGAAAGAATATGATGAGATTACAAGGAGAGTGGAAAGGCTTGAAAGAGATAAAGCCGCGGTTGAAGGCCGGATGCATCCAGGAGGAAGCGTTCTGAGCGGCAGTCCTTTTTCCGATGAGATCGAAGCCGTGATCTTGGGACAGGGAGAGAAGATCCCTGAATTGAAAACCTACGACGTGAAATCTGATCCCGACGATCATCTGTTTCACTTGGACATGAAACTATCTTTGTATGGTTTCAAAGAAATCATGAAAGCAAAGATATTCACAACCACCCTGACTGGGGTGGCAATGGATTGGTTTACTCGAATTGCGTCGGAATATATCAAAGACTACAAACAGCTGAGGGCAATGTTCAAAGAACAATTCTCGAGTCAGGCCAGATTGGTTTTGGATCACTCCCATCTTTACGCCATGAAGCAGGGGACCAACGGGAGCTTGAAGAACTTCATGAGACGCTTCAACGAGGAGCTGCTAAGGGTAGACAGCCCAAGGGGAGAGATGGTGGTAAGTATTCTATTCCAAGTGACTAACAACACCACGTTCAGAGGGGATTTGATCAGACATAAACCCACCACAATCGAAGCTATCAACAAGATAGCGTAGGGTGTGGTTCATTTGGAGGAAATGATGGCGACTAAATCGCCCCATGTCGTACCTCTGAGAGAGAAGGAGCGGGGAAGGGAAGACCAAAGCCGCAACTACAGCAACGACAATAAGAACATGAACAACAGGTATCGGGACGCATATCCCAAGAGGTACACACCTCTGAATGCAAATATTATGACAGTATTCGGGGCGGCCAAAAGAAAGGGGTGGCTGAAAGAGCCCATAGAGATGAAGGACTCAAAGGCAATAAGATACTCGGCCCACTATTGCAAGTATCACAATCAGAAGGGGCACAACACCGAGCATTGCAATGATCTCAAGGATGAGATTGAACAATTATTGAAGGATGGCAAACTAGTGGAGTTTGTCAGAAAAATGAAAGAACAGGACTATAGTACGGACAGAGAGAGGACACCCTCCCCCAGAAAAGACAAGCAAACGATGATCGAACAACTGCAGTCGTTCGAGTATCCACAAATTGGGAATGACAATATCAGAAAGGCCCATGATAAACGTGATATCGGGAGGTCATGGGGAGGGGGGGGGGGGCAGATTCCACCAATCCCCGAAAGAGAATTTCGAGGCTCGTTTTGTCAAATAAGTTTGTCAGCATGGAAAATATCCTAAGGATCGAGGAAATGTCGCAAGAAGAGGTCACCTTCTCTACCGCGGATCTGCGAAAGTTGAAACCTGAGGCCATTCAAACGACAAATTTGGATTCCCCGATGGTGATAACGGTGGACATAGCCAATTTCGATGTTACAAAGATGTTGGTAGATGTAGGAAGCTCGGTCAACGTTTTTTTCAGCTCTACTTTGGACAAGATGGGGCTGAACGGCGAAGCTCTAGAACTAGTGAGAACTTCACTTAGTGGGTTTGGAGGCCCGGAAATTATACCACGCATAATGCTTGTGCTTCCAACTTCCTTGGGAACTGCGCCACAAAGGAGAACATTGTTGGCAAACTATGTTATTGTCGACATGCGCTTCACGTATAACGGCATCTTAGGAAGGCCCGCTCTGAATGCATTCCGGGCACTGCCCTCGACTTACCATCAAATGGTGAAATTTTCTTCCCCTGCAGGTACAGGCGAAGTGATCGGAGATCACATTGAATGATGGAGGTGCTACGTGAACTCACTTCGTTCACAACCACAGCAAGGACAAGAGGCGGTAGAGGCGTTTGCCCCCATGCAGATGGAGCACATCGACGAAGGGGCTCCGATTTTTTTTTTCAAGTTTTTAATACCCCGAATATTTTTGAACAAACATTTATTCGTCCTCTCAGCCATAACAAGCTTGAGGGACAGAATATGTAATAACTTAAAACAGGTACACAGAAGACTTAAGCCCGAGGGCTAATATTGGGAAGCATAGCATGCCGAGCTACTGAATTAAGCTCCGCTCTACTCCCATTATTTAAATTCGTCTCCAAAATAGACTTTTGAAAATCATCTCAAATCACTTAAATTGCCCGATTGAATCTCCACGTGATATTACGTCATTAAATATTATTTAAAAAGGGACGAAGACTCTCTAAAATGGCACGAGATACCGCACTCCCTCAAAAATAAAAAAAGGGACGAAAACTCTTTCTAAAATGGCACGAGATAACGCACTCCCTTAAAAATTTAAAAGGTACGGAGACTCTGTCTAAAACGACACGGGATACCGCACTCCCTCAAAAATTAAAAAGGGACGAAGACTCTGTCTAAAACGGCATGAGATACCGCACTCCCTCAAAAATTAAAAAAGGACGAAGACTCTGTCTAAAACGGCACGAGATACCGCACTCCCTCAAAAATTTAAAAGGGACGGAGACTCTGTCAAAAACGGCATGAGATACCGCACTCCCTATAGGGACGGAGACTCTGTTTAAAATGGCACGAGATACCGTACTCCCTCAAAAATCAAAAAATAGACGGAGACTCTGTCTAAAACGACACAAGATACCGCACTCCCTAAAGGGACGGAGACTATGTCTAAAACGACACGAGATACCACACTTCCTCAACACCTAATAAGGGACGGAAATTCTGTCTAAAAACGGCACAAGATACTGCACTTCCTCAACACCTAATAAGGGACAGAAATTCTGTCTAAAAACGACACGAGGTACCGCACTTCCTCAACACCTAATAAGGGACGAAAATTCTGTCTAAAAATGGCACGAGATGTCGCGACTCCCTGAATAATAATGAGACATATAGAAATGACGCTCTTTTAAATGGTTCTAATTCAATCGAGCGATAGGCCCATACCACGAAGCGAAACAAAAACTATCATGAGTGTGAAAAGAGGCTCACGTTGTCAAAGTAAAGTGAAAAGCGACGGTAACAATTGAAAGAAAAGGCAGCGAAATGCGCCCTGGATCAAGCATATAGTTGAAAAAGTCAAAGCTGACAAACATACGATTGTTAATAATAGTTCAAACACGTAAAAGGCGATGCAGCGCCACAAAATCACAAATTAAAAATTGTTCATTACAGAGCGAAACAAATACGAAAACCTTCAGGAATCAACCTCAGTTTCATCCTAGTCCTCGAAGGAAGGATACATTGCAGGCATAGGGGGCGGTGGCGAGAGATCGCGAAGGACAAGGCTTTCATCCTCGAGAAGCACGACAAACTCATCCAGAGAGTCAGGCTGAGCACTGGTTGGGGGCGGTGGCGAGAGACCGCGAAGGACAGGGCTTTCGTCCTCGAGAAGCACGACAAACTCATCCGGAGTAAGATCTAGAGTAAGATCTTCTATGTTAGGCCCCAGAGTAAGATCCAACCAATCCGACTTGAAACCACCATAGATGTACTTTGTCTTGTATAATTGGTGGACAGTCAGGACCTGAGCCTTGTGAGCCTCGCGAGCACACCTCCGAGCACTAACATTTTCAAAGGTGTTGCTGTGGAGAAACGCCTCGACTATCTCCACCTTCTGCTGGGCGGACACCTATACGAATGAAAAGAAAAGAAAAGATTAATTATCTCCACATGCCAAGGAAGTCAAGTTCTTTACCTCAATAAGACTGCGAGAATAATTAGCGTGCTCAACAATTTTGGCTCTCGCTTTCTCAGTCGCGACCTCTCTCTCAAGCTCGGAGACCCGTTTTAACAACTCCTTCCTGCTAGCAGAGAGGTTGGACACTTGTAACTGGAGCAGGTCCACAGCCTCCATCACCTCTCTCGCTGCTTCCCTATCGGCATTGGCCCTCGAGGCATAATTCTTGACTATCTCCATGGCCTTATCTTTCGCCTTGACAACAGTCCTCAAGGCCTTAGACTCTTCGCCCATGAACTCTGTTGTGCCACGTGGCTGCCCCACCACTGCTGCCTCATGGGTTCGGATCAGGGCTGCGAAATGGCATCCACCACCGGATTAGGGCCCCGAACATGGCATCCACCATTCCGCCACCCTGTAGAAACAATGGCGATCAGTTAACATTTGCAAAACCAATACTGCAATACCATTATGAGGGGAAAAGCATCATACTGCACTCAACATATAAAGTGTATTACGCTCCACAATCCTCCGCTCCTCCGCCGACACAGGATGCGGCACAACAAGATTCGGGAAGAGAACCTTCAAGGCGTCGATAGCCATGTTCTCAGAAAGCTCGTACCCACCTACGTGGGCCCAATGACCTTGGCTAGCGCCCACTCCAGCGTTTGGACCCGGGGCCAGCGCAGCAGGGGGGACAATGCCCCCAGTTTGAGAAAGGGTCTGATGGACCCTTCTCCTCTGCGTCTGGATGGTAGCTTCAATACGATCACCTAGCCCCGCAGCAATACTCTCAAAACCTCCTGCCTGGCTGAAGTCAGCAGCAGGAGCAGTGTCACGATTCTCACCGAGAACGTCCTCGAAGAGATCAGCCTGGGAATCGACTTGCACAGAAGACGAAGGCTCAACATCCACCATTTTCCCTTGGTTTTTATTTTTCCGTGGGGGAGGAATCACCCGATAAGCAGTAGGAATCTATCGACCAGCAGTGGTGTGAGAGCTCGCTTGCTCAACAGTAAGGGCTTGATTCATTCGGGCGTGTCGGTTCATGATAAAATTCGCTGCAACCAAAATCACACTAATCAGAATAGATATAAAATAAACACGAAGTACAAGATCAGTTCAAGACGCAAAATATACCAAGTGTCATTCTCCCGTTATATGGAACTCGACTTTCTACCAATTTTTTAACATCAAGTTGTTGATGTCGCACTAAATACCATGCGGTAGCGACAACTCCAAGGGGTATCGCCACCCTTGATCCGGTATACCACTCGCATCAATAATGTTTAAATTCACCCTCATAGCTCTCTTCGACATAGAAATATTGCCTTTTCCAATTTTTTCCGTAACTAGTAGCTTCGCCATTCAGAAATTTGCAATGTCATTGCGGTTTGATAAGATAAAACCCTTCCTTTCGCCTAGCGATCTCAAACAGAGCATAAAACTCGTTGGGACTTTGAGGTTCGCGTAGCGCTTTCAGCACAATAATGAAACCTATCATATGGCCATACGAATTTGACGTAAGTTGTCCTGGCACGAGGTCAATAGACCTTAGGAGCATTCTCAGCTCAGCGGGTATTGGAAATCGGAGTCCATTCAAAAGCTGGCCAACGAAAACTATCATATGCCCTGGCGGAGAAGTATGCATGCGGTCATATGGACCAGGAAGAACTATTTTGTACCTATTCGATATATCAAATTTCTCACGAAGCTCTTTGCGGCCGTGCTACATGCACTAGGCATACATATGATACGCCATCCCTGCCACCTCGACGTTATCATCAAACTCCATGTTGATGAATTCTGCATCCTCGTCGGCCTTACTGGAGGCACGGTTATCCAAAGATGATGACGTTTGTGAATTATCACTTTCATTTTGAGGCGCCACCTGCTCAGTGTTAGCACCAGGATTATTACCCGCAAGTGAACCGGTAGCTTCTATATGAATTGGCTCGTATTCATCCACTACGACTATATTCGAACCCGCGGAAGCACTGGAAGGGCCCACAACAGAGTTCTTCGAACCAGAGCTCGAGCCGCTACTCGACTCACTCCCAAAAGTTGATTCAGAACTCACCATCGTGGATGAGAAAGAACTGAAATAAATTAAAAAGAAAAAGCCGATTGTGGGCGAATACGTCACTCTCGGCTCTCATAGCACTATCGCAACGTATCTAAAATGGCTACTTATTAAAAAGTTATAAGAACGAGAACATATTAATTACCTTGGTCGAATATGTGAAGGCAACACCGTTTGTTCGATTGATTCGCCTGATAAAAGAAACCAATGAGAAAAATGTTAAAATTGCAGGGAAAATATCAGTATACTGCGCTATAATATGAAAAAACATCCTAAGGCCCTAGATCGAACGCCTTTCATTTGATGCTAAGAGCATCGAACCAAAGGCGTTCGATGTACCCCGCATCGAACAAGGTATGTTCGATGTTACCTGCGCGAGTGAGTAAGTTGGCAAGAGGAGAATGAGCTTCTCACAACACTCTCCCCTTTATATAGGCAGCGGCCAACACATCATGTCCATTACAAATCAAGCATCGAACGGGGACAGTTCGATGCGACCGCGCATCGAACACATCTGGTTCGATCTATTGTTCACGGAGAACAAATCGAGCATCGAACGGGCACCGTTCGATGCGCTTGCACATCGAACACACCATGTTCGATGCGCAACATCAACTTTCGCTAAGAAATTACGAACTATATATACTCGAAGAAACATATGATTAAGAATACTCCAAACCTGTATAAAAAAATGATAACGCCGACCAACATAGCAATGACACATTTTGAGTTTGGAAGCCGCTATCTGTTCGACACCGTCTCCAAAACTGGGGGGACTATGTGACGGGGATATTTTAGGATTGATCCAATATCTTATATTGGATCGGCCCAACAAGACAAACGCGCTAAAAAGTACATCGAACAGGTATCGTTCGGCATTAATTGAGCATCGAACAGGTTGTGTTCGATGAAGAGTCAGCATCAAACCATCTCTGTTCGATGCTCTTTCCCTACCTGCAAATGGGGCCCGCGGGACGGGTATTATAAATACCCCGTCCCTTCACCTTCTCGAGACAGATTGAAGACTTTCGCTTACCTGATCCATATCGAACTCTTAGCATTTGACACGGTTGTACATCGAAGATATAGCGTTCGACATTCACCATTACATCGAACGAGTCTCCTTTAATACGCATCCAACATCGAACCAGACTTGTTCGACTTATAACAATTCAATACACGTCATATACAGTACTACTAGTATCAAACAACCTAGGTTCGATATGCTTGCATCGAACGCTTCTTGTTCGACACGTCATATTTACTTGTATTTCTAGAGTACATCTTAGTAAGCTTTGTATAAGATGTTCCGGACCAAGCTAGTCCGATAATTAATCGATTAGCATTATTTTGGCTTATTATTTTCTATTTGTACGTTTATTCAGTGTTTTGTTATACGGACGAAATAAGATCAAAATAGAGTTCGAAAATAGTTGTCTAACTCGATATTTATTTGTCCCTAATTAACAGGATAAGACACTTCTAGTTAAATATATATCTTCTAGTTAATTGCTACATCATATAGCTACTAGCTTCTCTGAAAGATCACCCAACATGAATAAAATTAATTACATTTTTTTTGTTTTTTTGGTGGAAGACATAGGATAAATTGAAAAAATCACCATATATATTCTGAAACCAAATACAAGAGTTATTCAGATTATTTCAAGAAAATCCGTAGTACCCTTGTGCCCTTTGGGTTTTGTTACTCAAGCTACTAGATGTATAGTATCATTCCGAGTTCACGCATATCAAAATATGTATTTTTATTAATTATTGTTAACCATAAAAATAAAAAAAGGGAAAAAATAAGGTTAATCCTAATCGGAAAATCAATGAATGGACAATACAGTTGTCACGAGTACTTCCGATGAGATGTACCCATTCCTAATAAGGAGATCCCCTCGGACGTTGCCATACTTCTCGGTCACTGACCTAACAAAAGAAGAGCACACGAGGAGGAACATAAGCGTCCCTTGGAAAGTCAAATGGTGAGTAAAAAATAGATATCAACGCGGTATCGGAAAAAGAGCAAACCCCGATGGATCCACATGACTCCGATATCCACCAATGCGCCAAGAGGGACCACAACGGACCCCGAGTCCCATGAACTTACAAGAAAACTTTCTTGCTGAACACTCCTCAATATGAACTGTCCTCGGAGCACGTTCCTCAATGAAAATTGCCCTCAGACCATCATCCGAAGACTCATTCTCAGAGGAAAAACCAGAGATGAAGAACATAGTGCCTAATAAATATATTCCGAGAACTTAGACGAAAACGTCTCATGACAAACAGAGCAAATACAGCCCTCAGAGATTAAATACAGCCCTCAGAGAAGAAGGAATGCCCTCGGAGATTAAGTCAAGCCCACGAAGATCACCCCAGTCATTGAAGAATAAACCCGAGTCAAGAAAGGGAGATAAAGCCCCTCGGAAGTCATATACAGTAGTCCTTACTTTCATACGAGCATTCTTATTATGTGTCAGCAAAAGCCTAGCCCTCAGAAGAATAACGTCCCCAAAATAATCATTCATTGGAGATCCTCGAAGCCATCGGAAAGCACAAAATCTGGTCTAGTCAGCATCCAGTAGATCAAGAGATAAATCTTATCCTAATTTGTACACCTGTATTAGTGAAACGACACCTGTCTTTACTAAATCACATGCACAATGACACCTGCCCTTATCAAAGTCTATATAAAGGGAGGTGATCAACAGAAGAGAGATAACTAAGTCTAACTTAGTACAACTTACTACTAGTACACAAAGAGGAGGAAAAGTTCAGTGAATAAATGAAGGAAACTTTCTTGTAGTTCTAGTTATTTTCCAGTCATTTCCACCTGCGATTGTTTCTGAATCACGGACAGGGCGTTCCGACCCAATATAAATATCTTCCGTTAAATAGGGAATAATTCTAAACCCGTTAACAAAGTGGCGCCGTCTGTGGGAACGCCATAACATTTGTCTTCGAGAGAATTCAGCAAACATCGGCTGTGATGGATGATCTCTTCGAAAGTGAAAACCTTGCAATCCATTACAGCGACTCGGAAGAAACTCTGTCCAATTATGAATTAGGTACGAGAGATTTTATTAATATTCCCCGGTCTGTCTACGAAAGACTTGTAGATGCCACATGGGCACCCCGGAGGAGGGAACATCTCGGAAACTTGTCCTCAATATCCTCCGAGGACAGAAATTTCCCTTCGGAGAGGGATACCCCTCAGGCGGGGCGGAACCCAAACTCAATCCCTTGGCATCAAGAACCCCGAAAAATGCCCGAAGGTATGTTTATTCTGAAAGGACCCCAGAAAGGGGTCGAGGGGAAATTCTCCACCCCTCGGAGTATCAAGGAGATGTTGAACACTCCTTGTGGGGAATGATGGACGACTTACGAAAATAATTGGGTGATCTCAAGAAAACCATGGCCCCCGAGGAGGATCCTACATTCAAAACCTCTTCTTTTATACCCGAAATTGCTTTAGCCTCTATCCCCTCGGGGATTCGACCCATCAACATCCCGCTATATACCGGAGAAGCTGATGGGAGGGATCCACAAGACCATATCCATCAATATCTGGTCGGAATGGACCTATCTTCTGCTCCTGACCATGTGTTATGCCGCGTGTTTCCTGTCACCCTCGGAGGACGGGCTCAGGCATGGTTTACTCATCTTCCATCTAGTTCCATTACGAGCTTTGACCGATTAGCTCATTTGTTTGTACGACAGTTTGCTTGTAATCGAAGGTACCCCAAGTCCGCCACACATCTATTCACCGTTAAACAGAAAAATGATGAACCCCTACGAGGGTATATAAAGCGTTTCACGGATGAAGCACTAGATGTTCCCAACATTAGTCCGACCATCATGGCGAACATATTGACTCAAGGACTTCGAACGGGAGATTTCTTCAGATACCTCATGGGCAATCGTGTCACGGACATGAATGAACTTATGCAAAAAGAAGAAGTCTACATTCTGATGGAAGAGGCGGAAGGAACGAAGAAGCAAATGGACCAGGAGGATAACGAGCACCTAGAGCGCGTAGAAAGAGAAGCAAAGACTAAGGAAAAGGGTAAAGAGGGAAAACCTCCTCCGCGGAAAGACGAGGGCGGGGTGGTTAATAAATTTCTTCGACCCGTGCCCTTACCTCCTATGACTATCACTCCCCCAGAAGTACTCAATATAATGAGAGGGAAGTGCTTCGTCTTCTAGAAATAGGATACTTGAAGAATTACCTCAAGGAAAATAATCTCGGGGAGCCCAAGACAAACGTATGGAAGAGGTCACGAAGAGAATAAGAGGAAGAAGAAGAGCAAAGGACGCCCGGTCGGAGGTCACGAGAAAGGACCTTCAGTCGGAGGTCACGAGAAAGGGTAGTTGGACACCCACAACCCCAAGAAAGAACCAAAAACCATCGGCAAAACTCCCGAGAACGGACCATGGGGTACCGGAGCTTGCCTCCTCCACCTGACTCATATAAAAACAATCCTCCGTCAGGACGAACCATCAACATGATTGAAGGAGGTGAAATTTCAATGACACCCCAAAGTAAAAAGAAGAAATACTTGAAAGAAGCCAGACGAGTAGAGCAAGGATTCCCAGTTTGCTCGGTCCAAGAGTCAAAGCTGCCTAACATTACCTTTGGACCCGAGGACCTCACAGGTATAATATACCCCCACGAAGACCCGTTAGTTATTTCAGCTGTTGACTACGAGTATGAGACCCAACGGATCCTAATAGACACAGGCAGCTCTGTACTCTTTTTGCCTACTTATCTTGCTATGGGGTTGGAACAAGAAAAATTGGAAACCGCTGAAGTTCCCTTGGTAGGATTCTCTGGGGAAACGTGTCACACCCTCGTAACTGTGACTCTTCCAATGTCATGGGGAAAGGGAGCCCTTCAGAGAACGGAGCCCATCAAATTTTGGGTAGTGGAGGCTTCCTCAAGGACATATAATGCCATTTGTGGGAGACCATCCATTCGAGCCTTTGAAGCTGAAAGTGCAAGTTTTCTGGATGTTAGGATAACATTGAGATTTTCAATGGTAGAGTAACATTGCACGTCCAGAAACTGTTTTACAATCTAGTTATTATTATTATTATTGTTTTGCCTTATTCACTTAACTAACTGAGTTCCACAGTTGTAGTTGTCTTTGATTATTATTCAGGAAACAAACTTGCATTAGGTTGGACGCTCAAAGTTTCCAAGATGAGAAGTTTCCTTAATTAAAGCAAACGACTTATAAAAGGAAAGAAGAAGTCTAGTGCGACTAGGAAAGCTTCCAAGGGAAAGTCCTGAATTGAAGAAGGAGTCTTTCCTTAGCTAGATCACTGGCGAAGGAACTATTATTCAAGAAGGACTGCAAGAACAAGGAAGATGAGTTCGAGAAGGAAACAAGGAGAATTACCAACCGTGTACAACACATCTTGAAGTCCAAATCAAGAACCTATATATAGGTGTGAAGTACATCAAGACAAATAACGAGACAAGAGCTAATCAATCCAAGAGATTAATTTACAGTTGTTGAGTGTTGTCTTGCTTTAGCAAAGTTTTTAAGTTGTTAGAATAGATCTAAGAGTGAGGAGCTTTTAGAGATAGTCGAAGCAACTCTTGTGTGCTTTGCTTAGTTTGAACAATTCGAGAGTGAGGAGCTTGAGAGTTGTGAGAACGCCTTTGTTAAACCCTTGTGGTATTTTGCCTACGGCTCGGAAGTTAATATAATCCTATATTCACTTCTTAAATTCGTGTTTGTGTATTCCGCTGCAAACTGTTACTCTGGTCTGCTGTTAAAGTAACATCGTAGAACTAACAGCAAACACAAACTGCTGTTAGAACTTCAGTGTTAAGTTAACATCAACAACGTATCGACCCGATCCACAATTTCAATTGGTATCAGAGCCAAGCACCAACTTCACCGGTGTTTGGCGTTGATACGACAAGATGGACAATTCCAACCCTAATACCAGCAGGTTGCCTGTATTGGAGGGTCCCAACAACTATGCCTACTGGAAGATCAGGCTCAGAGTCCACATCAAATCCATCGGCCTAAGAGCTTGGGACGCAGTACTAGAAGGCTACACCATTCCCTACTTGCCAAGAGATGGAGATGCTGATCTGGTACCTAAGCCAAGGGGACAATGGACAGCCAACGAAATTGCTCTCTACAACTTCAATGAAAAGGCTCTCAATGCTATTTTTAGCTGGGTAGGTAATCATATGTTCAAACTGATTCAAACTTGTTCTACTGCTAAATCTGCATGGGAAATTCTTGAATTACATTGTGAGGGTGATGTGGCTGTGAGGGACTCTAAATATAGAAAACTTTTGAGGGACTTTGAGAAGATAGAGATGGGTGAGGATGAAAGCATTGATAGTTATTTTGAGAAACTTCTAGATATTGCTAATCAGTGCCAAAACTTAGGTTTTATCATCCCTAATCAAACCATAGTCTACAAAGCCTTTAGAACATTATCCTCTAAGTTTACTGTCAAAAGAATTGCTATGAATGAGTCTAGAGATCTTGCCAACATGGACTTTCAAACATTAATGAACACTCTAAAAGAATTTGAACTAGAATTCCTAGGAAAGTCCAGTAAACAACTTGCTTTAGCCTTACTAGGTACTAGCTCAGATTCTACAGGGAGTGATGAGGATGAATATGAGTTGATCTCTTCTAACTATGGCAATATTACCAAAAAGTTTAGTAAATTAGGTTTCAAAGGTAAACAGAAAGAAAAACAAACTGGTAATGATAGCCCCGGTTACAAGAAATTGCCCCCAAAGTTTGTAAAATACATGGCATCTAAGAGCACTCCTCAAGATGCTGAGAAATTGAAAGATGTCCAGTGTTATGAATGTAAAGGGTATGGTCACTTTAAACATGAATGTGCTAACACCCTCAGAACAAGAGGGAATTCTCATTGGGTTTGTGTAGACGACGTCAATGAAGATGATTTTGAATCTGGAACAAGTGCCGAGGAACACTCAGAGGAAATCAAAACTGCTGCGCTATGCACAAGGATCACCTGGTCCAATGAAGACTCCAGAAATTGCCTAAGCTCACAATGTTACTCTAACATTGGTGAACCAACAGCAAAGCAGGAAATCTTTTTTGGAGACTGGAACAGCAATGATTCCCAGGTTATCTCTGATGAACTCTCTGATTGTGATGATACTAACTTTGATTGTTTTCATGGTACAGTTGATCTAGAAGAAGAGTACTCCCAAGAAGAAGAATTATCCCAGGAGGAGATTCTTGATGATCTGCATACCACAGTCCTCAGGCTTGAGAGAGAGAATGTGAAACTCATAAAGAAGAACAAAGCACTGACTCATGACATTGAATGTTTGAAGAACATGTTGAAACTCTATGAAAGAGATCTTGACAAAGCTGAAGCTGAGTTGAAAGAGGTAAAGGATAAACTCAAGAAAGACACATAGATCATAGCTAAATGGAATGCAGGTACTTCTAAACTTGATGAGGTACTTAGCATGGGAAATTCAGGTTCATGTGGTCTGGGATTTGTTGAGAAACCTTCCTCCTCTATAGTAAATTCTGCCTATCTATCTTCTAGCTTTGTTAAAGAATCTGATTCTAAGAGTTTAGGTACCATCAACACTGTGAGAAGTAAACCTACTTTTATCTGTCAATACTGTTACCAACCAGGCCACATAAAACCATTCTGTAGAAAATTTATAAGAGAATGTGGTAAGAAAACAGTTACTGAACCCAATGTTAGAACAACAGCAGTTTCCGATGTTAGACCAACATTAGGTTCAGGACAGAAAGGTAGAACTTGGGTAGAAAAAGTTAAGACCCCTAAGATTAAAGTTGTTTGCAATGTTGTTTTCTCTGCTGTGTATTCTAACCTTTCAGGTAAGTGGTACTTCGACAGTGGATGTTCAAGACACATGACAGGCAACATTGACAATCTTGTGAATATGGTTTCTGTGAGTACTGGCACTGTGACCTATGGTGGTGGTACAAAAGGGAAGATCATTGGAAAGGGGACACTGAATGTTGATGGATTTCCACCCCTGAAGGATGTGTTGTTGGTTGATGGGCTACAAGCAAATTTAATCAGCATCAGTCAACTATGTGATGATGGCTTGCTGGTTACATTTGACAATTCATCTTGTGATGTTTATGATAGTGATAATGTACTTGTTATGACAGGTACTCGGTCCAAGGACAACTGCTACCTAGCTCAAGAGGAAGCAGAGTGTTTCCATGCTAAAATAGATGAAGCTTCTGTATGGCATAGGAAACTTGGACATGTTCACTACAGAAACCTTGAGAAATTACAGAGAGTTGATGCTGTAAGAGGCTTACCAAAGCTGTCTTGTCCAGGTAAGCTTGTGTGTGGTGATTGCCTCAAGGGTAAGCAAACCAGAGCAGTTCATACACCCCTACAGGTACAGAATGCTAACCCTAGATCTAGTAGGTGTTTTGAATTGCTGCACATGGACTTAATGGGTCCAATTGAGGTAAGTAGTCTCAGTGGGAAGAGATATGCCTTTGTGATTGTAGATGACTTCTCTAGATACACTTGGGTAAAATTTCTTAAAAAAAAGTCAGAAGCTTTTGATCAGTTCAAAATTCTTTGTGCTAGTATTAAAAACTTGTATGGCTCCACTGTGACTAAAATTAGGTCTGATCATGGTAAAGAATTTGAAAATGCTAGTTTTGATAACTACTGCAATGCTAAAGGTATTTTCCATGAATTTTCAGCTCCTAAGACTCCTCAGCAGAATGGGATTGCTGAGAGAAAGAACATGACTCTTCAAGAGATGGCCAGAGTTATGCTCAATGCCAAAGACTTATCCAAAAGACTCTGGGCTAAAGCCTTAAATACTGCTTGTCACATTAGTAACAGGGTGTATCTTAGACCTGGAACTAACATGACTCCATATGAACTCTTGAAGGGTGTAAAACCAAATGTTGCATACTTTCATGAATTTGGATGTGATTGTTATCTACTGAATGACAGAGATTATCTGAGTAAATTTGATTCTAAAAGTGAAAAATGCATCTTTGTAGGATACTCAGCCAATAGTACTTCCTTTAGAGTCTACAATCTTAGATTGAAGACAATTCAGGAATCAGTGAATGTTGTGTTTGATGATTTCACTCTTGATACAGGTACTGGTGACATCTTAGTTCCCAATGTTGAACCAACAGTGGAAATCGAGAATGTTACTCCTGACAATGTTACACCAACATTGGAACTGGAAGCTGGAAACACTGAACAAGAGTCAGGGAACGATGTTAGACTAACACCAGCGAGATCAGATGTTAGAGTAACATCAGAGGATTCTGACTCAGAACCTGAAGGTGCCGCTGAACCTAGAAGAGACCCCCCGGCTAGGATTCAGAAAGACCATCCAGCATCCCAGGTAATAGGTGAACTCACTGAACGGGTAAGGACACGCAATAGAGAAAGACTTGACTATAGAGATATGGTAAAACTGTGTGTCTGTATGAACTTCACTTGTACTGTTGATAATGCCTCTTGTTTTGTCTCCACCATAGAACCTAAAAATGTGAATGAAGCCCTTCTTGATAACTTTTGGATTAATGCCATGCAAGATGAACTATTACAGTTTACTAAGAACAATGTCTGGATACTTGTACCTAGACCACCTAATGTTAATGTAATAGGGACAAAGTGGATATTTAAGAACAAGAGTAATGAGGAAGGGGTTATAGTTAGAAACAAAGCTAGACTAGTTGCTCAGGGGTACACACAGGTTGAAGGTGTAGATTTTGATGAGACTTTTGCTCCAGTTGCTAGGATTGAATCTATTAGGTTACTTCTAGCCATAGCATGTTGTCTTAAGATAAAATTATACCAAATGGATGTAAAGGGTGTGTTTCTGAATGGGCTGATTGATAAGGAAGTATATGTTGAACAGCCAAAGGGGTTCACAGATCCTAAGTATCCAAACCATGTGTACAAGCTTGAAAAGGCATTATATGGTCTTAAACAAGCACCTAGAGCATGGTATGAAAGGCTTACAAAATTCCTTTTAAGTCTTGGTTTTGTTAGAGGTGATGGAGATAGAACACTGTTTGTCTTGAAGAAAGATTCTCATGTCTGTATTGCTCAAATATATGTAGATGATATTGTGTTTGGCTCAACTAACAATTCTATTCTAGAAAAATTTGTTGAATCAATGACAGGGCAGTTTGAGATGAGTATGATGGGAGAATTAACTTTCTTTCTTGGTCTTCAAGTGAAACAAACAGGTAATGGAATTTTCCTAAGTCAGGAAAAGTATGCAAGAAATTT
Organism: Linaria vulgaris; assembly: GCA_948329865.1. Lineage (NCBI taxonomy): Eukaryota > Viridiplantae > Streptophyta > Magnoliopsida > Lamiales > Plantaginaceae > Linaria > Linaria vulgaris. The sequence continues at coordinate 91,661,474 of OX415254.1, forward strand.
GGTGAAAAGGTTTGAATTGACAGATTCAAAACCTTGCAAGACTCTCATGTCTTCATCTGTGAAGATATCCAGGGATGATACTGGTGTCAATGTTGATCCAACATTGTACCGTTCAATGATAGGAAGCTTGTTATACTTGTCTGCTTCAAGACCTGATATTATGTTCTCTGTGTGTGTATGTGCAAGGTACCAGGGATGTCCAAAGCAGTCACATCTGATTGCTGTGAAGAGAATACTTAGATACATATCTGGCACTTTGGCCCTTGGCATATGGTACTCTTATGATACTAACACAAATCTTGTAGGTTTCAGTGACTCAGACTGGGCAGGTGATACTGATGACATGAAGTCTACAAGTGGAGGATGTTTTTATCTGGGGAACAACTTGGTCTCATGGTACAGTAGAAAGCAAAACTGTGTGTCACTATCCACTGCTGAGGCTGAATACATTGCAGCAGGTAGTTGTGTCACCCAGTTGGTATGGCTCAAACATATGCTACTGGACTATGGGTTAGACAGTGATACCTTACTTATGTTTTGTGATAACCTTAGCGCTATAAGCATCTCTAAGAATCCTGTTCAGCATTCTAGGACAAAACATATAGACATTAGGCATCACTTTCTGAGAGACATGGTAGAAGACAAGCTTATTGACATTGAACATATAGAAACTAACAATCAGCTAGCTGATATGTTCACTAAACCATTAGATACTGAGAGGTTCTTCAGTCTGAGGAACTCTCTTGGCATGTGCATTGTTTAGAGATGTTAGTTCACCAGTGTTGACATAACACCACTGTCTAGCATTGGTTATTGGTTGTGGTGTAGCTGTAATTCTTTTTTGTTCCTTTTTGCATTCTTCTTTCATGCAAATTACATCTTTGTTAGAGAAACTGTTGGTTGTGTGGTTGACCTGTATGAATAGCTAAGGTGATTGGTGAACAGGTACATATCAAGAGGTTTGGAAAGAAATAACTCTGATGTTAGTCTGTGAATGTTAACCTAACATCATGGGAGAAGCTGGGATACACAGAGCTCACTACTCTGATGATATTCAGTTGTGTCTTATCCATGTTAGGTTTGACAAGGTATGAAGAGAAGCTGGGGTACATGATGTTGAAGGCCTCATTGTCATTCAGTTGTGCTTATTTTCATATTTTTGTCTATGGCCAAGGTTTTTACATGATAGTGATCTTTCCTACTGGGGTGTATAAAGTTTAGACTGTGTGCATTCAGTAGCATTGATTACTTAGTATTTCCTTGATAACCAGGTTAGTAAACAAGTATGCATGAGGAGTTGGGGTGGAGAAATATTTGATAAAAGTGTTGTCTTCATTCAATTCCTTTGTACTTGCCTGATCTGTAGCTGATAGCTAAGTTGCTGGGGTGTGTGGAGTCCTGTGCTGCCCACATTCAGTGATGAGACTGTCCTTTAACATTCATCAGTTTTTTTTTTTCAAAAGAGTTTCTAAAAATAGTGAAAGTTAAAGATAAATTGATATGTCCTGATCCCAGTTAGCAAGGCGGTTTGTATGTGGTTACCATCTCTCAAATGTTAATCTAACATGGTTGCATTCATTCTAGTTCTGCATATTTCCTTTTGTCGGTTTGGGCTTAGGGGGAGTAGTTATCATGTGTTGAGGCATACTTCTTGGGTGACCAGCTACAGGTAAAAGCACTATGTTTTGTGATCTTCTTGCTGTGGGAAAATCTTTTCCCTGGATAAGTATATCCTCTGTGTTCTTCTCTGTTTGATTTGTCACTTGCTTATACTGATGATCTTAAGCTGTGTCATTGTACCTGTGTACTTGGTTGAAGCTTCGGATTAGTACAGGAATATCTCACGCTCTCACAAGATGATGCTACTTTGGATAAAGCCCTGCACCTCTAACTTCCCTCCATGATGTTAACTTGCCAATGGTAGTCCAACATTGTAACATTGTAACTTATAAGTTTTCAGGAATGAAGACTGCTCTGGTTACGTGTTAACCTAACACTGACACGTGGTAAGAATAACATGTAGGGGACGTGTGACAGTGGTCAGATTATTATGGTAACATGTTACAACACCACTATTCCATGCTCTTCATCTGAATCATATATATAATTTGCCCTAATTTCTTCTTCATTCTAACGCTAACAACTGTGCAAAGTAAATTACTCTCTAAATTTTCAAAATCTTCAATCTTTTTATCTCAAAGTTACTCTAACAATGGCACGCAAGTCCAATATTGATGCTCTTGCAGAAGCAGCTGCGCAAGTCGAGCGAGCGCCACGACGCAGTACCAGACGCACCGCCGCTGAAACCACAGTCGCCGCCTCTCCAAAGAGGAAAGCTACCACTCAACGGCGCAAGGGCAAAAATATTTCAAAGAAAGATGTTGGTTCAACATCAGATGCTGTCGAGCAAGCCCCTGCTCCCACGAATCCTGAAATCGAGGTAACAATGGCTAACCCTACTCCGAGTATACCTGCTGATGTCGATGTTGGTATTGAGGGGGAGAATGAGGCCCCTGTGATTGGGTTGGGTAATGTGGTTGAGGAAGTGGTGGAGCCAACTGTGGCTAGTTCTATTGAGCCTAATGAGGCTAATGATGATGAGTTTGCTGCTGCTGAGGAGAGTGAACATGCTACTGGTGAGCATGATGAGGATTTGTCTGAGGAGATTGCTGCTGATGGCAATCTTGGTGTAAATAATGGGGTTACTACTGAAGGTAACCAAGCTGTTGTGAGTGACCAACCAGCTGAGGTTGAAGGAGAAGAAGAGGATGAGGATGAAAACCTTTCCTTGGCTGCCCTTGCAAATGCTGCCAGGAAGAGGAAAGGTAAGGAGGTGATGGCTGAGTCTTCTGAGGATGAGTCAGAAGAAGAAAAAGAAGAAGAAGAGATTGAGGAGGAAGAGGAAGAGGAAGTTGAGGAAGAAGAGCTTGTGGCTGATGAGCCAGAGCAAGCTGATGTTACTCTAACATCAGATGATGATCAGTTCACTGATCTAATGATGAGAGAGTATCCACATGAAGCTTACTCTGACTTCTATGTGTCTCCTGATGCTGAGGAGCAATGAGAGGCATACCAAGCCAGGGTAATCCACAAGGAAAGGGCTATTGAGGAGGGTATTTTCAAAGAAAACAGGGTGTTTGAGTTGCTTGAGGCTAGAGGAGTCTTGGGGTATGTGCAGAATCTGTCTGCATATGTTCCTGATGTAGTGAGAGAGTTCTACATGAATCTCTCTGAGTGGGTGATCAACCTGGATTCTCCTAAGTATGGGAAGGCTTGGGTTAGGAAGAAGATCTATGACATCACTCCTGCCATGATCAATGAGGCTTGGGGTCTTCCTGATCCTGAAGAGTCTGAGGATCTGACTATGGAGGAGATCATCACTGATCTTACAGGTGGCCTCACTAGGCAATGGAGAGAGAGCTTTCCCACAACCAGGCTGACTTCTCTTAGTGCCGTGCTTCACAAGATCAACACTTACAATTGGCTTCCTTCTTCCAACACTACTGTGATGACCAAAGAGTCAGCAAAGTTGGTGTACAAGCTGAAGAATGGAATGAGTGTAAACATTGGTGAAAAAGTGCTGAGACACATGAAGGAAGTCACTATGAAGCCCAAAGGAATCCTTCCTTATCCTTCACTGATCTCATGTCTATTGGTGAAGCAAGGCTTCAAAACCAAGAAGACTGAAGGGTGGATCAGCAACAAGGCTGTAATGTCAATCACCAGGAGCTACTTCACTAATGTGAGGATCCAGGATTTGCCTTGGAACCCTCAAGGAGAAGCTGGTCCCAGCAGGAAGAAGAAGAAGAAGACACACAAGTTTGCTGCTTCTTCAGTTCCAGTGAGCAGTGGTGACAGCTGCTCAGTGATTACAGATGCTTTTGTTGAGGAAACATTGGTCTGGCTGGATAGAGAGTACAAGGACACCCAGAGGGAAATAGCTGACAAGCAAGTCAGACTGCAGGAACTGGACAGCTTGAGGAAACACTTGAAGGATCTGCCTTCCTCACAAAAAGGGGGAGAGTAGATCAAATTTTCAAATTTTCCTGCAAGTTTCTTTAGTTTCTGTTTCTAATGCCTTTTGAACAATTGTTTTCTTTTTATTCTGATCAGGGAGACTGTAATTAAGTACTTTTTATTTTGGGTACTTAGTGTTTCTGCTTATGCTATTATTGAACTGTGATTACTGGTACTGACTCTGTTTTGCAGGTGTTAATTTTCTGATGTTAAACCAACATTGATAAAGCTGGATGTTATAACATTGAAAGTATCAGTGTTAGAATAACATTGGATTAGTTCCTTCTGATATTCAGGGGGAGAGTACTTAGTTTTTCATTGTTATGATATAATGAAGTTTTTCTGAATAATTTGATCTGATAAGAACTGTTTCTTAGGTTTTGTGATTAAGGCAAAAAGGGGGAGATTGAAAGTGCAAGTTTTCTGGATGTTAGTATAACATTGAGATTTTCAATGGTAGAGTAACATTGCACGTCCAGAAACTGTTTTACAATCTAGTTATTATTATTATTATTGTTTTGCCTTATTCACTTAACTAACTGAGTTCCACAGTTGTAGTTGTCTTTGATTATTATTCAGGAAACAAACTTGCATTAGGTTGGACGCTCAAAGTTTCCAAGATGAGAAGTTTCCTTAATTAAAGCAAACGGCTTATAAAAGGAAAGAAGAAGTCTAGTGCGACTAGGAAAGCTTCCAAGGGAAAGTCCTGAATTGAAGAAGGAGTCTTTCCTTAGCTAGATCACTGGCGAAGGAACTATTATTCAAGAAGGACTGCGAGAACAAGGAAGAGGAGTTCGAGAAGGAAACAAGGAGAATTACCAACCGTGTACAACACATCTTGAAGTCCAAATCAAGAACCTATATATAGGTGTGAAGTACATCAAGACAAATAACGAGACAAGAGCTAATCAATCCAAGAGATTAATTTACAGTTGTTGAGTGTTGTCTTGCTTTAGCAAAGTTTTTAAGTTGTTAGAATAGATCTAAGAGTGAGGAGCTTTTAGAGATAGTCGAAGCAACTCTTGTGTGCTTTTCTTAGTTTGAACAATTCGAGAGTGAGGAGCTTGAGAGTTGTGAGAACGCCTTTGTTAAACCCTTGTGGTATTTTGCCTACGGCTCAGAAGTTAATATAATCCTATATTCACTTCTTAAATTCGTGTTTGTTTATTCCGCTGCAAACTGTTACTCTGGTCTGCTGTTAAAGTAACATCGTAGAACTAACAGCAAACACAAACTGCTGTTAGAACTTCAGTGTTAAGTTAACATCAACAACGTATCGACCCGATCCACAATTTCAGAAGCTATCCCTTCTACCTTGCATCTTAAGGTGAAATTCCCTATCCCCTCGGGAATCGGAGAGGTCCGAGGAAGTCAATCCATAGCCAGGGAATGTTGCATGAATGCCATCCCCTCGGACGAGGACGAGCCTTCCCTCGGAAACAATAAAAAGTGCAAAACCGAAGAAACACGAGTCCAACCTGTGGAAGAGTTAAAAATGGTAGAATTGGTGGAAGGAAGCCCTGAGAAGGTGATCAAAATGGGTACTCACATGACATCAACAATAGAGGATCAACTGATTTCCCTCCTCAAGCAATTCCATCATCTCTTTGCATGGGAAGGAGGACCTCCCGGGAGAATTAGCAACAAGGTATGCCAGCATTTTCTTAATGTAAAGCCCGGAGCCAAACCTGTTCAACAAAAGAAAAGGAAAATGGGACCCGAGCGTAATAAAATTATTCGCTCGGAAATACAACGCCTTCTCAACTTGAAGCAAATTCGGGAAGTTATCTATCCCGAGTGGTTAGCTAATGTCGTATTAGTCTCCAAGCATGGAGGGAGATGGCGAATGTGTGTAGACTTTACTAATCTTAATGAAGCATGCCCGAAGGACTGTTATCCTTTACCGAGCATAGATCAGTTAGTTGATTCAACCGCTGGATGTGCACTATTGTCAACCTTAGATGGAGACCAGGGATACAATCAAATCCCAATGGCGGCGGTAGATCAGGATAAAACCAGCTTCATTACGGATGTAGGCACCTTTTGTTACCTAGTCATGCCCTTCGGGCTAAAAAACGCTGGCGCTACCTACCAAAGGTTAGTAAGTCTTATGTTCGCAGGACTTATTGGAAAATCAGTGAAAGTTTATGTGGACGACATGGTAGTCAAAAGTAACACTTCTAAGGAGCATCCCGAAGATTTACGGAAAGCATTGGTCATTATGGAGAACTTTGGCATGAAAGTCAACCCTAGGAAATGCTCTTTTGGCATCCGAGGAGGTAAATTTTTGGGGTTTATGGTTACGGAGAAGGGAATAGAAGCAAACCCCGAGAAAGCGGAGGCCATCATGGGGTTACCTACCCCGAAGACGGTAAAAGACGTTCAAAAGCTGACTGGTAGAATGGCATCATTGAGTCGTTTCGTCTCCAAGTCAGCGAAGAAAGGGCTTCCGTTCTTCAAAATACTTCGAAATGTCAAAGAATTTCAATGGACCCCCCAGTGCGAGGAAGCCCTCGGAGAACTGAAAAAGTACATGTTGCAACCACCCTTGCTGGTAAAACCTTTACCTCAGGAGGAGTTATTTCTATATTTATCGGTCGGAGAAGAGGCTATTAGTGCCGTGTTGGTCAAGGAGCAAGATGGAGAACATCGTCCGGTATATTATGTCAGCAAAACCCTCCTCGGAGCCGAGACCAGGTATACCCTAACTGAAAAACTCGTCCTAGCATTGGTTACTACGACACGCAAGCTGCGTCCCTACTTCCTTTCTCATCCAATTACAGTGCTAACGTAGTACCCCCTAAGGACCATTCTTAACAAACCCGAATCATCGGGGAGGTTAATAAAATGGGCCGTGGAACTCACCGAGTATGACATTTCTTATGCTCCAAGACCCTCCATCAAGGCACAAGTCCTGGCGGACTTTGTAATGGAACTCACGGGCATAGGATCCGAGGGGAAAGAACCATTGTGGTACGCCTATGTAGATGGGTCCTCGGTGAGCACACACGGGGGGGGGGGGGGGGGGGGGGGGGAATAGTTTTTGTAAACCAAGAAGGGGAGGATGAAAGGCTTCATTTTGCAATCAGAATAAATTATCCCATCTCTAATAATGAAGCTGAGTATGAAGCTCTCCTTATCGGTATGAGGCTAGCAAAGGAAGGAGGGATGAAAAGAATACTTCTCCATAGTGATTCTCAGTTGATTGTCCAGCAAGTCAAAGGATCCTACGAAGCCAAAGAAGAAAGAATGCAAGAGTACCTCCGAGTGGTCCGTCACAGGTCTGAGTGGTTCGAGGAATACGATATAGTTTAGATTCCCCGAAAAGAAAACCAAGAGGCGGATGCCTTATCCAAAATGGCCACTCAAACAGCCGCCGTACACACTCGGAGGATTACCCTACTTCATGTTAACGAGTCTGAAAAAAAGGAAAGCAGAGAGATAAATGCCATCACAGATCCCTCATCCAGTTGGGTAACTCCTATCAAGGTATATTTACAGGATCCTAAGGGATACTCCTCGGATAAGAATATCCAGCGGATGATGTTCAGAAAAACCATTTGGTACTTCCTTAAAGATGGAATACTTTTCCGAAGGACGTACTCGTGTCCCATGCTCGATGCCTTAATGAAGAAGAAGCCCAACTGGCTTTAGCGGAAACTCACGAGGGGACATGCGAGAGCCATACTAGCGGCGAAAGCATGGTCGGACGCTTGATTCGGCAAGGCTACTACTGGCCCACGATGGCTAAAGACAGTAAAAGCCATGTCGAAAAGTGTAAACCGTGCCAAGCTTACGCCCCTCGGATTCATCAACCCGCAGCCCCGTGGGAACCCCATCTTAATCCTTGCCCGTTTTCCAAATGGGGCATTGACATACTTGGACCTCTCATTCCTGATTCCGGTCAAAAGAAATTTCTACTCGTAGCTATTGACTATTTCACCAAGTGGGTGGAAGCGGAACCCCTGGCTAGGATAACCGCATGCGCTGTTATCAATTTTCTCTGGAGAAATATCATTTGTCGCTTTGGTGTCCCTCGGAGCTTGGTAAGTGACAATGGTCTGCAATTTACGGACCAAGGGTTACAAAAATGGTGCGATCATTGGGAAATAAAACACCACTTTGCTTCGGTGGGATACCCTCAAGCAAACGGTCAAGTTGAAAGGACCAACATAACCCTTTTGAAAAACATGAAAGCCCGACTTGATTGGCATAAAGCCAAATGGGTTGAGGAAATACCCGGTATACTATGGGCCTATCGGACCACGCCAAGCACCTCTACAAGCGAAACTCCTTTCAGTCTATCCTATGGATGTGAAGTTGTCTTGCCCTCGGAGGTCTCAATAGAAAGTTGGCGAGTTAAGGAGTATGATGAAGTAACCAATAGCTCGAATCTGGCCCTCGCCCTTGATTTGCTCGAGGAAAAGAGAGCCCGAGTAGCCCTCCGAGTGGAAGAGTACAAGGTTCGGATGTCGCGATATTACAATGCCAAGGTAAAGCCCCGAACCTTTCAAGTTGGAGATCTAGTGATGAAACGAGTAGGGGCTTCCAAGAATGTAGGCAAACTAGATCCACGATGGGAAGGACCCTATAAGATAGTGGAAATTGTAGGACCGGCAACCTATCGTCTTGCTGATTCCGAGGAAGTAGTGCTTCGTAATACCTGGAACTCAATCAACCTTAGAAAGTATTATGCTTAATGTAATAGTCATGCTTGAATAAGAAAAGTTATTCATATACGAAGGGTTTTATTACAAAAGAAAATAGAGTTGCTTGACAAAAGGATAACTCTACATATGAGTCATCTTAGCAACCCAACAAAAAGGCCCCTCGTACTATGAACTAAACTGCATAATATCCCTCCACGAGTTAAACCCCTCCCATAAGGCGCTTTCCTTCTCGAATATGTCGTCGGCGCTGCTCCTCGGAAAGGGAAACGGGGTCATCAACACACACAGTCGGAACTGAAGGATCCCTAATAGGTGAAGAGGGAAACTCCTCAAAAACTTGACGGATGTTAAGTGTTGGAATTAGCAAGCCTGGGGGAAACTCTGGCAAAGACTGTACAACATCTCAACACAATTGATAACCTATATGGACCAAATCAAGCATCTCATCTTGAAGAGACTCACGAAGGCTAGATGGACCCACCACTTCCAACACTGCTTGGACGCGGGCCATAACCAATGCCACTGCTTGGGTACGAGTAGCCCCTAGTATTTGCTGATTTAGGGCATCTCTCTCCTTCAGGGCCTGCGTCAATTGCTCTTCCGAGGACCTCAGTTGATCATACAACTCTCATATTCTCCTCTCTAAATTCAATACACGAGCTCTTTCTAGCACCAGCCGGCGTTCTAAGTCCCACGCTTTATCCCTCTCGGATTGCAACACATTGTTGTGGATTTCCTGGGTGGACTCATGAACTTCCTTCAATTGAGCTATCTCCGTTTGAGCTTCTAAGAGACCTTGCTCCAACTCATCCCGACGACGGTATACTAAACCAGGGTCAGAAGAAGAGCTTCCATAAGATCCGAGGGCATCTAGTACCATATAGATCTGCTCAAAGAACAAAGCAAACTCCCTCAGACATTGGTGACAGGTTAGTAGTAAACAGAATAGATAAAATAAATAAAATACCTCACATAGGTCTTTACAAGCTAAGTCCTGGAGAACGGACACCGGAAGGGTTTTTATCAACCCGCAATCAGTCACATTTAGCAAGCCACTAAGAAAGTTTCGACAAAACCCCACATTTGATCCGAGAGGAGAAACATCCTGAATGTCCTCGAAGGGAAAAGGTCTCCCTAAGCAGGGATTCCCCTCGGGTGGCGGTGCGGGAACACGATCCGGGACACCCTCAAAGGGCGATAAGTCCTACGTATTGGGGGAGAGAAGATACTCCTCTAACATATTCACCACAACAGAATTGCGGGGAAAAGGTTGTGACACCACTGGAGTTATGTGGGAGTCTGTTTGGGAGGAAACTGCTATCAGATCTGGCCCTCCGAGAGGAATTATAAAGTTTACTAGGGGGGCTGCTATAGGCGATGCCGTCCGTCCCTCCTCCTCCGAAGAGATATCAACTATTACTTCCTTTACGAGGGGATCAGAACCACCAACTTCCAACAACCCGGAACTACCGTGCAAAGCCCGTCCTAGAAAAACATCATTGGAAGACCCGAGAGAAAACGCTCCCATTTCTGCGCCTGTAAAAAACATCAGTATGCCAACAGTCCGAGGACACCCAGAAAATTTACAAATGAAACAGGTAAGGAGTGATCAGTAAAACTTACGAAAATAAAAGTTACTGTGAAGAGGACGAGAAGTAGGAGTACATCCCTCCACTCCCTCTTGTAAACCCGCTAAAATCAGGGCCTCGGGGAAATCCAGCAGCCCGGATATGTCATAGGAACCAGAAAAAAGCCCTGAGTGAAGCAATACCTCCCTCTCGTGACCTTGTGTTTCGGCGTTAGGAGCAATATATCCCACACCCCATCGGATGGGTACCCCCCACGATCTGGCTGATTGACCTCTCGGACGGACAAAGAAAAATCTCCGCCTCCAATCCCCTCTACAAGAGTGGGTATTGGATACACGAGTGAAGGTATTTTCCTTGTCCTGATAGGTCAGGCTAAAAAAGGGAGTCCCCTTTGAACAGGGTCGAAGGGCAAATATTGTTCCCACCCGATAAGGGGACATTGGAAGGTTTAAAAGCTCACAACGCAGGACATATCCCACCAAATGACTATATGAACTTGGTGTTAACTGACTCAGACATGCCTGCCAGTACCGAAAGAGTATTTGGAAAAAGGGGTGGAAAAACATCCGTAACCCACAATGCATTTGTTCGTTATAAATAGTTAGATAACCCGAGGGAGGCGCATAAGCTCTCTGACCCGAGGAAGGCACCATCACGTCATATTCTTCGAAATCCAGGTTATAACCAGCAAAAAGAGATCTTACCGAATTCTCGCACTCCGTACTCGTAGTGGATTCTATACGTCCTCTATCTATCAATCTGGACGGATTAAGAGGAATCAGATCAAATTCCAAAGACTCATCTGCCAAAGGATATGGCTCTCTGCCCATGAATATCTCCCTGATATGATTGACTCTACGTGAATTTGTAGATGAAAGCCTGCGAGCTACTCCCAAAGAGGAACTAACACCAAAGTGTAGCTTGGTTTTCGGATAAATTATCCCTCGGAGAGGAATTCTCACGAGAAATAGGAGGAACCCTTGATGGTCTAGAAGGACTCCGAGCGGTGACCCGAGAGGAACCACAAGATGAAACTGAACCACTTCTTCTATAGTAAGGGGGCACCATCTTTTCGGGTAAGTATTATTCTCGTGCTCACAGCTATTGACAAACTTGAAAGAAGATCAAAGACTTATGATTATAAAGTTATGATCATAAGGTTAGTATATAGCCCAAATACATATATACTCTTTATTTCGTGATTAAAAGAAGAGGACCCAAATACATATATACTCTTTATTTCGTGATTAAAAGAAGAGGATTAGATTCATATTGCATAAAGTAAGGGACACGTGTCAAAAAAATTTCTTAATTAAAAGTGACACGTACCTTACTTAACCATGCAAAGCAACACCTCCTACTTAGGAGATAAAGCTTAGTCAGCAATCTTATATTGTTTATCAATATCCTCCTTAATTAAAGCTTTAACAATAAAAACAAAAGGTCGATAGGTAAAAAATGGGAAAAATATTTATTTATTTAAGAAGCCGAAAAGCCCTCGAAAAGGGTGATAACTACAAAGAACATTTATTTAAAACAAGAAATGAAAAATTACAAGGAAAAAACTATGCCCCCGTGGTAGAAGGGTGTGAAGAGATCGTCTCCTCAGCGGAAGTACCCAGCGGAGCAAGGCGAGAAATCGGAGAAAATACCCCCCGGAACCACTAGCCCTCGGACTCGAACTACTGGCCGAACGCATTGGAGAAGGTGCGGGAGAATCCCTAGAGGATAACAAACCCCCAAATCTCCCCCACAAAGTAATGACAGTCATCGGGAATTGGCTTCTTCAACTTGCGAAGGTCAAAAGACTTTGAAAATTCAACGTCCGACCTTATCAGAGACTTGGCCAGCCTGGCACACTCCAAGTAACCCCACAAAAGGTGGCCTGTCAAGAGCTCGTGAGAAGGCGTCTCGGAGACTCCCGAGTGTTGCCTTGAGATTTCTTGTTGAGGAAATTGAACTACTGCATCAACTTTAGCCTGCACATCCTCGGGAGAAAGAAAGTTTGCCAACTTTCCCTCGGCTGACTCAGCCCTATCGCTGACTTGGCTTAATGTCTCCTGAAGACTCCTTTCCCTCTCACCACCTTCTGCCACTGCCTTTTCAAGAGCAGCGATGCGAGCAGTGAAGACCCTCTCAGACTCTTCTCTTTTCTTCTCCAGAAGAGCTATCTTAGCTGTTGCAGCCTTCTTGGATGTCTCCATTTTCTTACGAGCAGACTCAGCAGTGTTCAACTTATGGTGCAAACCCTCATTCGCCTTCTCATCTTCTTGAAGAGCGAACTCGAAGTTAGAAATCTTGGTGAGAAGAACATCCTCCCTCGTCTGGCTTTCTTTGTCCCGGACCAAAAGAGGTGCTAGTTGCGCTCAGAGAACTTCCACCTCCTCTATGTCTTTCCGACCACGTTCTTCCACAGCAGTAACCGCCTCTCGAGTCTTTCCAATCTGCGGAGAAATCAATAAGAAAAAGTTAACACAAGTGCATCATATAATCCCGAGAAGACTAGTACGGAGAAACTTACCATGAGCCCCAACCAGTTAAGATTGGTATACAGAAACTGATACCCCTCGGCGGGTGTTGAACTGGAGGAAGCAAAAAACTGGAGAATGTCCTGATAAGCTTCCCCCACTGTCCGAGACGAGAATTGCCCCTCAGGTCCACTAGGAGGAATGGGCGCCTGGAAAGTGTGACCTCTCGGAGAAAGAGTCACTGGAACAGAGGAAGATGCTGGAAAACGGCTCCCCGGAAGAGTAGCTACGGGTACTGGAGTCATCACCTCCGAGTTTTGTAAACACGGCCCGAGAACCGCCAACTGCTACAGATGGGCCAGTTTCCACCAACAGTGAATTCAAAATCCCCTCCTTCATATCTCTGTCCTCGGAAGAAGGATCAAATTCCCCTTGAGTATCCTCGGAACCCCCTCGTGAGGCCTCCTGCTCGGGAACATTACACTGGGCCAAAAACTCTTCTTCTACAAGAGATAATCACTGAAGGTTAGAAAGAGAATGAAACTAGAAAAAATTATTAATAAAAGAGGACGAGTAATGAACATTTACCGTATAAAGAGGGCTCTTCTACCATCGGAGCCTTGCCTTTGTCCAGATCCACTATATCAAGAAGGAAAACATCAGCACATGAAGGAAGTCTACAGTGAGAATATGAAAAACTTTGTTAAAAACTCATAAAAACTCACCACGAGAGGCAGAATCATGAATTTCCGAGGACGTAAGTTCAGTAGAATCAGGAGAAGGATCATCAGAAGACAAATCAACCACTTCAGTAGTCTTCTGAACAGTCTCTTCCTCAACTGCCCTCGGAAACACCCCTTCCTCAGATGCCCTCGGAGAATTTCCTATGTCGGATCCAGAAACGGGTAGATCTCCCGTCTCGGACCTAGAAACGGGCACCAAAGCCAAATCCCAAGAGGAAGGAGCTACCTGGCGTAATGGAACCGCACTTCTGATAACTCTTGTCATGTCTATACACAGAGGAGAGTGGTCCTCGTGGACCCCCCCCACCTCCGGAGCTATTTGCTCGCCCTCAGGAGCATTGACTTCGTCTTCTTCGTGATCACCCTCCTCTGGTGCATCAGAAACACCACTCGGAGTAGGATCACTCGGACCCGCCAGATAATAGTTGGCCATAACCTCCTCTACATCACCCCAAAGTCAGGATACATAAGTACAATTTACCATTATACGCAGAAAAGGAATAAAAGAAGAGAATAAGGAACTTACAAAAAATATTTCTGGCCTCGGGAGACAGGGACAAGGGCTTCTCCACAGCATCATCGGTAAACACCACATGATGAAGACCGAACGTCTCAAACAACATTGTAAAATCCTCCGACTCCATCAACTTATGTTGAGAAATCACGGGAGATAAAACTACCTCCGGGTCCAATGTATGCACTGGAGTTGTGCCCTCTCTCCAGTCAAAGGGCATATCCCATTCACCTTGTGCGGGCCTCACAAAAAAATACCTATTTTTCCAAACACTATGCGAAGTAATTGCCGCCCCCAGGATCCTCTTCGTGGAATCCCCCGAGTTGTCCCGATGACGAACGTTATAAAAGGGATACCCCCCGGGCGACACCCCCACATCAAAGATTGAGAGAAAACGATCTACCCTACACTCCAACCCATTCAATTGACACCAAAAGACATAAATACAGAGAGCAGCAAACCCGTTCGGAACCATTTGACTCGGGCTGATATTGCAAGTTTTAAAAACCTCACAAAAGAAAGGAGACATAAATGAGCGCCACCCATATTTTACTTGAGCAAAATAGACTATCAACATACCCGGAGGAGGATAACATGCTCTCTCGTCCCTAGTCGGAATTTGAAACACCATGTTCTTTTGAAAAGCCCCTGTTGAAGTGAACAAATCTAGCACATGTTCACGAGTAGCAATACTCGGAACCCTCTTCACTTTAGCAAAAGTCCGAAGAGGCGCCTTCTTTGGTTTGGGAACCCTAGCTTTTTTAGAAGAAGTAGCGTCGCCCTCAGAAGAAGTAGCAATCTCTCCTTTGCGTTTATGAGTAACAACTCCCACCGGAATATTCCTCACATTTGTAGAAGAATCGATCGGAGCAGTACCTTCCGAGAAGGTAGCAGCAGCAACGGGGTCCATGTTGGCGGAAGAAGCCATGGATGCAATAATAAGAGAGGAATGTTTTTTAAGAAGAGAAAAAGAACCCGTAAATCTACTGGGAATTGGAAATGCAAAAGGCGAAGAATAGAGGTTCAGGAAAGAGATTTTTTGCTCTGAGAAAAAATTACCACAAAGACGAGTTGAGAGAATGAAGAGAAAAAGGCAACAGTATCCCTATTTATAGCCGGAGATGACAACGGTCAAGAATTTTGAAGACGTGCAACTTATTTAAAGCTCCACGTAACGGCCACTTGATCATGCCACGCCGTCCCTATTCTGACCGTTGCCAACGGTCAAATATTTCAATTTTCAAAGCCGGTCAAACAACAGTCCGCCACCTGCGCCCCAAGATCTCCGCATGCCTCATAACGATACCCTAAGGGTATTCAGGTAAAATCCCTATAAAATTTTAAATATATATACTTATCTCTCGGAAAAATATCAAAAGATAAATATAGAGGACACCAAAACAAGATCTAACCCCTCGCCTCACTAAGGACAATGATTAAAATTTCGCTTGTCTCTACGAAGGCAATCGAAATTCGGGGGGGAGGGGCTAGTGTTAACCATAAAAATAAAAAAAAAGGGAAAAAAGAAGGTTAATCCTAATCGGAAAATCAATTAATGGACAATACAGTTGTCACGAGTACTTCCGATGAGATGTACACATTCCTAATAAGGAGATCCCATCGGACGTTGCCATACTTCCCGGTCACTGACCTAACAAAAGAAGAGCACACGAGGAGGAACATAAGCGTCCCTTGGAAAGTCAAATGGTGAGTAAAAAACAGATATCAACGCGGCATCGGAAAAAGAGCAAACCCCGATGGATCCACGTGACTCCGATATCCACCAATGCGCCAAGAGGGACCACAACGGACCCCGAGTCCCATGAACTTACAAGAAAACTTCCTTGTTGAACACTCCTCAATATGAACTGTCCTCGGAGCACGTTCCTCAATGAAAATTGCCCTCAGACCATCATCCGAAGACTCATTCTCAGAGGAAAAACCAGAGATGAAGAACAGAGTGCCTAATAAATATATTCCGAGAACTTAGACGGAAATGTCTCATGACAAACAGAGCAAATACAGCCCTCGGAGAAGAAGGAATGCCCTCGGAGATTAAGTCAAGCCCACGAAGATCACATTATACTATCAGAGATTCTGTTACGCTATTGCACTACGTCCTTGGAGATCACCCAGTCATTGAAGAATAAACCCGAGTCAAGAAAGGGAGATAAAGCCCCTCGGAAGGCATATACAGTAGTCCTTACTTTCATACGAGCATTCTTATTATGTGTCAGCAAAAGCCTAGCCCTCAGAAGAATAACGTCCCCAAAATAATCATTCATTGGAGATCCTCGAAGCCATCGGAAAGCACAAAATCTGGTCTAGTCAGCATCCAGTAGATCAAGAGATAAATCTTATCCTAATTTGTACACCTGTATTAGTGAAACGACATCTGTCTTTACTAAAGCACATGCACAATGACACCTGCCCTTATCAAAGTCTATATAAAGGGAGGTGATCAACAAAAGAGAGATAACTAAGTCTAACTTAGTACAACTTACTACTAGTACACAAAGAGGAGGAAAAGTTCAGTGAATAAAGGAAGGAAACTTTCTTGTAGTTCTAGTTATTTTCCAGTCATTTCCACCTGCGATTGTTTCTGAATCACGGACAGTGCGTTCCGACCCAATATAAATATCTTCCGTTAAATAGGGAATAATTCTAAACCCGTTAACAATTATGTTTAAGTTTTTTAATAATTCCAGCAAATATCTATACACCTTATCAGATTTATCTCAGAAAACTTCTTTTGTTTTCTTTTATTTTTTGGATTTGCATACACTACAACAAAATGCATCAATTGCAAGAAAAAAATTCCATACAATAGGCTATATTTTCCATGCAATTGATCAATTGCATGGAAAAAATTTGATGCAAAGTTTCCATGCCTCTGGTGTCAATGCAAGAGAATTGCATCGAAAAATTCCGATGCAATTGGTGTCTGCATCCGAATTTCTGGGTGCAACAATGCATTGAAAATTTTCCATGCAAAAAGGTTTTGCATCGAAAAAACCCGATGTAGAAAAGCACCTGCATCGAAAATTTCCGATGCAAAACCAAAAGTCATCACAAGACGCGTGGCGACATTTGGTTGGTGCGGATTTTGCATCAGAAAATTCCGATGCAATTGCTGAAAAGTAATTGCATCAAATATTTCCCATGCAATTGCTACAGGGGCAATTGCATGGAAAAAATCTGATGCAATACATATTTTGCATGGAAATATTCCTATGCAACGTAATTCAAAATTATTTTTTTTAAAAAGTAGCGGGATTATATTCCTCCACTTATAATTTTTTCCCTTTTATTAATATAAATAATTCATTTAAAGTATATGTTTTTAAGTTTTAAAGTATTATTTTATGAAAGAAATACGTATTTTATATATATTTTATTCATATTTCTAAAATACGTATTGACTAATTTTTTAAGATATACATATTGTATTTAAACTATAATCTAAGAATATAATTCTATCGATATACGTATTTGTAAAATATTTTTATACAATTTCCTATACATATGTATTTATATTTTTTCGTATAGTTATATTTAAAAAAAATTATAAATTCGAAAAACAAATATTTTAGAGAGAAGAGGAGTAGAGAGGAGGAAAAGAGGAGGTGGTGAATGAGAAGTGAATGAGGTGTGGGGGTAAGCAATTTTACATTGCAAATTTTCCATGCAGGCTTTGCTCTGTATGGAAAAATTCCGATTCAAGTGGAAAAAATAGTTTTTGCATTGGAATTTTCCTATGCAACATGTACTGCATTGCAATATTGCCATGCGAGCTTTCATCTGCATGGAAAAGTTCCGATACAATTGGAAAAATCAGTTTTTGCATCGGAATCTTTCCATGCAACATGTACTGCAGCTTTATATAGTACAAATTGCATGGTAATTTTCCTGTGCAAGAGGAAACAGGTACAGTTTGCATAGAAATATTTCTATGCGAAATTTATTAATATTTATATAAAAAAACCTATATTTATTAAATTTGTATTTATATTTTTGACCCCAAAAGTATTTTAAACGTTTTTCGTTCCACGTTTTTGACAAATTTTGAATGTACATATGCCTCATAAGTGTTATAAAAATAGTGGTTACAAAAACAGAGTTTTGATGTTGTTTTCCATCTTTTACATAATTATATATTCTACCCCAAATATTTTTTAAATGTCTTTTCTTAATCTGTTTTTGACGAAATTTTGAAGAACAATGTTATTTTTTAATAACATAGCGTATGGTAAAAAAAATGGAGGAGTGGAATTGATTGACACTCTCTACATGTGAACATACAATTTTGGTTTAGTACAGTATATGTATATAGGATTTAGTGTTTGGGTTTAGGGTTTTGAGTGAAGATCATATAGTGTTATATGATTACATTGTCTATTGTGTGTCTTTTGTTACTCTATTCTTTACGAGATTTGAAAGAACATTCATATTTACTGTTTAGAAAATGTTGGTGAAAGAAAAAGTTAAATTTGAATAGTTTTGCAACTTTTGAGGCACATAATTTTCTCCCAGAAAGGTTTGTTTGCGTCTTTTGTTACCCCGTTTTTTGACGAGATTTGAAAGAACATTCCTACTTATTGTTTAGAAAATGGTGGTGAAAGATAAAGCAAAATTTGAGTTGTTTTGCAACTTTTAAATAATTACATTTTCAACCCAAAAGGTTTGTTTGCGGCTTTCGTTACCCCGGTTTTGACGAGATTTGAAAGAACACTCCTACTTATTGTTTTGAAAATGTTGGTGAAAGAAAAAGTTAACTTTGAGTTGTTTTGCAACTTTGAATAATTACATTTTCAACCTGAAAGATTTGTTTGCGGCTTTCGTACCCCGTTTTTGACGTGATTTGAAAGAACACTCCTACTTATTGTGTAGAAAATGTTGATGAAAGAAAAAGTTAAATTTGAGTTGTTTTGCAACTTTTGAATAATTGCATTTTCAATCCGAAAGGTTTGTTTGCGTCTTTCGTTATCCCGTTTTTGACGATATTTGAAAGAACACTCCTACTTATTGTTTAGAAAGTGTTGGTGAGAGAAAAGGTTAAATTTGAGTCGTTTTGCAACTTTTGAATAATTATATTTTCAACCCAAAATGTTTGTTTGCATCTTTCGTGACTCCGTTTTTTACGAGATTTGAAAGAACACTCTTATTTATTGGTTAAAAATTGTTGGTGAAAGAAAAAGTTAAATTAGATTTATTTTGCAACTTTTGAATAATTACATTTTTAACCCAAAATGTTTGTTTGCGTCTTTCGTTACTCTATTTTTGACGAGATTTGAAAGAACACTACTACTTATTGGCTAGAAAATGTTGGTGAAAGAAAAAGTTAAATTTCAGTTGTTTTGCAACTTTTGAATAATTATATTATCACCCCGAAAGGTTTATTTGCGTCTTTTGTTACCCTATTTTTGACGAAATTTGAAAGAACACTCCTACTTATCGTTTAGAAAATGTTGGTGAAATAAAAGATGAAATTTGAGTTGTTTTGCAACTTTTGAATAATTCTATTTTCATCCCGAAAGGTTTGTATACGTCTTTTGTTATCCCGTTCTTGACGAGATTTGAAAGAACACTTTTACTTACTGTTTAGAAAATGTTGGTGAAAGAAAAGTGAAATTTGAGTTGTTTTGCAACTTTTGAATAATTATATTTTCACCCCAAAAGGTTTATTTGCTTCTTTTGTTACCCCGTTTTTGACGAGATTTGAAAGAACACTCCTACTTATCATTTAGAAAATGTTGGTTAAAGAAAAAGTGAAATTTGAGTTGTTTCACAACTTTTAAATAATTATATTTTCAACCCGAAATGTTTGTTTGCGTCTTTCGTTACCACATTTTTGACGAAAATTGAAAGAACACTCCTACTTATTGTTTAGACGTTCTGGTGAAGGAGAAAGTAAAACTTGAGTTGTTTTACAGCTTTTGAATAATTACATTTTCACCCCAAAAGGTTTGATTGCGTCTTTCGGTACTCTATTTTTGACGAGATTTGAAAGAACATTCCTACTTATTGTTTAGAAAATATTGGTGAAAGAAAAAGTGAATTTACAGTTCTTTTGCAACTCTTGAATAATTATATTTTCACCCCAATGTTTGTTTGCGTCTTTCGTTACTCCGTTTTTGACGATGCTAAGTGGTATGGTGAATCGGTGTTCGATATAATGTACGAAAAATTGTATGGTGAATCGATGTTCAATATACTCGTACGAAAAGTGGTATGATAAATTGGTGTTCGATATAGTGTACGAAATGTTGGTACATACATTGGTGTTTGATTTACTTGTACTAAAAGTTGTATGATAAATCGGTGCTCGTTTTACTTGTACCGAAAATGGTATGATAAATCATGTTCGTTTTACTTGTTCAATATAATGTACGAAAAGTGTTATGGTGAATCGATGTTCGATATAATGTACGAAAATTGGGTACATAAATCAGTGTTCATTTTAATTGTACATAAATTGGAATGATGAATCGGTGTTCGATTTACTTGTATGAAAAGTGGTATGGTAAATCGGTGTTTGATTTAATTGTACGAAATGTAGTATGATAAATCGGTGCTCGTTTTACTTGTACGAAAAGTACTGGGTTTATGTCAGTTTGATTTTTTCTTTAAAAAACCTTTGTGTTTGGCGATGTTGTAATTTTGTTATTAATATTTACGTAATTGACAATATCTTTGGATAATAATTGAGACATCTACTTATTTTTCACTTTTCTTTCCTAATTTTCCTCATTTTTTATACATTTTTACATATTTTTCTTAATTTTTGAATTTTTTTAGATAATATAATTATATTTATTTATTTCATCACAAAATTGCGATGCAATTGACCTTAGATCAATTGCATGGAAATTTTCGAATGCTGTGTACAATACATTTTGCATGGAAACTTTCCTCTGCATGTATAAATAGGCACATTTTGCATATAAATATTTATA
Organism: Linaria vulgaris; assembly: GCA_948329865.1. Lineage (NCBI taxonomy): Eukaryota > Viridiplantae > Streptophyta > Magnoliopsida > Lamiales > Plantaginaceae > Linaria > Linaria vulgaris. Next base: position 91,682,431 of record OX415254.1, read on the forward strand.
TGCAATATTATTTGCATGGAAATATTTTCCTTCATCTATTTTTTTACTATTTACAAAAAACCCCTACTTACTAAATTTGTATTTACATCTTTTACCCCAAAAGTATTTTAAACGTCTTTTGTTACGCATTTTTGACAAATTTTGAATGTACGTATGCCTCATAAGTGCTATTAAAATAATGGTTAAAGAAAATGGAGTTTTCAATGTTGTTTGCCATCTTTTGTATAATTATATTTTTTACCCTAAATATTTTTTATGCGTCTTTCTTTACTTAGTTTTTTGACGAAATTTTGATGAACACACTTATTTTTAAAAACTTAGCGTATGGTAAAAACAAATCGAGGATTGGAGTTGATTGACACTCTATACATGTGAAAATAAAATTTTGATTTAGTAGAGTATATGTGTATAGGGTTTAAGGTTGAAGATTATATAGAGTTATATGGTTATATTGTTTATTTTGCGTCTTTCGTTACTCTGTTTTTGACGAGATTTATAAGAAAACTCCTACTTATTGTTTAAAAAATGTCAGTGAAAGAAAAAAGGAATTTCGATTCGTTTTGCAACTTTTGAATAATTCTATTTTCACTCCGAAAGGTTTGCTTGCATCTTTCGTCCCCGTTTTTGACGAGATTTGAAAGAACACTCCTATTTGTTGTTTAGAAAATATCAATGAATTTTGAGTTGTTTTGCAACTTTTAAATAATTACATTTTCACCCCAAAAAGGTTTTTGAGTCTTTCGTTACCCCATTTTTGACGAAATTTGAAAGAACACACCTACTTATTGTTTAGAGAATGTTGGTAAAAGAAAAAGTGGATTTTGAGTTTTGTTGCAACTATTGAATAATTATATTTTTACCCTAAAAGGTTGTTTGCGTCTTTCGTTACTCCGTTCTTAACGAGATTTGAAAGAACACTCTTACTCATTGCTTAGAAAATGTTGGTCAAAGAAAAAGTGAATTTCGAGTTGTATTGCAACTTTTGAATAATTATATTCTTACCCCGAAAGGTTTGTTTGCGTCTTTCGCTACTCCGTTTGTTAACAGGTTTGATATTATTTACTGTTTAACGGATTTATTTTTGGGTTGGAACGCCCTGCCCGTGATTCAAAAGCAATGGTTTTATAAAGGAGAACAAAAGATACGAGAATATTCCTTCCTTTATTCACTGAACTTAACTCCTCAATTTTGCTTGTATGTGATTGTCTGTGTGTGTCCGAAGTTATCTTTCTTCAATCGATCACCTCCCTTTATATAGTGTTTGTTAGGGACATATGTCGTTATGCATGTGTTTTAGTAGGGTACATGTATCGCAATATGCGTAAAAGTGTAAAAATATAAGATAAGGTATATCTTTAGTCTACTAGATGCTGACTAAGCTGATCTTTGCTTCTTCCGATGGCTCCGGCGATTTCCGAGGGGTTGTTCTTCGGGATGCTATTTTCCGAGGGGGCCTACATTTGGAAGTGACTTGATGGACCAGTTAGGACCTTCTTCGGGTGGTGTTGTTGCTTCAATAAGGGGTTATCTTGGTGTAGGGGTGTCCGTATATGTTCTCCGAGGGGTGTTTTTGCTTTTGACTTGGGCTCCGAGGGTTTGGCATGGTCTCCGAGGGTTTTGAATTGTTCTCCGAGGGCTGGACTTGGTCTCCGAGGGCTTGACTTGGCCTTCGTGAAGTGGTACTTTCTTGCCTAAGTCCTCGTAGAGGGCCTTCCAGTGGCTCTTGTACTTAGATCTGGCTTTGTTCTTAGATTTGGTCTTCGGAGTGATGTTCCGAGGGTAGTTTATATTGAGGAGTGTTCAACAAGGAAGTGTTCTCGCAAGATTATGGGACTCGGGGTCCGTTGTGGTCCCTCTTGGCGCATTGATGGATATCGGAGTCGCGCGGATCCATCGGGGTTTACCCTTTTTCCGATGCCGCGTTGATATCTCTTTTTTACTCATCATTGACTTTCCAAGGGACGCTTAAGTGTCTCCTCGGATGTTCCTTCGCACCGCTTTGGGTTAGTGACTGAGGGGTGTGGTAACATCTGAGAGGCCTCTTCATTGGGAGTGGGTACATCACATCGGAAGTACTCGTGACAATAGTATCGTCCATATATTAGTTCCTATATTTAGGACTAATGTTCCTCTTAATCTCATATTTATTTTTCCCGGTTAACACCGTTCTTAACGAGATTTGAACGAATACTCTTACTTATTGTTTAGAAAATATTGGTGAAAGAAAAAGTGAATTTCGAATTGTTTTGCTACATTTGAATAATTACATTTTCACCCGAAAGGTTTATTTGCGTCTTTCGTTACTCCATTTTTGACGATGCAAAGTAGTATGGTCAATCAGTGTTCAATATAATGTACGAAAAGTGGTATGGTGAATCGGTATTCGATATACTCGTACAAAAAGTGGTATGGTAAATCGACATTCGATATAGTGTACGAACGTAGGTACATAAATCGGTGTTCGATCTACTTGTATTAAAAGTGATATGATAAATCGGTGTTCGATTTACTCGTATGTAAAGTGGTATGGAAAATCGGTATTTGATCTAGTTGTACGAAAAGTGATATGATAAATCGGTGCTCGTTTTACTTGTACAAAAAGTGGGTACATGTAGGTTTGGTCTTTTTTTCAAAAATCTTTGTGTTTATCGACGTTGTAATTTGTAATTAATATTTATGTTATTGACAATGTCTTTGAATAATAATTAAGACATTTACTTATTTTCCACTTTTTTCTTAATTTTACGCATTTATTATATATTTTTACATATTTTCCTTAATTTTCGTATTTTTTTAAATAATATAATTATATATTTTCGGATGTAGCCACGTAAGCGGTATCCAGAAATTTCGATGCAAAACTTTGCTCGGGAATTTTCGAATGCAACCTACGTGGCTGCATCCGAACCTCTCGATGCAGGCTAACTGCATCGAATAAATCCGATGCAACAGAGCCTAATGTCAATTGCATGAGACTTATCCGATGCTACTGGTCATGCATCCGAAAAATAAAAATTTGGATGCATGACTTTCCATTCTATTGCATGGTTTTGCTGCAGTGATATTCCAGTTTCTGCATTCTCGGGAAAACCTAAATAATACTTTTAGAATTTATCCAATGTTAGATAAATTGGTAAATGAATCAAAAGTCCGTATCCATGTTTAGGCCAATGAAGAAGAACAAAGAAATTAATTAAACCTTAGACTCTATGTTAGCTTATTGATCGAGTTAGAAATTAATGTAATTCAAACAAATAACTTTCTAAGTACTTGATGTCTAATTTTACGGAAAAATTATAATGAATTGAGCTCCAAATTGGCAGTTTTTGTAAGACGCTTAGTTACATGTATAATACTCTTGCCATTTCATGCCATTCATACACTACAAGAAAATTGCCTCATATGTGCGGTTGCAGGTAATCAAAATGTGGTTGCAGAAGGCTTTATGCAACTGCATCGCGGTTCCAATTACGCGGTCCCAATTGAGCTCGGTCGCTTCTCATCAAGGACCGCAATGCGGTCCCAGAAGAGGGCAATTGAGACTCAATTATTCTGGGACCGCAACGCAGTTGCAGATACAAATAGGAACCGCAACGCGGTACCAATAATCCGTCGAGTATCTGGAACCGCAATGCAGTCCCAGATATCTGAAGAACCTCTGAGACCGCTTCGCACTTCCAGAATGTTGAAAACAAACTGCAACCGCGTCGCGGTTCAAGAATATTGAAAATAAACTGCAACCGCGTCGCGGTCTCTGATGCTCGAAAGGCCTATTGAAACGACGACGCAGTTGTAGTTATTATTCAAACTCTAGAACCGCGGCGTGGTCCCAGATAGTATGAATATTAACTGCAACCGCGTCGCGGTTGCAAATACTCTACGAACGAAATAAAAAAAAAACCCAACAATATTCCAGTAAATTACTGGAATATTATTGGTTTTTTGGTAGAAATTAGATAAATAACAATATAAAACAATAAATAAATTACATATGAATAATGCCAACAAAACAATATAAAAGAACACATAAATTAAATAATGAAATAAAAGATTAATATATAAAGAAATATAATAAAGATGAACAAAAAAAAAAACTAATGAAAGATAAAAAAATTAAATGGAAAAAAGAAGAATAGAAATTAAGAAGAAGAGATAAGACTTTTTGATTTGGAAAAGAAAATAATAGTAGCGTTTGGTGTTATTTCTTTTTGTTAAAAAAAGAAAGAATAGAAGAGTGATTTTTGTTGATATTTTGGTGAGGGAAGAGTTATGTTGGTGATAGTTTTGAAAAACTGAAAGGATAGTGGTGGGTATATATAGAAAATGGGGTGAAAATTTAAAGTTTCGCGAAAATTTAAATTTCCCCCCATTGCCCGCCCGTTTTTTTTTTTTTTTTTGAATTTTTTGAGGTAATTGCAACTGCGGCGCGATCTCTAAAAGTTTGATAATTACAAATAAAGATTATTTGAGACCGTGTCGCGGTCCCAAATACTATGAATATTATTACGGATCGCAACACGGTCCCTTATACTATGAATATTATTTGGGGCCGCGATGCAGTCTCAATTGGTCTTATTTGGGACCGCGTCGCGGTTGCAATAGAGGTTATTGAGACCGCAAAATAATATATATACTTCAAAATTGTTATGGATCGATCTCATTGCGTTTGTGATTTTTAGCAATATACATCAATAATACATGTGAAATGAACTAATAAATGGTTACCAAACAAGTAATTGAGCAATGTAAGAGTAGATTGGAAGTGAAATGATCGTTCATGTCATTAGGGTTGAACTTGTTGTATGCTATATATATATATATATATATATATATATATATATCAACTACTCTCATCATACACACCTTGTTGCTTTGTTATTATGATTTGCTTCATAAATTAAAGAATAAATGTCATTAATCAATTTAATTAATATATCATCTTACACATTACGTTAATCTAGGCATGATATATATATATATATATATATATATATATTTTTTGATCGTTTTCGTTCGAACTCGAGAGAATCTTCTTACCGGCTTGACCGACATATATAAAATGCCCTTATTTGCAACGTAACAATGAAATTATTGTTGTTTTTACTATTATTAGGGTAGTTACAACTAAACTATTAACGTGGTACCTCAAATCTCGAACACACATCACTTTGAAGTATGAATATTATTAGTAACCGCAATGCGATAAATTTCTGTTTTTGCAACCGCGCTGCGGTTGCCAATAGTAACAGTAGGAATTCTGCAACCGTGTCGCGGTTCCAGAAACTAACGGCTACTTGTTTCTGCAACCGCCTTGCGGTTGCTAAGTGTAACGTCTACTTGTTTCTGCAACCGTATTGCGGTTGCAAAAATTGTTGGCCGTTGGTTTATGGGACAACGTTGCGGTTGCAAAAAGCTAATTTTTGCCTATATAAAAGGCCTTTCCCTCCCCTTCAACATTCATTCCAATCTTCACTCTTTCTTGCAGAAACTTCTGGCCATTGGTTTCTGGAATCGCAATGCGCTTGCAGAATGCCAATTTTTGCCTAAATAAATCAAACATTTTTGAAGAATCCTATCACAATTGCTAAACACTTCTGCTATAGGGTGGCAACCTTCCTCAACCACAGTAGTTGCACCAACGCTGGAAGTCATCTTTCCGATGTGCAACTACTATTACAATCACATGTCGGTGATCTTGTATCACCAGGCGGCGTGTTACACACCGACATCTCGTTGTAAAAGTAGTGGTACATTGGAAATATGATTTACAGCGGTGATGAAAATTGTGGGTGGGGACGGTTCTCACTTCAGAGCACAAGAATTTAGCATTTTGAATTTTTTTAACATTAATACTCTTTTTTTTGACATTATAGTTTTTTTTGTACGTTAATATTGATCGATGAGTTTTGCAGGTTTTTTTTTACAAGAATTTTGCACCCAATGTTTTTGTTTGTTAAAAGTGATCCATGAGTTTTGTAGGGTTTTTTCTTACAAGAATTTTGCACCTAATGTTTTTGTTTGTTAAAAGTGATCGATGAGTTTTGCAGGGTTTTTTTTCCAGGAATTTTGCACCTAATTTTTTTGTTTGTTAAAAGTGATCGATGAGTCTTGTTTTTGAAGCATTTTTAAATGACAAGAACAACGCATAATATAATCAAAAATATATAAAAATTACCATCATTAAGACCAAGCAAATATACAAAAATTAGCAGTATTAAGACATAAACATAATAAAAAATACATATTTAATAAAAGTACGTCAATAATAAAAGTCCATCATAAACTCCGGTCTACTCCTCCGCACTATCCGGATATTCAACCTCCTCATCACCAGAACTGATCCCCACAACATAAGTAGCATCCAAGGTGGCTAAGGGATCGGCGTTCTCTGCCCCCACTGCATCCTCTCCGTCTTCTCCGTCCTCTGCCCCCCTCATCGTCAACACCTAAATCGACAGCGGCCATCAAGTCGGCATCCTCATCCTCGTCATCGCTGTTAATAAGATGCTCTGGCGCGGTGGAAGAACTGGGAGCAAATGGATCTCGTGCTGGACGTGGTGCCCTCGGAATCCTGAACCCCGATCCGGTCCTAATAGCTGAGCCCATGAGTAGCTCCGATGGAAGCTCGCGCACGAACCGACATGTACTCTCAGCTACATCCTTCTCGAGGCCATGCACGATGTCTAGGAGTATGTCAACTCTCGGATCCTAGGATGTCCTAATCTTCTGGTTCTCCCTCGCGAGCTGCCTGACCACCTCTGGAGTGTACGCTTCGTCCCTCGTGCAGGCCATACCGAACTCTGTCGGATCAGCATCAGTCGGTAGCCCCTTCGCCTTCCCCTTCTTCACTTTCCCTATAGCCTTCTTCCAACAGTCGGCATCCCACTCAGGCAACGGGGTCGGCTCCAGATATCTCTTTCGAAGTTCCCTAAGGTACTTCTTGGAAATTTTAATCAACAATTAGAATATATAAAAGAATTGATTCACAAAAAGTAAAGAGTACACAATTGAATACACTTACGTAAGTAAGTCTGGCACTGCTATCCATGGGAGAGAATCAATAGATTCCTTTTCGGGAGCGATTCATCCTTCCCGAACGCAGCATACAACTCTCCGTTGTACTGCGCTCTCCAAGTGTGCTTGTTCCCCCTTCTTCCTTACCCTCGAAGTCTTTGTGAAATAACTCCGATGAGAAGAAAAAAGAAGGGGACACCTGTATCGCCGCCAGTCCCTTCCACCTTCTTCGTATCTCCAACCTTGTACACCTCATCATGTCGAATAGGGGTCGGACGGTTGGGCTGATTCCTAGCCTACAAATTTATGAAATAAATATGTTAAAATTAAGAATCCTATATTTTAACTATATTAAATTGTAATTTTAAATAAATCCTACCATCATGCGCTTGATCTGCTCGTAATCCACGAAACCACCGAAAAAGGTGGGCGGTGCCTTCGGTAAGTCCGCTGGACCGCGTCCTCCTCACCTAGCGGTCTGTGTCCTCCGAGACCAACCCTGATGAGCCCTGGTCCCCTAATGAACGGGACCCTTCGTCTCCAGCGATGAGTTCATCCACGTCTTTTTGTTGTTGAAGTAAAGGGACTTCGTGTTGCTCATCAAACGCTTGTAGCACCCCTTCGCCTTTGTAACAAAGGCCTTTTGCACGTCTGCCATCTCCGAGTAACGGACTCCATAGATGTTCTGCAATATAATTAAAATTTTAAGATTATTCGTATTTTCGTCATTTATTTAGTAATGCACTAATATATATAAAATTATTCGTATTCTCACTATAAATCTGGTCCACATCCTCTGTCGTACAGTAACCGGCATCGCCAAGTACGTAAGCCAAAACTCTGTCATAAACTGTTTGATCAGGCAACTGATTGTCTTCGCTACCCTATGACTAGGTGGTGCGACAATAACTCCGCGACTTAATACTATGTGCTCCCTCTCCGCGGGGGGTTGTGGTGCTGTAAAACGAATAGAGGGTCCCCTGCCCGGTCGGCGCTGCGTGTTTGTGGCTGGAGATCCTGTCGAAGGCTGGCTAGGTCCAGCTATCGTGTCTGGTATCCTCCGAGCTCCGCTAGACTCAACAGATGGCTGTCGAACCGCTCTGATCGGTCTCTGTCTAGGTCCAACTTCGGTGGATGGTGTCCTCCGAGCTCCACTAGACTCGGCAGATGGCGGTCGATCCGCTCTGGTTGGAGGCTGACTCGGTCCAACTCCGGTGGGTGGTGTCCTCTGAGCTATTCTCGAATGGGCAGGTGACAATCGATGGGCTCTATTCGACTATGATGATCGTGGTCCATGGGCTCATGTGGACTCTGATGACCGTGGTCTAACGCCAGATCGATATGTACGGGGTGTCGAGTGCGACTCAGCTGCAGTAGGGGATTAATCATCATATGAAAACCGGCGCGGTAGGCAGGATACAACGGTGTAGATCTCTCGCCGGACCCACGAGATCATGGCGGAAAGGGTGCCTCGGCTGGAACGCTAGTCGATGGACCATGACCCGAGTGGATTATACGTACGATAGGTCTACAACTGCCTCGACCACTACTCTCGGGTATACCACGACCCTAAATTCCACTCTCACAAACAACACTAGGATCTCCAGATCCTCTACCTCGACCACGACCTCCTCATGTAAGAGGACCACTTCGAGACGTACGTGGCCGGCGCGGAGAAGCGTCTGACATGATGTACTAAGAAACTAAGGAAAAATTTCTAAGTTAGAACATTGAGATTTCCTCAAGGCATCGAAGTACAGATTCCTAATATTAACATTATGTCTAATTAATCAATTTAGCTAATTAATCTCAAACTAATCAATTTAAACTAATTAACATTAATCTAATTATACTAAACTAATAATCTAAATAATTTAAACTAATTAATCCATTTGGCTAATTAATCAATCTAATTTATACTAAACTAATTAACATCAAATTAATTTATACTAAACTAATTAACATCAATCTAATTAATTAATTTAGCTAAATTATACTAAATAATTAATCTAATATTAATCTCAAAATTAATTAGAAAAAAATACTAAACACCTACAACGAGGTGACGGAGCGGTGGTGACGGAACGACGGTGACAGAGCAACGCGGTGGTGGTGAAAAAGGGCGGTGGTGCGCGCGATGGTGGTGATGAATCGAGGTGGTGGTGATGAAACGCGGAGGCGGCGGTGGTGGGAGGTGACGATGGAGCGGTGGTGGTGAAATGGTGAAGAAGAGAGGTGTGAGAGGGGAAGAGGGACGGGAATGCGGTTGCTAAAATGGGCGGCGGAAATCGGCAGCAAATCGGCTAGGGTTTGCTGCAAATCGCGATTTGAGGAAAAATCGCGATTTGCAGCAGTGTTTGTATATATATTCAACATTCTGCAACCACATCGCGGTTGCAGAATGTTAATCAGATTGGGCTCTTAATTTGAGCCCAATCTTCTCGTTAAAATTGGGCTCTAAATTAGAGCTCAATTTTAACTTTAGACAATTGGAACCGCATCGCGGTCCCAATTGAGCCACTGAAGACAATTGGAACCACGACGCGGTCCCAATTGGTCCAGATGATCTGTTGAGACCGCGTTGCGGTCTAAAAAACTAAGCAACCGCAACGCGGTTGCTAATTTGCGGTCTCAATTGAGGCCCAATTCTTATAGTAAAATAGTTTCACCTCATATATTATTACCAAAGATGAATGAAAAGAAGATATGGTTAAAATGAAAATCACCATTATATTCTGTTATGCTTAACATGAATCGTGTACATGTTATTGTTAACATTGTATAGTTTCTGGACTCGATCTATTTAATTTGCTTTTCTCAACAATGACAAAATGTCCCACAAGTACCCCTAATGATCGAACCTCATACGTACAAGAGTACATCGATTTTTTTTCTAAAAAATCCAGTAAATCTTCCTTTGCGCAAATTGTATTACTCAAGGTATAGCCAGTATTTTATTTCAAGTTTATACTACTAATTAAGATTTTATACTTGCATTTAATAATGTTTTTTTATCTCAAATTAATTGTAATATTTGCGTTGTCAGATTTATATCAAAAACTTCTTTTGTTTTGTTTTGTTTTTTTGGATTTGCATATCCCGAGTTCTGCATTCTCGTGAAAACCTAAAAAACACTTTTGGAATTTATCCAATATAGATATATTGGTAATTGAATTAAAAGTCCATGTCCACGTGTAGGCCACAAAGAGAAGCAAGAAGAAATGGCATATCCTGGCCCCTGCAGATGATGAGGTTTTTCCACTAGCCTTAAATGTTTATAAAATCCGGAGACACAATTAATAAACATGTCCATCGCACACCTCCTCAACTCATCACCTTCTTCTCATATTCTACAAATTTATAATGCAACATCAAAAATAAAATAGTCTCCACCACCCCCTGATCAACCCCCGCATTTTCCCATGTGAGTCACCACTCCCCCCCCCCCCCCCCCCCCCTCTCTCTCTCTCTCTCTCTCTCTCTCTACATACACACAACACACGCATACATTATCGTATATGTATGTATATATATATATATATATATATATATTTATATTTATTAAACAACTCCTTTTGGTTAGCTACTTTATTTTATGGAAGAACTTATGCATGAATCAATGTGGTTTGAGCTATGAGCTAACTATTGTCTTTTATATCATATTATTAATCAACCGTCATCAATTTGAGGAATCTATACGTATACGTGAAATATGTGACATGAAATCACCATATATAGGAGACTAGTGGTATATTTTTGGGCTAATTATTAATTGATTTGCCAAGATTATTCACTTAATGACCCCGATTTAAAGCATACTTCTTCAAGTAGGGTACCTAGTACGGTGTGGGACATTTCTTTCATATTACAAAGATTATTATTCATGCATGGTGATTCATTTCTTCCCAAAGGGAATTAATGTCCTTGAATTGTTTGGGAATCTCAGGACTAAGTATATTCCAACAATATGGTTCGGGATCAAGATTATGTTTTGTCTGTAAATGTCAGACAATAGTCACCGAAATTGAAGCCGACAGCCAAGATCATTAAGATCCTTCGAATTAATTTTCATTCTAATTATTAACAAAATCAATAATGTCATGTTATGCTAATAGAGTAAGCCCATTCTGTGAATAATATTTTAGAACCTCTATGTGTCCTTTAGTGGGCTTTTTATTTCAATAATCTGTTTGCCTCAGATTTGTGACACTATCCCATGTGCAATTGTTTTTAACAAGATGTCTCACCTATGTTAATTTACACTTGCTGGATGAACCCAAGAGTGTTCGTTTTTAGGATATTTGTAGTTATACTAATGATATGACAACTTAATGTATTAAAATGTTCTGAGGGTGGAGAGTGGAGATTCTAGTAACTAAGTTTTTAACTTCTTAAAGAATATATTATATTAATTCACATTAAATATACTTTCAGGATTGCGGATTAGGACTATATTAAAGATTATCAATTATGTCATTACTCATCTTTCTTGATGGTATAAATACTAATAATTAAGAAAACAAATCTTTTGCACATGATTTCTACGAGGTTAAGGAACGCTAATTTTGCTAAATATATAATCATCAGCGAAAAACAAGAGTGTCTAATTACACTTAATTAGCTCGATGCGCTAGCTTCAAGTGTCTTAAATAAATCTAATTAATTTGTTCCCAAGAAAGTCTCTCACATTGCTTTTGACCTTAACATGGCCTGGATATATGTTGGGCGATTGAACTTAACAGAAAAAAGCTATTGAAGCCGAATAATCATTGAACATGGACTCCGGACATGCCTGGTCCAGACAAATCAACGAACAAAATAAAAACATTGGACAAGTAGTAAAATAGTATATACACGCACTCATACACATTTTAATTAAGTTAATAATTATCTTTATAATATATATATATATATATATATATCTTATAGCATCAATTTCCCCTTTACTTTTTCCAGAGTCCAAACAAATTTCACGAAGTATTTTTCAAATACATACCAATGGAGGGGCACCGATATTGTTTTTTTAGCCAAATCAAACTTAAGTATAGAAATAAAACAAGTAATCAAACTCATGATAGGGATAAGCTTAAGGCATATATAATCACCTTGTTAGATATAACGTCGCTTGGTGAAGCCGAAACTTTTTGAATAGACCCCAAACTAGTTCTTGGATCTAGGAGTTTAATTTGTATGCACCCTATATGCGTATTTTTTTAATAATATATAGTTTCTATTAATTATATAATATCTAGCTAGTACTCTACTCATGGATAAAGCACACATTTCTCGGCACGTATATAAGTATTTGTGCACTTAAGTGAAGATTCCTCTGGAGTTTTAAGAATTTTATGTATTATAAAATTAATTTGTAGAAGTCTTCTGAGTACGGTCTAGACTTAAACATACATTCTTTAAATGACTTGTTATTAGTTCATTAATTAGGCCTAGTTGAATGAATTTTATTTCTTTTCTTAGAAGACTCTATTATTACTTTACGTAATTGATCTAGTCAAGTGAGGCTTATCTTCAATCCCCATCTCGTACTTGAATTAGAAAATGAGTGAAAATCTCCACCATTACCTGTCCTCTGTGATAAAGAAAAAGAGTAGAGCCAAAACAAAGTGTGATTAGACAAATGATTAGATGCCCAATCCTGAAATGTAGACTCAAATAAAATAAATAGAGGTGTAATTTTATTTTTTACTAACTCTAAATTGGCCTCTAAATTCCAGTATAGAATTACATGCAATGAACTATTACTTGATTTGACCGACAAGGGGCCTCGCCTGCTGCCTTTAATGGAGGCGACAGCCCCTTGGTTCCCTTTCTGATATCTGAGAATTCTGTCTTTCTCCTCTCACTGTAATAACATAAATAATTAAATAAATTAATAAATAAAACCCTCCTGCTTTCCACTTGCTTTATTTTATGAGTAAATTGCAAATAAGCACCCTTGTGTTATTTATAATTAACAACTAGCCTCCTCTACTTTCTTTTATTGGCAAATATCTCTTGTGATATTAAATAAACAACAAAAAGAATCATATAGTAAACTTTAACTATTTGCATGCACTAACCAAACTGATGAAAAATCTTTATCTTTAGTACAGTTATTTGATGCGCAAAAAACTGTTGTTGTTCAAACTAAGTTATACATAGCGGATCAAAAGAAAACAAAACGATATATATATATATATATATATATATCAGATTTTGAAAAAATACACCACTATCTGAATTAAAATATACGGTGCTGATTCATTTTATTATGCCTTTTAGTAATTTAAAAAAACATTTGATCGAATAAATGTAGGAGTAATAAAAAACCTCAATGCATAAATTTCGTGAGTAATTGCCAGGACAACCTTCTTAAATATAATTATAATAGTCAATAGAGTTTCACAGTTGGCTATTTGTTGATAAAAAATAACGTAAGTGGTTTTTGCCAATCAAAATTAACACATGGAGGGGTAGTTGCTATTACCTCCATTTCTATTTATGGGTGCTGAAAAGGTTAAAACCTTTAGTCTAAAAACAAACAAATCATCCCCCGGCCACTTCGTTTATTGTTTCCAATTTGATCATTTCTTTAACCCTCAATTTGTCTCCTTACTTTAACTTGCTTATATTATTATTTGCCCTTGCACTATATTTCCCTGTATATATATATCACATACACACATTTATACATGATACAACCAAGTCTTCTAAACTCTCCAAGTTCTTCTATTGCAGCATCAAACAAGAGACTTCTCATTTATTCTACCATACAATAAAATCATAGCCATGAACTATGAGCCCAGCACTTCTCTTAATCTCAGTTTGTCATCAAGAAACATAAATCTCATCAACCAAGAATTATACATGGATCCTTATAATTCATCACCACCAAACTCCTCTTCAGTATCACCACCTTTGAGCCCGATGGAGCCACGTGTCTTCTCTTGCAACTATTGTAGAAGGAAATTTTATAGTTCACAAGCTTTGGGTGGCCATCAGAATGCTCACAAGCTCGAAAGAACACTAGCTAAAAAAAGTAGAGAGTTGAGCTCTTCGGTTAGGCCCCACTCCGAGCGGTCCGGGCCAAGCTACGGGATTCCGGGTCGGGTCACTGGGCCAGGGAATGATCATGACCATCAAGGTCATCATCAAGCAAGATTTGAAAGAGTTATGAGAGATGTCAGTAGTAGTTATAATGGGCACAATAATAATTGGATGATGAATAATAATATTAGTAGTCATCATGATCAATATAATGGAGCTCTTAATCATGATCATGAGAGTGTTCATGTTCATCAATATCGTCAGGAGGATCTTGATTTGTCGTTGAGGCTTTGATTGTTAATTTAAGATTAGTTAATTAATCATTTGTTATTAGAGACTAGAGAGTATGAAGTACTTTTTTTTTTTGGCTGGTTGTTTAGTATAATTAACTGACTTGTGGATGAAAATGAATCCAGGAAAGTTTGATTAATTAATGAGTACTGCGCCAGTGGTGTGTGTAATTGATGGATCGACTGAACTACTGAAATTTAATGTTATGTGGAATAAAATTATTCTATGTAGTACATAACTGTTATTTTAATTTTTTCATTTTGATTTCATGTTCCATTTTTTTTTTTTGAATGTCATGCATGAGTTAATAGTTAGTTCTTTAGTACTCATGTTACTGAAATTTCTGGCGTAATACAGAGACTCTATTACACTCCATATATATACCAGTAGCTTTAGTACGGGGCCTTTGATAACATAGGCTGGTGCAAATTTTGTAAAACACGAAAAAAATTGGTACAAATTATTTTCAAAAAAATACTGATGTAGCTTCATTTTCTTTTTCTGGGTTGGGGCCGGAAATGAAATTCGTTAAATAATATTTAACATACATGTTTTTCCTAGAAGTGGGAATTTCTGAGAATAAAAGAAGATTTAATGCAAGATATTTAATTAATAAGATGTAACAAAAAACTTTACAGTTTTTAAAGTAATGAAAATAGTGCTTCATCATGTTTTTGGTATTTTAATGGGCAGCACTGCTCAGTTTGATAAAGTAATAATTTTTTTTGGTGTAGAAGTACGAGGTACTTATGTATGAGAGGGAGTTAAATACACACGCTCTCGCCACTCTCACACATTAAAAACACATAAAAGGACCAGTCAATGTCAGATTAAGTACAAATATAGAGTAGAATAATTATTGATTAGTACGTACGAGAGTGATGATTCAGTAGTAGCGTGGACAGATTAATTTAACGACACGATCATACTCGATTGCGAGGTTAGTACGGATCTTATTCATGTGTGTGGGTTACACAAAAATCGAGATATCCAATATAATGTATACTGATTGCAAATGATCACTTTGGATTCTATATGCAGGCTAACTATGGTATTCAAAAAATTTAATATACATAATCTCAAGAAATTAAATTTGATACCAGCAAGTTATTAATTTAGGTGGTGTTTGTTAATCAAAGTAGAATAAGCTGTGAGTTACAAAATTGGAGATTAAACTATATTGCTGACATTTGAATGTAACATCGTGTACATAATGTGGAATCAAATGAAGATCTACTTATGCACTACAAAATCGATGCGAATGAATACTATGGATCCAACAGTACTACAATAAGCTTATCAATTACACTAACGTATATTCGAACTACATGATTCAGTCCCACGTATATGTGTGTAATATAATAGCTAGGTATTACCAAATAACCTTTTTAATACGTGGATTATTAGTTTGAATTAAATAAACATACATTTTTCTAGATCTTTATTGCTTTAGAGACGCGCTACCAACATGGCACCTTTGTGTGTATATACTATATAATTATAATGAGAGTGTAATAGGTGCTA
Source organism: Linaria vulgaris (assembly GCA_948329865.1). Taxonomy (NCBI): domain Eukaryota; kingdom Viridiplantae; phylum Streptophyta; class Magnoliopsida; order Lamiales; family Plantaginaceae; genus Linaria; species Linaria vulgaris. The sequence goes on from OX415254.1 coordinate 91,698,304, forward strand.
TCAAACGACTTCTTAATGAATATATGTGTTAACACAAGTTTTTACCAAGCTGTATCTTTCTCTTCACGATGCACTTGAAGTATTCCGGAAACCAACTCCAGTATCGATAGACTTAAATGTTCTTTCCGATATCGGAAAAACGGTGCTCTATTCAAATTAAGATAAATATCTTACAGAGTACAGATCCCGCGCGAGGTATCAAAATTTTTAAATAACTTCACGAATACCCCCAGGAATACGATACTCTAGTAGCATTTACCTTATCAAATGTACCACATCGGACTTACCCCATCACGGCCCAATGCCCCGTAAAAGGCATATCGGGACCCCTCGGAAACACCTCCAATGAATCTCCTCCCACGATATCTACCTATCGAAAAAAAAGGTATCGGAGCAAAAGAGCAGTACAAGTCATCCATCAAACCGATAAGAGCGAAGGAAGGGTCAACTCAGCACACAGAAGACACGTGGCATTAAGAATCTGAATGCGGCAACTCCCGGAAGATATGTCAGCTTCCTCGGAGACAGTTGTCAGAATTGAAAACAAACACCACACTCCTATACACATGCATAGAAACACGTGTCAAAAGAGAATACCCCACTTGTACTAGACCTAACTCCTATAAAAGGGGAGAAACAATGAGAATAAAAGGACAGACTTTTGGAGAGGAAAAATAGAAGGCAACTAAGTATCCTTCAAACTCAAGCAAAGCGTTATAATTCACCCCTAAATTCCTCAAAAATAAATAATTGTTAACAAAATGGCGCCGTCTGTGGGAACGCCATAGAATCTTGCCTTCGAGTACGTTTGAAGAAATCCTCCCACAATAACCATGGATGATTCCTCCACCAACAGTAGTCCCCGAGACCACCCATAACATATGCACGAAGAACCTTCAGAGACCCAGTCCTCTCCCTTGACAGAAAGAGGGGGTTTCATAAATATCCACCGATCCGTATTCGAACGTCCTCTCCCTGAAAGAATAGGCCAGAAGTGGCGCACTCCCCCGAGGACCCCCCACACGATCCTATAGAGAACGATATGACTCAGAAGAATACGAATCATGTCCAATGCCCAACTTCCAACAGGGCTACCGACATCATGACACCCCTTCGCAGAGCCGAGGGCCTAGGACCCGCTTTGAGGATAATAGCGAGAGGGGGCCACATGACTACAAAATGGTGAGATTTCCTTACCCTCGAGACTGCCAGCTACCTCCCACCCCTGTAGGGGTAGACGATTCCTTGTGATATATGGTTAATAGTATGCGTAGAGAAATGAGGGATATAAAGAAAAATATAACTCTGGGGAAAGAACCTACGTACCACGGTTCTCCCTTCATCCCGGAGATTGCTCAAGCCTTGGTTTCCTCGGAGATGCTGCCCGGTAACCTTCCCTTGTACACAGGGGACAAGGACGGAAGGGATCTGCATGACCACATCCATCAATACATATCAACTATGGATCTGGCATCGGCGCCCGACTTTGTCTTCTGTCGAGTGTTTCAAACCACCCTTGCGGGCATGGCCCATGCTTGGTTCTCACAGTTACTCATGGGTACGATTTCCCATTTTGATCAATTGACATGCTTATTTGTACGGCAATTTTCCTGTAATAGGAGATACCCGAAATCCTTTAGTCACCTCTTTACGGTCAAATAAAAGAAAGATGAATCCCTAAGGGAGTATATGAAACGCTTCTCGGATGAAGCCCTAAACGTTCCGAATGCCAATCCTCCTATCATAGTGGATATTCTAACCCAAGGACTTAGAACGGGAGATTCCTTCAAATACCTTATAGGTAACCAAGTCAAGAACATGAATGGACTCATGCATAAGGAAGAAACCTATATTATCATGGAAGAAGTTGAAAGTTCTAAGATCCGGGCGGAGAATAATGACCAGGAGCACGAGAAGAGGTCCCAGGACAAAATAAGGGAAGGAAAAATACCTCCTCGACAAAGGGACAACAGAAGTGTGGTGAAGCGGCATCTTCAGCCTGCGATGTTACCTCCTCTAACAATCACTCCAGCAGAGGTGCTCAATGCGATGAGAGGGAGTCCTGACCTATAGTGGCCACTCCCCATTAAAAAGCCCTACAAGAAGAACGAGACATGCAAATTTTGTAAGTACCACAAAGCATATGGACATATCACAAATGCATGTACTACTCTAAGGAACCAGATACACTGGCTTCTAAACGCCAGATATTTGGGGAATTACTTGAAACCAAACAACCAAGAGATGCCCAAGTCTTTTGTTTAGAAAATGATTCGATCTGAAGGGCCTACGGAAGAAGGAGGATCCAACACTAAGTACCAAGAACAAACCGCCCATCAGTGATTGCCCCCACCCTCAGAGTCTTATGAGGACAATCCACCATTGGGCAAGACGATAAACATGATTAAAGGAGGGGATATCTACGTAGCGCCCATGGGGAAGAAGAAGAAATACCTAAAAGAAGCCCAAATTGTAGAGCAAGGGTCGCCCATCTGTTCAATACATGGAGCGAAGTTACCCACCATCATTTTCAGGCCAGACGACTTAAAGGGCATATTATACCCCCACGAAGACCGGTGAGGTCCAACGCATCTTGATCGACACATGAAGTTCGGTGGACATCCTTTTCCTACCCACCTACCTAGTGATAGGGTTAAAGAAGTAGCGCTTTGAATCGGTCGAAGTTTCCTTGGTTGGCTTCGTAGGAGAGTCCTGTTGTACATTGGGAACGATAACCCTACCAATGTCATAGGACGAAGGCTCCATGAGGCGGACTGAGCATACCAAGTTCTGGGTAGTGGAGGCATCGTCTCGGACCTACGACGCCATATGCAGGCGGTCGTCCATAGCCGGTGGAGGAACTAAAGATGGTTGAAATAGTAGAGGGGGACCCTAAAAGACCGTTAAAGTAGGAACCAAGATGAGCTTTGAGATAGAGGGCAGAGTAGTATCTATGCTCAAACAGTTTAATCACCTATTTGCCCGGGAAGGAGGACCCCCAGGAAAGATAAGCGATCGAGTTTGTCAACATTTCTTGAACGTCAAGACAGAGGCCAAACCGTTCCAACAAAAGAAGAGAAATATGGGACCAGAAAGGAACAAAATCATCCGATCCAAGATACAACGGTTGCTTAACCTGCAATAGATTTGAGAAGACCGATACCCAGAATGGTTGGCCAATGTGGTCCTCATCCCTAAAATATGGGAGAGATGGCGGATGTGCGTCGACTTCACCAATTTGAACGATGCCTGCCCAAAAGATTGCAATCCCCTTCCCAGCATAGATCAATTTGTTGATTCCACAACATGATGTGCCTTATTGTCTACGATGGACGGAGACCAGGGGTATAACCAGATCGCGATGGCTACCATAGACCAAGATAAGACCAGTTTCATCACCAATGTAGGTACTTTCTGCTATCTGGTGATGCCGTTTGGTCTGAAGAACACATGGATCACTTACCAACGCCTAGTAAACCTCATATTTGCGGGCTTAATGGGGAATGGGGAAATCGATTGAAGTATACGTTGATGATATGATCGTTAAGAGCCTCCAGGAAGAAGACCACCCGGAGGACCTCTCTAAAGCGTTATCAATTATGGACCGATTCGGGATGAAGGTCAACCCTTGAAAGTGCTCTTTCAGGGAAATTCTTGGGATTTATGGTGACGGAGAAGGGGATAGAAATAAAGACAGAGAAGGCCAAGGCCTTCATAGACATGCCCACCCCTAAGACTGTCAAAGACATTCAAAAGCTAACGGGGAGGATGACCTCCTTGAGTATGTTCATCTCCAAGTCGGCCGAAAAATGTCTCCCCTTCTTCAAAGTCCTAAGGAATATTAAGGATTTCCAGTGGACCGAGCGATGCGAGAAGGCCTTCACCGAGCTGAAAAGCTACTTAACTTGCCCCTTGTTGTTGGTAAAATCGGTGCCTCAAGAGAAGTTATTCGTATATTTGGCGGTTGGATAGGAAGCCGTGAGTGCCTTATTGGTCAAAGAACACAATAAGGAGCATCGCCCCGTACACTACGTTAGCAAAATGCTGCAAGGAGCAGAAGGTAGGTATACCCAAACTGAGAAACTGGTGTTGGCTCTAATTACAACAACCCGTAAATTGCCACCATATTTCCTCTCCCATCCTATCAAAGTACTGACTAAGTACCCTCTGAGAACCATCCTTAATAAGCCCGAGACCTTGGGCTGATTGATAAAATGGGCCATTGAACTCACCGAGTATGAGATTTGCTATGTCCCCAGGCCCTCGATTAAAGCCGAAGAATTCGCTGACTTTGTCATGGAGATGACGGGTATAGAGTCCATCCAAAATCCGCCCATGTGGCACGTGTTCGTAGACAGGTCTGCTTCGGCGACACACGGGGGAGCAGGAGTAGTCCTAACCAACACCGAAGTGGAGGAGGAAATACTATACTTTGCCGTTAGGCTTGACTATCCCCTATCTAACAATGAAGCAAAATACGAAGTCTTATTGATAGGGATGAGATTGGCCCAGAAAGGGGGAATCAGAAAAATAGTAATTCACATCGACTCCTAGTTGATTGTGCAATAAGTTCACAGTACATACGAGGCTAAAGAGGAAATAATGCAGAGTTATCTACAGATTGTCCATCAGAGGCACACTTGGTTTGAAAGCTGCGAGATAATCCAAATCCCCCACTTCGATAATCAAGAAGCGGACGCTTTATCTAAAATAGCCTCCCAAAATGCCACGATACACAACCGCCGCATCACCCTTCTCTAGGCGCCAGAATCGGAGAAATCCAAAGTCGAGGAGGTAAATACCACGGTAAACTCAGCAGGAGATGAATGGAAGGCCCTAATCCTGGCCTATCTAAAGCATCATGTTAACCCTAAAAAAATAAATGAAGGGATTACACACAAATGATAACCCTACAATAGGGATTAATATATGGACGATACTATCGTCACATGCAGAATGCCCACTCCCAACGAGGAGGCCCTCGGAGTGTTACCAATCCGCTCGATCACTGACTTGAAGCGGTATAAAGGGGCACCCGAGGAGACACTAAAGCGTCCCTTGGAAAGTCAACGATGAATAAAGAAAAGATATCAACGCGGCATCAGAAAAAGAGTAAATCCCGATGAATCCGTGTGACTCCGATATCCATCAATGCGCCAAGAGGGACCGCAACGGACCCCGAGTCCGAGAAAATGTGAGAATATCCCCTCACTAAACACTATGATCCAAAAGCCCTCGGAACACCTCCCCGAAGGCTGAATACGGATAAAAATGTCCTGCCACGATATAAAAGCCCTCGGAACACCAGCTACGAAGGCCGAGTCCGAAGAACGAGATTTTATTAAAACTCAAAAGCCATCGGAATACTTGTTACTAAAATCCAAGAACCCAGAACATTACCCCACTAAAGCAACAGAGCCCTCGGAACGGGCGCCACCAGTAAAAGAAAACAGATACATCCCTCGGAGTACACCTCCCAAAGAAGACAACCCAAATTAAACATTGCGGAAGCTACGACTAATATACTGCCCAAATGATCCAGCCTTTTCAAAGAGCTGCAGCCCCTTGTGGAAAATAGACTAGAAGAATCCGCATCCTCAGAACCTTCGGTGTCCTCGGAAGAGATCAAAATTAATCCAAGTCAGCGCCTAGTAGATGAAGAATGAAAGTATAAGATGAATGATATCTTCCTCAGTACGCAAAAAGCAACACCTATAATTTATCTAAACATGCATAGCGACACCTGTCCCAAAAAAATCCTCTATAAAAAGAGGGACAAAATAAAAAGAAAAGGATCCAGATCAAACACACACACATGCATAACAATGTACTAAGGGCATTCAGAGTCAAAACCAGTGAATACAAAGAGGGTTATTCTCGTAATTTTACAAGCTTTTTGAACCACGGGCAGGGCGTTCCAACCCCTAAATAATTCCGTTAATTAGGTTATAATATCAAACCTGTTAACACATCCGGAGGAATATTCCACGAGCAAAACTTAGCAACAACTGATGACCTGAAGAATGGCTCGATACTTCCTCCACGATGGCGTCATATTCCGCCGGTCTTACTCCCGCCCTCACTCGAGGTGCTTCAACCAGGTCGAGGCAGAGCAAGTTATTAGAGAGGTCCACGAGGGAACTTGCGAGAGCCACACTGGGGGAGAAAGCATGGCAGGACGCATCGTTCGCCTGGGCTATTACTAGCCTACGATGGTCCGAGACTGCCAAAAGTACGCTAAGTGATGCAAGTCATTCCAGGTCTATGCCCATCGAATCCTTCAACCCGCAGTGCCCTGGGTATTGGGGCGAACACTTTCCCCTTTGCAAAATGGGGGATTGATATCGTAGGGCCCCTGATTCCCAACGCAGGCCAGAAAAAGTTCATGTTGGTGGTAGTGGACTACTTCACCAAGTGGGTGGAAGCGGAACCCTTAGCTAGGATTACCTCCGAGGCAGTTATCAACTTCCTATGGAGGTACATAATATGCCATTTTGGTATCCCCGATGCCTAGTTAGTGATGACGGGCTGGAGTTCACAAGCCAAGACTTAGAGAAATGGTGCGACCATTGGGAGATAAAACACCACTTCGATTCTGTTGGATATCCTCAAGCCAATGGTCAAGTTGAAAGAACTAACCAAACCTTGCTAAAAATTTTGAAAGTAAGGCTAGACTGGCATAAGGCTAAATGGGTGGAAGAAGTTTCGGACCACTCAAAGGACCACGACGAGAGAAAACCTGTATAGCCTGACCCACGGCAGTGAGGCGATAATACCTCCCGAGGTCGTGGTGAGAAGCTGGCGAGTTCGAGAATACGAATAAGTAAGCAACAACTCCAATCCTTCCTTAGCCTTAGATCTCCTAGAAGAAAAAAGGGATCGCGCGGCCATTCAAACGGAACAGTAGGCGCGCATGGCGCGATACTACGCCACCAAGGTGTGGGCCAGAACCTTCCAAGTGGGATATTTGGTATTAAAAAGGGCAAAGCCTCTAAAAACATATGAAAGCTTCAACCCAAATGGGAGGGACCCTTCAAGATCGCAAATATCATCGGAGACGCTATCTATCAACTAGAAAGTCATTAGGGAGAAGTGTTCCACAACACTTGGAACACATATAATCTAATAAAGTACTATGCTTGATATAAACGTACTCTGTATGAAGGCACACTTCTTTGTATATAAATAAAACACTATTACTGTAGATGATTCTTACATTGTCAAAAGGGAAATAGCGTTGCTACTACATTTATAGCCTCAAATGGACTATGTGCAACCTTACCCCACGATATCATCTATCTACAAAACAAAAAAGATATCGTAGGAAGCTAGTTAAACCATTTTTACATAGTTTATATACACAAACAAAACGCAGGAAAGGGGAAACATTTAAAGGTCCTCCGCGGGATGCTTCCCTTACCGGATCAAACGAAGTCACTGCTCTTGAGATAGGTCCATCGGATCAACAATATCCATGGACGACACGACCAAATCCTTAGAGGCTGGCGCGACGTCCAAGGAGAGGACCAAAGAGGTATCCGGGAACGTCTGTACGATGTTTAGATTGGGGATAACAGCGGTCGTGAGAAAATCGGGAAACAACTGCACAACCTCCTGACATAGTCAATACCCGATACACACCATGTCCAGAAACTCTTCTTGGAGTAAATCCTGAGGAGGAAGGGAGTTAGATATATCCATAACCACTTGAGCACGGGCTAACACCAGAGCTACCTCGTGCCTCCTTGTCACCTCAACTATCTTTCGATGCGTTGCGTCCTTCTCCTCGGAAACCCTAGAAAGCCGTTCTTCCAAAATATGAAATTGACCACGAAGGTCTTCCACCTTCTCATTCAAGAAAACAACCCGTGCCCGCTCTAACATAAGAAATCGTTCTAAGTCCCACTATTTCTCCGCCAAATTCTTCAACGCTTTGTCGTGGATATCCTGCACCGCCTCATGGTCAGTTTCAAGCTTCTCTATATTTTTCTTAGCCAAAAGAAGATCCCTCTCCAAATCATCTCTATGACAGTATATCAGTTACGTCTAGACCAACGCTTGGTCCCTCCAGGAGCCCACAACGTTGATAACCATGAATAGTTATAAAGAGAAAGAGAAAGAAAAAGAGGGCGAGTAAGGCACCAAGGCGGATGCTATTACAAGAAAAGCTGAAGAAAAGAGCCATACCTCACAAAGGTCCTTGTAAGCTAGGTCTTGCCGGGAAGACATAGGAAGGGTATTCAGCATAGTACAATCCAACTTATTCAACAAGCCACTCAAGAAAATTCGACAAAAAGCCACATCGGGAGCAATCCCGGGGAACAGTTCTAACCGTGTCTCCCACAACACGAGTCCCTATACCAGGGGAAAACGGTTGGTGTTCTTCAACCACATTCACCGTGTCCCCCCCGAAACCAAGTGCGGGAGCTACATCAAGGATGCTGCCCCCTCCGACAGGTAAAGAACCTACACCCAGCGACAGGATCGGACCTAGAACAACCACATATTCTAGCACTCCTAAAACCCTACGGGATGAACTACCCACCTCAACCGACGGGTTCTCGACCATTCGAGAAGAGGGATCCCCAATCAACCATAAAGGAAAGTTGTCTGAGACCGAACGCCCATGAGCCAATTCACACCGGGAAAATGAGGACCCCCTCCATCCCCGCTACTTGGACCACCCTCAGAAGTGCTACTCAGCGCCACTCCTTCAAATGCCTTCACTGAAAAAAACTCCATTTCGGACCCTGTATGGAATGACAAGTGCAAGATAAGATACGATGGAAAAATTGGGGTAAGAGAAACAAAAAAGAAGGGGAGAGAGAGAAAGCGTACGAAATAAGAAGTTAGTATGTAGCGGGCGGGGTGGGAACTCCAGCGTTGCCGCCCCCTCTTGCAAACCTGCCATGGTTAAGGCGTCCGACAACTCCAACATACCACAAATATCATAACTCCCTGGCAACAACTGGGTGTCTTGCAAAACAACCGCCTCCTGAACGGCTGCCTTTGGACTGGATACTATGTATCCCAACCCCCACCGAGTTGGCACCTCCCACGAGGAAGCTAGCCTATCCCTGGAATTTAGGAAGAAAATAATGATTCTTCCAATCGTCCGGAGGGGTAACACACCTAGTAATGGTCATGAAAGATCGGCGGTTGTCACGATACACCAGACTAAAAAATGGGAGACCACTAGGGCAAGACCACAAAATAAAGATACTCCCTACCCAATAGGGCGTAAGAGGCAAGTCTAAAAGCCACTACAAAGAACATACCCCACCAAGTAACGGTAACAATTAGGTGTAAGTTGGCTAGGGCAAATCTGCCAGTATCAGAAAAGGGATCACAAGAACGGGTGAATAAACAAACGAAGTTCACAATGGATTTGATCCGAATACACTGTCATGTATCCTGCGGGAGGGTCATAAGCCCTCTGGTGGGCTCGGGGCAATACGATATCGTATTCGTCGAGGTTTAGGTTATACTCCACAAACAAGGCAGCAACAGAATCTAAAGCCTCCGTACTCATGGTTGACCCTACCCAACCCCCAACTATTAAACCCCGAGGGTTCACAATGATAGTATTGAACACATCGAAGCGATCTATGTGAAGATATGATTCCCTGCCCATAAACACCTCCATGATGTTATTGGCTAGCAAAGTATCTGCACGGAACTGCACCGATGGTGGAGGTAGGGGTATAGCCCCTGAAAATAGTAGACAAACCGCCTTGAGACCTCCTAGAACGTGGCGGCAAAACTTCATTAAGATTACGACTCACCGTATGCACCGATGGGGATCTTCGAAGGGGCAAGAAGTTGCCTTGCGAACGACAGGAGCGAGAAGGAGTCATAATATACTTCCACTTTATAAATAAATAAGATATCTCTTTAGCCAATCTAGTGCGAAGATGGTAAAGGCGATAAAAGTAATAAAGGAAACAAAAGGCCAAGAGTTCCCTTTCAACGAAAGTTGTACAAAAATATTCCTCAAAAAGGCAAAGTATGTTTGGACTTGGTGAAAAGGAATGTTCATAGTTGAACGACTATATAGTGGACTTAAGGGACCCGCCACGAATGGGAGGTGTAATGACAAATTCTTGATCTCTGTAATTAAAAGACAAGAAAAGATGACAAAGTAAATTTGAATAAATTTAAAGTACAATTGTGGTCCAATTTCTATTTAATCATTTGACTCTTTCTATAAGAACAATGTTGAAATTTGGTTGACTTGAAAGTGGATTTGATTTCGACCTCTTCCACGTGTATTTGAGTTGAACGTTAATCCAAGGGCTTTGAGCTTGATCTTGAATTGACGATCTACTTGACTTGATATTTGCGATGAATAATTTGATCTTCATCTTGAACTTGTTGAATGTCAATCTTCTTTAGAGGAATCTTGATCTTCAAAAGGATATTTAACAAACGTTGATTCGAGGGCTTGATGGCTTGATCTCGGATCGAACGGAAATTTGATTTGAAATTTGTTTTGAAGGTTGATGAAGATTGGTATGATCTTTGTCTTTATGTCTTTGGATTTTTTGGGTTTTGATCTTCTTGAATGGACTTCAATCTTCAAAAATGGTTTTTCGAGGGTCTTAGGACTTGATCTCGGATTAAACGGATTTTTGACTTGAAGACGAATGAAGAACAATATGAACTTGGTTATGGGTGTGTTGAACTTCTTGGAGTTTGATCTTCCTCGGCAGAAGTGCAATCTTAAAAAATGGGTTTTGGATGGAATTGAGACTTGACGGCGGATTGAAATAAGTTCTTTACGAAAAAAACCTTGAAGATTGTTGAAGAATGCCTTGAATGCCGCAAAGAACGCTTGAAGATGGATGAATTTGGTGGAGTGAAAAACTTAAAGTTTTTCCCTCTTCAACTCGTGAATATTGTGTGTGTGTTTTTTTCTTCTTCAAGACTACCTCGTGGAATGAATCTCAACTAAAATCTCCCGATGAGATGAACGATTGTGATCGCATCTACAACTTCTTGATATGGAAGACTAAATCTAAGAGAATCTTCTTGTCATCTTTTGAAGATTGAGACTTGGTGGGAAATTCTTTCCTTGTGTTGAGATTTGGTGGAGAATTATTTCCATCTCTTGAAGATTGAGACTTGGAGGAGAAGATTTTCCATGTCTTGAGATTTGATGAGCAAATATGTCATTGTCTTAAGATTTAATTAATATATTTATTTTAATCCCTCAAAATATTAAGATTACTTGCATCTTAAGAGTTACCATCATTTAATTTAACTAGACACAAAATTAATGTATCTACAAATTGCCCACTTGAAACTTGTTCAAGATTTGTGTTGAAACGCATTAGTGAGTGGATAATTCTCGACATCTTTCTTCTTCTTGTTCTCGTGCTTCAATTCAACCACCATAAATCCACTTCATGATTTCAGAACATTTGTGAGCTTCATCATTGGATCCATCAACTTGATTGTTGCTTGAATATTTTTTTTCGAATATGATTGGGCTAAGAATAACTTCTAGCTGCCTACGTATCCAATATAGTTTATACTATTATCAAGGAGTACATGCTCTAATACTTAATTTGAGGACTTGAGATAGGTTAAGCTCGTATAAAGGAGCATATATCTTGGCACTTAATTTGAGGATTTGAGATAGTTTAAGCTCGTATCAAGGAGCATATATTTTGGCACTTAATTTGAGGATTTGAGATATTTTAGGCTCGTATCAATGAGCATATATTTTGGCACCTAATTTGAGGATTTTAGATAGTTTAAGCTCGTGTCGAGGAGCATATCGGTTGCAATGAAATATGATGTTGTGCCTTCTTCATCATCAACGTCGTCATTTGTGTCATCACTTTCAATATCAAAGCCATGAGTTAAGTTTTCTTCTTCAATACAGTTTACATTTGACTCTATGTCATGCGCTCGCGGCACCAACTCTTCAAAGTTTCTTTGTTTGATTTCTTAAAGTATGTAAAAGAGACTTTAATTCATCCCTTGAATGCAAATATCCATAGCTGAAGTTTAAGACAACTTCTCTTTGCAATTAAGGATAGATTTATCCATCTATTGATGTACTCAATCACTGGTTCATCTTCTTGTTGATGAGAATTGGCAAGTTCAATCATGCTCATAGTAAGTCGAGTGTTATAAAAGCGGTTGAAGAACTTAGTTTGTAGATCGTGCCAATTGTCAATGGAGTTTGGCTCAAGATCGGTGTACCAATCAAATGCAAAGTCTTCTAAGGTTCGAACAAACTGCTTGACTAGAAGATCTCCATCAGTGCTGACATTATTGCATGTCTCAATGAATTGAGCAACATGTTGTCTTGGGTCTCCAGTCCCATCGAATCTTTGAAACTTCGGAGGTTGATAGCTTTTCGGCATTTGCAATTGCTCTATTCTTTGACTATAAGGCTTCGTGTAAGATTTGGAAGTCTTGTGTTGAGCTTCATGATCATTTTTAACTTCTTCAATGAGCTTCTTCATTTGATCGGCAGAGACAAGGCCTTGTGTGGAAACTTGGATTTGTTTCCTTCAGGACTTGGGATTTTCTCCAACTTCTACATCTTGAATGTTTTTCTCAGCAAACTTTGTGTGCATCATGGCACCTTGCTCTTCCTTCCTTGAGAAACCTGACTTGTGGAAAAGAAAAATGGTGATTCTTTCGCTTAGAACTGCATCAAACTCTTGAGCTTCAACTCCTTGAGTAGCATTTTCATGCGCATTGCTTTGATCGCCACTTTCCACGAGCTCTTTCTTTTGGAGATGAAGAGAGACTTCAGTTTTGTTTATTGTAGTCTTGATACATCCTTGAACTCCAATGTTGTTGATGGCTTCTGTGGAACTTTGAACTCCTTCTTGGCCCTCTAGCTTTTGTAGAAGGCGATTCAATTGTTCATCATATTTTTGAGCTTGTTTTGTAAGATTCTCAATAGGTCTTGTCAACGCCGCAACTTGCTCTTCCAATGAAGTTTCTTGATCGTCTTCTCTAGCTTCATACCTTGCCACTGATACAAGTGAAACTTTCAATATCGGTTGCATGGAACCTCCGCTTGTTGCCCTCATTGACTTGTCCATTGTTGAGAAACACTTACTTCGTGTGACTTCAAATTTGAGACTTGTTGAAAAAGAGATGAGAGGTAGAGATGGTCCCACTGGGCGTGCCAAATTTGTAATGATAAATTCTCGATCTCTATAATTAAAAAACAAGAAAAGATTACAAAGTAATTTTGAATAAATTTAAAGTATAATTGTGGTCCAATCTTTTATTTAATCATCTGATTCTTTTCTACAAGAACAATGTTGAAATTTGGTTGACTTGAAAGAGGATTTGATATCGATCTCTTCCAAGTGTATTTGAGTTGAACGTTAATCCAAGGGATTTGAGCTTGATCTTGAATTGACGATCTACTTGACTTGATATTCGTGACGAATAATTTGATCTTCGTCTTGAACTTGTTGAATGTCAATCTTCTTTAGAGGAATCTTGATCTTCAAAAGGATATTTGACAAACGTTGATTCGAGGGCTTGATAACTTGATATCGGATCGAACGGAAATTTGATTTGGAATTTGTTTTGAAGGTTGATGAAGATTGGTATGATCTTCGTCTTCAGGTCTTTGGATTTTTTGGGTTTGATCTTCTTGAATGGACTTCAATCTTCAAAAATGATTTTCCAAGGGTCTTAGGATTTGATCTCGGATTAAACGGATTTTTGACTTGAAGACGAATGAAGAATGGTATGAACTTGGTTTTGGATTTGTTGAACTTCTTAGAGTTTGATCTTCATCGGCAGAAGTGCAATCTTCAAAAATAGTTTTTGGATGGAATTGAGACTCGACGACTGATTGAAAGGAGTTCTTTATGAAGAACACCTTGAAGGTTGTTGAAGAATGCCTTGAATGACGCGAAGAACGCTTGGAGATGGATGAATTTGGTGGAGTGAAAAACTTGAGCTTTTCCCTCTTCAACTCGAGAATATTTTGTGTGTGTTTTTTTCTTCTTCAAGACCACCTCTATAGTTGTGGAGTGAATCTCAACTAGAATCTCCTGATGAGATGGATGGTTGTGATCGCGTCTACAATTTATTGATATTGAAGACTAAATCTAAGAGAATCTTCTTTCCATCTCTTGGAGATTGAGACTTGTAGGATAAGACTTTCCATGTCTTGAGATTTGATGAGCATATATTTCCTTACCTTAAGATTTAATTAATATATTTATTTTAATCCCTCGAAATATTAAGATTAAATAAAATATATTTTTGTATTTCTTGCATCTTAAGAGTTACCATCATTTAATTTAATTAGACACAAAATTAATGTTGTCTACAAATTGCCCCCTCGAGACTTGTTGATGATATGTGTTGAAACGCATGAGTGAGTGGATAAGTCTCGACATCTTTCTTTTTCTTGTTCTCGTGCTTCAATTCAACCACCATAAATCCACTTCATGATTTTAGAACATTTGTGAGCTTCATCATTGGATCCATCAACTTGAATGTTGCATGAGCGTTTTTCCCTAGATATGACTGGGTTTAGAATAAACTTCTAGCTGCCTACGTATCCAATGTGGGTAACCACATGTCTATCGGAGATAAGGGCCGATAGGGAACCCGACGGATGAGGAGCAGCAGAATCAAGGAAAGTAGGAGTCAAGGACAACAACTCCTCAAAAAATTGTGTATCCCGCCCCTCCCCCAATAAGGAACCTGACGACGCCTTATCGGTGGGAGAAGAAAGGGAATCCCCACCAAAATTGAGTAGTCCACCCCCTGCGCGCAAACTATACACGTGTAAGAATGTTACCCTCAAATTTTAATCAACAGAAAACCAAGGTTCGGAGGCATACCTAGGTCGAAGGCATCGTCCAATAGTGATGCTCCTTTGTCTAAGACCATCAGAGCCTTCCCCTTATCTGCAAGAATTAGTCAACGCCTCTTAAGTAAGGAACGCATTAGATAAATCTCCTAAATAATTCTAAGGATGGATACCTACCAAGAACTCGCAAGGGGTAACAGCAGACACCAGCAAAATGTTGACAACAGAAGGATCATGAGTCATCGCCAGTGGCGTCAACGAAGGAAGGTCCACCATCTCGGAGGAAGCCGCAGACTTATTCGATGAAGAAATGTTAATGTACTCCAACGGGGCGGCCGAAGTATCAACAATGGGACCGGTGGTGGGAATAACCGGGGTGACAGAGAGGGGAGGCAAAGTGACCCCATCCACCCCTACATCATCGCCCGCCCCCTCTATGGTAAAGGCAATAACGGGAGTATCCATCGAACTCACATTTGGGTCCCCTCCTCGGGTGCGTCTGACGTCCCACTTGACTCCAAGACAAAGCCGTAAAAGCCGATGATCGGGTCTGTATTCAGCCGACAGGAACCCCAGCGGTATCGGGGACCCCGACATCCCCTTGAGCTGATGCGTTCTCTGTGGATTCGACACCCTCGGAAGCCCCACGGCCGCCATAGATATCGGCACCCTCAACCATATAAGGCTTCAACCCTCCTCCCCGCTGCATGAAGACGAAAGAAGATCAAATTTCGACAAATCAAGCACAACAAAATCAAGAATCACTAAGGAATATGGTATATAAAACTTACCAAAAGAAGCAGCACTGCCCGTGGGGATAGCCAAACGCTTCTCAATCCTGTCTAGAGGAGCGATATGCCTTAACCCCGCGGTCCGATAGAGACACGCTAACTTGATCGATTCCACTAATGCCTTCGCTGCGAACACCGGTGAAAAAATCAAGGTATCATCCATGACTCGCTCGGGGAACTCGGGCTCCTTCTAGGTATAGGGAATATCCCATTCCCCTACATTGGACCAAACATATATTGCCCCTTCTTCTTCCATGTACTATGTGAGCTCACATTCCCCTCGGAAATATGATCATCCTTGACCCGATGGCAAAAATAGTAGAAGGGAGCCCCCCGGGGATATCTTCAATTCAAATATAGCGAAGAACCTCTCATTCGTGAACTATATTCCCTTGATCATACCCCCAAAAGACGAATAACGATAGTGCGATGAAGGAGTTCGAGGAAAGTTGGCTCGGGCATACGTCACAGAACTTACATACTTCACAGAAAAAGAGGGGGAAGAAGGATCGCAACCCAACCTTTACATGCGAATAGAAAATCGGAAGGTGTTGGGCTGGAGGCGCGTTACCCCTTTGATCAGCCGTCGGAATCACCACTGTCACGCTCCGACCCGATACCCCAAAGTCTGTGTAGAGTTTATGCACCTTGTCGTGTGTGGCGGTGCTCACGGTGGTATCCAACTTTTGGGTGTGCCGCGGGGCCCCACCCTTGTCAAAAGCTTTGTCACCCACCTCCGCCACCGCAACGGCACCCTCTTCCGATAAATCAGAGCATAAACTCTTGTCACCATAGGAGGATCAGAAGCGGGCGAGAAAGCAACGGCGCCGGAGACTGAAGCGGCAGGTACCAAGTCGGAAGTGGACAAAGAAGCCATTAAAGCTATTGAAAGGAAAAAAATTTAAGAACGAAATTGGGAATCGCAGCGAAGAGAAGCGCGAAGAAGAAAGCCGAGTTTAGCTCTAAGAAAATAAGAACTCAAAATTTTGCCAAGTGTGAGATAAGTTTTTGAGGCATGAGGGCATTTATAGCCCTAGGAGTTAACGGGGTTTAATAGCCCAATAATCCCCTTTATGCCCCCACGACGTCACGTTCAATTAACGGGACTTAACTACCCATTATCCCATTAATTGCACCACGGCACCACGTTCAGTGGCACGAAAACCCAAAGGTTCGAACCGTTGTGCTGCCAGTCCCAAAAGACGTGGCCTTTATTACGCCACGTCATATTACGCCACGTCATAAAAAATGTATATATAAGAATAAAATATATATACAGGTAACAGTAACAATTTCCCCCGATATCCCCTCCAAACAGGAAAAATTCCTCTTGCCTTTAAACGAAGGCAACATGAATTGACGGGCCGGAGGGGGGGGGGGTGCTAGTGTTAACACTGGTTTTTACCAAACTGTATATTTCTCTTCACGATGCCTTTCCCTTCACGATGCCCTCGAAGCATCCCGGAGACCTACCCCAATATCGGTAGACTTAGATGTTCTTTCCGATACCGGAAAAACGGTGCCCTATTTAAATCACGATAAGTATCTTACATTGTACAGATCCCGCGCGAGGTATCAGAAGTTTTAAATAACTTCACGATTACCTCACAGGGATACGATACTCTAGCACTTACCTTATCAAAGGTACCACATAGGACTTACCCCATCATGACCCGATGCCCCGTAAAAGGCATATCGGGACCAATGAATCTCCTCCCACGATATGTACCTATCGGAAAAAGGTCATCGGAGCAAAAGAGCAGTACATGTCATCCACCAAATCGATAAGACCGAAGAAAGTGTCAACTTAACACACGAAAGACACATGGCATCAAGAATCCGAAGGCGACAACTCCCAGAAGATATGCCAGCTTCCTCCGAGACAGTTGTCAGAATTGAAAACAAACACCCCACTCCTATACACATGCATAGAAACACTTGTCAAAAGGGTACCCCACTTGTACTAGACCTAACTCCTATAAGAAGGGGGGGGGGGGGGGAGTGGGGGGCGATTGAGAATAAAAGGATGGACTTTTGGAGGAGAAAAATAGAAGGGAACTAAATATTCTTCAAACTCTTGCAAAGCATTATAATCCACCCTAAATTCTTAAAAATAAATAATTGTTAACAATATGTAAGACGTGATTAATTGTTTTTTCCATCTCATAATTATATGCTTAAATGCTGTTCCATCTAAACAGATCGATAATGGGGTTATCGTGTTAAACTGAACGATTATGGACTTAGCCTGAGTCTAGCTTGGATTAAAAACATGTCTAAACTATATCCATGCCATTATTTACGTGAACTTCTAGTTCACTGGTTGAATCCAGAATTAGTTTATAGGTAGGCATAATAAATAATCATATTCACTAGTTCAGCACCACTCGATTTATAAATAAAATACTATTTGACGGATGAACAGTATCCACACTATTATAATTATCAGGCACATCAGTCTAAAGCGTATATCTATGAGATTATTTATGTGACCGTTTGGCCGAATCCCGAACTAGTTTACAGACCTGATAAATAATAGTATTCACAAGTCCAGCTCCACTTAGTAAATAAAATTTGAATCAACTCAGCAATATCCACATTATTATAGGTATCTGTCACGTCAGTCTAAAGTATACATATGAGATAATTTATGTGACCATTTGGTTTATTCCAAGATTTGTTTCCAGGCCAGATAATTATTAATAATAAATATCCACTAATCCAGCACCCCTGAATTCATACATAAAAGTGATAATTCTATCAAACCCCCCAAACTATGGGGTCATTTACCGCACAGGGTCAAAACTTTAGTTTTAGCGGCAGTGCCCCCTAAACTTTGGTCATTTGTGCGAATTTCTCCATTTTCCAGTTTTTTGCAATTTTTCCACCAAAAATCACCGAAAAAATTATTTAAAGTTTGACTAAAACCTTCGTCTCGATGAGACGGTTCCAATGATGGTGACGGTGATGCAAAATTCAAAGTTATAAGATGGAAATTCTAATTTAAGTGCAATACACTTAAATTAAATTTCCCGTGTATTGGCTTTGAATTTTGCGACACCGTCACCACCATCGGAACCGTCTCATCGAGACGAAGGTTTTGGTCAAACTTTAAATAATTTTTTCGATGATTTTTTGTGAAAAAATTGCAAAAAACTGGAAAATGGAGAAATTCGCACAAATGACCAAAGTTTAGGGGGCACTGCCGCTAAAACTAAAGTTCTGACCCTGTGCGGTAAATGACCCCATAGTTTGGGGGGTTTGATAGAATTATCCCTACATAAAATATAAGCTTAATTGACTAACAGTCCCTACGGTATATAATTCAATCACATCAGTCTAAAGTATCTATCTATGCGATTATACTTACGTAAACATTTAGTTGATTCAGGAATTAGTTTATAGGCCTAGGCCCTAGTAATTATAATATTCACTGGTTCAGCACGCTTAGTTTATAGATTAAACATGACTTTGGTCAGAAGACTCCACGCCATTATAATTAATTAATAATCATATATCACTAAGTGTACTTGCACAATTTGCCATTAAAGACAGTTAATAATTAGTAAGTTGTTGATAAAGCCTTCCGAGACGCACGCATTGCTAAACAAACAAACTTCACCATTAATTTCTAGTTACCTCAGGAGTCTCCTTTGCATTAAGAAAAAAACATTCACTATAAACTTATCAGTGTTATAAATGTTTAGAACTTAAAGAAAAATAAAAAAGAGTAATATTATTTATTAAATTCTTTCTTATTCTATAATGTAAAAGTGTATTTACAAAGTTAATGAGCTTTCTATTTATAAAAAGTCCTTGAGAAAGACTTCATAGTCTTTCTATATGGGACAAGGACATACACATATATTTTCATAACACTCCTCCTTAAATGTCCTGTCCCAGGAGGAATATGCTGAGAGAAGCTGCCTCGTTAAAAACATTGCTAAGAAAAACCTAGTGGGAGAAACCTTAGCGAAGGAAAAAAGAGTGCAATGCATATTTACTCTCCCTCATCATTGCTTCCATTGATATATTTGAAGCATCGCCGTCCAATCTTGTGCACCAATTTCTCAAATTTTGATGTAGGGAGGGGCCTAGTGAATAAATCTGACAGGTTGTCACTTAAAGGAATTTGTTGGACATTGATTTCCCCTTTCCCGTAAAGATCATGGGTGAAGAAGAATTTGGGCAAAATGTACTTTGTTCTATCCCCTTTAATAAATCCTTCATTCAATTGTGCTATACATACTGCGTTGTCTTCATAAAAGGTTGTTGGAACTTCTCGCTTGGTCGGCAAACCGCATGCTCCATGAATATTTTGCGTCATAGATCGTAACCAAACACATTCACGACTAGCTTCATGAATTGCTAATAATTCTGCATGGTTAGTTGATGTAATGACCAATGTTTGTTTTACTGATCTCCATGAAATAGTTGTTTCACCACAAGTGAAAACATACCTTGTCTGAGATCGTGCTATGTGTGGATCTGATAAAGACCTTGCATCTGCATAAACAGTTAGATCCGATTTGGATGAAGATAAATAATACAATCCTAAATCGATTGTCCCTTGAAGATATCGAGAAATGTGCTTAATGCCATTCCAATGCCTTCTGATTGGAGAACAACTGCACATTGCTAATAAACTCACCGCAAATGATATATTAGGCCTCATATTATTAGCAAGATACATTAGCGCTCTGATTGCCCTAAGGTATAGTACTTCTGGACCAAGTAGTTCTTCATCATTTTCAGATGGTCGAAATTGATCCTTTTTCACATTAAGAGATCTCACAATCATAGGTGTACTTAATGGATGTGCTTTATCCATATAAAATCGCTTAAGTAATTTTGAGGTATAGTTAGATTGATGAATAAATATTCTGTTATTTAAGTGCTCAATTTGAAGACCTAAACAAAATTTTGTTTTTCCAAGGTCTTTCATCTCAAACTCATTTTTCAAAGAATTCATAATTTTTGATAACTCTTCTTGAGTTCCAATAATATTTAAATCATCAACATAGACACCAATGATAGCATATTCAGATCCGCGTCTTTTGATGAAAACACAAGGGCATATATGATCATTTTTATAACATTCTTTCAACAAAAATGTACTCAAGCGATTGTACCACATTCTCCCAGATTGCTTTAATCCATATAAAGATTTGTTTAGTTTAACTGAATAAATCTCGTTACGATTTAAAGCTTGTGCTTCAGACAACTTAAATCCTTTAGGGATTTTCATATAAATATCATTTTCTAAGGATCCGTAGAGATAGGCTGTAACGACATCCATTAATCACATTTCAAGTTTCTCACGTACTGCCAAACAAATCAAACACCTTAGGGTAATTGCATCAATTACTGGAGAATATGTCTCTTCATAATCAATACCATGTCTTTGGGTATATCCTTGTGCCACAAGCCTTGCCTTGTATCCCACAACTTCATTATTCTCATTTCTTTTACGTACGAATACCCCTCGATATCCTACTGGTTGTATGTTATTTGGTGTGCAAACCACACATCCAAATACTTGACGTTTGGCAAGTGAATTTAATTCAACATTGATTTCGTCCTTCCACAAGGGCCAATCATTTCAATGCGACATTCTGAAATAGATGTAGGCTCAAAATCATCACATTCTTCCATAATGTTGACCGCCACAGTGTAAGCGAAAATTTCATCAATGTGAATATTATTGCGATTCCATTTGTTGCGTGTTGTGACATAGTTGATTGATATTTCTTCATTTTCAGTAGGTTTTGGCGACTGAGATTCTTCTGGAACCTTGTCATCTATGTCAATAGATTCTACGAGAATTGTGATTTCCTCTTTTTGATCATTTTTAACACACGCTCTTTTTCTTTTTCGAGGATTTTTATCTTTGGAACCGATTGGTCTACCTCGCTTTTATCATGTTATAGACTCATTGACAATACTTGGTTGTCCTTCAGGGACATCAATTTTAATTGGAGCATTCACAGCTGGTATATAAGACTTAGTCACTCGTTTCGGATCAGTAAATGCATCAGGCAACTGATTCGCAATATTTTGCATATGAATTATCTTTTGAACTTCAAGTTTACTATGCTTTGTACAAGGATCTCGAAATGGCAACGATAATTCTCTCCAAGAGATAGTCTTTTCCAACTGTTTATTCTCTCCCCCTAATGTTGGATAAATAGATTCGTCAAAATGATAATCAACAAATCTTGGTATAAATAAATCTCCAATCAATGGTTCTAAATACTTTATTATAGATGGAGATTCATATCCAACTTATTATCTAGGTCTTCTTTGTGTACCCATCTTTGTGCATTATGGTGGAAAAATCGGAACATATACCGCACAACCGAAAATTCTCAGATGGGAAATACTTGGTTCTAGACCGAAAACCATTTGTAAAGAGAAATTAGTATTATAACTTGTTGGTCTGTTGCGTACAGTTGTTGCTGCATGTAAACTAGCATGTCCCAAGGAGAAGTGGGAAGCTTAGATATCATAATTAATGGTCTTGCAATTAATTGAAGACGTTTAATAAGCGATTCAGCTAAACCATTTTGTGTATGAACATGAGCAACAGAATGTTCAATATCTATTCCAATTGACATGCAATAGTCATTGAAGGCTTGGGATGAAAACTCACCAGCATTATCAAGAGAAATTTTCTTTATAGTATAATCAGGGAATTGTGCACGTAAACGAATTATTTGTGCAAGCAATCTCGCAAATGTTAAATTGCGAGTGGATAACAAACACACATATGACCATCTAGTTGATGCGTCAATCAATACCATAATCTAAATGGCCTGCACGACGGATGGATAGATCCACATATATCACCCTGAATACGTTCAAGAAATTTAGAATTTTCATGTTAAATTTTGGCTGGTGATGGCCTTGTGATTAGTTTGCCTTGAGAGCAAGCAATACATGAAAGTTCATTAGATTGAAAAAAATCTTCTCATTTTACAATGGGTGACCAACTGAATTCTCAATAATTCTTCGCATCATTATTGAACCAGGGATGGCCCAGCTGGTCATGCTAAATTTAAAAGTCATTAGTAAACTTCTGGTTTACTGTGGCATAGGTTTCAATAATGGTAAAATACAATCCAGGTACCAAAGTTGGCAATTTTTCTAAGACACGTTTCTTTCTGGAAACAGTATAAGTAATATAGAGATATTCATTATTTCCTTCCTCTTGTGTTTCAATATGATATCCATTCAAACGAATATCTTTAACACTCAATAAATTTCTTCGAGCCTTTCGAGAAAATAATGCATATTCCATTACCAACTTTGTTCATTTCGATAGTAAAATAGTTGCTCTTCCAGAGCCTTCAATTAATTTTGTAGTACTAGCTATAGTACTGACATTTGCATTTTCCATATTTAAGTCAAAAAAATATTTTCTATGATTGAATATGGAGTGAGTAGTAGCGCAATCTGCTAGACATATTTCTCCTTCCTTGTTGAAGATGTTGCCAAATCAATTTCCATGTTTCAAAAAATAAAAGAGAAAGGAGATATATATTAAAAACTTTTATTGAACTTAAAAACGGTTACAAGGAAATTCAAAAAAATAGACATGACAACAAACAAAGGTACATATAAGATAATAATGAACTTAAAATAAAACAACATGCTGAAATGGAAAAACTAGACTTCAAGACCATTTAGTTATTCTAAAAAAATACCATGTGTCCTATTCCACCTTCAGGGCGGTCAAGATAGTCGGCAACATCAAGTTGTGCCATGTCAAACTATCCATGTTCACTTGCATCATGAACATAATTCGTTTCGATATTTTCACCCCTCACCTTTGATGCTTGGTTCTTGACAAGATGTTTTGCTACATTGCAAGTTCTTGACCAATCACCTTTCATACCACATCGGTGACAAGTTCTTTCACGAACCCTTTCCGTGGAGCCATCATCTTCATTTTTCTCGGTCTCATTGTATGCTCTTTTGTTATATCCATTTTTAAAATGGTTATGACGACCTCTTCCTCGGCCTTGACTACGTCCACGACCATGATCCTATCCACGTCCATGACCATGCCCACGACCATTACCACGACCACGGTAAGAACCATGGCCAAAATTATTGTGTGATGTTGCATTCACTTCAGGTAATGGGGCAGAACTAGTAGGACGAGATTCATGGTTCTTCATTAGCAGCTCGTTATTTTGTTTAGCCACCAAAAGACATGAAACAAGTTCAGAATAGTTTTTTAAACCTTTTTCACGATATTGATGTTGAAGAATAATATTTGTGGCGTGAAAAGTAGAGAATGTTTTTTCGAGCATATCAACATTAGTAATAGTTTCTCCACATAATTTCAGTCGCTGAGTAATTTTAAATATTGTAGAGTTGTATTCTCCCACAGTTTTAAAATCTTGTAATCGAAGTTGTATCCAATCATATCGAGCTTTAGGAAGGATAACAATCTCTTCATGCTCATACCTATCTTTGAGACAATTCCAGAGTTCTGCAGGATCTCTGAGTGATACATTTTCATCTTGTAATTTTGGAGAAATATGGTAAAGTATGAAAATCATAGCCCTTGACCTTTCATTTTCGGTAATTTGTTACCAATTTTAATAGCATCGCCAAGGACTTTAGCATCAAAGTGCAATTCTACATTCAATATCCGCTATAAATAATTTTCACCAAATGTATCTAATGGAGTAAAGTCTGTGTTTGTAGTGTTTGACATGATGACTATAATGCAAACAAATTAACATTAGAATCACAATTTTATTATTTCAAGAAATAATACAAATATTATTACATGAATAAAAATAACAATATTAGTTGAATGCCATTGCTACAAGCCAAAGAGGTAGAATTATCCCAACATATAAAGTAACAAGAATTGGGTGTTCACGAGTATTCACTTATGAAAAGCATGATTAGTGGAACGATGTCGAAAAAAGTGAGGAATATCTTAGTCATCATTTTTTTTCTTTGGTAATAAAGATTTTAGATCATAAAAATGAATGAAGAACACGATCAAAACTTTGCAATTATATACTGAAAAAATGCAGTTGTTTGTTGGACGTTAATGAGCCACTAACGATGTCTATAATGATATAATGTTATAATAATTAATTCAATAATTTTGAAAATTATTTGCTTGCGTATAAAACATATATACATATTTTTCAAAAAAGCCAAATAAGCAGGTAGTTAAGCCATTCATATAATATGATATAGAAGTGACAAAGTCGTCCATATAATTCATAAAATAATAAAGAGGAGGCAAAGCCTGCCATATGAATAGGAGGTTTTAGCCTTCCATAACAATATATTAATAACTGCAATATTATAAATGGAGGCATAACCATCCTTATTTATAACAAGGGTAATAATTAATAAAAATAACAAATTGTGTACCTTTTTCTTTTTTGGAACTCAAACAATAATTATATCGAGCCTCTCGTGCTGATAACGTGTTATAAATGTTTAGAACTCAAAGGAAAATAAAAGAGAGTAATATTATTTATCAAACTCTTTCTTATTCCATAATGTAGAAGTGTATTTACAAAGCTAATGAGCTTTCTATTTATAGAAAGTCATTGAAAAAAACTTTATAGTCTTTCTATGTGGGACAAGAACATACACATATATTTTCATAACAATCAGAAGATTTCATGATAGACACAAAGTTTTAATCATAATAATAAAGCAATTTTTGAGTGTGTACATTTTCTTTTAGCAATTTTATTAATGAAAAATAAGAGTTCATACTAGGAATATTCACATCACCAAACAATAAAAAAATATAAGGGATACGAATAGTTAAAGTATATTCTTTTCTATTTTAATTCGATATCCTGTTGTTAGGATCTTTTCTTATCTATTACTCTATCTCTCTTGTATATAATAGGTTGTATCATTGTTGTATATTCTAAAGACTTCAATAATATTCAAGATAATATATTTACATGGTATCATCATAGTCAGCATATATCACGATATCCTAACCCTAAATTCCGTCGCGCTGCCTTGCCTGGAATCAACTCTTCTGATCTTTCTGTCGCCACCACACCACCATGTTCCCCCACCACCAAATCGCCAAACCCTACGCCGCCCACATCTCTCATTACTGTGACGGTGAGCCAATATTTCACTCTAAAACTCGCACTCACAAACTATCTCCCGTGGCGTCTTCATTTTGTTGCCTAACTCAATGGCCCCATTTTCTCGGCTATCTCTAGGGCACCGTTTCACGTCTCGACCTAGCCAACGTTGAGGCCCTTGCACTTTGGTTTCAATAAGATCAACTTCTACTGCATGCACTTATTGATTCCATCTCGAATAATCTTCTTTCTATCATTCACTCCGCCACTACATCATCAGAAACATGGGTGCAGATCATGCACAAGTTCACCCGCCCGAATCGCGCGCGCCATGGCCCTTAAGGACACGTTCAATTCAACCACCTTTGGCTCTCGTTACATCACAGAGTATATTACGAACATCAAGGCCAAGGTAGATGAGATCTCCATGACTCTGTAACTTGCTAACTTTGCAACTCGGTTGGTCTCACCGCCTCTCAGTCTAGTTCTTCAACCATATTGTGCTTACCGCCAATGTTGATCGCACTCCACCTCCTCTCGATCTGTGCTGCCTCCTAACAAATGGCTTGTCGACTTTGGTACCTCGCATAACATGTCTGCGGATCATAACCAACTTACATATCACTGGGATTATGACGACACCGGTGTGGTTCAATTAGTTGATGACAATGGGATGGCTATTAAACTTCCACGTCGTGACTTACATCTATGTAATGTTTTGTGCATCCCATCTATCATGCATAATATTTTGCCATCCATAAGATTACATCTGATAATAATGTCTCTTTGGAATTCTTTTCTGACCATTTTGTGATTAAGGATCAGCCTGCAGGGGACCCTCTAGCGAAGGGCACTTGAAGTAATGTGGTCTATCACATCTGCCCCCTATCCTATTAAATGAAGTCTGACATCAAGTTCGCATCGTTGGGAGTCCGTATCAGTCTAGAAATGTGGCATTGTAGGTTTGGCTACCTGTCTCTTTAGATGAGTTTTAAAATACACGTTCAATGTATTGCCTCTACGAATGTGTTTTTATGATTCTTGCAATGTGAGCAAGTCTTTTTGTTTACCGTTTGTGGACTCGTCATTTGTGGCAACTTATCCTTAACATTATTTATTTTCGAATCTTTGGGGACCAATGATTGTGTCAATTGACGTTTTTCGTTACTACTTACTTATCATTGACCTTTACAATCGTTATTGCTGGATTTTCCCTATGGCTGCTAAATCTCAAGTGCATGATATTTTTGATAAATTTAAACTCTTGGTCGAGAAGGAGTTTGGGCATTCTATCACCAATTTTTATATTGACAATGGTGGTGATTTTTTGGGATTATGGGGTTATTTCTCGAAAAAAGGCATTACTTGGCTCACCACGGACCCACACACCTTAGAAGAAAATGACATCGTCGAACGCCTCCGTCAAGCCCAACTTCCACCCTTGTTTTGTGATTTTGCTCTTCAAACGGCGGTCTACCTTATTAATCGCATGCCATCATCCGCTATTGGACATATGAGTCTCTTGACGCGGCTTTTCACCACAAACCTCAATTATCTCAAACTTCACTCATTTGGTTGCCTCTGCTGTCCATGATTACGCACTTATGTTGCTGGCAATCTCTCATATCCTTCTTGCCAATGCATACTTCTTGGCTATTCTATCTCTTAGAGTGCCTACAAATGTTGGGATCACATCTCTCGTCGACTATTTATCTCATGCAATGTTCGCTTTTTAGAGGATCCATTTCCTCATTTAAAATTAACATTGCCCTTCTGAGTATGATGGATGTTAAGAGTGGTTTTCATTAGATCTTTATGGATATAAATGATTAGAGTAAGACTGCATTAGTAACGAAAACATGAGTATACTATTATAGGGTGATGTCGTTCGGCTTGAAGAACGCATGGACGACCTTCTAGAGATTGGTTGCTAGAATGTTTTACAATTTAAATGGCAAATCAATGGAAGCCAACATTGATGACATGTTGGTCAAAAGTTTGAAGGCGAAGGAAGACATCCAACATTTGGACGAGGCGTTCTCTATTATGAGGAACTGCAATATGAAGTTCAATCTGAATAAAGTGCACATTCTGGGTAATCGCTGGTAAGTTCCTCGGTTATATGGTGAATGGAAGAGGCATAGAGGCAAATCCTAATAAGATAAGGGTGGTTTTGGAGTTTTCCCTATGACAGTCAAGGAGGTGCAGTGCTTGGTAGGGCGTCTGACTACTTTGGGAAGGTTTATATCGACTTCAGCGAAGAAGATCCTACCTTTCTTTAAGGTGATGAGGAAGAGCAAGAATCTTGTATGGAATCCATCTCTTAGATACCTTTTAATTAATCTATTTTACAATCTTAGATAGCTACCAACCAATCAATTAAATTATGTCTTAGTTAGTGTAGCTTTAGTTCTTTGATTAATCTTTCCAATTGCGATTATTAGTTAATTAGTAGTCAATCTTACTCCACCATTCTAGTCTAAACCTTTAGTTGATAACTCGTAAATTTATATTTCTTGTCTTTATTTATTCAACGATAAAAGAAAAATCAACTCATTCAATGTGCGGCAATCTAGTTATTGAATTACAGATATCTACTCTTAGGGGATTCAAGACTTGGGTAATATCTATACTTTCCATTTTATTACTTGACCGTATACTTGCGAACGTATTTGATTGAATAATAACACATATTTAATATGCATCACGTATCACGTTTGATACTAGTCACTATTTGATACTGACGCGAGTTCGACGTTAAGCCCTATTCAATACTAATTTCCAGACTAGCAGAGTTTTGCCACACAACGACAAATGACCTGGCAGACATGGGCCCTATATATAGGCCCCAACACCTCCTTAAAAAAATAGTACTTACAGTCAATACGAAGAACTCAATATTTAGGTATCGAACGCCACTGACTCGATACTGTCGAACACTATCGAATCACCAATATTCGATTATACCCAAAACAATCGAATCACTCAGTTTTTGATACATTCCAAAATAGTCGAACCATATATCATTCAATTCTACTAAAAAGTCAAATTAAATACGATACTACATGTACTAGGACGCCCGAATTTGTTATCAAAAAGAGGATTCAAAGCCAACGGTGACTTGATTGCTACGGCTCCCAAATGTGGAGCATATTTTAAAGCCGAATATTATTATTTGGCACCAGTTCTTTCGAATCATGACTCCCAAATAACGGGCATATTTTGAAGTTAAATATTATTATTATTTGGTACCCGTTCCTTCGAAATACGGCTACCAAATGGGGGGCATATTTTAAAGTAAAACCTTTTGTTACCAGTATCTTAAGAACATCAACAAACAATTCTTAAATTTGGCACCGGCTCTTGAATCAAGACTAACTCCCAAATTGGAGGACTATATGGTGGGGGTTATTTAGGTGGTTCAGTAACCAACTAGGCTGACTGACGTAGCGGAAGCTTATAGAAAAGATAGGAACGACACACGAAAATCAAAAGCTTGTTGATTCACGAAGAATACCAAGAAATTGATGTAAAAAGAGAGAAACTCTCAAAAACTTTATTCAATAATCAACTGAATGTCTTTCTAGGGTTTACATAGAATATATACCCTAAAAGCATAACTAAAAATAGGAAATAACGGTTTTTTTTTCCAAAAAAGGAAAAAATCGAAATAAAAGCATAAACTAAAAGTGCTACTCATAAGGAACACACTCCAACAAGCGGAATGCAATTCCGAGTTCTAGAAATAAAGATATAACTAAAACAAAAATTACTAAAAACGGCAAAAATGGCATTTTCGAGGCCTAAACGAAGGAATTTGGCTAAAATCCGCTCCCTTAATGATCCTTAGATTATTACTATGGTCCGTTGGTCCGTTTCAGATAAAATTTGACTAGTCGCACGTCAAAAAGGACCGAGTCAAAACCAGCCTCTCATCTTGGGATGATCCCGTTTCACCATAAACTCCAACGCTTTCTCGACTGCATCATTCCCACTGGGGTGGGAAAAATTCGCCCTCGAATTTGGCATAGACAGATCCCCATCATCATCATCATCAGAATTATCACCCCGAAACGGCACCAAGTGTTTGACATTAAACACATCAGAAGTACGAATATAACTAGGCAGCTTCAACCGATAAGCATTGGGATTGATCTTCTCCACAATCTCTACTGGACCAAGCTTCTTTGCCGAGAGTTAGTTATACTCATGTGCTGGAATACGATCCCGTGTCAGCACTGCCCATACAAAGTCACCCACCTCAAACTCAACATTGCGCCTCTTTGTATCAGCAACACGCTTGTAATCCAAGGCAGCAACTTGCAAGTGGTCATGAGCCTGGGAGTGCACCTGCTGCAACTGTTGGATAAAATCCTCCGCCTTGCCATGCATCTTGACTGAAGCAGTCACCGAGACTAAATCAAGGGGACCCCTAGGAACGAGGCCCTGCACCACTTGAAAAGAACTGAAACCCAAACTGCGGTTGACAACGTGATTATGAGCAAACTCAGCTTGGCACAGTTTTTGATCCCAAGACTTAAGATTATCACCCATAAGGCAACGCAACAGATTACCCAAAGAACGATTCACAACCTCAATTTGACCATCTGTTTGTGGATGATAAGCACTACTGAAATCCAGCCGTGTATTCACCATGCGCCACAAGCTACGCCAGAAGTGACTAACAAAGCGAGTGTCCCGATCAGACACAATTGACATGGGCAACCCATGCAAACGATAAACCTCACGAAAGTACAACAAGGCAACATTAACAGCATCAGTAGTCTTCTTGCAAGGGATAAAGTGCACTATCTTTGAGAAACGATCCACCACCACATAAATAGAATCAAATCCACGCTGAGTTCGTGGTAACCCAACAACAAAGTCCATGGTCACATCTGTCCACGGTTGTGTCGGAATAGGCAGTGGCATGTATAACCCATCATTCGTACCTTTACCCTCAGATAGCTGACAAACCCGACAACGCTCCACAAACTTACCCACGTCCCTACGCAAAGATGGCCAAAAATATGAAGCCGTCGCCAGTTGGAGGGTACTATCACGACCCACATGATCCTCATTATATAACTCCTGAATAATTTTCACGCGCAAACTACCCTCTGGAATGCACAACTGAGTACCCCAAAACAGAAAACCATCCACCCATGCAAATTCTGATTTTACCCCACTCTGCATATCCCGAATCACGCCAGAAAAGTATGGATCAACAGGGTACAAATCACGCAGGCTGTCAAATCCCAGAACCTCAACGCGCATCTCCAAAAGCATGTTATGACACCGACTCAACGCATCTGCAATCTTGTTCAAAGCACCAGCCTTATGCTTTATCACGAAAGTGAACTGCTGCAAGTAGGCAATCCATGAAGCATGCCGAGCATACACTTTATCCTGAGTTCCAAGGTGTTTAAGGGCATCATGTTCAGTATATAAGATAAACTCCTTGTGAAAAAGGTAGTGACGCCAATGTCGTATAGACTGAACAATAGCATAGAACTCAACATCATAAGTGATATATCGAGACTTGGAACTAGACAACTTCTCACCAAAAAAGGCCACGGGGCAATTACCCTGACTCAACACACCACCAATTCCAACCTTTGATGAATCACAGTGTAACTCAAACGGGCGATTGAAATCAGGTAAGACCAACATGGGAGCAGTGGTCAATTTCTCCTTGATTAACTGGAAAGACATATCAGCCTCGTCAGTCCACTAAAACTTACTACCCTTCAGGCAATCCATGATTGGCGTCATGATACTACTAAAGTGAGGGATAAAACGACGATAAAAAGATGCCAAACCATGAAAACTTCTAACCTCAGTGATAGTTGTGGGCCGAGGCCACTAGCTTATTGCCTCCACTTTAGATGTATCAACTACTAACCCATCCTTCGAGACCACATATCCCAAAAACACTACACTATCAGTGAGAAACGAGCACCTCTTCACTGCAGCATAAAACTCATCCGTACGAAGCACGTTAAGAACTTCCCGAAGGTGCTGAACATGATCAACATCGTTAGCACTATAAATCAAAATATCATCGAAATAAACTACAACGAATTTACCGATGAAGGGACGAAGGGCCTGATTCATGACGCGCATGAATGTGCTTGGTGCATTGGAGAGACCAAAAGGCATAACCATCCACTCATATAACCCCTCTCTAGTCTTAAACGCTGTCTTCCATTCGTCACCTTGTCTGATTCGGATCTGATGGTACCCACTCTTCAAATCCAGTTTGCTAAACACACACGCACCAGTAAGTTGGTCCAATAGATCATCCAGTCGGGGAATAGGAAAGTGATAACGTACAGTCATTTTGTTAACCGCTCTACTATCCACGCACATACGCCATGTCCCATCTTTATTTGGAGTCAGAAGGGCATGAACAGCACAAGGACTCAAGCTCTCCCTCACGTACTCCTTAGCCAAAAATTCCTCCACTTGCCTACGCAACTCCTCATGTTCTGTGGGACTCATCTGATAATGTGCACGATTAGGTAAAGCTGCACCAGGCACCAAGTTGATTTGGTGCTGAATATCACACAAAGGTGGTAATCCTTCCGGCAACTCGTCTGGGAAAACATCACAAAACTCCTGCAACAAAGCTTGAACTGCCAGCGGGACTTCGTGATCATCTTCTACCAGTTTACCCACCACCACATACACAATTCCTGACTCTTCCATCTCTGCCTTGAATCTCTTTCTGGTCAAGAAGTTGGTACCCTTCCCGTTTGACTGTGGCCCTTTATCAGGCAGCAACACAATCTTCTTCCCGCCAAACAGGAAGCTATGAGTGTTTGCGAACCCATCATGAACTGACCGCCTATCAAATTTCCATGGCCTACCTAACAGTAGTTGGCACGCATCCATCTCTACCACATCACACAAAACATGATCCTTGTAAGTAGGCCCAATCGAAAAATTGATCCGAGCACGTTGAGATACCTGGACATCATTTCCCCTCTTCAACCATGCCAATTTATAAGGTTTGGGATGCTTCTCAGTCTGTAAACCCAACTTCTTAATAACCTCCTCAGCCACTACATTCTCACAACTACTAGAATCAATAACCATTCGACATACCTTCCCCTCTACTGTGCATGTTGTCTGAAATATGTTGTTGCGTAGCCAGTCAGTCTTGTTTTCCATGGGAGTAATGAGGCTGCGCCTCACCACTAACGCTTGGCCAACATCCCCAGTAACAAATTCTTCATCATCAACTACCTCTTCTTCGAATTTCTCATCAAAAACAGGCGGACCATCATACTCACCATTAATTTCATCGACAAATAGTCCTCTACGTGGATTCTTAGGACACTCAGATTGCCTATGACCCGTAACTCCACAACCAAAACAACGGATACCAGCCCCTGGGCGTGCTGGTTGTTGGATAGTGCCCGTTTTTGGTAGCCCCGATTGCACAGTGTTACCGGGACGTGTGACCTGTTGCGAGTTACCCGATGACTTTCCAATACTGAGAGGGTTCATGACTCTCCGTGACTGTTGCTTCTCAATATGCACTGCTCGCTGGTGTGCTTCAGAGATAGAGACTGGATCAAACATATTCAGTGTATTCTGAATATGTGGACGAAGACCACTCACATAACGTGACACCAATTGATCCTCCGTTTCCATCAAGTCGTTCCTAGTAATTAGTAAATGGAACTCAGTGGTATAGTCACTCACAGACTTTCCCTCTTGACGCAAATTCTGCAACTGTTGATACATAGTAAGCACATAATTATAGGGTAAAAACTGTTTCTTCATATGTTTCTTTAGTTTATCCCAAGACACAAGTTTAGGTTTCCCTGTCGAGACCTTGTCACCTTAACTTGTTGCCACCATGCCGCTGCTCTCCCCCGAAACCTAGTTGCAACGAGAGGAACACGTTTGTCCTCTAGAACATCTTTAAAGTCCAAAACCTCTTCAACTGCAGTTACCCAATCCAAGAATTCTTCTGGGTTTAACCCTCCCTGAAATTCTGGTATGTCCACCTTAAACCCTGATTCCCAACGTGGATTGTACTCTTGGACACACTGTCTCCGAGCAAAAGGATTCTCTTCCTCTTCATCCTCGAACGATTGGTCGGCAGGTCTTGGTGCTGGAGCAGCCTGTTGTTGTGCAACCATGGCTGCCATCTGTTGCGTCAACAATTCAACTTGCTGACGTAACTGTGTGAATTCCTCACGTCTATCTTCATTCTGACGTTTTCTGGGCGGCATAGTGAAGGAACGAACCTGGGACTGATGCCAACTAATGTAGCGGAAGCTAATAGGAAAGATAGGAACGACACACGAAAATCAAAAGCTTGTTGACTCACGAAGAATACCAAGAAATTGATGTAAAAAGAGAGAAACTCTCAGAAACTTTATTCAATAATCAACTGAATGTCTTCCTAGGGTTTACATTGAATATATACCCTAAAAGCATAACTAAAAATATGAAATAACGTTTTTTCCAAAAAAGGAAAAAATAGAAATAAAAGCATAAACTAAAAGTGCTACTCATAAGGAACACGCTCCAACAAGCTGAATGCAATTCCGAGTTATAGAAATAAAGATATAACTAAAACGAAAATGACTAAAAACGGCAAAAACGGCCTTTTCGAGGCCTAAACGAAGGAATTTGGCTAAAATCCGCTCCTTTGATGATCTTTAGATGATTACTATGGTTCGTTGGCCCGTTTCGGATAAAATTTGACTAGTCGCACGTCAAAAACGGACCGAGCCAAAATCAGTCTCTCATCTTGGGATGATCCCGTTTCACCATAAACTTCAACGCTTTCTCGACTGCATCACTGACCCATTCAGATAATGGCCCAATTGGCTAAGTATTGAACTGGGGAGGTTCGATACTTCTTGGACTATCGAACGAGAGCGTTCGATGGTTACTACCTTTTTTAAAAAGGGGCCCCGCAATCTGAGGTCTATAAATACGTGGATCCCGAGGTTCACGCCATTTATTAATAGTTGTTCACCAACCCTACAAGCATCGAATTAAGCTTTCGATACTTATTTCCATTCGAGAGTTTTCTTGTTCGATCGATTCGTTTTTCGTTTGATCGATGTCAGTCACTATTCCCGTTTGAGAATTTTCAGTTTCGAATCCATGGTCGTTCGACTGTCTTGGGATTCGACAGTTCAAGATTGGATGCTTAAAGGTTATTCTAGTCATTTTAGGCTTTCCTATAGTGTAATAAGTGTTTTGGACAAATCTAGTCGATTTCTGTAATATATTAGCATAGTTTGGTATATCCAGGCCCAATTATATCGCATTTCTATTTCCTTGTAACGCAGACGAAATAATACCAAATTAGTGAATATGAAGAAAGCTAATTCCAAACCCTTGGTGTCGTGTCATTTGTCCATGACGCTGGATCTTCGCGTAATCGACGAACTAGATACCCACATCATGTATAATAGTGAGTCTCATACTTCCGATTCAATAAATTGTTGCGACGACCAGTCTAAATTCAGGCACGACCCCCACATTTGTTGTTATGTCGGAGAGTGGTTATCAAGTACCACTTAGCCAGCAGGAGCGCTTAGTCTCCTGTTTCCAGGTAACACAATGAAAGAGGAGTCTTCTTTCTTCACTCAGACTTGGAAGTTTTCTTGTGTGTAAGTCAACAATGAACTCGTTTCTCTGTCCTTATCAATTTGAAGTTTGTTGGTTTGTTTTGTCATGAAATATTTTCTTGTTATCTCTATAAGGATGAATGAATCCATAATTCCAGCCTAAATGACTCGCATGAATTTCTGTTTGATGCGAAATTAATTAAGTTATGTATTTCTTTCGACGTGACTTAATTCGACATGACTTACTTGACAATTGAATAATACGCGTGAACCTTTTCCTAAAATGAAGGAACTTGACTTTTATTTCACAAATACAAAGCCCAGAACACTTCTTATTCTTTTCTATGCATGCAGCTCGTGAATTATTTGATGGCATCAAGAGGACTAATGCAGCGTTTGGCATCATGTAACTTTTCTTCTCTTCCCCCCCCCCCCCCCCCCCCAATGAATGAACTTATATTAGCTTGTTAAAAAAAAAAACTTAATACTAAAACTACGAATGCATATTATAGCAATACACACACACACAAAAAAAAAAAAAACGATCGAGGTTCCAATTAAACAAATATATATTGAAATTGTGATAGGAACGTTGGAGCTGAAAAGCACACCTCATCTCTATGTTGTGCTAACTGGACACGGGAAATTTATTCATATAATAAGACCAATTTATATTTAAAATTTAAATAAAACACAAACCCCCCATATATACAGTTAAACAAATTAAAACTGGTTCTTCAATTTTCATGGTTTCTTATGTTCAAAAACTTAGAAATCACAGGTCATGCGTAAGTAAAAAATCAATCCACTGCATGAAAATAATCAATAAGAGAAAGAAAAAAGGATGATCGATATAACCAATTCACCAAGATAAATAATTATAGTTTATAAGAGGATTAAGAAAATAAAGCAATCGTTAACTACACACGGATGACAATATTGGTAAGGTATGAAAATATGCTGACTAAAATTGTGAAACAATGACTCGAATCGCAAATTAACAATGTGAGATATAACTACTCTAACTTTCATACAATAAAAACTAATAAGTTTATCGATTACTAGAGTAGTAGAGACCACAATACAAAGAATTGAAAAGTTAACTAGACAATCCAGACACAAATTGAAAGTAACCTGGCCTCAGTTTACTTGATCCAGTAACTAATTAGGGTGGTCAAATATATATATATATATAGCACTCTCTTCATATTAATAACTTGTAAAAAGTCCTCAGTCCTCATTTATTAGTGCGGAGTTTTCATCCTTATTTTCTTTTTGTGACTTGGTCTCAATCTTCTAACAAGTATTTATTTATTATTTTATCTGAGATTCACAACATATATATATATATATATATATATATATATATAGACATTAGTTCTTGAAAATGAAAGAAATTTAAAGAACTGTTATTCAAGGACTACAGTCAAGAAAAATGTGTAAATTCCTAACAGTTAAAAGGTAATTAATGGACTATATTTGTAGGTTGTACAAATAATGAATTATAATAAAGGAAAGCAAAATTTACAGAAAAAGAAGGACGTAAAATTGTGGTCGCGTGAAGTTGAAGAACTATTCTTCAAAGTTAGTTAAGTCATAAGTGGGAAGTAAGATCTACTTTTACGCCATCTTATAGTGAATGGACTAAATCTAATAGCCTGTTAATTCAACTATAATTTAGTTACCCAAATATAGGAAATAATCCAATTATTACTTTCATTGAAACAACTTAAATGTTGTGACATCTATATCAATTAATATCCTCTTTCGGCAGGTCATTCTCACATCCCACTTGAGATAATGTCTCACTGTTGCCCATGTCAATTATACGAAAAGTTGTAACCAAAAGACGAAAGAGTTTACACAAAAAAGTTACCTTTCTATACGATGATCAAAATGAAAACTTGGATCTAATCGTTTTTAACATTTTCAGTTTCTAGGATAACAAGATATATTGGGCTCTATATACTTCTATTAATTATGCAAGGAAAAATCTACCACAAAGCCCATGATGAATTATTAGAAGTTAGGTCCCCATATTTCTCTCTAAAAGTTTTATTGGAGGGTGGGACAGTGTATAGAATAAATATAAGCCAAAATCCTTCCTCAAGCGATGTGGGGTAGATAATTTTGATACCATATTAAAAGTTAGATCCCCATATTTTCCTCTAAAATGCCTTATTAGAGGGAGAGAGGCATGATATAGATAAACAGAAGCGAAGACCATTCCCCATGCGATGTGGGATAGAGTGTTCAAGATGAATAGAAGGAAAAAGAAAAATAATTTATTAATATATTAGAGCAAGCTTATGACATACAATCAAAGAAAACTACCGTGATTTGATGCTTGAAATTATTTTGAAGGTTTTGTACTTCAATTGTGTAATTTGACACGGAACAACTTCCCGTGAACCCAAAACTTGAAGACTTGTAATTGTTAAATAGGACTCTTGTTTAGCTAAATTAAAATTCGCGATATAATATTATGATAGCCCAAATGCCCAATAATTATGATGTACGATCGGTATATATACTTCGACGCACATACTAAAAAACGTATATTCAGTATAATAAATGGAAAACTGTAGGGATCGAACAACAATATGATGGTGCTTAGTATCTAAAAAGATTAATTATCTACCTCCTTGGTAACTTGAAATGTACAGTACGATTATGTGCGTTTTAGGCCTCGTAGTACATGATAATTGGTGTTTGTTTGTTAAGTTGCTAAACAAGTAACTTAAAGCCTGGCTTTACGGACACTGGGTTTCGATGAAACTTGTCTCGGGAAGGCCTTTAACTATAGGAACAATACTATTCTCAAGGGGTAATGTACCGCCTGATGTTCAATACGTTCTCCTTAAGGTGTCTGATTAGGGGGGAGGCGGATCCGAGTGACGTTATCCATGGCCTATTGTAATGATCAGTTTTTCCATTCGGCCATACGGGGTCATCTAGTGGTCCATAGTACGCGTTACGACCCAATAGTATAGTATGTGTTATCACTTTCTTCACTATCCTTTTCTTTTTGTGGAGACATTAGAAATATAACAAAAGTTCAGTTTATGTCGTGGTCTATCAAATCAGTGCAATGCCTTCAGATGCAAGTCCGTGGGCAAAAAAGGGTCCCTTATTGGCTTACTTATCACCATACACCTAATCTCCACTCTTTTAATTTGATGTGTTCAATATATAATGTTGCTAGTCCATGGCACTCAAACTGACTCCTGTCATAATTAACAATCTTATAATAGACCAGACATCTACAACTCATCAGATTCCAACATGTCAATTGCCAGACACAAGAGTTTACTCTAGCACTTGTGTTCGTGATCACTTCTTTAAAGTTTTTTGTCTTAATTTCATGAGTAGCAAGTTAATTGAATCTGTTTCGACTCAACCGGCCAGTCTAGAGAAAGGTACATATTGTGACATGGACGGAAGAAGTTTTACAAATTCTTAGATTTAATTTTGAAAATATGCCGTTGTTACGCGCTATGTTTACAACCTTTGACAAATTAATTCAAATTAATTTGTAGAAAGAAGACTCGCAAAGATTTTTTTATTCACTTTTTATATGTGTTCCATTTAACTATCGACTTAAATTTCTATACATCAAAATAAAAACACGTGATATAATTACAATAGAGTGAGACAGATAATTATGAGATATTATTTTATGCAACCATCACCTGATAAAATAGTTGTAGGGAATTTTTGAAGTTATTTGAAATATTTTGCTTTAATTATAACTCCTACACAATTATTGGTGATCACCGCTACTTTTATTATTGTACTATAGTTGATTTTCAGTCCATGGAGAAAGATCGTCCTTCTGATATGGTGGTTGAGAACTTAAACTAGATTAACACACTTAATTAATTGATTATTAGTCATGGATTTAACAGGGAAAGGGACAGGGCCATTAATTAACTTCAAAAAATGTCTAAGGTGGAAGAACTCTTTGCCAATCACAATCTGATTCGGACAACCTTTGGAAGAGATATTCATGAACTTTCGTTGGTGCTACTAAAAAACTCAGAATACATGATTAGATGGAAATTTTATCTTGTTTGTCGGAGACATGCCATAATATCTAGGAAATCAAAAATTGTCCCCCATTTAGCATTGTAAAAAGTATATCAAATTCTTAGTAAATTACGTAGGGAATTGTTTCCTTCGTAATTCATAAGACACGTGGGGTTTTAAAACCTATTATTATACGACAGAAAATACATACTGTTTTTAAAGTTAATTAATCTTCACTTACAAGGTCTACACGGAAGGCTAGTCATTTCTAAAATGGTTTGTTCGGACAATTATCATGGAGTTTTCTATCTTTAGATTTGTTAAGTTTTTACGTAGGAGCCATTAGTACATGAGACAAATAGTGTAGCACTGCATGCAAAAGATTATTGAACTAATAATGTATAATTAAGGTCTCAAACGAGTTGTTATTTTTTTTTATCTGTCCACATTTATGGCAAACTACTTCGTAACTTTTATATGTTTATATTAGCTTATATGCTTTTGATGATTTATCTGAAGAAATATTTTCTTAATTCACAATCCTTTCTATTACCAATATCCAAATGCAAATAATAGATACCATAGTTGTGAGGCTTACCCTCAGAGTTCGTATCCAAAAACATTTCCCCTTAAGCCTAGCACCTTTTAAAAAACTGCTAAAAGTTAAGATCTAGAACGTATATTTTGGGGAAGAAAAATTTAAGTTGAAGTTACTTGTAACTTTATTTTGTTGTGATGAAACTCTTTTTTATTAAAATATCCTTCTTTTAAAAACAGTTCAATTGGATTATAATTGATCTAGTCATCAAATTTTTTTTTTGAACCGGTCCATTTAACTATGTAGGGGCCCAGTTGATATAGCTATTTAGGGAAGGCCCAATACTTTAGGTAGCCCACTCAAAGTTCTACCTCCCGTATTTAAGATATTATCATAAACTAAAACAGGCATTTAACCCACGCAAATCAAGAGCATCTATCATGAAATGGGATTGTTGGGGGGGGGGGGGGGGGGGGGGGG
The DNA here is from genome assembly GCA_948329865.1 of Linaria vulgaris. Taxonomy (NCBI): domain Eukaryota; kingdom Viridiplantae; phylum Streptophyta; class Magnoliopsida; order Lamiales; family Plantaginaceae; genus Linaria; species Linaria vulgaris. The sequence continues at coordinate 91,738,653 of OX415254.1, forward strand.
CTATTCCTAAAAAAGGTCACTGATTTCATCAAAAAAAAAAAACAAAAAAACAAACCATGACACCAAATTTTTAATTTTTGGTTTGAGCCTTATAATTTTAGTGTTGTAACAATATTTGATTATTAAGTTCCTAATCTAGCCCTAATGTAAGTAGAATTATTAATTATAATAATTATAGTGATGGAAAATTTAGTTTTTCAAAATTTAAAACTTTCTATATAAATTCCGTATCATTATCTATATAATCATTACTTATTTAAGTTATTTTCTTTATCATACAAATTAAAATAAATTTTTAATCACGCGGGAACCGCGTGCCACCGTTTCTAGTATATATATATATAATACACACATGTAATATATTTGGTATGGACTAACTAAGATGGCCCAAAACATAACACGGCCCGCTAGATTAAAGCCCAACGTGAAATGTATTGAAAATTTGAAATGAGTATTTCGATACTAACTGCATAATCGAAAGTCAATTTCGATTCAGTGAAAGTATCGAAAGATTGTTTACGATACTTACTCGTGAAATCGGAGAACGGGTCCCCACAAACTGAAGCATATACATACCTCGATTTTTGAGACTCACGTCACGTCATTAATTACTGTAGCCCCCTAACCTAGCACAATATCAAACATTTACTTTGATAATGAGCTGGATCGAAAGCATCCACTTTCGACTCTACCTCCGATTCAATTTCTTGTCCCGTTTGATTCACGCGTGACTTTTGATACAGGTTCAGAGTTGGGAAGTTTGTACTCAATTCTCGGTACATAATCGAGAGACGCACATTCGTTACTTACTTTCGCTTAGCGTAGTTCAAGTTACTTCAAGAAGCAGTTTGACTTCGTCTACTTCGTTTGTATTTCGGCGTCAAGTTTTCTAGACAGGGTTAATCTTATTCTATAATAGGCTGGCTAATATGTTGTATAGAAACTCAATTGTAGTCGTATTTGTAATCCATGTAACCCAAACAAAATATCATCGAATTAATATATATATATATAATATATATATATATATATATATATAAGTAGCACCATCGCTTAGTATCTAACAAAAAACTGACAACTGAACTTAATGTGAATAGTTAAATGACTCATTTGTTTTGAGATATTTTAGTGTCATGGCTATTAAAACTTTCATATTAATATTGTTAACAGTTATTTAATTTATCAGAATTTTCTTAATTTCTGTGTAAGTTGGAACGCCTTGCCTGAGTTCTAGAAATATAATGCACCGTAAGTAGTGTCCAATCTCTTTCCCCTTTTATTTCCTCTATTCTACCTTCTTTTATAAAGGCTGCGTTGTATACAAGTAGATGCATGTATTCATTTTGACAAGTGTCGCATGCATGTAATCTATGAGCTGAGTGGCCTTGCTTAATTCTTTGACATCTGTCTTTGATGTGCTAACAAATGCTTTTGTCATGCTTCTACGTGACCCATCGTGTTTCGATGGGTCTTCGGGAGGAAGAGGCCAATATTTTTACCCTTCGGAAGTTTTGAGATTTCTATCGTGGTTTTCAGGTATTCGCACTCTGTTTTATGGCGTATGCGTATTGTATCATGATAATATGACTGCTAGGACGTCGTGTCCCTATGGAGCATCGTGAAGTTATCTAAAACCTATGATGCATCGCGCGGGAACGACATTCTGTAAATCGCTATCGTGGTTTCGGAAAGATTGAGATGGTACCATTTTACAAGTGTCAATGACAGCATCTAAGACCATCGACACTGGGGTAGGCCTTCGTAATGATTTAATGGCATCCTAAATGAAAAGTGAGTGTTAACAATAGTCCCCCATCCCACCCGCCCAATTCCTATTGCCTTCGTTTAGAAGCAAGAGAAATTTTGTTGGATGGGGGATATCGGAGAGGTTCGGATTTTTCCGATGCCGTGGTGCATTTAAGTCCACGCCCCTTAGTGGCAGGAAAAAATGTGTAACGGCTCTGAGTTTCTCGTTTACGTGCCCACATGTCGTGGATCATTAGCTAATTAATTAGGGGTCATGGGTCATTAATTCCCCACTACCCCGCATTTCATAGGGTTTAAATACGCATTTTCCCTCCTTACCTCTTCACTTGCAATTTTTTTGGCAAACTATCACTTTCTTGCAGTTAGCTCATCCCTTCTACTTTAAAGCTTTCAATGGCGTCTCATTCAAACGTTGACCTTACCTCCGTTGCTTCTGGTTCCGGTGTCGTGGCCTTCTTCCCCGTTTCCGATCTCCCAGCGGTGACGGACGTTTCTACACCATTTACTCGTAAGAGGGGTGCGACGGTGGTGTCGACGACAAGTGCCAGTGGGAGTGCTTTCCCCAAGAAGAAGAGGGCCAAGAAGCCGTCTGACAAAGGCGCAATTCCTCGTAATACTCAGAAGGTGGAGGTGACGGTGACGGTGACGGCGAGCACTGCTACTCATAGCAAGATACAAAGGTTATTCACCGATTTTGGGGCGTCTGGCCGGAACTTGGAGGTGGTGGTTCCCCGGGCAAACCTGAGGGGGAATAACCCTCATGAGCACTATATTACCATGTATTATGAACAAGTGAAGACAGGTCTCTGATAGTTTTGTCCCTCCTTTCTTTTGCGAGGTATTCAAGGCTTGTGACATATGTCCAAGCCAACTTACTCTGAATAGCTTCGCTATGTTATCTGTGAAGTTGTGCCCACTGTCAGTTTGAGGGGCAATTCAGTACTTTCACTTTCATTGCCACGTTAGCAGGCCCATGTTAGTGAGGATCGGTTAAGAGCTGTTTAGCAGCTCACGTTAGATAACTTATGTCAGTTAGCTGAGCAGTTTTGGACGCAGCTTATGAGCTGCGTGTGAGCTCATTTTGAGCTCAGTTTTCTTTTCTGTTTTTGGTGATTCTCACTCTGTAATTGTACACTCCATTAACATCAATAAAGGATCCTCCCTCCTCTTGGAATAGGGCTCGATTTCACATTGAAATTCGAGTGTCGAACCAAGTAAAATTGTGTGTGCATTTGTGTGTGTTTGTTCTGATTGTCGTGCATTGTGTTTGATTGAGTTGGTGTTGCTGCGAGTGCAATATTGTGGGTGAAAGAGTTGAATTTGCGATCAAATTGACGACTGATTCTTAACAAGTGGTGCGGTGAACGTGGAGGCGATGTCGTCGGCAAAATTCGACGTGGAAAAGTTCACCGGAGTAAATGATTTCGGTCTGTGGCGATTGAAAATGCGAGCGCTGGTCGTACAACAAGGATTAGTGGATGCGCTTGATGAACCGAATATGGATAAGGATCTGGATCTGAAAGTGAAGAAATCGATTCTGGAAAAAGCACAAAGTGCGATTATTCTCTGCCTCGGTGATAAAGTGCCCCATCAAGTGTCAAAGGAGAAATCAGCAGCGGCTGATTGGGCAAAGCTTGAGAGCCTGTTCATGACAAAATCTCTGGTAAGTCGCCTATACCTGAAACAATCATTATACTCGTTTAAAATGCAAGATGACAAGTCAGTTGAGGAACAAATGGACACTTTCAACAAATTGATTTTAGATCTTGAAAACATTGATGTTGTGCTAGAAGATGTCGCCTATACCTAAGGTTGTTGAGTTCACTACCTAAGTCCTTTAATCATTTTAAAGAGACACTGATTCATGGAAGAGATGTGTTAACTCTAAACGAGGTTCAATCTGCCCTGAATTCCAGAGAACTAAATCAGAGGAGTGAACTAAAGACTAGTGTTAAAGCTGAATGTCTTGTAGTTAGGAGTAAAGGAAACAAAAGGAGTGGAAAACTGAAAAGAAGAAAAAGTTTGTCAGTATTGACAAGAATAAGGACTCTGCTGGTAGTAGTTCTGGTAATTTCATCATCAAATGTTATCATTGTCATAATGAGGGACATACTAGAAGGTTTTGTCCTGAAAGGCAAAAGAACAGTGCAAATTATAAGAAAGAAGTAGCTAATGCCGCTATAGCAACTGATGGCTATGAGTCAGATGGTGTTCTTGTTGTGTCAAATGCAGATTCTAAGAATGAGTGGGTAATGGACTCTGGGTGTTCATTCCACATGACACCTCACAGACAGTGGATTGATGATTATGAAGAAGGGGATGGTGGTTCAGTACTTTTAGGTGACAACAAACCCTATAAAGTTCATGGAAAAGGATTAGTGAAGCTTAAACTTCATGATGGTTGTACCAGAATCTTAACTGATGTTAGATATGTGCCAGATTTGAAGAGAAACTTGATCTCTCTTGGATTACTTGATAAGATAGGGTTCTTTTACAATGGTAAGGGTGGTGTACTAAAAGTGTTCAGTGGCTCCCTTGTTGTGTTAAGAGGAGTGAGAAGGGACTGTCTATACATATTAGAAGGATACACAGTGCAGGGATCAGTAGCTTCAGTTTCATCAGTTGGAACAAACAAATCTGAGTTATGGCATAGAAGATTAGCTCATGTGAGTGAAAAAGGATTGAATGAGCTGAAGAAACAAGGCCTAATAGGAAGTGACAAGATTGAGAGGCTTGATTTCTGTGAAAACTGTGTGTATGGGAAAAGTAGTAGAGTGAGGTTCACCCCTGGAGTTCACAGTTCTAAGGAGAAGCTGGACTATATTCATGCAGACATGTGAGGGCCTTCAAGAACTGAGTCACATTCAGAAGGAAGATACTACTTGTGCATTGTTGATGACTATTCAAGGAAGATATGGATACACATCTTGAAGACTAAGGATGAAACATTTGATACATTTAAGAACTGGAAGAACCTTATTGAAACTCAAACTGAGAGAAAGGTCAAGAAGTTGAGAACTGATAATGGCCTAGAGTATTGATCAGAACAGTTCAATGAGTTCTGTAGAACAAATGGTATTGCAAGACATAGAATAGTGGCTGGAACTCCTCAGCAAAATGGGCTGGCTGAGAGGTTCAACAGAACCTTGCTAGAAAGGGTGAGATGTATGCTTTTGAGTGCAGGGTTACCCAAAGTTTTCTGGGTTGAAGCTGTCACTACTGCAGCATATCTGATAAACAGATGTCCATCAACAACATTAGGGATGAAAACCCCTGAAGAGAAATGGTCTGGTCACCCACCTAACTTGTAGAATCTGAAAGTTTTTGTATGTGTTGCCTATGCTCACTTAAAACAAGACAAGCTAGAGCCTAGAGCTCTAAAGTGTATGTTTATTGGTTATCCTGAGGGTTTGAAGGGATACAAGCTGTGGTGTTTGGAACCTGGTCACAAAAGGTGTATAATAAGCACATATGTTGTGTTTAATGAAGATGAGATGGCTTATGGAAATACAATCTCAGAAACTACAACAGAAATTCAAAGAAATATGTTGAAGAAAACTCAGCAAGTACAGATTGAGGTGGAGTGTGACAATGACACTGAGATTCAAGTACAAGCTGAAAACTGGTTACTTGAGGATGAAGTAGAACAACCTGATAATGAGACCTTACCAGAAGATCATCAGCAAGAATAGGATGATAATGATGGGTATATGCTGACAAGAGACAGAGTGAGAAGAGAAAGTAGGGCACCTCAAAGATTTGGATATGCTGATCTGATGGCTTACTCTTTAGTAACTGCTAGTGAAGTTCTTGAAGATGAACCCAAGGACTATAGAACAGCCATTGTAAGTAAAGACAAGAACAAATGGATCCCAGCCATGGTAGAAGAACTTAACTCTCTAAACAAGAATAACACTTGGGAAATTGTGAAAAAACCTAAGCAAGCTAAGGTTGTAAGTAGTAAGTGGATATTCAAGAAGAAGCAAGGTATTCCAGGAGTTGAAGAGGTTAGGTTCAAGGCCAGGCTAGTGGCAAGAGGGTTCACTCAACAAGAGGGCATTGACTACACTGATGTATTCTCCCATGTTGTCAAACATAGATCTATCAGGATACTGTTGGCTCTAGTTGCAGGGAATAACCTTGAACTTGAGCAGATGGATGTGAAAACAACATTTTTGTATGGAGAACTGGAGGAAACCATCTTCATGAAGCAGCCTGAGGGATATGAAGAGAAAGGTAAGGAGGACTATGTTTGTAAGTTAAACAAATCCATCTATGGTTTGAAATAGTCTCCAAGACAGTGGAATAAAAGGTTTGATGAGTTCATGATGAGACTCATGTACACAAGGAGCAAATATGATAATTGTGTATATTTTAAGTTCTTTGGGAGAGACGATTTTGTCATTCTGCTACTATATGTTGATGACATTCTTCTGGTCAGCAACAGTAAACAGAAGATAGCTCAGTTGAAAAATGAATTGAAGGGAGAGTTTGAGATGAAGGATCTTGGACAAGCTGCAAGAATCCTGGGAATGGAAATCAAAAGAGACAGAAGTAGAGGGATGTTAACTTTATCTCAAGAAGAGTACCTTAGAAAGGTTCTTGAAAGATTTGGAATGCAAGATGCAAAATTAGTAACTACTCCCTTGTCCCAAAAGTTCAAGCTGAGTAGTGATCAGTCTCCTAAGACTAAAGAAGAGGTGAAATGCATGGAGAACATTCCATATGCAGGTGCAGTTGGTTCATTAATGTATGCCATGGTCTGTACCAGGCTTGATCTTGGATATCCTCTAAGCATAGTCAGTAGGTTTATGTCAAGTCCAGGAAAGGTTCAATGGCAGGCTTTGAAATGGATATTGAGATATGTAAAAGGGACTTTAAGCAAGGTCTTGATTTATGGTGGAAGCCAAGAGCATTACAGGGAGCTAAACTTGATAGAAGGTTGTGTTGACTAGGATTTTGCAGGGTGTTTGGACACCAGAAAATCCCTGACAGGATATGTATTCACTGCTTTTGGCACTGCTGTAAGTTGGAAGGCAACTCTCAAGAAAGTTGTGGCCCTTTCAACTGTTGAAGCTGAATATGTGGCCCTTTCAACTGTTGAAGCTGAATATGTGGCCCTTGCTGAAGTTGTGCCCACTGTCAGTTAGAGGGGCAGTTCAGTACTTTCACTTTCATTTCCACGTTAGCAGGCGCATGTTAGTGAGGATCGGTTAAGAGCTATTTAGCAGCTCACGTTAGCTAACTTCTGTCAGTTAGCTGAGCAGTTTTGGACGCATCTTATAAGCTGCGTGTGAGTTCATTTTGAGCTCGGTTTTCTTTTCTATTTTTGGTGATTCTCACTCTGTAACTATACACTCCATTAACATCAATAAAGGATCCTCCCTCCCCTTGGAATAGGGCTCGATTTCACATTGAAATTCGAGTGCCGAACCAAGTAAAATCGTGTGTGCATTTGTGTGTGTTTGTTCTGATTGTCGTGCATTGTGTTCGATTGAGTTGGTGTTGCTGCGAGTGCAACATTGTGGGTGAAAGAGTTGAATTTGCGATCAAATTGTCGAATGATTCTTAACATTATCCATTTTTGTTTTTGGTGTTTGATCAAGAGTTTAGATTGTATTGTGAAGAGATTTTTCTTGATCTTTGAGCTATCGGTGTTTCCCGGGGGGCGCCTTTCTATTTCTTTGGGCATCGTGATGCCGATAAGCATATTCTGGAGGGAACCGTTAGTTTCAATAATACCTAGAAAAGTAAGTTTTTTTTTGTGAATCCTATCGTGGGTGAATGGGATATACCCCTTACCTGGAGAGAGCCTGAGACCTCTGAGTATCCCTTGAATGACGATTTGGGGTTTTTTTCCGGTATTCGATGCGAATGCGTTGGTGGAGTCTCCCTCTTTTAAGGCCATATATCAGACGACAGGGTTAAGGTTCATTGTTCCCGTCGACAAGGTGGAAAAGCCTTTGATCGTGCCTCCTGACTTCGTGGCTTCTTTTGGTAAGTATCTATTTGTTACTTCCTTAATATTGGTTTAGAGCCCTAGGATGTTTGTTTAATGTCTTTATCTTGTATTTTGGTGCAGAGAGAGTTCTGAAGAGGTTTATGAATGTTGGTTCCGAATCCCAAGATGGCGCCGAACCTCAAGATGGTGCTGATCAAGATACAGTTCTTCCTCCCCCAGGCGAGCGGATGCAGACTCGATCGTCGGTAATTCCTGCTTCTACGGCTTTGTCTCGCTCGTCTAGCGGGACTTTTGGTGTACCTGAAGGAGATAACTCTGATGGGGTTCCAACGAACACCGCATCTGCTGCTTTTACTATTAATGATGGTGACGAAGATTTTAGGTTAGAGGTTGTTCCTTCGTCCCTTCCTTCGATCATTCTGGAAGTTGTGGTGGCTCCATCGTCGGTTGCCCCTACGACAAAATGTTCTCGAGTATATCAACATTTCTTCTATAGATAAGTCCTCTGGTAACCATTCATCGGCCTCTTCAAAGAGATGGCCGATCTTCCTTTATTAACATCTCTGGTGATGGCATCTAGAACCTCCGGCATACCCCTTTTATTAGAGCTATCTACTCCTAGTTTGCGGGTTCTTGGTAAGTGTAGTATAAGTTCCTTAGGTACTTCCACGATGTTGTTATTATTTTATTACTTATCGTGTGTGTACTTTTTTATCTTCAGATAAACAAAAGGCTCCTGCTACCTCTATAAGTGAGGCCTTCGACTTAGGTGGGTATACGAGCATCACACCTTTTCTGTCAGCAAATTCTTCTTCTCATTTTTTTGAGCTGATCTTTTTTGTAATGTGTTCGGCACTACAAAATGGGAGCTACTGCAAGTTTCAAGGGGAGTGCCTAAAGCCCCGGATTCTAGGTGAGGATCTTCCCTTATCCTCTATCGGAATTACCCCTTTGAGTTTTCCATTGGATGGCAATGCTTTGCTCCTGGACTAATTGCTATCCGACAGCTCGGTATTTGCTGGTCCTTCACTTTTTCAACCCAGTGGGTCTATTCCGAAGATAATATCGGATCCCCCTATCGTGTCTCATGTGCCTTACTCGGGGGGAGTTACTCTTGGTACACCTTCCTCATCTGGTCTCCCAACCCTAGGTAATCTACCTCCTGCTGGAGAAGTAGAGGACGCGTTCGGAGTCATCTTCCGATTCTTCGCCTTTACAAATGCGATGCTGGCTGATGGATGACAATTTCTTCAAAGTTGCCTCAACTAGATGGCCTTGATGGTATGCCATTTCTCCCTTCGTGTTTTTCAAGGGATGTTTTTGAATTTTTCTTTTCTTAATTTTGTTCTTAAGCGCCTAAAGTTCTTCCCGTTGTTTGGCTTGAGGGAGAATGCAGTTATGGCAGAGGAGAAGTATAGGAAGAAGGAAGAGGAGCAAGATGCTATCAAGGAAAAGTTGTCCAAGTACGAAGCTGCTTGGGGAAAATCTTGCCAACGAATGCACAAGCTAGACCGTGAGGCTTCCCGTCTCCGATCATTTGTCACGAAACTGAAAGCTTTCAATTTGGCCCTAAAAGAGAAGATAGAGCTCCTAGAGAAGGATAAAGCAGATGGGGTGCTAAGGGAAGTTGAGTTACAAAGGTACTTGGCTCAAGCTCTTCATCGGGTAGACGCCGTTACGGATGAGTTGGCAAAGGCTCCGGTGGGGCCTTCATGGGGTATATCTCTGGAGGCTTTGCAAGCCAAATTAGATGTCGCGATTAAATATTCTCAAGAAAAGACTTTTAAACGATGCTCCACTAGCTTTGAAGAGAAATATCATGGGTATCTGATGGGCCATCTGACTTGGGCCTTCGTGCAGTGTGTTAGGCAGGCACAAAACAAGGGAATATTGCAGCCAGGAGTTGATATACGCCTTGGATATTCGTGAGATGGGCAAGCCCACTACCCCGGGGAATGCCTATGCCCTCTTCGAGAGGTATCTTTCTCAAATGTCTCTTTCACCCTAAGATATTAGCTCCAGGATTCCAGTTACAGCGGTGCTTTCAAGGCCTCTGATATCGGGAGGAGTGTTACCTTCGTACCCGCCCTTCCTCCGATAGCGACGCCGGCTAGTATCCTATCGGTGATGCCATCCCCGCTATCCACTTTCGCTCCACCAACTTTCGAGTCCTTAATCCTCCTGGACGAAGGATCCCCTCTTTTGCTTGCCACCACTGTTATAATGTTTTGTTTTTTTTTTGGCATGTACTTGGACTTAAATCAATGAATGTTTGTTTCCTTTATGTTTTTGTCCTTTCTGTATTGATGCGTACAATTGCACCGTAGTACAGTGCTTCTCTGACACACCTAGCGACTTGTGCTTTTCCTTTAATTCTGCATTAATTTTGAGTTCAGGGCAAGTTCCCCGCTACCTCGGACACCTGCCACACGTGTATTTACCCTACCATTGCATGGATGATGATTGGGAGAAAATTTCCCATTATCAGGGATGCTTCTTACACGTGTCCGTGTGTCAGAGTTGTGTAAAATGGTGATTGGCCAAATCTGCCACCTAATCTAGTGGTTTTTTTGACTGGCGTGGGTCCCGTTCATGTTGTTGTTCCATTATATATATATGGGCTCTGTGAATATTCTTTTTCACTTCTCCCAAAAAAACACTTTTCTCCTAGAATATTTCTTCTTTTGGTGTCTCAAAAAGTGAACCCTTATCCTTTTGTTGCACTTCTGGTTTTTTCTTTGTACTTTACATGTTGGTGTGATAACTTATCATAGTGATAAAGTGCATATCATTGAGGAGCATCACGCCTCCACGTTCTTCTTATTCCCAGGGTAACTCCTTATCTTCTCCAAACTCACCTCCGATGCATAGTGTACGTCGCACCCCTATTGAAGGTTTTCCTCTTTACTTTAGAGGAAGGACTGAAGGGGGTTTGACAGCTATATTTGGGAATTCTTAGATGGCCTCTGTTTTCACGCCTTTGCGTACCGATGCTTCCCTGGTAAGTAGCATAAGGACGGTATTTTTGAGGAGGGACGTGTATCTCCCTACTGATCATTTTTCTATCTTCAATATTGTCCATTTGAACCCTTGTGGCATGGTTGGTGGGGGTCGAGTAGGGTTTGCTGTGAGCATAGAGTTTTTGGACTCCATTGTTACTTTGTTAGCCGAATACCATTTAGATCTTGAGAAATAAGATATCGTCGTTCCCCGTCCTCATCAAAGGGCTTACGATCCTCCTGATGGGTATATGACGGTATATTCGGGCCAAATTCAATGCGAACTTTATTCGTTTTTTCACCCTTTTATTCAGTCTCTTTTTAGGTATTGGCAGATATGTCCTAGCTAGTTAGTGCCTAATTCCTATCGTCACTTGATGGGTTATGTTTTGTGTAGCAAGCTTTTGGACCTTCTTCTCACCCCTTACCGTGTGGGAGCCATTTTCATCTTATGCCCATGCCTTAGTGGCCTTCTCTTTTTCATCCTGGTGTATTGAGAAAATCGTAGTACTTTTACTTCCATTACTAGGCGTGTTACCCCGTTGGATGACTGGAAAAGTCAGTTTTTCTTCCTGAAGCCCAAGGGTAAGTCTTCCTCTTCTTGGGGGGTACCTATCGAGTGGGGATTAGGGTATGTGGTTCCAAGTCCTAAACGGTTTTATAGGAGATGGCAGTTTTGTGCGACACATGTCTATTTTTAGGGAGTTACGACATATGTGGCTTGCTGAAATTTTCTGAAGCTCTCGTGATGGCGGGCTTACAAGAAGGTGTAAAGGATCCGAATCCCCCATCTCAGCCATTGCATGCTAAGTTCTTTTACCGTAAGCTCCTCTTTCCTTTGTACTGTTTAGGATATAGTGTCTTGTTATCTTCTTACTTGCCATATTTTCCTTTTTCTCACAGTATCTTCTTAAGTATTGTGTCCAACGATAGCTTCAGTAGTGAGGGAGGGGAAGGGTCTTCCCTATCGGATTTTGAGCTGATTTTGAACCACCGTGTTTTGCATAGTCGTCCTGCGATATCGAGTGGTGGGTTACCTTCTCATGTTGTTAGAGCTTCCCCAGCAGATAGGTCAGGCTCTTCTCAACGGAGAGCTCCGATAGTATCGGGTTCCTCTGTCGATCTTATTTTGGCTCCTCACTTAGGTTTAAAGCTTATTTACTCTCGGGGAAAACACTTAGGTTTTTGTCCCCTATTCGGGTCAGAATGTCGTGAACGTGGTCGAGGAGCGCCCGTTACCCCCTTCTCGCCTAAGGTCTGATACTACTGAAGAAGGTAGCAATGGGGTTCCTTCGAGGGTAACTATTTTTCCTCAGATAGCATCGAACATGGATTTCTGCCGTATATTTCTGAGCGGCTTATTGAACATGTTGGATTGTGCATTACTAAACACTTTTCATTTGTCCGCTCTTCAGGATTTAGCTTGTAAAGATCTTTGCGAGGTGTGAATCCTTTTTTTTCTTTTTTTAGTATGTTACCCATATTCGTGCTAATCGTTTCTCATCCTTTGCACCTGTTTATGGTTCTAAACGTCGTTGGCTCTAGAAGGGATCAGGTCCCTTCCGATCCGGAGTTGATATTTCGTCATAGGGACAACCTAGAAAGGGATCTTATGGAAGCTCAAACGAAATTTCAGAAATTAAAAGCTAACCAGGAGACCGTGCAGGTATCCACGATAAAGATTTAAAAGAAGAGCTGGAAAATTCCTGGGATCTAGAGCGGCACCTTATGTTGGGGAGGGCGCGAGTAGTGTGCTTAGAAGAAATGATTGGGAATCTCCGAGACCAAATTCGTTCATCCGATAACTTTTTTCCAAGTTTTCTGAAGAGAGGGACGCTGCTCGTCGTAAGGTAGTTGAGATGATGAGGGTGCACGAGGTAGCTCTGGTCGTGGCTCGTGCTCAAGCATTGATGGATATGTCCAACCCTTCTCACTACAAAAAAATTAAGTGCTGGGGACAAAATATTCGTGAGGAAATATAATTTTATCACATAAAGTATGATAATGTGGTAAATTTAAAATTTATCACAGTAACTCATTAGTAATGGTGATGAGTTTGGAAATCCTGACGTTAGCATGGTCAACTGTGAGGAAATTATAGTTTTATTATAAAAAATAACAACTTTTGTCACTAAAGAGCTTTTTATTTTTACGATTAAAATTGAAATCTTACCTAACAATTAAGAATTAAAGTATTCATTTCATATTCCCCCAAATCTTCCCTCGCCGAATTCCTATGCCCTAAATTTCTCCTGCCTAATCGCCTGTTGTAAGTCCACACCGTCCCTAAATTTCGCTGCCCATTCCCTTTCTTTCATCTGGATTTTGCTTTATTGTCCGTGTATTTTACTATGTAAGTATCATGTCTGACTATCACTGTTGACGTTACTAATGTACCGGATTTAAAGTCTCGGTCTTTATTCATTATAAGGAGCTAGGCTGTTTATTGTAGATTAATTTATCCAAACAAGGATATTTAGTTGAATGTATGTTTGTTTTTGGTTTAGTGATTGGTTTAGTACAACTAGGGATAATGATCTCTACATAGTGCTTAATGATTGGTTTAGTACACCAGCATATAAGTAATCTCCCTACAGTTGAGTGTTTAAGCCTCACCATTGAAATGATTGAGTACTTTCTCTGCTACCAGAAGAGTTTGTGCATTTTCTAACCCTTCATTCATATAAATTTCAAGTTTTTTCTATGGAGATGTAGTTCATATGCATTGGTTTTCGTTAATTAATTGATCTCAGGTCTGTTTGAGAAATAATTCGTATGTATTGATTTGCATCTTGAGCAACATACATTAGGTGGCTGAAGCTATGATTTGACCACAAACAGGTCTGTAACTGGTAGATGGAAGAATGTCTTCTATACTTCAGAGTTGTTAAAGGTGAAAACGTATAATATGTTACAAAGCATACATTATATGTTTATTCGATGTGCATGTCTAGAAATAGGAAATGCAGTGAATGGTTTATAGGAAACTATAACTTGATTACACATTGAGAACTTCAACTCAGCCAGCGTAGCCTATGATTGAGGGCAACGATTATGTTAATGATAATGAAGGTGACAGATGATGCAAACGTACGTGACCACCTTATCTCTATCTCTATATTACTGAAATAGACGTGTTCTTCAGACATTAAATTATCCATTCCGTACACATTTGCTTTTTGGTTCTTGAGTCTGAAGTTTCTTCGTTGTATGTTCTTATGACTTATTTTGGTTGAAAGCCAGTCAACGTGTTCTTGTTTGCTATCCATGATGGAGTTATACTTCCTAACTTATATGAATGCATTTTCATTTCTAAATGCAAGATTTTTGAGTTATTTTTTAAGCCACAGTTCCTTGGTCATAACACCCATTTAGTTTTTCTCCCACTATGTTAAGCAATTGATATAATAAATATGCTTTTCAATGAAATGCAGTTTGGAGCTTCAGAAGGTACTCTGCAGTAGTATTTAACTTAATAAAAATCATGTGTAATCTATATTTATGGGTTGAGCTTGTGCATTAACTTTCATGGGATTTGGGAGGATTTAATAATTGATTGTTATATGATTGCATATCTACCTATCAGCCAGACCATATGTTATGCAATGTGTTTGTTGTATAATTTCTTATGCTAGAGTTCATTCTAGAGAAGCTTAAATTGGAAGTATGTTAACTAGACTTTTATGTCGCAATTACTTGTTTTTTCAATGCATATCATACTTCTTTGGAACAGGTGCGTGTCTAGCCCTGAAACTACTTAAGTCTGCGTTGTGAGAAAGATAAAATACTGTCATTTGTTAAAGAATCGAACTACTTGTATACAAGACTTCCTTTGAGTATAGGCAAAAGTCTAGTGTTAGTCTAGAATGTTAACCTATTATTTTCCTTGCTTGAAGCATGATCTTCTCAACATCCAACTTTTGAAAAAGATCATAAGCTCTGGATTTTAATTGTTTGGGATATACATAACACTTGAATGGGTTGCCGAGCTATATCAATATCACGAGGAAGAATATTGTGTAAGCTTAAGCACAACTCATTAAGATATTTTAATCTCATTTCAGTATTTGTTATGTTCAAGAATAAGCTTGTTTTATAAGATTGGAAGGGTTGAGATAAATTTCCTGTTATTTTGTTGTGTGATAACTATATAGATCTCACATACATGGCAGTGTTTGAAGAAAGCAACATGTCATTACGGTGAAAGAGGTCGGGTTCTCTACTCCCTGAGGTAGTTCTTCTAACCAACCTATCTAGCCTTTTTATCGGAGGAGGGGTAATTTGGGCAAGCGGTTGAATGAGTTAAATGTAAATTTTAACAAGTACGATAAATTAATGGATTCTGATTTTTGACTTCAGGTTGATGACAATTATCCATTTTACTTTGGCAAAACCTATAATTTGCGGGATTTTTGATAATTGCTCCACGTAATGGATTTAAACCATCAAGATTTGTCAAACAAGATCTCACTTCTCTTGATGGTCTAAATGTCCTATATGTAAGTCTATCTGTCATTCGGTTAGGTCATAAATATCAAACGAGGTTATAAATTATTAATACTTAATATTAACAAAGTGTTATTGAATTTAAATATTGTTTTTCATTGTTTGTGTGAAGCAGCTGGAAGAATTATACAGTCGCTGCAGAAAAATTGTTGCTTAAAACAAGTGGCAAAACTTAGAAGTTGGATCAAATTAGATCTTTTACCAGGGGAAAGAGAGAGTTAATAAGGTCAAAAGAATTAGACTTCCTAATTACGTTGTTTTTCGATCACTTTATAGTACCCCTCAAACATACTAATTAGAGTTTTTGCATGTTTGTTGACAGATTTCTATGTGAAAGCTGATTCTTCTCAAGACATCAGTCGATGAGTAACGTTGTAGCATATTTACTAGTTTGAATTGGTGTAAATACATTGATGATTCCTTTAGTTTTGGTATTGTTGAGTTGTGTAATTTGTCTTGTTTCTAGTTTTCTTGTAATGATATGGTTATTGATACAAGTGTTGAGTTTTATGTAACTTTAAGCTATTGTGACATCTTATTCTTGGCTTTATTCAGTTAAAGGAAACTATGCCTTTGATTTGTGAATGATTTTAGTAATTTATGTAAAATACGTGCAATTGTAGTGATGGGAGAAAGCCATATAAGCAGAATATCAATTATTCCTCTAATGTGACTAAGTTACTTGTCCCAGAAGCACGTAATTACAGGATTTAGAACAGTTTAGTTGTAATGAACATGTTTTTTGTGAGGAAAAACAAAGGCAAACGTGATGAAAAAATCGTCACAGTATGTAACTTAATGTGATAAAATTGCAATTCCTCCCAAATGATTTTTGTGAGGAACTCAGTTTTGTCACGATAGCTTTTTGTGGGGGTGCTACGGTGATGAGCCCGTGACAAAAAAAATTTTATCACGAATATTTTTTTTTTTTTTTGTAGTGTCTCCTCTTCGTGAGTCTCTCCGAAGCGAATTTCATGACATAGTACGTATTGGATATAAGTTATGTCAAGAGGTTGTGCGGTCTTTACCCGATTTCTCATCTATCGTTGTCATTTCGGAGTTGAACATTAGACAAGTTCTTTATGATACTTTGCCTGATCCATCTGCTGGGTTACTCGAACCTCTGAAGATTTTGCGGTTCCTTCTATAGATATGGTTGATCCGATGGATTTTACCCCATATCAGTGTCGTCGCTTAATCAGGGAGGGGAGACGCCCATTTGAAGACATCTAGACTCTTTAGGAATGCTTTTTGTATATATACTTATGTATATAGGTGAATCTTGTAAAGTTCCAATAACTCAAGGTTGGTTGCGACTTTTGTTTGTAAATATATGGTATCGTAGGATTAGGTTGGTTGTGATCCTTTAAAATCTGTCTCTTATGATATGACATTCACCAATCTAAGAAAACGCATTCATACCATTATATCCCATCATCTATTATTTGTGTCTAAAAAATAATATATATATATATATATATATATATATATGTGTGTGTGTGTGTATAGATAAAATTGTCTAAGTTTTATTTGTACTAAAAAACTAAATATATGCATAATTCTTAAAATACGTGCATGCACTTTTAAAGAAAAGTTATGTTGCCTTATTTTCCTCTTGTGTTTTGTCTAAGTATCAAGATTTATTCATTTGAATATAAAATTTTTAAAATAATAATAATATCAACAATAATAATACAATTAAATTACTCGTGTTCTTTGTGGTAGTTATTTTTTAAAATATTAATTAGCATGATTTATAGACAAAAAAAAAATGGATTAAAACTTTTGGTACTCAAAAATTTTAAGAATATTAAAGATATTCTAATTATGCATGTATTCATTTTGACAAGTGGCATTATGCATGTATTCATTTTGACAAATGTCGCATGCAGGTAATCTATGAGCTAAATGCCTTGCTTAATTCTTCGACATCTGTCTTTGGTGTGCTGACAAATGCCTTGCTTAATTCTTCGACATCTGTCTTTGGTGTGCTGACAAATGCTTTTGTCCCGCTTCTACGTGACCCATCGTGTTCCGATGGGTCTTCGAGAGGAAGAGGCCAATATTTTTACCCTTCAGAAGTTTTGAGATTCCTATCGTGATTTTAAGGTATTCGCACTCCGTTTTATGGCATATATGTGTCGTATCTTGGTAATACGACTGCTAGGACATCGTGTCCCTATGGAGCATCGTGAAGTTATCTAAAACCTCCAATGTCTTGCGCGGGAACTGCATTCTGTAAGTCGCTATCATGATTCGGGGAAGATTGAGATGGTACCGTTTTACAAGTGTTGAGGGCAACATCTAAGGCCATCAACACTAGGGTATGCCTTCGTGATGCTTTAATGGCATTGTGAATGAAAAGTGAGTTTTAACAAATATACTTTTGTATAATTAATAGGTTGAATGGTTTGACAAATAAGCAGCGTGATAAAGCCCAACTAAAATAAATAATAGGTTGTTTGCTTGGAGTAATTCACCCTATCTTTTTAATCATCCATTATCTTTTACCTTAATATTTGGGCAATCCATTATATTATTGAGGGATATTTTATAAGGGCTTTAATCTAATTGGCGTTACTAATAATAGGAGGGGGAGGAAATATATCTTTATTAATCGTATAATAAGTCTGCCACGTGGGATGATTGTGACTAATAAACTTGCAAACTAAACATGATTATATCTACCACTATATAGTAACCTTCTAGACTTCGTTGGCTCAAGCAAACAAGTCCAAGGCTACGTTCCACAAGTATCCTGTAGTCTGTCCGCACTACAACTTCATATGTTATTTCCCAGATAGTGTGCCACATTTCGTAGCCAAAAAGAATATATATGCCGTGCATTAATGAGAAATTAAAACATGAAAAAAAATATAATCAATTATAGACTTGAGCAAATATACATGTCGTTTATCTTACAATTCACACACACACTGCACAAGATCTCACACAAATTTATCATCAAACAAATTTAAAATGAGACAAGTTTGATCACTCCCCCCACATCTACATAGTAGATTCATCACCACAAGCTCTATCAGCTAATTAATAATTAACAGCAAACCGCTACTTAAAACCAATCGCCCTAATTGGTGTCCGACTTCATGTAATGGTTTACAAGTACTAAAACAAAAGACACTTGCATTATGAATATCACAACTGTATTGAGATTGGAAAGAAAACCATTTAATTTGCAAGTTTTCTAGTGAACCCTTTTTATGAATCGTGAACCATTGTCAAACTTGTCTGACTTATAGATCATGTAATCGAAAAAAGTCAAATGGTGATCTCAACTATAAGTCAACTTGTAAGAGATTTAATCATTTGGCCTTGAGTTGCATGAATCGCCGAGGTGAATAACGTCTAAATAAGGCATATGCGGAAGTAGAAGATGTTATAGCCATGATGATGGTTGCAATATAGCCACACGTAATACCGAACCCAATTTGAATGCAAAATCTTGTGTATCTATCACACAATTTCATCCACTCGAATTGTTCTTGGCCAGTGACTGCAAACGCTGACCCCTGTAGTGCGGCCGAGGTGGCACCAAACACCACGTACACTGCTGCCTGCAATTTCACGTGCTCATTCAAAATCTTTTTTTATTTAACTAATTGCAAAAGCTTTCATGTGACAGTTAGATGCAAACACTGGTGACAATATACCAATTTATTATTCGTATGAGTAAAATGCAAAACCACCGGTGTTATTTCGAATTGGCAAAAATTTCCCTGTGTTATTTTAATTGACAAAAACCTCCCTATGTTATTTTGATAATTAGCACACTGCACCCATTTCGATTTTAAGCTTTGACTAGCTACAAAAAGACAATTCTGCCCTTTAAACTTATCAACCTTTTTAAAATATACCTATTTTTCTTAATATTATAGATTTGTTATATTTGTTAAAAAAAAATTATAAGGACATAAAATTCTTTCTAGAATTTGATATTTTCACGAACTGAAAATATAAAGATTCTAAACTAAAGGAGATTTTTTCACACCTTACTGAGTTCTACTAAAGTTTAAATACAGATAAAATAATAAAACAAAAAAAGGAGATATGGTGTTCTTTTTCCTTCTCCTCCGGTCCACTGCACCCGCACAACAACACACACACAACCCCTACCACCATCATTCTCTAACCCGTCACCCACCTGCAAATCGACTTGCTTTCTGAAAGTAAAGAACGTCGTTGCGAAAGGGATGGCCGGACGGGGATTATTTTTACATCTGTAACCCCAATGCAGAAGAAGATTCATTCAGGCCACCACTCTCCGACGTAGCCGCACCACCAGCAGCGGTCTAGGAAGTTGCTTTACACATTTTCTTTTTTCATTCTCTTTCTCCTTCACGCTTTGTTCATAATCATTTTTGTTTTTATTTTTAGATCATACAATTTTAAAATGGTGGCAACTTAGTAATTTAGGCCAGGAAATTTCATTCTGAGACGCATAAATGGCGCGTGTAGCCCAATTTTGGAGATCAAATAATTTTTTGCCTTTGACCAAATAACAAATAGAGGTTTTGTCAATTAAAATAACACCGGGGGAGTTTTTTGCCAATTCCAAATAACACGGGTAGTTTTTGCATAGAAAATGAATGAAATTAAATAAAAGGAGATAAAATTAACATATATACGTTTTTATTAGTTATTTCTGGATTTACTTAATTATGTGAATCTTAATATCATTATGTTTTAACTAATCAATCATTTTAAGTATTATTGGTTAAAAAGTAGGTTTGCAATAAATTTTTGTACCTTTCTAATGTCTAAGATGGAATTATAGGTAGTTATATTATATATATGCAACTAGCTAGGCGCAATTAATTCTGGGTCACATGTAGTTTCCTCGAGACAAATAGCCATGCCTAGTGGACTGCTTGTATAAGTGTATGGCAGCAATATTTTTTCCAAAAAAAAAAAAAAAAAAATCTCGTTTTCCCAGGATTTTAAGTATACAAGTATATATATGTATATATGTATCATATAATATGTATTTATTACATATATATAAGATGCGCAGTGGCGGAGCCACGGGGGGTGCGTGTGGGGGCAACCGCACCCCCCAACATTTTGCAAATATTTTTTTTAATACTACTTGGCATAGTCCCACCATTATTTAATATATTTGCATGCTAAAAATAAAGTAAAACAATGAGTATCACATAGAATATTATTAATGCCACGTTCGTTTCTGCTAATCATACCGCCCCTGTAAGATTTTTGAATTACAGCTGGTGCTAATATGAATTAATTAACTTAAAGCTTCTTGAATATCTTAATACAGGGCCCGTATTATTAAAAGAGGATTGTAGGATTAAATGGAGAAGTACTGTGCCCTCTCTTAATGTATTTAGTAATAAAGATCAAATATAGTACCAACTATACTCCCCTTAATTATAAATTAAATACCGCTCTTTTCATACCAACCAATAATTCTGAACAAAGTTTTGATTTGGTTAATTAGTTATTTGGTCTAGCATCTGATTTCTTTTTATACTATGTCAAAAAAAAGTTAAATTTCTCAATATTTTATCTATTTTTGTGAACTTGTTCTATACTAAATTAAGATAAATAAATCTAGAATTTAATTTTCGGCGAAGTATATAAACTTAATACATTAATTATGATATGATATGTATTTCTTGCAAGTTATTTTTTTAAAGTATGTATGAATTAAAATAAAACTGAATTGCACGGCTTTTGAATTGCACGGCTTGTGTGAATCTTCTCTATAAGTATAATTAGCTTAAATTGAGGACTTGGTCAAGGCAATTGAATCCATGCATGCTTCATTGTCACAAAATTAAATACATTTTATACTCGGTATTTATGTTTATCTACGTAATTACAACACAATTTAAGTGTACAAATGATGTTTTTTTGTGACTTTTACAGTTGTTTTGTCTAATTATCAATTGTTATTTATTTAATTTTTCATGTTTTACAAATAATAAATAAAATAATTAATAACACCTACACCAATATGCAAATGTATATTTTATTTTAATATTATGTTTTTTGTTTACAATATCTATGTAGTTTGAAAGAAAATTAGATAAGATTATGGATTAAACTAAATGAAAATAAAATAAAAATATTTAAGTAGGAGATATTAGCGTAAACCGCATGATCTATGTAATTAAAAAGATATATGACGGAGTAGGCAAAAAACGCCACGTCTTATATGTCAAAGGAAAATGAATTCATTCCCATGTATAATTCATGTTTTTCTTAAAGTATTCATGTATCCATAATAGAATTTTATTTGTTAAGATACCATATAACGAAAAAATCATGCCGTTCATCTAACTATTTCGCCCCCCCAAAGCCAAAATCCTGGCTCCGCCCCTGAAGATGCGTATATGTTGTATTGTAAAAAAAAAAAATGATGTGTATATGTTGAACGAATATTTTCCAAGTTAATAATTCATCAAGTTTGACTTTCTAAATTTTAGAACAAGTCTTTTCATCTTAATTATTGCTCCACTTTGGTTTGAAGAACTTCTACCGTTCTACGCATGAAAAGGATGCACATCGAGATTCATTATTCTGTAAACATTAACTATAAAAAAAGAATTGAAGAAGATTAACGTACAATACGTGAAACCTAGAACTACTATATATGGAATATAATATGGTATGGATCGGATCGGATCGGAAGAAAGGACTACATTCATTATCAAGATCCATTGATATAAGAAAATTAACTATAAAAAACGGAAAAAGAAGGTTTGTATACGTAAAATCACCCAGAACAGAACAGCAAAAGATTAATAGCTAAATACCAAAATCATAAAATAATCAATTATCTCTTAGAAATGTTGCGAGAGAAAAAACTTGAAATGATACATTTGTTCAAAAAAAAATCATGAAATGTTTTTAATATCTTAAATTCCGAAAAAAAATAGTAATAAATATGAAAAGAATATGAATAAAGTATAAAAAAATTGTGGAAAGCTAAGCTAGTACAATGGATATAATTACGAAAATGTATTTGCATTAAAATACACACTTAATTAGCAGTTATAAGGCCGGTGCGTGATAATAGCATTACCCATCTTCACAGTAGCTTAGGTTAATTGATTGGTTAATTGATTGAACGCATGTCAAACTGTTGGAGATAATATATATGAATATTAAATGTTTATTCTCTCTATACCGCTTAAGCTTTTAAATGAGATGACAATTTAATATGATATCAGTGATCAGGCCGCAAGAGGTACTGAGTTCGAATCCCACCGCCACCCAATTGTCAAAAAATGCCACGTGCTTAAGCTTTTAGATGTGATGACAATTCAATACAAACATCAAAAGCATGTAGAAGAAGATGTAGTTCTTAATTAATCCTCTAGTTGCTGGTGGAAAATCTAGCTAGTAATGCAAACAATAATAAAGTACGCGACACTCTAAAATATATTAATTGATCATGCAATTACCTGGTCTAATACGTATATTCCCCATGCCATATATCTGTAAGAAGCGGATCCATCGTTTGTTAATCCAGGTAACATGTAGCATCTGACTAGTTGGAGCAGATTATATACAGCAGCGCTAGTATCGATCCACACTAGAAAACTACATAACAATGCAATTAACAGATTAATAAATAAATAAACAGATAACATACATACTCCTTAATAAACAAATAACTTTTCACATACTATAAACAATCCAAGTCTTTGAAGGTAGCTTTTCTGGAGATAATATGGTAGAGGACTTTGGTCTGGTGGTCAAATCCCACTAGACACACAGTTAGTACCAAGAAAACAATTGACACAATCCTCATAAGAGCTTCCATAATTTTCTTAACTAATATGTATATCTTGTAGAAACCAAATTTACAAATGAACAACTTTCAGCTAAAATGTTTTTATTTCCTGTAAATTAGAATGGTATATAATAGCTACACTACTACTGTCTCTATTACGTATCTTATAGGGCGTATGGCCGCCTGAGTTGTTGTATGAAAAGTACTGGCTGTGAAAGAGTACACGACATGAGGGTGCATTAATAATTTAATAGGACCGTGTTAAATAAATGATCATGGGCAATTTTTGCATATTCACTAGGGGAGTAGTTACTAATTAAAATGTTACGATTAATAATAGTGTAATCCAAGTGAATCAATCGTATACATTCGCACGTTCCATTAATATATTTACCGGGTCACTGACAAGTTATATGAAATTTTGAAATGTCTACTTTTGCATCCAAATTAAATGTGGGGAATATACATCTGCCATCATTTATTACGATCTAACAATTTCGTCTCTACCAGCTATCATTATTTGAATAATTCCAGATTATGTTCCGATAAAACAGCATAATGATACAGTATCATATCATTATATTGCCGCACTATTTAATTAATCTTGCATTTCAGCCCCTCCCTCTATAAATCTATAATTATGTTAAATCGGAAACAGCATATTGTTCTCATATACAACGAGGTGTGATTATATTCACCCGTCCAAATCTGAGTGAGGTTGAGTTTTTGCATGCACGAAAAAAGCTTTTTATTATATTCATTTTTATTGAACTATGTCCTTTGTTTTTAGAACTAGTAGCTTAAAATGGTGTTGCAAATTTTCATATATGTATATATATATATTCTGTTTTCTCGACTTTTAATTATAATTTTTTCAAAAAAATACTATAATTAGATTTGGAACTACACTAACAATGTTAAATATACCGATTCTATTTCTATTTTAAATACTATAATTAGATTTGGAACTACATTAATAATGTTAAATATAAAAGCGACCAATGTGCAACTTTTAAAACTAGATGCAATATTTGGCTATTTATTTATTACACGAGTAACTGATGATATTTCCCTAAAGCCACGACATTTTTATTTTTGTATGAATGGTGAGTACCCGCGCGGAGGTGATTAATTAATTAGCACATGCAAGAAATTAAACTAGGTAGCTTGAATAGAGCCCGGATCTCATTGATCTCACGTCATGATCCAGTATAATATGTATCTTGTAATAATTAATAAATAAGCCGGTCCCGGAGTTGTTGGATAGTTTAATGCACAATCCCTACTTGATGGAGATATAATTAATGGCTTCACCGCGTTGTACAAGGTTGATTTGGGTTCAATTCATGTGATCGAGTTTCTACTTTGTACCTAGCTGTTTCATACAATCTTATTTTTTTTATTCCTATTGGAATAAATTTGCCCATAATTGGCAAAGGAAAGGGATAGTAAGGACGAAGAAAAGAAAGTATCACAGGCATCATGCTTGACAGATATTTGCCAATATTGATCATCAAGCACTCCTTTTGACTTTCGTGCTCATGTCTTGTCTTGTGATAAGAAATATAGATAACTGAAACTGTATAAATTATTTAAAAAAGCCCGAAGTACTACAGCGTAATGGGTTCGGTATTGTTATGTCCACATGTTTTACCAATCAAATCAATTATTGGAATATAAAATATTTTGATTTTATTTTGTCCTGTATAAAATACCGTAAACTGTTACAAAAGGGCATTTTAAATGTCAAAATAATGCTAATCAAATAAAGATCGGACTAGCTTGATCCAGAACATCTATTACAAGATGACTAGGCAATATAAATAAAGTTATAAATCTTTATAGTATATCGAATTGCTGGGATTCAATCTAAAAAGTATCGAATCAGGTATGCTCGATACTGAGTATACTAAGTTGTCCAATATCGAATCGTGAGACTTCGATGAATGGTGTATCGAATTGAGATGTCTCGATGCAGGATTAGTTTGAGTTGCTAAGTATCGAATCTGAAAGGTTCGATCGAATGGGGTGTATCGAAAATAAGAGCTTCGATCGAGTGCTGAGTATCGAATTCAAAGAGTTCGATATTGAGTTGGTGAGTGGTGGTCTTGAAAACGTGCTGAGAATGTCAGGGGACGGGGTATTTATAACCCCCGTCCCACGGGCCCCAATAGTAGTTGAGGAAAGAGTATCGAATCGGGACGATTCGATTTATCTCTTAGATCAAATCTGGCGCATTCGATGCTCGTTCAACATCGAATTCCTCATGTTTGATGTACAATTTTAATGGACCTTCCTTCATGGGCTGGCCCAATATTTATATTGGGCCATTCCTAAAATACACCCATCATATAGTCCCCTCGGTATAGAATGTAGGGTCGATCAGAGAGCGGGTGCCAAACTATAAAATTCTACCTTTATTTTGCGCCTTCTGTTTACAAATTACAATATTTGATAATTTGAAAATTATGCCCCCGATCGGGAAACGAGATCTGAAAGACGTGGGTCCCAAGCATATTGTATTTGATCTATCGAGCCAGACCATAAACCATATTGAAAATCCCTCGTACGGATTTGCCGTTATATTTGTATCTGCTATGTAAAGATAATTAAATGTATATATATTTAATGCTTGTGTTATCGATCGAATGGGTTTCATTCGATTCTAGCTTCTATATCGAATGTCGTTGGTTCGATCTACATTTTGCCTTTTTTCGCACATTGATCGAATTTCCATCGTTCGATGCTGGAATGAATATCGAATTTGTGTGATTCGATGTTCGCTCTAGTGGGCCTAGTGGGCTTTTCCACTTCTATATAAAGGGGGGAGAGGCTTGAAAAGCTCATTCTTCACTCAGCAGAAACTGAGGCTCAAAAGTGAGCAACATCGAACGGGCACGGTTCGATACACCCTGCATCGAATGTGATTGATTCGATGCTGGTTGTATGGACAAAGATCATTCGATCTAATGCCCTAGAATTTTGTTTTTTGCTTTTTTTGCTAAAAATGCAGATTTTTGCCTCTAATTTATTTTAACATTGCTTCTTTTTGTAGGCAATTTCTTTCGCAATCGTTTGTTGATTTTCCAGCTATAATCAAGGTAAATTATTATTCGCTTACTTTGTGTGTCGTTATTTGCTTGCATAGTAAATGGTGTTTAAACATATCGCGCAGTTGTCGTAAGTGTCGAGTGTGACGTATTCGCGTAGTCAGCTTCTTTTTTTTTTCAGTTTGTGTCGATTAAGATGGTGAGTTTTGAATCAACGTCGGGGAGTGAGTCTAGTAACGGCTCAAGCTCCGGTTCAATCAACTCTGTGGTGGGCTCTGCAGGTGCTCATGCGGGTTCAAGCTTACCGTGAGGAGATGATAATGATCTAATCAATATCGATTCTATCGATTTGCTGAGGGATGATCATTTTGATGGTAATGATGACCAACCGTCCCCGCAAGTTGGGGAAGACGATTCCCAATGTTTTCTACTGCGGATAATCGTGCTCCCAGTGAAGCAGGAGAAGAAATTTAAGTCATCAATATGGAGATTGATGACTATGTGGAGGTCCAGGGTATGGCGTACAACGCTTATGTATCACGACTGCAGCATAGTCGCCATTTTTTGTGTTAAACGTACAACACTGGAAATAGATATAAGATAGTCATCCCTTACCCAGACGAGCGCATGGATACTCCCCCCCCCCCCCCCCTTCCCGGTCACCTCACAGTGTTTGTGGGTCAGTTGGCCAACGGGTTGCGATTTTCGATGCTAGTCAAGGTAAAACTGATTCTTAGGTCCATCGGGGTTATGCCGAGTCAGCTGACACCTAACTCGTTTGGCTACATTATTAGTTTCATCAACTTGATGAAGGCCTTAGGCGAGTCGCAAGGTCTCAATGAGTTTTGGGCTCTTTTCGAGGTTTGTAGGAGGAAAATAGGCTTTTATCACGTTAAAGCATTAAGAGACCACAAGTTTTTGAGTGGTGAGACCTCTAGTTATGGGAAGGACTGAAAAAGACGATACTTTTACATCGAAGAGATCTATGAGGGCGAATTTGATACGTATCACCGCGATTGGTTTGATGGTGTGAGAGTTGCAATACCACGGGGTGTGCGCCCTCCTTCATGGGATTACAATTTTATCTCGAACTTAGTTCGTGACCGCCAGTTTAATGTTAAAAGATTAGTTGAAAATCGTGTGTTGTCCTTAGCTGGGTTGACTCCAGTTCGTTATAACGGGAGATTTACTCTTGGTATAGATTCCGTGTCTTTAGTTGATTTTCTATTCTAGTTTCAACCTTATGATGTTACTAACGCTCGTTTATCTTTTTAGGCGAATTCATCATAAACCTTCACGTCTGGATAAGTCGAGCTCTAGTTGCTGAGAACGAAGGTTCTCAAACTACCGCTGCTCCCCTGGTACCACCCCTGGAGAAGAGGAAGAACAAGGGCACGAAGGCCGCAGTTAAGGCTTCCGCCTCTACCCAGGTTGACGCCTCGTCTGATCCTTTTGAGGATAGTATGGGCAAGAGCCATGCAAATACTCCTCCTCCCGCCGAATTTAGTCATGCGGGAGGTCTTGATGGTGCTGGCGCATATCAGAATGAGCACCGAACATGCTGAAGTTGTAGCTCGCGTCAAACGAAGGAAGGTTCTGCAGACCCATTCCCAAACCGGAGGCACCATCCCCCTTGTGCCGCACACGGGCGCTTCGGCAGTTTCTGGTGGTTTGGCCCCCAATGACGGGGCAAGTACTGAGGCGGGGCCAAGTCATAGTCTGCAGGCCCGCATTGCGGATTACGAGATTTTCGAGGAGGATGCGATCAACGCCCTGAAGGTTCTTCTTCTAAATATCGCAGTTCCTTATGCGGTTTTCGCTGAGGAAAGAAAGACGGTGGAGCGGAACGCACTTCACATGATCGGCGCGGTAATACTATATTCGTCGGATATAATATCTTATTTATGATTCATTATTGAACCATTTTTATGTCTTTCTTTTAGACTGGAGGGGTTGTGGATGCCATGATTGAGGGGTTGCAACGGGCTCACGAGGAAAAGCTGAGCGGGCAGGAGCGCTATAGGGCTGAATTCCCGGATAGTAATCCTAATGCTCTGAAAGTAGCATTGTAAGATAAGGAGAAAGCCATGCAGCAGGTGAGGGACTACGCCACTCGAGCTGCCAACGACAGGGATGCGGTGAAGCTCGTAGGAGAGACCGTTGATTGGCTCCAATTGCAAGTCGACAACCTATCATCCAGTAAGGGTGTGCTGGAGAAACGGATTGTTGAGCTTGAGAAGGAGCTTGCTGCCGAAAAAGAGAAGAGCATTGAGGCTGAGGAAGTCGGATACGCTCGCGGTATTAGCGAGGTAAAGGAATTTATACGACTTTAAGTAGGTATCTTTCTATTCTTCCTTGTTAATCTCGTTTTGTCACTCAAGCAGGTTCCTACTACGCAGCAGGGGGTGGAAATTGCCAAGGAGTTCCTCCGAAGCAACACCTTTCAAGAGATTAGCGCTTGGAGAGGGGCTCGGGATACTAGGAAAGCCCAAGTGCTTACCATCCAGAAAATCCATAGCACCAAATATCTCCGTGGTAGTTTTAATCCAGAGTGGTTGGACCTCTTGTTGAGGCCTAACAGAGAAATTCTTCCACCCCGACCGATGAGCTACCTGCTGCCGAGGACGAATTTGCGAGTTTGCTCGAGAGCGAGAACCTCATCTTTACGGGAATGTCTCCGCCTCCTCATATGCCTCTTGTTTATCCCTCTTTTGAGGATGAGGGTGGCGCCGAAACCTAAGGGCTTTGGTTTTAATTTTCTATTTTTATGAACAATTTTAATTTGTTTTGGCGCTGCGTCGCCCTTTTATGTTGAACAATTTGAATAGTTAAATTGTTGTCGTACTTTTCCCGTTGAATCATGCGCTACTATGCATGCTTGTTTGGCTCATATCCGTCGCCTTTTCTTTCAAATGCTATTGTCGCATTTTACATTTATGTTGACAATTCGAATGACATTCTGTATTTGTAGAGAGTCGTATATTTTTCCTTTAACCAACTACCTTGCTTGGTCATTATGTAATCCCCATTAATTTGTTGGATATACCATAGGCTTTTGTTTCTTTGGACATTCTTGCTTCTCTCGTGGTTGTATAGTTATCATCTGTCATTCTAGAAAAGATGTCTGCCCATCGTATCTTCTATTTTGGGATTGGCGGTTATCACTTGTCGCTTTGGGCAGAGTGTTCGTCCCATTTTTCATCTTTAGGGATTTGCGGTTATCACTTGTCACTTTGGACAGAGTGTCCATCCCTAATTCATCTCTTGGTACTTACGATTAGCACTTATCGCCTGGGACAAAGTATTTGTTTGCACTTCATATCTTGGGATTTATGATTAGCACTTGTCACTTGGGACAGAGTGTTCGTCCCATTTCATCTCTTGGGATTTACGATAAGCACTTGTCGCTTGGGACAGAGTGTTCGTCCAATTCCATCTCTTGGGATTTACGATTAACACTTGGGACTGAGTGTTCGTCCCATTCCATCTCTTGGGATTTATGATTATCGCTTATCACTTGGGACAGAGTGTTCGTCCCATCCTTCGTCGGGCCAAACCTTCTTTGGTCCTGCACTTTATCAATGTTATGCATTTCATTGCATAACAAGGTATTTCACATCTTGCATTTTCTAAGAAAGTAACATAACCTATAAATCAAAAGTGTCTCACGTGGAGACAGAATCATATTAAGAAAATAGGTTTGAGCTTGACTTCTAAGCCCGTTTTCCTATGTTCCCCGAGGCAGTCCTCTGGGCTCAAGTCTTCGGTGTCCCTGTTTTAGGTTAGTACATGTTTGCCCCTCATGCTTGTCAGGGCAGAGGGGACGAATAAATGGTTTCCAAAATATTCAAAAAATTAAAGACTTGCAAAAATTTGAGACAAGAGCGATTCAGGCAATCTGATCCCATTGGTCCCAATGAATCCATCACTTCTTGCTCATTTTATGGTCATAGTCCAAGCGATGCAACATAACATTTTCCATCTTTCTATATGATCTACGATGACTTCACCTGTTCCGGCAGGAGTTGGAAACTTTACCATCTGATGGTATGTAGATGGAAATGCCCGGAATGCATTCAGCGCTGGCCTTCCTAGAATGGCGTTGCATGGGAAATTCATGTCAATCACGGCATACTCTGCCAACAATGTTCTTCTTCGAGGCACAGTTCCCAATGAAGTGGGGAGTGAAACCATTTTGTGGGGCACTATCACTGGTCCTCCGAAACCGTGAAGCGAGGTTCGGACCGGTTGTAGTCTCTCATCATGCAGCCCCATTTTCTCTCAAGTTGACCTCATTAAAACATTCACGGAGCTTCCTTGATCCACCAACACTTTCGTCACGCCGAAGTTGGCTCTGTCAACCGTTATCACTAACAGAGAGATCAAATTTCCTATCTGTGGGGCTTTGGGGCTCAACTTGTGCATATCTGCGTTGAGTAGGTAATCTCTTCCTGCAGCATTTCCTCGATTCTCAGTAGGTCAGTGAAGCCTACAAAATGGTCTGACTCAACAAGCCTAGATATCTTCTTCATGTCGTGCGTGGAAACCGCCCTTACTGGGCCACTTGATATCATATTTATCATCGCCTTCCTCACGTAGCTATCTGCAATCCGAGGGTAGTCCAATACATATGGATGGTCGACTATTTTTTGCTTCTCCTTTCTAGGCAAGCGAGACATGTCCCTATATGCATTGTCCTCTTGTTCCTTCATCTTTCTGACAAACTCCACGAGTGTGTCGTCCTTTATCAATCGTTCGATCTCATCCTTGAAATCCTTGCAATCCTCGGTTTCATGTCTATTCTGCTTGTGGTACTTGCAGAAATGGGTTGAGTACTTGTTGTCTTGGAATCCCTCATCTGTCTTAGCTTCTTCAGCCACCTTTTCTTTTTAGATGCTAAACACTGTCATGATGCTAGCATTCAGGGGCGTAGATCGCCTCGACGATATGACTCTATACCTATTGTTCATGTTTTTGTTGCTGTTGCGGTTCTATCCTCCCTTCCTTTCTCTTTCTCTTTCGGCGGTGCGACAACGACTGCCTTGGTCGCCATCATCTCCTCACGGTGTAACCTGCTACGCTATCTTGTTTATCTCTTCAATACTTCTGGGGTTCAGCCTGAGAAAATCCTCGCTGAAGGCTGTGTTGTTGGTAGCTGGGGAAGAGTATACTCATGACCATTTCTCCATTGAGGCAGTCT
The DNA here is from genome assembly GCA_948329865.1 of Linaria vulgaris. Classification (NCBI taxonomy): domain Eukaryota; kingdom Viridiplantae; phylum Streptophyta; class Magnoliopsida; order Lamiales; family Plantaginaceae; genus Linaria; species Linaria vulgaris. The sequence goes on from OX415254.1 coordinate 91,769,917, forward strand.
ATCCTAGGAAATTATGCGTTGAAACGCCTCATAAAGTCCTTCAGACTTTTTTTGATGTCTTACTTGAGAGAGTATTGATGGGAATGGTCCAGAACCAGTCTTGCCTGACTTGAGAATTGATCCTCAAACATCTTTCTCAACTGTTTGTAAGTTTTGATTGACCCTGGAGCAATTCGAGTGAACCAGTCCATTGCTACCCCAACCAAGGTAGTGGCAAATATTATGTCATATACGTTCTCCTTGAGCCCGTACAAGGTCAGCTTGCTGTCCAAATGGAAGAGATAATTGTGGAAATTTGTCTTTCCATCGTAAGTTTTCAAATTGGGGATTTTCTCCCCGTGCCCGGGAATCTCTTCATTGATTTCATCACAAAATGAGGTGCTACGGAGAGCACTTCCCATGCGTTCCATCCGGCTTTCAACCACCGCTCTCTCCCTCTCAAGCCTTTCTAACTTCCTTGACCCCCCGTCATACTCCCTTCTAGAGCCGCGGCTTCCCCTGCGTCTTCTCTCATTAATGTCCTCTTGTCTTCTTGGTTTATCCTTTCGATTTTCCTCTCTTCTTCTTGCGTTGTGGTGCCTCTTTGCCTGTACCTCCATCAAGTTAGGTCCGCCTCTTCGGTCATCCATATGTGATTTTTCCTTGTTTCCTCCATCTGGACCTCTGGCCGCAGAACCCTGTTCTCTCAATGCCTCGACCCGACCCAACGGTGGCGGTGTTAGTATCGGCGGTGCGAGGGCCAAAGTCGCAGCCATAGAGGATTTGACCATTGCCATAATTTCGTCTCTCATATTGTTTGGGAGCGAAGCTGTGGTTGTTGTCGCCCCAGTCGTGCCCGCGTTCTGTGTAGGTACGCCTTCTCCTTGTAGTCCTGGTATCTCTCGCCTCACGGGCGTTAGTACCCCAGCGGGTAATGTTGATTGTCCCACAGCCTTCGGGACTATTTGACTTGCGATTGCTCGTTCAACTTCTGCATTTGTGCTTTCTACTGCTCTACTTCGCGATATGGTAAATGTGGTGTTCCCACAGACGACGCCAATATTTTGGTCTTATTTCGTCCAAGTTACAAAACATCGTAAGCTGTTACAAATGGGCCTTTTAAATGCCAAATTAATGTTAATCAAGTAAAAATTGGACTAGCTTGGTCCGGAACACATGTTACAAGCTGACTAGGCAATATAAGTAAAGTTAGAAATCTTGATAGTATATCGAATTGTTAGGATTCGATCTAAGGAGTATCGAATCAGGTATGCTCGATACTGGTATACTAGGTTGTCCAATATCGAATAATGAGACTTCGATGTATGGTGTATCGAATTGAGATGCCTCGATGTAGGATTAGTTTGAGTTGCTGAGTATCGAATTTGGAAGGTTCGATCGAATGGGGTGTATCGAATACAAGAGCTTCGATCGAGTGGTGAGTATCGAATCCAAAGAGTTTGATGCTGAGTGATGGTCTTGAGAATGTGCTCAGAATGTCAGGGGACGGGGTATTTATAGCCCCCGTCCCGCGGGCCCCAGTAGTAGTTGGAGAAGAAGTATCGAATTGGGACGATTCGATCTATCCGTTAGATCGAATCTGGCGCATTTGATGCGCGTTCAACATTGAATTCCTCATGTTCGATGTACAATTTTAATGGGCCTTCCTTCATGGGCCGGCCTAATATTTATATTGGATCATTCTTAAAGACCCTGTCAGAAAGATAATGACATCCCATGAACACAAAATTGCTTATCTAACTTTGAAGAAACAGATTATGAGATTAGGAGATAATAGATCTGGATGGAGTCTAAAATTCAGTTTAATGTATATGATCCAGGTTTTGTTTATTACAATCATGAACGTGTATTAGCATTTCAACTTATAAGTACGATCAAGAATTTGTAATACTCCACTAAACAAACCGTGACGATCCAGGTTTTGTTTATTACACTCATGAACGTGTATTAGCATTTCAACTTATAAGTACGATCAAGAATTTGTAATACTCCACTAAACAAACCGTAGTAGTTGACGAAGTTTAGTGGATTCGGTCCGCACACGTGGCATGGAAAATCAGCATACGCGTGGCTTGACCGGTCAACCTGCTTAAGTGGAACGACAGAGTTTGAAGCTCAAATCTGGCAATCATCCGATGGCTGAGATTTGAAGTGAAGAAATGATATGGGTCGCTGAATATTTTACCGTTTTAGGGATCTACAAAAGCACTGAAATAATTGTACCATTAGAGAGATTAGCTATAAGTACTGTACGAAAATGATGGAATAAAATAACGAAAAGTTGCTCCACTTATCTTCTTATTTACTTTTTCTGCAATCATGCACTTACTTTACTGCTTTTAGTCCTTTCTTTACTGCTTTTAGTCCCTTTTCAAATTCATAAAAATCTCCTAAAATATCCAAAACCTTACATTTGGTATCTCAGAGCCAGTTGTTCCTCAACAACAATGGCGAATGGGCCTACCCTTAAAGAGGTTTATGAAAATTAAAAAAAAAAACAGAAGCTCAATTTTTAGAGGAAATTGTAAGGAGAGAAGCTAGAACCCGTAGTGGATGAATGGAAAAGGAGACGATATAAATAATGGAACTTGCTCATGCATTATGAAGTTTGCATGGAATTAGTGATGATGTGTAACACTTCCCTCCATGTTAATGTATTTTCGTTTTATTAGGTTAAGTACCATTGTAATCTCAACTTGTTCTATTAATTCCAACTAAAAAAGGCCTTCATTTTTTAGCAAACTTATAACTGCACAAATATTTGCTGAATGGTCTGCATATCAATGGTACATGTATTAATGATATGCATATATACCATGGTTGGCAAATAAATTAGTAAAGATGTGTTCTTCGTTGTAGTACAACCTGGTTCTTCGTTGACAACAACAGCTAAAAGGCTTTGACTTCTCCATAACAAGGTTATTATGTAATGTGTCAAAATTAGCATATACACACCATTTAAAATTACCATATATTATACCACAAGAACCCCATAGCAATGGGGTTCACAAAATACAAACTCCTGGTTAATGATCAGAGTTATACCAGACACAACTAACATTATTAGAAATACAGAATATGTATGGTAGTCCAACATATGCTACATTTGGACAAACAAACTAGTTGAACACTAAAGTCACCTCAAAACAAGGAAAACGTGGTGCTCCAATGATATAGCGAACATCGTTGCCGAACACCGAAATCACTAAAAATACCAGTAACATAGACTGGTGAAGTGATAACGAATGTTATACGTCACCTACTATTACGTAATAATACAAACATAAACTTAGAGAACAAACATAAACCAAATACACTGCAGATAAATGTCGAAACTAGTTGAACGCGGGGAAAATGTGATGTGTAATTCAACTTAGTAAAGCGGTCCATTACTGTTGACGAGTATCCGTATGAAGCCAGGCAATTTTCGGGGGCCCATGCATTGGTCCTGTGACAGAGGCTGAAGAACCTTGAGAGCTTGTGTGGCTGTTGCTACGATGGACCACATCCTTCATGTTTCTTTCTTCGACAATATTCTTGCCTTTTTCGACAGCATCCCCAAACAACTTTCGTGGTGCCATTGGTGGTTTTCCAGGTTCCGACAAGCCATGTTGGACTGCATTAGGAACACTGGTGCACCCTTCACGCTTTACCCACTCCTTGTTGCCCTTTCCTATGACCTCCGACCAGAAGAACGGAGTCCCAATACTAGAGTGTGGTATAAACATTTGGCTTGAAATCTGTTCTTTATCAACAGGTCCTGAACGCGAGGGTTGCACAAGATTTTGTGGTGCATGCTCACTATTGTCCTCAACCACAATTGGTATTGTGATGCTGCCCTCCGGATTGATCCATGTTAGATTGATCGTCTCTACTAGATGACAAGGGGAAACAATAGCTGGGGTGCCAAATATTATGCACAACAAAGTCCATCTTGGTTCGCCTTACATCATATATGCCTCGCCTAACTTATATTTTTGCATGAAACAAAATTAACGTTCTATAAATTACCAAAAATGACAATTACGTCGTACAACACTAAATTTTTTCAAGGTTACACACAATTAGCTCGATATAAGCAAGGAGGATTATAGTCTTTACCAACAGAACATAGTCCCATACAAAGTCTTCAAATGTGTGGACAACGTTGTTGAACTCATCGCAGTAAACAACAGTTAGGTAGGTAATGAAGTGGAAGACGGTATGGCGGTGTTGAAGTTTCTTGAACCGATTCATGCACTCACGATTGGTGAAAGACTTGTTAAACACCGCGTTAACCTGGTTTTGTGAAGTTCGCACTGAGATTGTGTCTCTCGTGGTTAGCGCTCGACCCAACCTGTTGCGCTCGATGACTAAGTAGTCTATGAACATCGTGTCAATGGCATAAGTCCATTCAGGAGTACAGAAGAAAAAGTCTTGGGGTCTTGGGATCAAATGGGCATTATGGAGGTTTGCCATTCCGTTTTTTTGAATTACACCTTGATTATGGTTTGGTTTAAGAGCATAGAGATGCCAAGTTAACTACAAAGGGTTCAGTATTTGTAGAGTTGTAAGTTGTAATTGGTTTTATGGTAGCAAACGAGGATAGTAGCTAATCAAGTTGTCAACCTCATCAGTAGATGTAAAACTTTATATTTCAAAGATTTTCTGTATATTTTCTGCCATAAAATCTTGTTAAACCCTGTGTAATGAATAAAGCAAATCCAATTTTCAATCATGTAATGATGTACTGTTCTGTCAAAAAACCTGGTTAATCCATTTTTTTGTGCAGGCGGTTGGTGGCTTATTAACACAATTTATCTTAAATGGTTGTTGAATAGTGTATTTGAGTGATGCAGTCAGGTGCCTATATTATTGTTTGTCTATTATATGTGTGTAGGACTAATGTATTTAGCAACAAGGACATTTATTTAGAATTTAAATACTGATTCTCCTTGCAAGGAAAAAATTATAATTTTAAAAGGTGTGCCAAATAATGAGTGAAAAGTAATATTAAATGATATATAACCTCATTGTCCCAACCTTTATTGAATTTATTTCTGGAAAAACATGATACTGGCATTTTGAGAAGCCTAATGGCAGAAGGTTATATATGATTTTTATGGCACATGACTGCTCTTCTTCATACACGCTTAAACTCAGCACATTATATACCCACACATTGATGGTTTTTTGTATATACCTACCTATTCATGATTGTTATGTGGCTGGATGTGTATATTACATGTTTTTACCAAAAGATATGAAGTCAGCTATTGGTTTCAGTTACTCAACTACTAGTTTCACTTGCATTTCAAAGAATGAACGGCATGTTTTTGGTTTGCACAATAGAATACATTTGAGCATTAGGTGTGATTGGTGGATGCTCGATTCATATCAGCAGGAAATTAATGATGTTATGGCTCACCATCATGTTGGTGTTTTCACATGCTTGAATAAAAATTGAGCCAAGCATGAGCGATGTTATTTCACTTGCTAAATTCAGTGGCGCTTCAATCGGAAGTTCCAAAATGATATGCTATTGAATTTCCTTTTGACAGAAGGTTATGTCGATGTTCGTATTTTGACATGCAAACCGTAAACATTGATATAACATTATTTCTTGACACATATGTATCTTGTGTTATATACATTCAGGTATTATATCATTATATATGTATATTACGTGATAATTCCTACTCAATGAAGTCATAACGAGTTGGTTTCACGTTCTGAATGACTGTTCTAATTGAGGTTTTGGATTCTGCAACCAAATTAAAGAGTACCGTGCCAATATTGCTGGTATATTGATATCAGTAAAGTAGAGAAGCATGCTGTTGTTTTTTTAAAAAAGTTGAGTCCTACATTCCTACTGCACCTTTTTTTACAAATAACCAGATTTCGAGGATTTGATTCATCTGACTTTGGTTTTTTTTTTGTCATATTGAATAAGATTTAGCTTAAGTCATTTATATATGCAGCAGAATTCATGTTTTCATTAGTTAAGTTAAATGACAACCACTTACACAACTGAAAACAGAAGGTTTTGCACTCTAAATACATAAGGACACCTGAAGGAGTCTTACATTTCAAAAATGGTGGAAAAGGAAATGTACGACATTCAAATTACTATGGTCCTCTAGAGGAACCACGACAAAGACAACACGCCAACAAACTACTAATGAGGTATACCCTCTCATATAAGCATGATTAAACATAGGCAAGGCAAAGTAAATAAAAAGATCAGACAGAGTGACCTTTGTCTGACCCGACCAGTACATTAAAAGAACAATGAGCTACAATAATATAATATAAAGGCTTTCAGGACAAGACTTCTCCAAGAACACCACCCATAATGCTTGTTATTGTTGATTGAAGCTTAACATACAAAGGTTGTTGGGTGAACCTCATCATCTGTGAAAGTGCAGGTATTCGGTCAATGTTAGTTTAACATTGAAAGTGCAGGTATTCTGTCAATGTTAGTTTAACATTGAGAAGTCAATGTTAGAATAACATTGTTGGAGCAGAATCCGATTTACAATCTTGATTATATTCTTTATCATTGTTTTGCCTTATTCACTTAACTAACTGAGTTCCACAGTTGTAATTGTCTTTGATTATTATTCAGGAAACAAACTTGTCATAGGTTGGACGCTCAAGTTTCCAAGAAGGAAATTTTCCTTAATTACGCAAACCACTCTACAAGGGAAGTTGAGTTCGAGTGGAACTAGGAATGCTTTCCAAGATCAGTCCTGATTTGAAGAAGGAGTCTTTCCCTAGTTAGATCACTAACGAAGGAACTATTATTCAAGAAGGACTGCGAGAACAAAGAAGAAGAGTTCAAGAAGGAAACTAGGAGAATTACCAACCGTGTACAACACACCTTGAAGTCGAAGTCCAAGAACCTATATATAGGTGTGAAGTACATCAAGACAAACACGAGACAAGAGCCAATCAATCCGAGAGATTAATTTACAGTTGTTGAGTGTTGTCTTGCTTTAGCAAAGTTTGTGAATTGTTAGAATAGATCTAAGAGTGAGGAGTTGTTAGAGATAGTCGAAGCAATTCTTGTGTGCTTTGCTTAGTTCAATCAATTTAAGAGTGAGGAGCTTGAGAATTGAGAGAACGACCTTTGTTAAAACCTTTACGAGTTATTTTGCCAAAGGCTCGGAAGTTAATATAATTCTATATTCACTTCTTAAACTTGGTGTTTGTTTATTCCGCTGCACTATTATTCTGGTCTGTTGTTAAAGTAACAACGCTGAGTTAACAACGTACAGATCTGCTGTTAACTCTCCAGTGTTAAGCTAACAACAACAACGTATCAACCCGATCCCCAATTTCAATCTAGGAAGGTACTGTTACCAACATCGTCGTGCAGGTTGGTAACAGAGTCCCTTGAGGCTACAAATGTAGTGTTATTGCCGCCATCATTGTTTGCATTAGTAGTGGTGTTCTCGGCAACCAACATCACCAGTTCTTCTGCATTCCTAGATAGGGATAGAGGTTGCTCCACAACAGTCCCTCCAATGTTAGTATTTCCCTCCACTCTTGCTTCATTATTTACACCTTCTTCAATGAGTCCCCACTCAATGAAAGGTTGCTCTCTCAAATCGGACCAAAACGAGTTAGTTGGACTATGCAGCTCATTCTCAAATACTTGGTTGATAGCAGATACGGGAATTGCAGGTACAACAGATGGTTCTTCATCTCCGCTCTCCTCGTTTTGAAGCGGTTCCAAGACACGATCAGGAGAATGGTGCTCTCGATAACCAAATAGGATGCACAAGTTGTTCCATGCGGGTTCTCCACCAATCATATAAGCCTCGCTAAATGGATATTTCTGTACAAACGCAAACCATAATAGTTATAAAGACGTAGTGCCATGTGAGTTAAATTAATGACAGTACTCAACACCTACCAAATAACAATAGTCCCAAACATATTCCTCAAAAGGCACTATCACGTTGTTTTCCCTATCATAGATTACTGCAGTTAGAGAAATGATGAAGTTAAATATGTTGTGTCGCGTAACTAGTTTTCGAAAGCACGTGATGCACTACCGAACAGTGTATTCCTTATTGAAGGTTGCATTGATTTTGTTACATGCACAACGGATAGCACCTATCTCGTTACAAGTCAGGTTACGACGTAGGAGAAGAGCATCCTCTACAAGACTTTCGATGAAGGTTGTGTCGATAGCATACGTCCAAGCCAGGTTGTAGAGCAGACGAGCTTGGGGTCGAGGATTAGTTGGGGCTGCACTATGTGGAGACATAGTGAGAAGGTGACACTGATTGTTTTCTCAAATGGAAGTTGGTTGTAATTCTTATCAGCATGAAGAGCTTAGTGTGTTATATTATTGTAAATGGTTCCATTTATAAGTACAAGTTGTTGATAAGGCCTCTGATGATTTAAGCATATCTCATAAGAGATTTTTTTTTCAATGGATGAATGATTTGACCCATTACTGAGCCTTATTGGCAGGAAAATAGAATGGTTAAGTTAAATCTTTGATTTATTAAAAAGCTTACTTTGGATATTGTTGTAAGGCTGTGTAAAGATTTTGTGGCTTTTTATGTTACTATTGAATAAGTGTACACCATCAATGAGCTCAATTTATTCTTCATATTCTAGTTTAATGCACCAACCAGCTGCAACACCTACCAATTACTATTGAAACCAATTAAACCTGGCAAATTTCAGCTGAATAGATAAAAGACTATAACTATTATAATCACCAAAAAATGTGTTACATTACTACTTGTTCAAAAACCTGTTGCACCACTATTCACAAAAATGTCATCGGCCATGCACAAAGCATCCAAGATTATACAAAGCACCATTATACCAAAGCTGAGTACAAAATAAAAACTTTTGCCTTTAAAGAACATCCAGTGAAAACATATTTTGATTCATGAAAATTAAACAAGATAGAACACTGCATTTGGCGTGCACAATAGAATTGCCAACAAACTACACTTGTTCCATGGTATTTCCTAGATTACTCGATCAAACTAGGCTAACCAACCCCTAACAAGTAATCCCACTACGAAGAAACCTGCTACAGCTAAAGCAAACTTGCACACCATAACATTGTGTTTGGAACGCACTGCTGCATTAAAGGCATCCTTGTAATGGCTTGTTAATTCGCCATCTTCCCAAGTGCGATACTCGCAACGAAAACCCTGTAGTTTCAATGATAATTAATTAACCAAGAAAAAATGTTTTTCTGCAAAAGAGGAACTATTGTATATATAAACGGCATTATAAGAGATATATCAATAATGAATCATGCAACGGTACTTGCCCGATCATTGGAACACCTCCAAAATCGGCGGCCCGGATTCTCTGGAGACCAACTTGTGCGCATTATAGCTGCACTGCCACAACTGCAACTAGCAATACGGTTCACCCCGGATCGCATTGCTCGATAATGAGGCATGGTGAAAGTGGTTGTCTCAACCCAACTCTCATCAGGAACAATGTTTTCACTGGCCATTTGAATGATTTTGGTTGTGCAGTGTTACTACTATAATAAGTAACAGGGTAACTGAAACTTGAACTTATATAATTTTGATATTTTCAAGTAATGGGCACCACCCTTTATTAGCTGTGGGAGGAAAGTATGGCAGGTAGATAAGGAGCATTAAATGGGTACAAAGATCATTACAAGTAACCTTTCTCTGTGGGTTAATTTTGACAAAACTTTTGCACCAATAGTTGAGTTAAACTTATTTAGATTATTATCATTTTACAGGTTAAATACAGGAAACAGGCCCATGACTAAGTGAGGGAAGATATATTAATAGCAATACTAACATAAGATCGAACGACTCATACATAACTGCACTTCAAACAAAGTGCATAGAACGAAAAATATTCAAAACGATAATAACATGAACCAGCTATACAATGCGGTCACAAATATGGGATATTATAGACTTATCACTGGAATCTTATACTCCAATTAAACGCTCATGTAAACCATGTTGTAGATTTCACAGTACTGCGTGGCATTCTCATATTCAAATGGGGTAAGTTTAGGTTGAAGATGAAGTTGTGTGATATCAATCATATCCACACGGGATGTAGGATGCAGCACCCTTGGGGTATTACATAATTCGCATGGGTGGTTAAGCAAAAATTAGAGTTGATCCCACATTGGTTCACCCTCATGAAAATAATGCTCACATTGCGGATTTATCTACAGTTAAATTATATGTTCCATAAAAGCTTAATCATGTTCATAGTTTCACAATTTCCAATCATATGAACCTACGTGTCGATGGAACGTAAAGGTAAATACCCTATATATAGAGTCTAAACCCTTACAATACATTTATGGAAGATATGAAGCATAATAAACTTACACGCATCTGAATTTTAGTGGCCATACGCATTAGATTACTAGCCTCGTCGTGATAAACACCTGGCAAACCAACGACAAAACCAATGAGGGAATGGCGATATTGCAGTTCACTAAACCTTGTCCATAAGTAGAAAGAATTGTAACTATCGTTATTAAACCTATATGCAAAGATACGCGCAATAACGTTTAACACACGTTCGACAACTATTGTACTGTTAAGAGGCACAAATGTACGAGCAAATTTAAGATCTTCGACAAAGTGAAATTCGTGTATGTCACGCCACGGAATCTCACCCCCACCTCTATTCATGCCAATAATTCTATACAGATTTAATTTCAGAACCAATTTTCCATGAAGGATGAAGCTTTTCAAGTATGGATAATACATTTCTCCAGCATGAAACGTATTTATAGTACATTTTTGAGATGTCTGGGCTATCATTTCATTATAATTAATTTGTATGGACAATAATTGTGTACTTGCATGGTCCACTCATTGTCATGTGTGTACCTTTGTTGACTGTGTCCTCATGCAAGCTCTAACAATGAACAAAACACCCATGTCTAAGTAGGGACACAGTCACATGTTGGATTCATGTGAATTCTTTTTGGGGGTACTTGCAGGTAACTTATAAAAACCCTTTTATAGAGACTACAATGCTGATTTAACAACACAATGCCCCTCCATTTTATTTTCAAAGACTAGATATAGCTATAACAAGTCACGGGTTATAAAGAGGTTAACAGGGCAACTTCCTCTCAGCTGGCCCTGCTCCCATTTGGAATTTGGAATCTGACCATCACCATAAAATCTTTCTTATTGACATACAATTTAAGCGTAACCACCACGACCTTATACATGTACTACTATGGTTGTTATTTATGACATATACGATAATTTTGATCATTTGATAGTAATCAAAGCAAATGCCATGGTTGATTATCGTTGCCAGATTACGATCCATTTTGCGCAGTCCAAATGAAGCGGCCATATCTTCTACTAAACAAAAATGAAATGCCCTCTGGTTTGTCTAATTAGATAGTAGACATATATAGATGTTTCTACTAACAACAATAGATAGTGGACTTCAACAACAAACATGATATATAGTACATGTCACACGTAACAATAACAATTTCGAATAAAAACATAATTCATAGTGCCAAACATTCCAACAGTTTACGATGAGTACAGCCGCACCAACAGACTTGGATGCAACACATAACTAATGCTGCTGTAAACAAGAAAATATCAAAATAGGTGAAATGGAGTACCCTATTTTCACACAGCAATACAACAGCCACGTGTTTTTAATTAATCAAAAATATAAACATACATAAGTTACTACCTCGCTTAATGGATTATACGACAAAGGTGCACTGTTTGTTGGACCTTTCTACATCGACCAACATTATTCGTACTCAAAATGAGAAGTGGCACCTCGTACGAAGAGTAGGGCCACTTCTGCAGAAGACCTACTTACTAGCAGTACCCATGTTAAGTTGGTTGTTGATGATCATGGTAACGTACGCATCACATACTCTCTTGTCCATTGATAAAAATACCTCAGTGTTTTCTTTGTTGCCGACAATTTTGTGTGCTACTGCAATCATAAGTTAAATCGGCTCTATTCCTATTGCTAAAACGAGGTCAAACACCATCTTTGTTTGGCTTGGTGGCTGCACAGCTGGGGCGGGTGGGACAGCCATTTTCACCACCTTCGTTGCGACCTCATCCCAATTAGTGTTTGTCTTCTCAACCAGTGAACTAAATATACCTACAAGCTGCTCCGCAATAGCGTGATTTGGACCAACTCTCCTCCGCTTAGGGCCATTCTCAATCACCTGCTCTTCATTATTGTTCACAGTATTACCGCCGTGGAAGGCAGAGGTCGTGTCTTCAAACTCGTTGTAATCAGGGCCAATGTTATCCTTGTGATTGGATTCGCGGCACAAACTTTGAGCAGTTGTTCCCTTTACCTTGGCTCCATTCATAACATGTACATCGTAAACCTTCTCAATGATGTCGTGTGGCTCAAAGTCCAGAATTGCATCCTCAATCTCTACTGCACCCTTATCGTTGGACATATCATTCCCAAATATGATTTTCTAGTCCTCATAGTAAGGGAAAGTTTTCATCTTATAGGACTCCACCTCCCAGTACACCTGCATTAGTTGATTCAGACAACGAAAAGCAAAAATTAATAGACGGAGGTGGTGAACAGGTGTGAATGGAACAAATATCAGTAGATGATAACAGGATAGATTGTAAAACCGCATTCACAAGATAATTTGTAATCATTCTAAAAACATATGGAGCAGCAACACTCTTGTGCCAGGATCGTCATCATATTAATCAATAAATAGCAAAAGGAAATGGCAGAAAGTCAGATTATAATTTCTAGTGTAAAGAAAGGTAGATTGTTGTATCAAACCACTTCACCACTTAAAAAAAAGGCTAGCAGAAATTCATGATAATTCGCACTGAAATGCCCAACATAGGTTTATAAATTTGGTTGTAAAAGTGGTACTTGCCTTAACATAATCTGCTCACACATCGGTAGAAGGGACCTCAATCATGCAAGGTGTAGGGTCAAAGTTGAATCCAGAAGTGCCGCAAATGGAAGAAATCAGAGAATTTGTCTTCTTCCAAACAGTGAGCTTGGAGCTAATGTTCTTTTGCGTTAGACCACAGTCGGGGAACTTCCCAATCATATCGCTCTCCAACTTAACTAGATACCCATGCCTAAAGGAATTGTCACACCTCCAACCATTGACAACCAGGTCCTTCAAGAAATCAATGAAAGCCAGTTCCTCTGGCTTGCTCCATACACGGCATGAAGTTCCAGGCTTCTTGTATGGCTTAGGTTGAAACTTATTTGTCGACTGTGGAGCAGACATCTGTAACCAAATACTGCAAAGCAATCACTAGATGTAAATCACAAAATAGAAGCTCGTTGTGCTTGCACAATTAAGGTGGACATTCACAGGTCGTAGAACATACAAATTATAATTTCCAACACAACAAATACAATTGTTGCAGGTTTTATAAATGTTATAGTCTTAAAAAGAACAATTGTTGAACAATTTCAGTGACAAACACTAGAAATAAACATATGCATAGTAATCTTAATCCATGCAGCCAACATGTAACAATGATTTGGACACACATTTTTTAACAAACAACGTTTACGTTAATGAATTGACAAGGTTAGCTACCTTTTAATCTCATTACCAAACTGAAGTAGATAAAAGTCAGTTATGGAAATAAACTTAATATTCTAATTCCACTTAGCAAACATATAACAAAGATATTAAATAAGAAAAGTGGGAGTCAAATCTAAACCTTAAACTATTACATTAATCAATCCAGAAGGTTTGCTCCCTCGAAATCTCATTAACAAAAGTAGGTAAAGAAAGAAACATGGCTTCATCATATTTTTTTTTTAAAAAAACAGTCTCCAATGGCGATTTCTCCACGCAGTATACATATACATCGTCATTTGGTCTCTGAAATTAGTCCACTCAGGGGATGGGGCTACCACGTCAACATAACCGGGATGATGGCCTTCTTCTCTTGGAGATTGGGGATAGACTTCGTCCAAATGAGCACTAACCATTTCACGCCGAATGAAATTGTGTAGTAGGACACAAGCAATGATAATCTGATTGTGTGTTTTTATAAGAGATTAAAAGTTTTTCCTTAAAATTGTCCAACGACCCTTCAACGCTCCAAGGCACACTCAATTGAGTTTCGTGCTCGTGAATGCTTCATATTGGAGTATTCTTGATAGTTTTGAGGCGCTCTACTACCAGATTCCCACACTCTAAGGTGATAATGAACCCCCGGTATGGAACTAAGAACCCTTTACCATTCGTGTATCCTCCGTTGACCAAATAATAACAACCTGCAGTTGGTATCCCTACATTAGTAAATGACAGAACCTAACTTGGGAATCCAGTACAATGATGATGGATTTAAGGGGATGTATTTGTATATGAAAATCGTACAAGTTGGGATCTTAAGGTCGTTTGGCCAATTTATAGCATCTTTAAGCACGCGATTATCGGCAGCGGAACCCTCACAGCCCTGTAACGTGTACACAAACCTCTCATGCCTATCACACACGCCTAATACATTTTTTGCCAAAGTACCCTTCCTCGTTCGGTACCTATGCTTGTTTCCCATGGGCATCCGAACCTGCATGTATGTGTCATCTAGTGCCCCAAGGCACCCCTAAGATAACACATGACACATGACATATAACACATAACACAATATTCATACCTGAAGTAAATAATTAGACGAGGTCGAGAGTCGAGGTGAGGAAGTAGATACAATACCTGGAATAACATCTAAGTAGGGTCAAGGTCATCCGGACCTATCAGCTCTGATTTTTCTAAGAGAATAATATGTCAACTAAGCAACGCTAATAAGACACGGCGAAACAAGCGACTAACTATTTCCCCGGATCGTACAAACTGGATGCCTATTAGACGATTTTTTGTGTGATGAGCAAGGACATGCAAGAACATCGTGACTTGGCCTAAAATTCCAAAATACATAGACTCTTGGAGCCCACCGTAATCATGCAACAAAACGCATAACTTCAAAAAGCAGTCTCTATCCATCCTAACGCTGTTTTTCAAAGTGGGATCACCCGTGTTTATAATTTTATCCAATTCCGTAATTTGAAACGGAATTCGGCGTATAATATTGTATGTAATACCACGTTTACGCGGCTGACGACCAAACAAACCGCACTCAAGCTCTAATATTAGAACAACTACTAGTGCAATGAGTGAAACATTATACATGTGTTGCTGCATTAGCATAAGAATCTGCAACCTCAGAATGGGATCCATCACAAAACTTGTGGCAACTATAATAATTACAACCTAACCGTTATGAGAAGAGGCAAAATCAAACACTAATGCAAAACAAATAGCAACCGACAACATCAATAACCACAATAAGTACAACTTCAAATGACCATCATACAAAACATCAATTTCGTGCAATATCACCATACTAGCAGAACTCAACAACAACCAATATGAACACAACACAACAACATGTAATTTGGACATATGAAACGTGTAACTTGGGGACTGTCGAATCTAGACTCCAAAGACCATGACTTACGTTATTTGCCAAACTTGCATTTAACCCGATTTACGAAAAGAGCCAGAGCAAAAGAGGACAACAAACAAACCTTAACGCGCAAGGTACAAGGAGAACGGTTTGAATGCAGCTAACAATGACCTATAAATAAAAACGCAAAACGTTAGAAAGAGAGGATTCGCTGATTTTGAACATATTTTGGCTCAGAGAAAAGATAAAAAGAAATTCACTGTAGCGAACCCTAGCTTTCGATGCGGCTGAGATTTGTGAAGAGAGGAGAGAGAGTGTGTGGAGGTTTGTTGTGGTGGAGAACACCTCTACCAGTCTTGTCTGCAACAGAGTTTAGGCGGGAGTGGATATCAGGGACAAAGAAGTCATTTGAAGGTGCCCATAAAATGCATGATAAATAATCCATGGGGTGAAGGTGAGATTTCTAATCTTGCCAATAATGCCAAATAGCCTAGTTATTACGGGTGCCCGTCATTTTCCGTAGTGCTATCCAAACGCAAGATTACCCAAGATTATTAATTTTATCTTGGTTATTTGGAGCAAGCAAACGTGCCCGTAGTGATTACATAATTGAGGATAGTTTTTTTTTCCCAAATTTTAGGTGTGGACAAAACTTTTTTTTTAAAAAAAAAAAATAGCTTCGAGAATCCACATAACTAAAGGGTAGGATGCAATTTTAACATGATGTGAATTGTATTGATGACAACATAGAAGACCAGAATTGCATGACTTTTCATTAGATGACTAAAATTAACCCTCGAGCACGAGTAGTTCTGAATTTGATGAATAAGAAAGCCCAAAATATCATGAGCTTTACCTTTGGGCTCAACACTTATTTAGCCAAGCCCAACGTAAATAATATTAGCTTTTTTTTATTTATGAATGTAAAACATGTTAGTTGTTTAGTAGGTATTTTGCTATATTATCTAATATTTAGGAAAAACAACTTACTCTCCTATATGATAGCATTTTGCATCTTGATTATAATTAGAACCAAAAATGGGGATCGACTTCTACCACAAATTATAATTTTGATCAAATACACTGTACAGACATCATAAATAGTTGAAGGTAACTGATCTTATAACAAATTAAGAAATCTTGTTATTGGCATTTAGAAAAACATTCCTTCTCCGGAGTCGATTCCTTGTACTTGGGTATATAGTACGGTCCAAATCCAAGGAATCGAAAGTCTAGGGACATTATTAAGGAAATCTAAAGTTAGAGCATTTAGCTCCCCCAATATTTCTCCAATTGACCATATCGAATCTTCCCCCCTTATTGAAAGGTTCAAAGCATCCAATCAAGAATTTAGACTATAAATATCGCTTTAAAAAAAAGGTTTCATTTTACTAAGCTAACTTAAATATTTTTGTCCAAATTATAGACCCAAGCTCTATAGGTAAAAGACGGCTGCACACATGGAAGAGAAAGGGGAGGAGGAGATTAACCATAGCAAAGGCAGAAGAAAAATCGAAATCAAGAAAATAGACGTAGAGAGCAAGCGACAAGTCACGTTTTCTAAACGTCGTGCCGGACTATTTAAGAAAGCTAGCGAGATATCAATATTGTGCGGTGTTCAAGCTGCGGTGATCGTCGTCTCTCCTAAAGAAAGGGTTTTCACTTCTGGTCATCCAAATGTCGATACTGTAGTCAATCAATTCGTAAAGTATTATGGAGATGATAAAGAAGAGATGGATTTTAACAACATGAAGAAATGTTTGGAAGAGATCAAGATTTTGGAGGAGAAAAGGCGTTCAGAGGAGGTTAAATTAGTTGGTCATGAAAAGAGAAAAGATTCTTTTTGGTGGAGTAAAGATGTTGATAGAATGGGGCTAGAAGAGCTTGAAAACTTTGTGGAGGCACTGGAAGAACTGAAGGAGAACGTAAAGAAGAAAATTGGCAACGGTGGCTAGCTAAGTTCTCAATATTATATAGTGCACGGCTGATCAAGAGATGGTGTGAACTGTGAAGACATGAACAGCATATATAGAACTATTTATTTGTGTTGATGATTTGATTAGTATTGTTCTTTTTTTTTTTTTTTTTACCAATGTGTTATAGCGATAATAGTAATAAAATCGGGATATATATTTGATATTTCTTTTCTTTGTTATCTAATTCATTACATTCATTCAAAGATCAAACTCATGTACAGTGATCTTAATCATTACGACTCGCGCCTCAAAAGACATACCAAAGTTTGAAGTGTACTACAGTACAATATAAACCTCCTCAATACATGACATAACCATATTTTATTTCATATATAGTCACTTATAATGTACAACAGGGAGAAAAAACATACATAAGTTAATACAAAATACTAGAATATATTCGTTTTTTTATTTACATCACAAAAACATTACTTTAAGAATATCTTAAACACTGCATTCTGGAGGAAAGCCCTGAGGGAAGCGTTTTGTATCAGTGCAATAGTTATAGATCATATAATTCTTTTGAACCCATTTCATCTTATGTTCACTAGTGGGATCCATTTTCTGCGACAGCCACGGGTTCGAATCGGGTTGTTCTGACCCGCAAGGGATTGGGCCTCCAGTACTGGCAATACAAGCATTGGCACTGAAGTTTCTATAAGAAGCAGTGAATGGGGCCTGAGTCCAATCAGTTTTTATGAGCCCACCTCTTGTGGCCCATTGGTCAGCATTCCAGATACTTGAGTAGAGCTTCATTGGCTGACTTTTGGGAAATGGAACACCTATTTTTTCCATATTCTTGAACTCCCTTAGAGGTGTATTGTCCACCGAGAATCTATAAAACAAATGAAATCGAATAAAAGTCTAAGTGATTTTATTCCCGAAGAACCTTATTAGTTATTAGAAATTAGAAAATGCCCGAATAAAATTCCCTAACAATACATTGTTAGGGTGGCGCTAGGACTATGAAATGTTGTTGTGACAGTGCAGCAAATTCGATTATTAGTTTTCTGAAAATGAATATTGAAAGTTAAATCTCGTTGATTGCATCATGTCATCAATATTGTGTCATCAATATTGTGGCTGTATACTTGTATGTAATAATATTTTACCCATGTAATGATATGTTAGAACCGAAATTACTTCTAGTCAAAAATCATGCACCAAAACACACTTATAAGTAATAATTTTATCTTTTTTTTTTGTACTTATTAAGGGAGACAAACAAAATATTGAAAATTTTGCTACTTACACAACAGTTTGTGGATTCCAAAGAACAGAATACGTGTGAAAATCATCGGTCGGATCAAACCACAAGTGAAATTGTTGCTCCCTCTCTCCATGCCCTTGTGTGTACACATTAGTATGAACAGTGTACGGCTCCCCACTTATATTCCCCAAGAACTCAAAATCTATCTCATCATGATTCGAACCTTCCGATGACAACTACATATAATTATTAACAACATAAGACATTATTAGTCAAAGGTTAAAACAAAATAGTACAACAAGATTTTAAATAAATTTTATTAATTTAAATAAAACATACATAATAAGCAGTGACGGTTCCAGCTGAGTTCCCGGGCACAAGCTTCAGCTGCATATCAATCTTACCAAACAAATACTGTTTCTTGGATTGAAAACCCGACCCGGTATAGTTATCAAGAGACAGGGTCAGAAGCTCCCCATTGTTGACTATTTTGCCCCTCCCCTCACCCCAACTTATATCAAAATCTTCGAAATAGTTACTACTAGAAATACCAATTGAATTAATTAACAACACTGCAAACACCAAAACAAGCACCTTTCTTGTGTACAAAACAAAAGCCATTTCTTTTTTCTGATCCTCCGTTTCCTCTGTTTTTTAAGTAGTGATGCAAAATATTGCAACTTTAACTATATATACACTATAGTGGAGTGGGAGTGCTTTAGAATATGGTAGATTGATACAAATGAGACAAAATATGATGGGGTTTTTGATTTTTTCTAAAGATGACATGTGGAGTTTAGTGAATTAGTAGTAATAGAAGCAGAGTCCAGAACAGCTAGCAATGGGAATGAATAGATAAGCATGCATGACATATGGTAAAAAAATTATAAAAAAAAAACCTATAATAGTCATACATACATTTAGTGTAATTGTTTTACGTTCAGTGTATTGTGATTTGATGAGCATTGGGGCTCACCATTGATGGGTTTAAAGCTATGAACGTGATCAGCTTAGCTGTTGCTTGATGGACAAGAGTAAAGAAAGTAAGAGGTGGCCTCGAATTTTGGAAAGTATGTTATCCATTAAATTGTTTATACTCCAACTCAGGTGGCAATGAGTTCAGGCAAAAATTATACGTGTCCGATGATCATGCTTGTGAGCTGCAGTGAACAAAAGTATTTTTTATTCTTTTGATTGGTCAATGGAGTCATTTGTATAAAATTTATGGACTAAGCATTGAGGCATTTTCAAAATCATATATATAACTGCGAATATATACTAGGAATTTGGAATGTGAATACAGAATTCACTATCCTACGATCAGGCACTTTGGTGACTAATAATTTCTATATTGTAAATTTCAAAACATAAGCGTGCGATACTCAAGTTCATGAAGTGGAATAAGGCCATTTTGGCTGCTAAACATTCCCATATTATGAAGGGGATTCTCCGAGAAAGTAAGTGTCACTTAAATAACAAGAAGTTCTTTTTTGCATAAAATCCATTAATTTATGAATTTATTTTATATAATGGATAATGTTTTTAATATTATCCCAATAAAATCATAAAGTATTATACACGAATAAGTGTCACATAACAATTCATGAGAATTTATGTTCTCTCACTACAAGAAAATAGCCTTTTTTCCGACCGGAAATCCGGTCGGTAATGACCCCTCTCCGGTCGGGAATGACCTTTTACCGACCGGAACCCGATCGGAAATTTCCGATCGGGATTGCTTCGGTCGGAAAAATTTTACCGGCCGGAGTCCGGTCGGAACCTACATTTACCGACCGGATTTCGGTAGTAACTTTTTGCCACCGGAGTTAGGTCGGAAAATTCTCTTCCGGCCGAATTCTGGTTGAAAACTTTCCGATCGAAATCCGATCGGTAATACACTTTTAATATTTTTCGATGGATTCAGAAATAATATTCAACGTATTTCCAACCGGAGCGCGGTGGAAAATAATATTTAACAAATTACAAAATATTCCGGTAATAATTACCAGAATATTATTATTTTGGTTTTTTTTTGAAAGATTTCGATTTATTGTCCAATCTAAAACACAAAAAAAGTTTGTTTGTCAAAATATTGTTGAATTAATAGAGGATATGTTAGAAAAAAATGTTTTAAAAAAGAAATGAAGAAAAATAGTGTTTATGTAAAGATGAAATGAAGAAAAAAGTTTTTATTTAAAGATGAAATGAAAAATAAAGTGTTATTTAAAGATGGAATGAAGAATAAAGTGTTTATATAAAGATAAAATGAAGAATGAAGTGTTATTTAAAGATGAAATGAAGAGAAATGAGGAAAAATATGTTTACGTTGAAATATTTTGATATGTGTGTTTGTGAAAAAAATGTTTAAAGATGAAGAGAAGAAATGAAGAGAAAAGTGTTGTGTAAATTAGATGAAAATTGTGTGAAAAATAAAGTGTATATATAGAAATAATTTCGAAAAATTTGAATTTTCCACCAAATTCCGTCTAAATTTTCGAGTTTTTCCGACCGAATTTCGGTCGGAAAAAGTTTGAAATTTGAAAATTTTAAAAACCCGCCATTTTTTTTTTCAAATTTGCCTACCGGAATCCGATCGGAAAAATCAATTCGGCCCAAAATTCCAACCGGATTCCGATTGGAATTGTATTTCTGCCCAGTTTTTCGACCGGACTCCTGGGAAATGGTCATGAATATTATTACCGATCGGAGTCCGGTCGAAAATGGACATGAATTTTTTTTTCGAATGGAATCAGGTCTGTAAAACTCTAAATATTCAAATTTTTGCTTATTTTTAGAAAAATCATGATGTGTTTGTGAGTTTAACTATTGAATCTCAATAAATACATGAATTGAACTAACTTTTGAACTAATATTTAGTTATTACTGATTAACATAGTAAGTTTACTATTAAACTTGTTTTAAGTTCTACATATATTAATTATACGTAGTATAGAGTATTGATTCATTTGCGATTAGCATTCGTTACTAATGTTAGTATAGAGAAGGTATTTTGTGATATATATATATATATATGTGTGTGTGTGTGTGTGTGTGTGTGTGTGTGTGTGTGTGTGTGTGTGTGTGTGTGTGTGTGTGTTTAGATGTTACATGAAATTAACATAATCATAAGAAGTTATTAGCGATATATACCAATCTATTTACAAGTGACATTATGAACCGACGTTTCAAATGATTCTTTAACATGCAACAAAATTATTTATTTTTTATTTTTTAACTTATATAACTAATATTGTTGTAATTGATCATTAAACCAACGATTTATCTAAAATTGGAGAGCGAAATGGTTAAATTAAAAATATGAATATTATTACCGACTATATTTCAGTCGAAAATTCAAGCATTATCGACCGCATTTCGGTCGGAAAATGTCCTAAACCCTAAACCCTAAACCCTATCATTACCGATCGGAATTCGGTCGGTAATAGCACAATTGCCGACCGCAATGCGGTCGACAATAGTAACGACTATTACCGATCGGGATCCAGTCGGGAATACTCAAGGACATGGAACGAGAAAAAAGTAATCAACAAGAAACTCAAGGACATGTTTGTGGTTAATTGGTTAAAACTTTTGGTCACCATTACATATATAAATAAATAAATAAAATAAAATAAAAAAAAACAATATCCAAACATCATCTCACGTGTCTTGGATGTATACATGAATATAGTGTAACTTTGTCTATGTAAGCGTACCACACTTTAAAGGGGTTTCATTAACACGTAAGACCCGAAGAAGTACTATGAGAAAAATGCAGAGCTAGATAGTTCTGATCATAGCCCGTTGTAAAATTATGGATTGGGACCAAAACCTGGCAGAGGTTTCTCGATTGCTGGATGGAACACCCAGAGTTTGGAAAAAAAATTGTCCGGGAGAGTTAGGTTAACATATCAGTTAGTGGATGGGATGGTTTCATTTTAAAAGAGAAGTTGAAACAATTGAGGGGAGGCTGGAACTGGAATGTCTTTGGGCACGTGGACAAAAGAATTGAAGAAACAAAGGAAGGAATCGGAATACTCGATCGACAGAGAAAAATGAGACGGCTGGACTAACAGAGCAAGAAATTAAAGAAAGAGTTTCAAAGGTACCAAGCAGCACAAGCGAAGGAGAGCATTTTGTTTCAAAAATCAAGCTCAAAGACGGGGATTCAAATTTCCGTCTTTTTCACTTGAATATAAACAGGAGAAAAAAAACAATGGGATTCATACAAGGGCCAGGTTGGTGAAAGGAATAAATCCCTCCTTTATTGTGTGAATTCCTAAGGTGGACAGTCCTCAGAGTATTAATCATTATAGGCCGAACTCTCTGGTGAGTTGTGCATATAAAATTTTGGCTAAAATCTTGGCGAACAGATTGAGAAAAGTGATGAGTTATTTAATCTCTGAAGAACAAATGGCATTTGTTAAGGGGCGACAAATTCTTGAAAGTATGATGATTGCAAATGAAGTAGTTGATGAAGCGCAAAAGGCTAATAAGGAATGTCTAATTTTCAAGGTTGATCTCGAGAAGGCGTACGACTATGTCGAGTGGGGGTTTCTTATGGAGGTTATGGAAAAAATGGGGTTTCACAAAAAATGGAGAGTTTGGATTCTGGAATGCTTAAAGTCAGCGACGGCTTGGGTTCTCATTAACGGAAGCCCAACGAAGGGATTCAAGATTCATAGAGGACTTCGTCAAGGAGATCCGCTATCTTCTTTCTTGTTCTTAATTGTAGCAGAGGGTCTAAGCTCTCTTGTAAAAAAATATGTTGAAGTTGGGAGCTACAAAGGATTCAAGCTCGGGAATAATGGAATGGAATATCTTACATACAATACGTAGATGACACCCTGATCACTGAAGATGGCAGGCATATAAATATTCAATCAATTAAAAGCATTCTAAGGCTGTTTGAGCTTGTTTGAGGACTTAAGATAAATTTTAGCAAAAGCCAACTTCTTGGCATCAATATTGAGGAGGGAAGAATGAATGTGATGGCTGAAAATTTGCACTAGAAAGTTGGGTAGATACCGTTCAGATATCTGGGAATTAAAGTGGGTGTAAATCCGCGAAGGGTCGAGGCTTGGAGAGAAATAACAGAAGTAATGAAAAATTGTTTGACTCCATGGAAAAGCAATAATATAAGCTTTTGGTGGAAGACTAATTTTGTTGAAGTCTATACTTGTTAGCAATCCTATTTATTACTTTTCATTCTATAAAGCCCCAAAGAACGTTATTAAAAGCATTGCTAAGATTCAAAGACAATTTCTTTGGGGAGGCAGCGATGACACTAGAAAAATCGCTTGGGTGAAGTGGACGCAAGTATGTGCAAAAAAAAAGAGGATGGTGGATTAGGCGTAAAGGATATGCAGCGGTTCAATATGGCGCTTCTCGAAAAATGGATGTGGAAATTGATGAATGGAGAGAACAATTTATGGAAGAAGGTGATTATTGAAAAATATGGAGTAATTGGCAGACTGTTGTCATGACCCTGGCTGAGTGCGCATTTCGGCTTTACGTTGGAAGTTGTTCGCTTGTCTAGATAAAGTAGCGTTTTGGAGTCCAAGTCTTTTACGCTTTTATTCGTGGTTTGCATTTCGAAATGTTATGTTGTTATTGTGTCATGCTTACGTCATCACAAGTGTGCCTTGCACATGAGGTGTTTTATAATTTCATTATATATATGTAAACGTATCATCCTTATTGGAAGCGAATCAGAAAAATTTATCTCCAAACTCTCTTATCTCTTTTCTCTCTAATTTTCCCTACTCTTTATCTTCTTCCTTTTTATTTCTTTTATCTGCAATTATTTTAATTCATGCATTCATAGAAAAATACCAAAAATACTATTATCACAAAATTAGTTTATCATATCCCGGAAAGATCATGACATTTGGTATTCAGAGCGTTCGATCCTTGGACGGCTCGGAAATGGTAAAGGAACTGCACCAGAACACATTAGTGGAGACGTTAAAAGCTCAACGAGAGGTTAATCAGAGAATCTTCAAAAAAAAACATACAAAAAACTGATGCAACTCTGTTAAGGATTCAAGCTTCCATGGATTCGTAGCAAAGAAGTCACGACGAAGTGATGCGGATCGCTAATGAAATCAAACTTCAATTGGATCAAATTTTAGAGCGTTTAGGGTGCGAAAAGTCACATCCAGTTGAAGAACCAAAACAAAAAGTTGTTAAAGATGTTATTAAAACTACTGAACACCACGCGTTCGATGAAATGCGTGTGACGAAATCTGAGGAAATAGATGAAGGCATTGTGGCTGAACACCAACTGTTTGATGAAACTTCTGAGAAGGCATACTATGCATCGAAAGTGTTCGATGAAACTCCTGAAAGAGCATTTAAGGAAGAAACTACCAAAATGATCGACCACAATCTGCGTGATAACACACTTATGAAGAAGACAATGAAGGTTAATGAAGCTCCTATGAAGTTGTTCAAAGAGCTAGACATTGAAATCATCGGTCACCAACTGTTTGAAAAAAAGCCTGTTGAGGATCAAAATGCAGAGGAAACTATATTCCAGTTGTTCGACGAAATGTATGTGAAGAAAATGAACATTGAAACTTCATTGGACTACCTTAGTGGTGATGAGCTCGAGGAAAATCAGAACAACGGTTTAGACGGGTCACTTCATGACAAAAATCATGTCGTATTTACTAAAATAAAAAATGAAGAAGAAGAAGAAGAAGAAATGCATGAAAACATAATGGGTAACGGATACTTTTGCCATAAACTTGAAAGAGTTGTCGGCAAAAATTTATTTAATTCAGGTGGATACTTTGATTGTGACAAAAAGACGCTTAGTAAAACACCCTTAAATTCTGATATTATCTGCATGGAATTAAGTAACTCCAAAAGAAATGGTGGAGGTTTAGATAGGATTGGTACAGAAAGTTCTAACTACTTTGTCAAGCTTGATGTGAAAGGTTGGATATTGCTGCTCCCTTGTGAGGAAATTTGCCACCCTGAGTTTCACCCAGTTTTTAGAAGATTGGTGTGCATTTTTCGTCAGCCAGGTGTTAACTCGTGCAGTTATGTAGGTGTTCTTAATTTGATTTCTCGAGGACCAGGGACTATATATGACAGGGTAACCATACGCAAGGAAGGTAATGTGCTTATTCCGCTGGCTTTCAGTCGTTATGTCTATGGTCGTGGCTGGTTATTTTCAGTGGATATGAAAATTTATGTTACTCTAATGCGTGATTTCAGCCAAGTCTTTATCTCCTTAATGGAAAAATTATCAATCCAGTTGGAATATACAAATCTCTTGCTGATAATAGGTGCAAATATGAATTCTTTTGTATGGAGTGGAACAAGAGTTATTTATGACTATGAGAGATATTGTTACCATCCTTCAGCTCGACTTGCTATATTCAAAATTCTAAAGTTCTTTTATGTATTTGGAAATGATCTGCCTACACGTAACTTCTCCAACTCAGACTATTCGAGGTATTTTCTCCTTGTTGTAACAGAGAATAACTCTATGGGCAGTGATAAACTTATTGCCTATAATGTAAAGCTACAAGGTAGTTATGATGATATTCGCCCGATGGAGGAGTGTTGCATATTTGATGATGGTATTGGTGTATATTTCATTGATAAACTTCCTAGAAGATCGGGGTTCATTGCTCAACTGGACGGTAACTCTTGTGGTTTTGTGGTTGTGCGTAATTCAGTTTTTCGGGAATCAAAGGTTGTATATAACATCACAGGCACACTAGAGAAAGGTAAGATGCTTTTACATACAACTTTTTATCGCTATTTACATGACCGCGACTGGCAACTTTTATTCAATCGAGAAGGCTACTTTATTTTTTTGGATGAGTTCTGGTACATTTTCATTTTTCTGGAATGTGGTTGTTGCCTTGGGTTTAAGAGTATAGCTTTTACAATAAGAATGATTACAGGAGTAGAAATTTTTATATGGAAGGGAATAAGAAGGTATTTCTTTTGTTACATTCATGAAGTTAATGTGATAGCTCTAGACATGAAACGAGATGATATTGCTGTCAATATTGATTAGGGTAATTTAGTTGTTTGTGAAGTGCATATAATTAAAAAGAATATTGGCGTGGGGAACAAAACAGAGCTGCAATTGCATGATCTGGAGTACGAATTGTGGAGGAACTTTGAGATTAAGTATGGGAGGCTAATCTGGTGGATATCGCTGCCTCCCAGAGTCGTATCTCTTGCATTTTTATTCATTGATTTTCGAGGTAAAAAGGCCCCTGAATGGTTTGAAAACACTACATCAACAGTTCAAGTGGAAATTCTAAAATTTTGTGCTTATATGGTAGGAACTAAAATTGGTCATACGCATATAAAAGTAATCTTCCTTGGGGTGTTTATGAGCATTGTAATCTGCATCTATGCTCAAGCTTATTTCATCCACATAGAGTGGACTATTTTACAATGGGTACACCTTTTTAGCATGGACATAATACCTACTGAATGTCTACATCTTGTTATATCTCATTTTCCTCAACAACAACAATCTTATAAACCTATGTTTAGTGGTGTACTGAAGTGGTTAGTTGAGACTTTGGGAAGCAGATTTCATAAGATGGAGTTGCAGAAGTTCAATTTGATCCTTGAGGACAAGGATCTTTCAATGGCGCGACAATGTCATGACCCTGGCTGAGTGCGCATTTCGGCTTTACGTTGGAAGTTGTTCGCATGTCTAGATAAAGTATCGTTTTGGAGTCCAAGTCTTTTACGCTTTTATTCGTGGTTTGCATTTCGAAATATTATGTTGTTATTGTGCTATGCTTATGTCATCACAAGTGTGCCTTGTACATGAGGTGTTTTATAATTTCATTATATATGTAAACATAGCATCCTTATTGGAAGTGAATCAGAAAAAATTATCTCCAAACTCTCTTATCTCTTTTCTCTCTAATTCTCCCTACTCTTTATCTTCTTCCATTTTATTTATTTTATCTGCAATTATTTTAATTCATGCATTCATAGAAAAATACCAAAAATACTATTATCACCAAATGAGTTTATCATATCCCGGCAAGATCGTGACAACTGTATGAAAGAAGATCATTGGATAGAAGGAGGAAATACTTAGCATGGTGGAAAGACATTGTCACTTCATGTAATAATGAAGAGTGGTTCAAAAAGGGAATAGTGAGAAGGGTCGGCGATGGGAAAAAATTAGTTTTTGGAAAGAAAAATGGATTCACGATGAAACACTTATGAACAGATTCCAAAGACTATTCTTGGTTGCCTCAGATAAAGAAGCAAGCATCCATGATATGGGGAATTTTCTGGTGGGAGATGGAGATGGATCTGGAGGTGGAGAATGGGAATTTTCTGGTGGGAGAAAAATCTTTTGGAGCAGCTTATTCACGAATTGGTGGAGATTCAGCCTAACTTAAGTTGTACTGATGGCTGGATATGGAAAGAAAAACCTAACCCTAACGGGAGATATTCTGTCAAGTCGACGTACGAGATTTTATGTCCTTCGATGGATAACACTTGTAACAATGATTTTAACCTCATTTGGGAAACTTCTGCACCTCCAAAGATAAAGATATTTGCGTGGAGTTTCTTTTAAATAAAATTTCAACAAAGGACAACTTGATCAAAAGATGGATTCAAATTGAAAAACACTGCATATTTTGCCGGACTATTGAGGAGAGTAGTGCATATTTTGTCGGACTATTGAGGAGAGTAGTAGACACATTTTTGGCGTGCGTTCTGTTACACACCAAATTTGGTTCATGGCTTGGGATTGGCATGGTTCTTCATGCAAACTTGTGGATTCAGTTTATGCAAAATGTTGAAGTGGTGCAAGAGAATAATACTAAGAAGTTTTGAAGAGGAATCTGGATGTTTGTGGTATGGACTATCTGGCGTGCAAGAAATAGCTGTGAGTTTGAAGGATAGACAGGACTTTGAGGAGATTAAAGTTAGGTTATGGTTATGGATCAAAGCAAACTATAAACATTTTCTATATCCTCTTTTCAGTTGGTTAAATGAACCACGATATTGTGTGTGTTGAGCTACATCTCAGATTAATTTGAAATGATGGGTTGAGTACCCCTTGTACTCAAATTCAATGAAGTTTTTGCTTACCAAAAAAAACAATAAAATAGGAGGTCATTTTTTGGTGTAACAGAGATATGGGCTTGGTGGTGATATATAAACTCATTGTCTACAAGGAGAAGAAAGAAATAAGGAATCTCCTCATTTTCCTCACTAGCAACCATTAACGTTATGTTCACAATGTAAGAAAAGAGTGACACAATCAATCACAAACCTTAAGAAATAAATTAAGTAAATTAAAGAGTAAATCAATATACTCTTGCAAAGGATGGAACAGATTGAGTCATCAGCTGCAAATGGTCATAGTGATTCGTGTCTCACCACAACTGAGGCTAACGTGAACAATCATTGCATTCATCTTTAGAAATGCAGTAGAAGTTAGTCATCCACAAGCTTAAAAGTCAATAATCAGTCATTCTTACAATTATTACGAAAACTAAACCATGTTACATTAAATTTGGAGTGATAAAAATAGGCATGGAGAGGTGTTGGTTTAGTATGATAGTCAACATAGTTTCTATCATGAATCATTCAACTACATAAAATAATATTTCTCAACTATACCCATTTAAAAGCTATGAACCAGTTAACCATTTAGTTGAAGCTATCCTTAATTTAGTAAAGTTATCACCAATAAAATAACATAAAAATTCTTTAAATTAGAGTCTATCATATTTTCAAAGCCTTAGTCTACATTTTACTAAAAAAAAGTCTTAGTTACATTTGAAGCATGGTTCCCAAACGTTTTGTATCATCCATCGTCCAAATTGCAACAAGGGATTGTCTTCGGCGTTGTTTCTCTATTAATTATAAAGCGAGGGGCTAAGAATTATACTCTACTGAGTGAGAAGCCCTAACGGTGGGTTATGAGACTCTTGGTCATTGACATTATGATGACTCACTCGTGTGTGGCTTGCTCTACTTGTAACTCCCCAAAAATTAGGAAGAAAATAAATTTATACTTTAGTCCTTGAACTTTTGAAAAATTCTATTTTTGACCCTAAATGTTTAGAAAAAATTTGCCTTTTAGTGCCTCAACTTAAAAGTTAGTCTTTTATTATTTTATAGGTCTCTAATCCTAAGACATATATTTCAATTTCAAATATTAACCAAGATGACTGAATTACCTAAAAAAAATTACATTAAAAAATATGTATATAATAAAGAAATCTAATTATACCTATTTGAATTTTAATTATAAATAATTGAGGGACTTAATCTGCAATTAACCTAATTGATGAGGTAAGCCATGACATCTTTAAGAAAATGATTGAAATCAGATTTTTGTGATTTATTATAAAATAATCAAGGTGGGACATAAATAATTAGGATTAAACTACTATTTTCGCCTATAAATACTCACCATTGTTCAACATTTTATACAGCTAAAAATAATCTGATTCTGCAAAAATCCCCTGAAATAAAAGTTGTTCCTTTTTCTGTTTTCGTTTAAAAAATAATTTTTACAAATCTTGTTATTTTCTACCCAAAAAGACACCAAAACTTTTACTGCGCAGAAAATGCCGATTCTGCCTCTACACCTCAGAAAAATCATATCAAATAGTAGAAATATTATTTTACTACCAATTTTCGGATACATACCCCCCTTGGTGTCTTCTATCTTTTTTATGAAGACATATTTTCCAAATAATATGATCTAGAAAGCCGTAAAACATAAATCGTAAACTGCTGTCAAGAAATCCAATAGCGGCTCTTATGTTGCAGGAATTATTTAACATAGCAAATCATTGTGTTTTCGCAAAATTTTGGATAAACACATTCTTCATGATGTTAGAAATCAGAACCATAAAAAATTTGAAAACCAAGTTCATTTGGATGTCCGATCAAAGGTAAAACCAAAATTGCGGTGATTTTTCAGTTTATTTGGCACATAATTCAAGTATTTATCACACACATGAATTTAATATGGTATAGTATTAGTTATAAGAGATTATTCCATCAAGCCCCCTGAACTATGGCCACTTTATAAATTTTGGGTCAGATATTTATTTTTAGACCGAGTAAGGTCTAAACTTTGGTAGTATGTACGAATTACCCCATTTTCCACTTTTCGGCCATTTTTCGACCAAAAATCGTGGAAAAAAATATTTAAAGTTCAACTAGAATCTTCCTTTCATTGAGACAGTTTCGATGGTGGTAACGGTGTCGCAAAATTCAAAGTCAATATACGAAAATTTGAATTTAAGTGTATTGAACTTAAATTAAAATTCTCATGTTATAACTTTGATTTTTCAACACCGTCACCACCATCGGAATCGTCTCGACGAGAGGATGATCCTAGTCAAACTTGAAATAATTTTCTCGACTATTTTAGGTCAGAAAATTACCGAAAAGTGAAAAGTGGGGCAATTCGCACAGACTACCAAAGTTTAGACCTCTCTGGTTCTAAAAACAAAGTTCTGACCCTGAACCCATAAAGTGTTTATAGTTTGGGGGGTTTGGTAGAATAATTCCTAGTTAAATTAGATTATTATAATTTATAATCATGAAATGACATTTTTGTGATTTTATTTATAGCATTTAATTGGTAGATTTACCATGTTTAACATACTACTTTCATAAGTCTTACAAGATTATTCTTGCCACTTCATGATCTAACCATCAAATAAGATTATTATCATAATAAACATTCCTTATCACATGTTTTTGATAAATCTCTCATGTCTATATCTGTATATTTAAGTTATAAAACAAGAATATGCATTTTAAACTTACTATGTAAAATAAAGTAATAAATGACTAAGTTATACCTTTTAAGGTGTTACTTCGTATGATACTTATTTGGTGTGTGGTTATTAAAAGTTTGGAATTGATTAAAGACTAAAAAGACGAGTTTTCCTAGAGTTAGTTAAGTAATATGTTTTTAAGGATTGATTATGCATCGGATTGGATAGTTAATCAAACTTTACTTGTTACCGTTACTTATCGTCGAAATGACGTTAACATGAATACTCACAGTCATAAATTTAAAAATATGGTTGTTTAAGATAATTTTGAAAGAGCAATAAGTTGGTTAAAACAATAGATATTTGATATTCAATTTAAGCATATATTTTTTCTTTAAATTCATCGTCTAAGATTTTCATGTTTTGTATAATGACATAAATTAAGCTTATGTGTTATATACTAAGATTTACACCGTAACTAGCATTCTTAACAAGAATGTTCTCTATTTCACCAACATCAGAATTGAAGAAAAAGTACTACTATTTATTGTGGTGAATTATAAATTCAGTTGATTAATATTATTTAAATTTGTTAAATGTTTGATGAACTAATTAACGCCATCAAGGTTCCCCGTATGAGTTAAGGTGAGGTTCCATTTCTGATTTGTTCTAGCCCCGTTTGGCATCCGGCCCTGGGGAACTTAGACTGAAAACCCACTACTTTGTTACCAAACCTCGAACAACCTATATTTCATCATAATATTGTTTTGCATCTCATCTCATAATAATGATTTTCTTACTCATCGTTAAATTATATTAAATCATTTATTATTTATCATATCAATTCATAATCATGGTAATTTCCCGATATTTTAATCTCATCTGCTGGTTCTTGAATTGTGCAAAGAGCAACGAACTATGTTCGGGACATATAGCTCAAGGAGCAACGGATATTATCCGGTTACTAGCTTATTTATTTATCTGTTATACCCATTAGGACTATTTTGGGAAATTAGGCCCAGGGACTGAGTCGAGTTACTGTCGGGCAGTAAGGACTGTCGGTTTAAGTAATTTTGCTTGATACCCATCTATCTAGGCGCCGCTTGCAATTAGAAGTTGGTTGTAACTCGCGTACTGGATCGACATGTACGCGAGAATGTCTCTTGATTGTTTGTGAGGTCGCTCCTCGTCGGGAGGTATAAGGTAGAATATTAGAAGTCATAAGGTTGGATTTGTTTATTAACATGTTCATTAACTATTCTATAAAAATTCCAGTACCATTGCAACATCAAATTGTCTAGTTGAACTGTTTCTACCGGTAAGATCACTCCTCAAATGTATCCAATAGGTCACAATTAATTCTTGCATTACCAGTTCTTTTATATGAATCTCACTAAGTCATTAAAGACTTATTCCTCGTTGTATATATAAAAATATATTTTATAAAATGTGTATGGTTTTGATCATGTGGTGGTGTTTACACGTGTTACAATGTTTATTTAACCAATAAGATAACGTATATCTTAAGTGCTGACTGTATCATTTTTTCTTCTTCCGAGGGCTTTGGTCTCCTTTATGACAAGGGTAGGCTGCCTTCTTTGCTTCCGAGGGCTCATTGCTTCTAACGGTGACTCGAGGGCCAAGTTTGGGTGTTCTCTTAGTGACAGTGCTTCTCCGATAGGTATGTATTCTGGAGTGAGTGTTTCAGGATATTCTCCGAGGGGGTGTTTGTTCATGGGTTGATCTCCGAGGGGTTTTTAGCTATCGTGGGTAGGTGTTTTCTTTCTCCGAGTGCCCGTAAAGTGTTGTTCTGTAGTTCTTACGTTATTGTGAAGTTCCGTCCTCTGAGTTGGTCGACTGGGGTAGTGTTCGAGAGCATTTGTGTTGGGAGTGCATAGCAAGGAAGTGTTTTTGTCAAGGTTCGGGACTCTGTTGATTTCCGACAGCTCCAGTGGGCTTTGATAGGTTGGTTCTTTTAACTCATCCTTTCCGAGGGTTCATATTTCTCGGAGAAGCAGAATGAGTGGGGCGGAGTGTTTGTCCGATTCTGCGGTAGTTTCGATAGCGGTTAGTCTGCGGAATGCTTTCTTCGGATGTGTATTCCGATAGGTGTCTGCCTTGGTTACGGATTCCGCCTGTTGGGCCATTAGGCACGACTTTGCTCCAGTATTTGATGTTTGGAGATGTGTTCCGAGGGCGCTTGATGTAGCTAGGAGATATTTGAGTGTTGTTCTCGTTTGTCGATCCTCGGGGGTCTTCCGAGGGATACTTTGGGGTGTGATACCTGTATCGTGAATGCAGGTCGCATAATAATATATCTGGTAATTTCAGTAATTGATTTATTGTCTATTTTAAGCAGGTGCATTTCCATCCTATTAACAACAAGAACCCCAGAAATTTTTGAAAAGTTTAAAATCTCGAACTACAGTTATTTTGTTCCAATTTATATTCGCCTTTTTTACTCTTGGTTTTTCTTATTATCTACTACTATCTAAAGCTTAAGATTATTCTTGCTTATTGCTGTTAAGTCCTTGTAGTTTTTGATTTTTCTATTATTGTTTGCATTTGGTAATTTGCAACAAAGTCCCTATGTTTTGCAATTTTTTATTTTCACCCCTAATATTTTTTATTATTTACTTTTGAACCCATAGTAAATTGTAATACAATCCTTCAAATTTTAGTCTTCTTATTTTTGCCCCCAAATGTTTTTGTTATTTACAAGATTCTCACTTGGTAATTTACAAAAAAGTCCCTATGTTTTGTAATTTTTTACTTTCACCCCTAATGTTTTTTTATTATTGGGCTCGCTTATTGCCGTTAAGTCATGTAGTTTTTGATTTTTCTATTATTGTTCTCACTTGGTAATTTGCAACAAAGTCCCTATGTTTTGCAATTTTTTATTTTCACCCCTAATGTCTTTTATTATTTACTTTTGAGCTCATAGTAAATTGTGATACAACCCTTCAAATTTTAGTTTTTCTTATTTTTGCCCCCAAATATTTTTGTTATTTAAAAGATTCTCACTTGGTAATTTGTAAAAAAGCCCCTATATTTTGTAATTCTTTACTCTCACCCCTAATATTTTTTATTACTTACTTTGGGGCCCCATAGTAAATTGTAATACAACCCTGTAAATTTTAGTTTTTCTTATTTTTGCCCCCAAATATTTTTTTTATTTGACTTGTAAATTTCAGAAAAACCTTTGCGCCTTTGAACTTTTTCACTTTCGCCTCTAAAGTTTCTTATTATTTGCTTTTGGGCTCTACAGTAAATTGATAAACAATCATTACGGTTTTTACCTCTTTTACTTTTGCTCCTAAAGTTTTCTGTTATTTGCTATTGGACCCCATAGTAAATTGTAACACAGTCGTTCAAGTTTTAATTTTTTTGATTTTTGCACCAAAAGTTTTTGTTATTTAGCTCATTTCGGCGTCCATCTTTCTTTGTTTCAATTTTGCCCTTGTAAGTTCAACTAATTACTATGTTATGTTATATTAAGTCTATCTATATGTACTATATTTATAAATTACTACGATTTTAGTTCTCTAATTTGGTATGCCCCTATTTTGTCCATGTTATTTCATGTAAGTACTTTCCAATATACTGAAGCTCAAGCACCAAGAAAAGGGGTGCCCGTACGTAATTGTAGACTTTGGGGCGTAGAATGTGTTGGTGGCCTCGTCGGAGGCGTGTGATGTGGTGGCGATGATATGTGCAATCAGAGGGTCGAATGTAGTGGTGGTTGTGGGCGTCGTTGGGGGCGTATGATGTGGTGGTTGGAGCTTGGTGGCGACGTGCTGGAAGAAAATTGATTCGACCGCTGGGCAGAGGAAGTTGGGCGTTGGAGTAGAATTTCAACGGAAAAACGGGTGGTGAGGCGGCCAGGGCGGGGGTGCAGCGGTAGAATCGGAACCATGTGAAGAGGTGGTGTCGTGCGAAAGGTCTTGTGAGGTTTAATAATTTATGATAAATACGGTTGTCAACCATAGTAGATTAATTTATAATTTATTATTGATTTATATAAAAATTGTTAACGGGTTCTGAATTATCTCATATTAACTGAATTATTTATTTGGGTTGGAACGCCTTGGCCCGTGGTTCAACAACTAAATGCTATGCTAACAAGAGAGAGAAAATGGACAAGAACCTTCCTTCCTTTTATTAACTATATTCCACTCTCTTTTCCGAGTCCTTCCTCGTATTCTCCGAGTCTACAAGTGTATCTTCGTTCGATTCTCTCCCCCTTCTCTCTTCCTTCTCTTCTCTTCTTTATATAGATTTCTTAGGGACAGGTGTCGCTATGCATGTGTTTACAGGTGTTGTTATGCATGTGGTGGTGCTTTACACGTGTTACAATGGTCTTTTAACCAATAGGATAACGTCTATCTTGCTGACTGTATTATTTTATCTTCTTCCGATAGCTTTTGTCTTCTTTATGATAAGGGGTGGATTGTCTTCTTTGCTTCCGAGAGCTCATTGCTTCATATGGTGACTCTAAGGCCGAGTCTGAGTGTTCTTTTAGTGATAGTGCTTTTCCGAGAGGTGTGTATTCTGGAATGTTTGCTTCAGGGTATTTTCCGAGGGGTGTTTGTTTGTGTGTTGATCTCCGAGAGGTTTTGGATAGGTGCTTTATTTCTCCGAGTGCCAGGAGAGTGTCGTTCTGTAGTTGTTGCGTTATTTGTGAAGTTCTGACCTATCGGTTGGTCGACAGGAGTATTGTTCCGAGAGCGTTTGTGCTAGGAGTGCGTAGCAGGGAACTGTTGGGGTAGTGCTCCGAGAGCGTTTGTGTTGAGAGTGTATAACAAGTAAGTGTTTTTGTCATGGTTTTGGGACTGAGAGTCCATTGGGGCCCTGCTCGGTGTCGTGATGGATATCTGAATCAGGTGGATTCATCCGGGTTTGCTCTTTATCCAATGCCACCCTGATATCTAGTTTTGAGTCATCGTGACTTACCGAGGGACGCTAGGTGCCCTCGTTGGATGACCACTCCTACCGCTTTGGGTTAGTAACCGAGCGGTATTGGTCACATCCGATGGGCCTCCTCGTTGGGAGTGGGTACAACTCATCGGGAGTACTTTTGACAATAGTATTGTCTATTTATTAATCCTTTTGATTTAGGACTAATATTTTCTTTTATACGGTTAACACTAGCCCCCCCAAATTTCGATCGCTCTCGTAGAGACGAGGAAATTTTATTCCGTGGCCTTCGTGAGGTAAGGGGACTATATTTTATTTTTATAATTACTTGATTTATTATCTTAGTTCTTTATAAAATAATAGAAAGGCTTGCTGACTAAGCTAAAGATTAAGGGTGAGGTGTCGCTTGGCATGTAGCCACTTTTTCTTAAATAAGAAAATTTTTGGACATGTGTATCCCACTAACTAGTTTAGACAGCTGAAGCTTTTTACTCTCTCTCTGAGATGGTATAAGTAGTTTGCTCAGTAATTCTCTCAGAATTACACAAAGTTTTTACCGTTTAATGCTTGTCACGTTTTCTGAAAAGTGGAGTTTCTTTTAAGTGAAGTAAGTGAACTGTATACCTTGTCAAAATGATGCCCCCATTTTTTAAGCATGATGAATCATCTTCGCCCCGTCATTCTTCTCGGAATTTGGTTCGGACTCCTTCCTTATCGTTAGGAGTACGACACGCGACCTCGGAGAACTCGGTCCAGGGGAGCAGACATAATGAGCGCAGGGTTCGCGGGAGTAGAGGTAATTCTATGAGGACCGTGTCTATATCTCGGGAGGAATCTCTCTCTCGTATGAACCACATACGCCAAGTGTTCGCGAGTCGTGACCCTTATCCCTTGGTAGATGAGTCGTCGGTGTTTACCCGGCTCGTGTTGGAGCCAGAGAGGATGATGGGGTCAGGGCGTGTTGGTACTGCTGTTGGGAGTGAGCATGGTGCTTCTGTTACCGCCCTGTTTGCCCAATACAACATGGACATTGATGAGTATGACATAATAATACCGCATCCTGAACAGAGGGCTTATGATCCTCCGTCGGGATACCTCACCGTTTTCCGGGAGCAAATGAGGTGTGGGTTACGGGTGTTTTTTCACCCTTTTCTTCAGACTTTGTTTCACTACTGGCAAGTATGCCCGAGTCAACTGACTCCGAATTCCTATCGTTACCTGATGGGATATATTTTGTGTTCTGAGTTACTGAAATTGCAACTATCTCCCTCTCGAGTGGGGGCTATATTCAACCTGCGCCCTTGCTCGGGCGGTCTCCCTTTCTTCAGCCTGGCCCATCGGGACAAGAGGAAGGCCTTTCTGAACGTGTCCCACTTCCGTAATAATAGAACAGATTGGAAAAGGGGATTCTTCTTTGTACGTCCGAGGGGCTTGTCGGCTAGGTCATGGGGAGTACCGCTTCAATGGGGGCTGGGTTATATTACTCCTGCCGAATCGATTTTGAGAAGAGAGTGGGACACCCTGTCAAGTAGCGGGCTTTTTTCGGGGATGTGCGATATCAGTAGCCTGCTGGAGTTCCCAGAAACACTGATTATGGCTGGTTTACAGTAGGGGGTGGAACTCTTCAATCTTCCGCAGCAGCCTCTCTATAGCAATTTCTTTTTTCGTTAGTTTCTTTTCTTTTAGAATTCTCTTTTATGGTATTTTAATGTTCCTGTTGTCACTTTATTTTCTGGTTTTGACAGGGGCGGAAATGGGGGCTTTTGCTATTGAACCTTTGAGTGAAACTTTCCTAGGGAAGGTAATGAATAGTGGGTATAATACTTCGGACAATGATTTGTCCGAGAGTCTGAGTTTGGATGGGGTGGCTGGCCCCTCGGGGGCAGGGGACTCGCCCGTGGCAGCCCCCCCAGTGAATTTCGTGGCGCCTGAATATGATCCGATAGCTGCGCTTGCGCAGGTGGATATTCCTTTACCTCCGTTGGTACCATATTCTTCCTCTTGGGGGGATACGGGGACTATGCAAGCTTTTGAGGAGGGTGTTCTGTCTCCAGTTGTGGGAGCCCCTATTCCGCTCGGAGAGGGCTTCGACCACGTCTCGGTGCCATCTTTTGACGGAAATCCCCCTGTTATCAGGTCGGAGCCACTCGGAAGTGGTGTCCTGTCTCCCTCTGTTATGGGGACGATTAGTTTTTGCCGCAATTACCTAAGCGGTCTTTTGAATGCTACTGATTGCGAGCATATGAAGTCGCTACCCTTATCAGGCCTTCAAGACTTAGTATGCAAAGATTTATGCGAGGTAGTATATTCTTATTTTACTTGATACTAACCTTTACGAGTTTTCTGAAGATATGCGATTATTTGTTCACATATCTATATGGTGTTGAGCGCCATCGGATCTCGAGGCGGATCCTCCTCAGATACGGAGTTGGTGTACCGCCGTAGGGATGAGCTAGAGCAAGGTTTGTTGGATGCTCGAGAAGAGGTGGATCAGTTGCGGAATGATCAGGAGAATTCTGACGAGGCTCATGCTATCCTTTTGCAGGCAGAACGGAACAAATCATGGGATTTGGAGCGTCTTTTGACGATGGAGAAAGCTCGAGTAACAAGTCTAGAGGACAGGTTAGATGATTTCCGAAAGCAAGTTCGTTCTGTCGGCGAACAACTATTGCGGGTTATCAAGGAGAGGGATGTAGCGAACTTACGGGTGCTGGAGTTAACTCGAGCCCATGAAGTAGAGTTAGTGTTGGCCCGTGTTCAAGCGGTTTTGGGTGTTGTGGGGCCTTCTGTCCTTCGCGAATCCCTTGAGCAGGAGATGCGTGATCTAGTCCGCATGGGGTATTACTTGTGCCGGGATACCACGGAAGCTTTACCTGGATTCCCTTCGGACATGGTGATTCCCGAGTTGGATATTCATAAGGTGTTCCCAGAGGCTCCTCCTTCACCGGGACCGATCGCGTCTACGGGAGATCCGGGTGATATGTCCACGGAGGACCGCCGCCGTCTGATTAGGGAAGGAAAGCGTCCGATAGAGGATGCTTAGAGTTTTTTGTGTTTTTTAGGACTCCTGTATGGTCCAATCTACTTTTTGTGTGGGATCATGTGTTTCACGCTTGATGGTCCCTCGGGTTAGGTTGCTAGTATGACTCATAGATAAGGAGTCATAATTTTGTCGAGCAACCTTATTTCCCGTGTATTGTACAGGCACTATTTGTAAACAACTTTATTTAGATACAAAGCTGTTTCATTACATTACGCATAGTACTTCCTCAGGTTAAAGGCATTCCAAGAATTGCTAAGGATAGCGTCCTCGGAGTTGGCGAGGAGATATGTCGCAGGTCCGACAATCCCCGCTATCTTGTACGGTCCCTCCCATCGTGGCTCGAGCTTGCCTACGTTTTTGGAGGCTCCGACCCGTTTCATCACTAGGTCCCCGACTTGAAAAGTCCTGGGTTTCACCTTTAAGTTATAGTACCCGGGACATCCGACCCTTGTACTCTTCATTTCGGGTTGCTGCCCGCATTCTTTTTTCTTCGAGGAGGTCGAGGGCAAGGGCTAAGTTAGAACTGTTAGCCACTTCCTCGTACTCTCTCACTCGCCAGCTCTCTGTAGAGACTTCCGTAGGCACAA
This sequence comes from Linaria vulgaris, assembly GCA_948329865.1. Lineage (NCBI taxonomy): Eukaryota > Viridiplantae > Streptophyta > Magnoliopsida > Lamiales > Plantaginaceae > Linaria > Linaria vulgaris. The sequence goes on from OX415254.1 coordinate 91,809,857, forward strand.
CAGCTTCGCAGCCATAGGCTAGGCTGAAGGGAGTTTCGCCCGTGGCCGCGCTTTGCGTGGTCCATTGGCTCCGCTTCCACCCATTTGGTGAAATAGTCCACTGCTACGAGGAGAAACTTCTTTTGCCCGGCATCGGGTATAAGAGGTCCTACTATGTCTATGCCCCATTTAGAGAACGGGCAGGGGGTTGTGCGCGGTTCCCATGGGGCCGCGGGCTGATGAACCCGAGGGGCATAAGCTTGACACGGTTTGCACCTCTCGGCATGGTCTTTGCAATCCTTGGCCATTGTGGGCCAGTAATAACCTTGGCGAATTAGGCGCCCGACCATACTTTCTCCACCCGTATGACTACCGCATGTTCCCTCGTGGGTTTCTGCCATAGCCAGTTGAGCTTCTTCCTCATTTAAGCATCGAGCATGGGGGCAGGAGTATGTTCTGCGGAATAATATTCCATCTTTAAGGAAATACCTGATAGTTTTCCTGGCCAGAAGCCGTTGCGTGGTTTTATTCGTGGAATAGCCCTCCGGGTCCTGTAGGTAGACTTTGATTGGGGTCACCCAGCTGGTCGGGGGGTCTATAGTGGCATTCACCTCCTGACTTTCGGCTTTCTCGGACTCGGTAACTTGAAGCAAGGTGATCTTCCGAGTGCGAATAACGGCCGCTTGGGTGGCCATTTTGGACAGGGCGTCCGCCTCTTGATTTTCCTTCCGTGGGACTTGGACTATTTTGCACTCGTCAAACCATTCCCGTCTGTGGCGAACCGCTTGAAGGTATGCTTGCATCCTTTCTTCTTTAGCTTCGTACGAGCCATTGATCTGCTGCACAATTAGTTGCGAGTCACTGTGGATGATTATTTTTCTGATAGCAACTTCTCGGGCGAGTCTCATTCCTATGAGAAGAGACTCGTACTCGGCTTCGTTATTCGACAAGGGGTAGTCAATTCTGACTGCGAAGTGGAGTATCTCCTCCTCGACTTCTTGATTTGCTAGTACTATTCCTGCCCCCTCATGTGTGTTCACAGAGGAGCCATCCACATAAATGTGCCATAGGGGTGTTCTTTCTTCATTTCCTATTCCCGTCATTTCCGTCACAAAATCTGCTAGTACTTGTGCTTTGACAGAGGGTCTTGGGGCATAAGAAATGTCATATTCAGTGAGCTCCACGGCCCACTTTATCAATCTCCCCGAGGTCTCGGGCTTGTTAAGAATTGCTCGCAACGGGTGTTTGGTTAACACGGTCATGGGATGAGATAGAAAGTAGGGACGGAGTTTCCGAGCCATGGTAATCAAGGTTAAGACAAGTTTTTCGGTTTGAGTATACCTTGTTTCGGCTCCTAGGAGAGTCTTACTTACATAGTACACGGGGTGGTGCTCCTTGTTTTGATCTTTAACTAGCACCGCGCTTATGGCTTCTTCTCCGACGGACAAATACACAAAAAGTTCTTCATGTGACGTCGGTTTTACCAATAAAGGAGGTTTCACCATGTAATTCTTCAGCTGTTGGAGAGCTTCTTCACATTGCGGGGTCCATTGAAACTCCTTGATATTACGTAACACCTTAAAAAATGGAAGCCCTTTTTCCGCCGATTTGGAAACAAACCGACTTAAGGAGGCCATTCGGCCCGTAAGTTTTTGCACGTCTTTGATTGTCTTTGGGGTAGATAACCCTAGGATAGCTTCAGCCTTTTCGGGGTTCACTTCTATTCCCCTTTCCGTAACCATGTATCCGAGGAACTTGCCCCCTCTGATGCCAAAGGAACATTTCTTAGGATTAACTTTCATTCCGAACCGGTCCATGATGGCTAGGGCCTTTCGTAAGTCCTCGGGATGGTCATAAGCGGAACGGCTTTTAACGACTGTATCATCCACATAGACCTCCACCGTATCTCCGATATATCCTGCAAACATTAAACTTACCAATCGTTGATAGGTAGCCCCAGCATTCTTGAGCCCAAAGGGCATCACTAGGTAGCAAAAGGTGCCCGCGTCTGTGATAAAACTAGTCTTGTCTTGATCCATAACGGCCATCGGGATTTGATTGTATCCCTGGTTCCCATCTAGGGTGGACAAGAGGGCGCAGCCTGCTATCGAATCTACCAGTTGGTCAATGCTTGGGAGGGGATAGCAATCCTTAGGGCACGCGTCGTTGAGATTAGTGAAATCCACCCACATTCGCCACTTGCCCCCATGCTTCGGGACTAAGACCACATTGGCCAGCCACTCAGGATAAATGACTTCTCTAATTTTTCGTAGGCTGAGGAGTCGTTGAATCTCCGACCGGATGATTTTGTTGCGCTCGGGGCCCATCTTTCTCTTTTTCTGTTGGACCGGCTTAGCCCCGGGTTTCACATTATGGAAATGTTGACATACCTTATTGCTGATTTGTCCTGGCGGGCCGTCTTCCCATGCAAAAATATGGTGGAAATTTTTTAAGATGGGAATCAGTTGGGCTTCCACTTCAGGCTCCATTTGGGTCCCTACTTTAACAACTTTCTCCGGGCTTCCCTCTACGAGTGCCACTAATTTCAGCTCCTCTACGGGTTGTACTCGTTCTTCCTCTACTTTTCGCTTTTTGCTATTTCCGAGGATAGATCCGTCCTTTTCCGGAGGGAGGGCATTCATACGGCACTCCCGAGCCTTTGCCTGGCTTCCTCGGACCTCTCCGATACCTGATAGGGTTGGGAATTTTACCTTGAGATGGAGAGTTGAAGGGATTGCTTCGAAGGCTCGAATGGAGGGTCGCCCACATATTGCGTTGTACGTTCTTGACGAAGCTTCTACCACCCAAAATTTTGTGGGCTCCGTTCTTCGAAGAGCTCCCTCTCCCCATGATATTGGGAGCGTCACAGTTCCTAACGTATTGGAGGTTTCTCCCGAGAAACCAATTAACGGGACTTCAACTACTTCTAATCGTTCCTTCCGTAATCCCATGGCCAGATAAGTGGAAAGAAACAAGACATCTACGGAACTACCGGTATCAACAAGTATCCTTTGGACGTCAATCCCGTATATCACCGCTTCTATCACCAGGGGATCTTCGTGGGGATAAATTACTCCTTTTAAATCTGCGGGTCCAAAGGAAATGCTAGGAAGCTTTGTACCTTGGATAGACCCCACGAATAACCCGTGTTCTGCCCTCATAGCCTCTTTCAAGTATTGCTTCTTTTTTCCTTGTGATGTCACCGAGAGATCTCCTCCTTCTGTCATACTAATAGTGCGCCCCGAGGGCGCGTTATTTTTGTATGTTTCCGGGGGAGGGGGCGGGGTTTGCCGCCTTATCGTTTTCTCTCGTGGCTTCCGATGGGGAGTTTCTTGATCTTTTTCTTCTTCTTCCTGTCGGGGTCTCTTGTAGGTATAACGAGGGGGATGCTCGGGGTTGTTTACCTTGAGGTAGTTTTTAAGGTATCCGGCCTCTAAGAGGCGGAGCACCTCCCTTTGCAAGGTGGTACACTCCTCGGTGGTATGTCCATAAGTCTTGTGGTATTTACAATACTTACCCGTATCCCTGTTTCTATCGGGAAACCGGGCTTCTCTTGGCCATCGCAATTCGGTGTTGCCTCGCATCACGTTGAGTACTTCTACGGGGGCAATGGTCATTGGGGGCAAAGGTACTGGTTTAAGGAATTTCTTGACTGGACCACTCTCGTCTCTTCGTTGGGGATGTTTTCCTTCCCGGTTTCTTTCCTTGGCCTTTACCTCCCGCTCAGTGGATTCGCGATGTTCATTGTCATTGTTCTCAAGGCGTCTCTTCGTGCCTTCAGCCTCCTCCATTAAAATATAAGTCTCCGTTTGCTGCATTAGCTCATTCATATCAGTGATATGATTTCCTGTAAGGTAACGGAAGAATTCGCCCGCCTGGAGCCCTTGTGTGAGTATGTCCGCCAAAATAGTGGTACTAACGTTCGGAACATCCAGCGCCGCATCTGTAAAGCGCTTTATGTACTCTCGCAGAGGTTCATTCTTTTTTTGTTTAACGGTGAAAAGATGTGTGGCTGATTTAGGATATCGCCGATTGCAAGCAAAATGCCTTACAAATAAGTGGGCTAGTCGATCAAAGTTGTCGACGGACCCAGGTGCAAGTTGAGTGAACCACGACTGTGCCCGTCCTCCTAAGGTTACAGGGAACACGCGGCAGAGAACGTGGTCTGGAGCGGAGTTGAGATCCATCCCTACCAAGTATTGGTGTATATGATCCTGTGGATCCTTTCCATCTGCATCACCTGTATACAGAGGACCATTTACGGGCCACATCCCAGCGGGGATAGAGGCCACGGCTATCTCGGGGGTAAAAGGGGATGTTTTAAAGGTAAGTTCTTCCTTGGGTCCCATTGTTTTTTTTAATATCACCCACCTCTTTCCTTAGACCCTCGAGAATTCCCCATATGGTTTGATCCTCCCCTGGAGAGGGGAAGGGTGCATGAAGTTCTGGAACCATTCTTCTACGCTCTTGATGGCCGACTCGGCGCGCTTCACGATAGTCATAATGTGCTTGACCATTCTGCGGGGTTTCACAGCCCCAGTGTTCGGAGGCAGGGCTCCACCTAGATTGAGCCCGACCTTCCTCGGTCCAGGGATGTTGGGGGCGAGAGGATTGAGGGGATGAGTCATGAGGATCCACATATCCGAGCGGGGTTCTTCGGGCTCTAGTCTCTATAAGTCTTTCAAAGACGGAACGAGGGACATTAATAAAGTCCCTCTCTTCGCATCTGTGACTGGATAGAGCTTCTTCAGAAAATTGAGATTGTTGAGGACGACTCCCGCTATAGAATAAATTCTCCATGATAGGCATTGTTCTTGAACGCTCTCAAAGACAAATCTTATGGCGTTCCCACAGAAGGCGCCATTTTGTTAACGGGTTCTGAATTATCTCCTATTAACTGAATTATTTATTTGGGTTGGAACGCCTTGGCCCGTGGTTCAACAACTAAATGCTATGCTAACAAGAGAGAGAAAATGGACAAGAACCTTCCTTCCTTTTATTAACTATATTCCACTCTCTTTTCCGAGTCCTTCCTCGTATTCTCCGAGTCTACAAGTGTATCTTCGTTCGATTCTCTCCCCCTTCTCTCTTCCTTCTCTTCTCTTCTTTATATAGATTTCTTAGGGACAGGTGTCGCTATGCATGTGTTTACAGGTGTTGTTATGCATGTGGTGGTGCTTTACACGTGTTACAATGGTCTTTTAACCAATAGGATAACGTCTATCTTGCTGACTGTATTATTTTATCTTCTTCCGATAGCTTTTGTCTTCTTTATGATAAGGGGTGGATTGTCTTCTTTGCTTCCGAGAGCTCATTGCTTCATATGGTGACTCTAAGGCCGAGTCTGAGTGTTCTTTTAGTGATAGTGCTTTTCCGAGAGGTGTGTATTCTGGAATGTTTGCTTCAGGGTATTTTTCGAGGGGTGTTTGTTTGTGTGGTGATCTCCGAGAGGTTTTGGATAGGTGCTTTATTTCTCCGAGTGCCAGGAGAGTGTCGTTCTGTAGTTGTTGCGTTATTTGTGAAGTTCTGACCTATCGGTTGGTCGACAGGAGTATTGTTCCGAGAGCGTTTGTGCTAGGAGTGCGTAGCAGGGAAGTGTTGGGGTAGTGCTCCGAGAGCGTTTGTGTTGAGAGTGTATAGCAAGGAAGTGTTTTTGTCATGGTTCTGGGACTGAGAGTCCATTGGGGCCCTGCTCGGTGTCGTGATGGATATCTGAATCAGGTGGATTCATCCGGGTTTGCTCTTTATCCAATGCCACCCTGATATCTAGTTTTGAGTCATCGTGACTTACCGAGGGACGCTAGGTGCCCTCGTTGGATGGCCACTCCTACCGCTTTGGGTTAGTAACCGAGCGGTATTGGTCACATCCGATGGGTCTCCTCGTTGGGAGTGGGTACAACTCATCGGGAGTACTTGTGACAATAGTATTGTCTATTTATTAATCCTTTTGATTTAGGACTAATATTTTCTTTTATACGGTTAACAAAAATAATACCTGAAAAATAATTTTTTGGGTTTTAATCTTATTAAGTTGACATCGAATAATACAAATTAAAATATTAATGAAAACTACGCTGGCTTATTTACTAGTTTACCAATAAGCCTCCAAAATTTCAGCATAACTCCGTAGAACTTGATAATTGTCTAAAGAAAATTTTAAATGCACGGAAAATATAAAAAAAAATCTATAAAACTTAACAAATTCATCGAAACCCCCTACAAATATTTTAAATTTTTTGAAAATCTAAACATGCCTGTGCTTATACGTACATATATATATATATGTATATATATATATATATATGTATATATATAATATGCCAAAAACTGCTCACATCATCATCGTCGTCACATAAATAAAGATTCATAAGAGACTGTTTTTGCTGTCACATTAAATATAAAATAAAATGGAACTAACACCTAATTTTCTTGTTACAAAAAAAAAAAAAAAAAAACTTGTTTTCCCCATTTAAAAATATAGCCGTGGCGAAGGCCTACAACTACAAGACACACACAAATATATAGATATATATATATATGTATGTATATATATATATATATATCAACTAAAATTAGGACACAAATTAATAGCGATTACTAATCTACTAAAATATACTGATATAGAGAATGTCCAGTTCCTCGAGCATTCGCATACGTGGAACCCATATATAGGTGCAAGTGCACCTGTTGTATACCGGACACTCCCGAGGTCGAAGTTGTACTGAAATGAAGCCCCAAAGCTACAAGAAAATATTTGGAACTTCCCAAAATAGTATTTAAGTACTAGGCAAAAAATATCTAAATTTTCATTTGAATTAAATCAATGAAATTGAACCAACAAATCTTCAAAAGTCGAGCTTCTACCTATCAATCTACAACAACCAAAAAGAACACCTTAATCTAAAACCAAATCTGATACATGAAACTGTCATCCAATTAAATACATGTAACTAATTTTGTCCCGTCCTTAATTAATTTTGCATTCGGGTGCTGGACCTTTACGAAACCTCCACTTATCATTGCAATAATCATAAACCATACGTTGCTTCTGCAGCTTTTTCATTTCAGCACGGCTTTTTCGATCCAACTCATAATTAAGGATAGGTCTTGTGGAATAATCAGTGGCAGTACAAGAAGTGCTTTTATTCCTGTAAGACCAAATGCAACCCTCTGCTGTGTAATTTCTGTATGAGGCCGTAAATGGGGCCAAAGTCCAGTTTGTTTTAATTTTACCACCTTGTGTGGCCCAACTATCAGCATTCCATAGACTAGAGTAGATTCGCATTGGTTGGTCTTTTGGGTATGGTACCCCTATTTTTTCAGCATTCTTGAATTCCCTTATTGGTATGTTGTCCACATAGAAGCTGAGAAAAATAGTGGGAAAAAAGCATGGTTAAAAATCATAAGTTCCTCCAAAACAAAATATATCGATGAAATCGTCAAAAATCGATGGAATATTTTCAAAGTATATCAAATATAGGTAGATCAGAAGATAAACCCTTTAGATCTAACAAAATGAGGGATAAATTGTACATTTTTTTACGAGAGTGGGCACCTTGCAAGAGGGTATACTATTGGTAGGCTTTTTATCCTTAATATATAGAGAATGGTTCTCTATTATTAAAAAACCAATAGCAAAGACCTTTAATAGATCTTCATAAATTGATAGAGAAAATGATTGGTTAATTTGTTGGACTTATATTGATACAAGAGGGTTTAATATTGTTCAGATCAAAGTTTGTTTACATTTATTATCAACGATAATAAAGAAAAAGAAATAAGACCTCAAGAAATCATTACAAAAAAAAACGAATTTATTGGAGAAACATACATTTAATATAAACATTTGATGCATAATAGTTACGCCTACTAGTTATCTCGACACGCATTTATAGATATAATGTCAGGGCATTATTTGCTAATTATGTATAAATGTCTTAAGGGAATTTGCTATAAGTGTTACAGATTATCTGTCATTTAAAATTAACATGACTGATTTTTACTATTTAATTACTTGTTATAAATATATGATTATTTACTTACATGATGCATTTGGGATTCCATAAGATGGAATATGTATGGAAATCTTCAGTTGGATCAAACCATAGGAAGAATTGTTGTTCCCTTTCACCTTTGCCTTGGCTGAACACATTTGTGTGTAGTGTGTAAGGATTGCCTGTACTATTGCCCAAAAACTCGAAATCTATTTCATCGTGGTGGTCCCCTTCCGATGACAACTTAATTCAAGATACAAAATTTCATCAATATACTTCAAGAACTATTTAAGGTTGTAAAAAATAAAATCAATCTCGTGCATCATGTACTATACAATGAAACTCACATAATAAGTTGTGACTGTGCCAGCAGAATTCCCAGGAACAAGCTTGATTTGCATGTCGACCTTTCCGAAAATGAACTCTTTCTTGGACTCAAACCCGGATCCCGTTCTATTGTCGAGTGAAAGCGTGAGAAGTTCACCTTCCTCGAGTATTCGGGCTTGGATCTCGCCCCACGAGATGATAAAATGTCGGTGAAACGTACCATTTCCAATAACTACAGTCGTACTATTATGAAAAAAGAAAATTTTGTTACATACATTTATTGTATATCGAGGTCGAATGTATGACGAGGTGCAATCAACCGTTAATTAAATTTAAGTTATAAGACCGTAATAAAATAAAAGAATATGTAGAGTACATTGATGCATTATTTAGGTTTAAGAGATATCGTGGTGGTCCATACTTAATAAGAGTATATAAATTTAAACAATATGTGGTATTAAGTGATTGAATACTAGATAAGAACTTTCATATTCCACTCATCCCATACGGTATAATGTATAAAGTTCAAAGAAACATAAATGTACTTTTTATCCTTTTGTCACACTTGGTTGTTACGTTTGGTGTGGGCCTTTCTTAGTTTCATCACAAGGTCTCCTTCATGATGTGAACTATATTCCCGGGAAAAAATCGAAATTGGTCATTTATTGTGTCCTAGTTACAGTTTTAGTCCTTTATTGTGTCCTTATTTTATTTTGGTCCTTTATTGTGTGTTTTAGTACGATTTTGGTCCTTCGGATGGAATCTCGGCCGAAAATGTCATGTACGAGCACGTGCTGCCCTAAATTCAAGTTATTTGAATTTTCCACAATCATATTCGCATGTTGGAACAACAATTTTAATTTTTTATTTAAAATTTCGACCCGTCCGATTCGGATAACTCGGTCAAATCGGGTTGGCCGGGTCAGAATTTTAAATAAATAAAAGCTAAAAAAATTTTAAACCAGCGTTTCCACATGTCAATTTGCATGTGGGAATTAAAAAAGTTTTTATTTTGGCCGACAAGTGTTCCCACGTGATATTTTCGACTCTGACTTCTTCCTAAGGACCAAAATTGTAATGATATACACAATAAAGGACCAAAATAAAATTAGGACACAATAAAGGACGAAAACTGTAACTAGGACACAATAAATGACTAATTTCGATTTTTTCCCCTATATTCCCCGTCATCAATGTCAAATTGTCAATGCTTATTCATAATAAAATAAAACTTAATTCCACTTGTTTCTCGAGATTTTGATAAAAGAAGACTAATTTCCAAACGAATAGTAAGTGAAAATAATAAATAAATAAATAAAACACACACACACACACACGCAAATTAAAACGTCACAAACTAACCATATGGAAAATTGAGGAACCTAGGTACCTTTCAAGATTACGTCGTGCCGCGGTGATGGTCTGAGAAATGATAATATCCACCTGAAATTCATATATTGAAAAAATCCAAACTTATAAATTGCACAAATTAAATAAAATAGAAAGAATAACAGAAAACAAAATCCAGAATAATACTACTACTTACCTTGAAAACAAAAATGGCTGAAAAGAGGATGAAGGCTAAATATGGGAGCAGTTTGTTGGAGCGTGATGGGTTGTTGGAGGGATACCTTGGTGGCATAACGAACAATATATACTCTTATGACGATGATTTCTTCTTGTGTTATTACATGAGGAAAATTTGAAGCATTGTGTTCCAACTATAATTACCATATTTCTTGTAATATACTTACATGATGAGTACTCTTCTTCATATTATTTTTTTGTCACTTTCATCTCTCTTGCTTAGTTCAGTTTTTGTTTCTGTTGGGAAATGAATGGCGACCATTCCTTTTTCTAGATGACATTAATATATATAGACGGCAATGCATGACTCTTGGATATTTGCGGTTAAATCTCTTAGTATTCCGACTCACCCTATCTTTTTGTTTCTTTAATTTCTCTTTGTAGTTAATTTACGATTTATCTAGTGTAAAATTGTAAATTATTAAGTTCATGGACCTAACAATGTTAATTAGGCGCGCCTATTTATATTTTTTAGAAATGACGTACCTATTTATGTTTTTTTAGAAATGACGGGCCTATTTATATAATCCTTTTTTTCCTAATAAAAAAAATGTTAAATAGCGCGCATTTCTGGAAATATAAATAGACAAAGAGCTCCATTGTTTCTTGTTACAATTTACTTGTCGTAACAAATAGTCAAATTACTGTCCTATGCTAGGTTAATATATATAACTCCGGGGTGATCTGACTATTTATTTTTATGGAGGGGTGATGCGCTCATATTTAATACAAAAATCTTAAATTAATAATTTATGGTTTTATGCAACGCAAAAAAAAAAGTTTTATAAAGTGCTTTTTCTCATCGTACAGAAAGTTCTATTATGGGTTATATGAAATATGAATGGCTGGTAATTCGAGTATCTGTAACAATAATTAATTATCTTTGGATAGTTATTTAGCTTAAATAGCTGTATTTCAACCCCACTTTGCAATTTTGAGATAGTTAAGGTGGCTAACTCGCTATACAAGAAATTTATCCATTTTAGTTGCATGACATGACATCATACCGAACCCTCACATGTACTAAAAAATTGTAATATGTCTATAATTCGTACACAATCACGCATCGAGCACTTAATTTTAGATTTTTAGTCATTCAGCTTTGTCTAAATTTACATTTATTCTATATAGCAAAGATGAATGTATGCACTCTTCAAAATCTTTTTCTCAGCTCTACCCGTGTTTCCCATAAATTGTAACCAAACCAACATAACATATATTATTATATCGGTAAGTATTATAGCATCCGCCCCTATTTCCTACATAAGTCACACAAATATATTGCAAACAAACCAGCAAAGCAAATGCTAGACACACTTTAAAGTATTGTTATATATTAGCAAACATCATTATAGCACCAGCCCCTGTTTCCTTACAACCAAAATGTCATCATACAGTTAAAGACACGATTATGACACTATTGTTGCCCCGTTTTTTTATTACCCAAGCAAACCTGCCTTTCTATACATTACAACATATGCCCAATGTTTTTTTTAATATAATCCACACAAACCTACATAGCAATATCACAACGCAAAAGCAGCAGGGATTGCAGGTCTTCTTTTGTGCCAATATAAACACAGAATTCATGTAATAGTTGACCCTTCAATCGAAATAAAAGCAGAGTTGTTAGGTTGCATAAACCTATATGAAATGAAGTACGCACAATCAATTCAAGAATTTTAAAAAAATTGTTGTAAATAAAGTGGAAATATTACACAAAAGAAGTCCTTCAGCTGTTGTTAAATCACACAAGTCCGTCATCCAAGTACAAAGAACAAGCAGCAAACAATTCAAAAATAATTAAAGTTACAAGCAAACAACTTACTGTACAGGTAACTGTACATCAGATCATTGAATTCCTCTATAATAACAAAAAATCCTGAGGTCCAGAATTACAATAATCCTACAACAGTCAACAAAAGAGTTTTGGCACTAGCAATATACCAAACTCAATCTCAAACGAATTCTATTCATCTTCTATCTCCACTATCTGCGCCCTTCTTTCAGCGGCTTTCTTCCTGATAAAGATGCCCCACCTCATTGCAGCCTTAATCTTCAACCAACCCACAACAGCCTTCCCAGAACGGCTTCGGTCCTCGTTGTAACTAAAACCAGGGGACGACGGCTGCATGTAAGAAGGGAAGCTAAAGCCTACATCAGGCATATTAGTGTGGCCTCCCATGCTGAAAAGCCGAAGCAAGTGCTGCATATCTTCGTTCTCAAGCATTTCATGACTTCTCATACGAATTTCCTCCTCCGATAAGAAGTCATCAACACCCTTTTCCTGGTTAGTGGACCAGTTCCCCAAGGGATTAAGATTGGGCTGCTGATGCGAGGAGTTTCCGGTTTGGAATGAAGGTGACAATTGAGGAGGACCAAGGGCAAGGCCAACCCCATTGTTAAAAGCAACACTTTGGAATTGGTTTGGATGATTGACCAGCTGGTCATGCTGAGAAACGGATGCCACATGATTCAAAATAGGAGACTGAGTAGGAAATCTTGTAGTCATGTTATCATTATAACCTGGGTCAAGTAAAACTCCAATGTCAATGACTCAGCACAGAAAACCAACTTAAGCGTACATGATGTCTGTACAAACTTGTTTCTGCTGTACACCTAATGGAAGCATACAAAAACACAGGAACCATCTAAAAGAATAGCTGCGAAAAGATACAGTTTTGGTGGATAATGCTAGTTGTCACATGCACCAACAAGATAGATGGAAATTGGAGAAGTATGGGAAAAGAGTTTTGATAACTTTGACAACGTGGATCAGCTTATAAACTGTTAATGACAAATACATAAGAAATGTAGACAATTATGGGGTTTTAAAAAGAAAGTCGGATTCAAGATTCTGGTTGTCGAATCTGATTAATATCACCAACCAATTATCACTTGGAGGACAAAATTGTATTATTAGAGTACTTAAAAAAATGCCAACAGTCTCACCTCCAATTAGCATATTCTGATCCGCTGCTGATAGCTCTGGGGAGTCTGACAATGGCAATCTCTGTGGCGGATGGTGATTATTCAGAGAAGTGGGATAACTGATCAGGCCCGAAGGAGTATCACTCTGACACTTAGTTGACTTCTTAGTTTGATTGAGATGCAACAGTGATTTCCCATCGTACTCCACAACTTGATTCCAGTTTTCATATGCTTTCTTCACCCAGGAATCCACATATACCTAATGGTACAACATATGTAAAATGATTACATAAATCACTCCCTCTAATAGGAATTTAAAGGTTCATCCAATATTATATCCGATCGTAGTCCCCAACGTGGCATCTCAAGTAAAGAGACTGTGGGATTACCCAAAAAATTGTGTATATTGAAACCAACTTCCCCGCTTGGGACTAGACATCTCCGGGTAAACGCGGGTGATAGATAAACACATGTCAACAAACAATTTTTCTAAGATACTACCAAACTATACTTAATAGCCAAGAAGAAGAATATTATCAGCCTATTTTTTTCTGAAAAGAAAAACATAAAATACTCTTCAAAGCAAGAAACGTCATTCAAATAAAATAAAATCAGATACTCTTCAAATAAAGAACTCCGTATTGAACAAAATAACCTCATAAAAATACGAAAAAGTACTACCCAGGTGTTTGTATCACAACATATAATGAAGAAAACAACAATAAAGAAACTGTAAGACAACAAAATTGGAAGTGTTGAAAAATTTACAGTGACCTTTCAGACCTAAGGGGGGCCTCAGCCCATTATGACGAAATTATGGCAAAACGTCGTCAATTGAACATTTCATTTAGCAATAGATTGTTTCAACAACAAACTTAACTGAATGAGTACCTCAGGTGCCAAGCTTTATTCAGCTTCAGATTAACAATAAGTAAAAAGGAAACAATGCGTCTAAAGAAAACATGGAGACCTCAGAACCAACGACACATAAGTCAAATGCTATAAAGCTAGACAGCACATGCAGCTTTTGAAAAGGAAGAACCCAAACCTTCTGGCTATCAGAAAGTGAATCTTCGGAATAATATTGATCATCAGTAATCAGGCCACTCAGCTCATAGATATTGTTAAAAACAACTCCAATATTTCTTGCATCTTCTGGATAATATATATAAAGCTTGCCACTCAACACACAAGTCTTTGAGTGCTCTATGAGAGCATCCCACATCTTATTCGACATACCACTTCCTAGGATCTGCAATAAACGATATCCATCTCAGATCAACAGAAAGTATTTAGACTAGCCGAACTATAAATAAAATACTTACAGTCCTCAACTTCTGGGAGTCCTTGACCACAAGTCGAAGGAAGTCCTCCACAGTAAATATCCCTGCCTTATTAAGCCTCTTGTGGAATGAGCCATCCTTCCCAATTTTCTCCAGTCTCCATACATCATCATTCAAAGCAGGTGGGTAATGTTTCTTGTACACTGTCATGAGCAATTACATCTCAAGTTAATATCTCACAGAATGAAACCTATGAGATAACAATAAAAGTCGTGCAGTGTTCAAACGAAGATATACATTGATGCACATTAGATATGATCTTATCAGCACAGGTCAAGGGGATCCACTGAGAGTAAAAGTTAAAAAGGGCGATGGTCAAGGGGATCTCATAAATAGATAAAGTTAAAAAGGAAGACATTGCGTGGAAAATTAGGGTTTAACTTTGTTTTGCTGAGCCCTTTCAATTATTTTTATGTCCGTCTCTAACTCCACTTTCTTCACTGCCGTAAAGATTCAATTCAACAAAGTTGAATTAATTAACAATAGGGAATGTAAAATGTACCTTTAGTTACCTAATAAAGGTTGAACTGCTGTCGACAAATATTATATCTAGCCTACATAGAACCTAGTTCAGTTGTTTATATGAAAATGGCTCATCAATTCTCTGTATTATATGTCCCAATCGAGCCATATCCTAATTTTAAAATTGTTGTCTGTATTATACCAGTCATCTCTCATTCATCCATCATAGAGAGACTGAAAAAGAAAAGTGATATAGTAAACAGACATACATTCCCCTCGGTGATCTTTAACAGCAAAAGCCTCCGTCTTTGCTTCCCGTATGCATATGCCTTCACAGTATCCAGATGCAACCTTCAAACCAAGTCTGAATTTCCTGCTCCTTATCCAGCTTGAATTATCCGTAAATGTGAGATCTCCAAGGGTTCCAACACCTTCCTTAAGTGTGACTTGTAAATCACCAGTCAAAAGTGGCCTCCTTCCTTCACGCTCCTTCACCATATGGCTATCAAACTCTTCCTGGCTCCAGCCTTCATCATGTTCATTGTTAAAGTCACCTTCTAGCACTACAATGTCCAACTTCACAGAAGATTCAGGCCCAGATGTCATAACATGACCTGTGCTGGCATCGATTAGTACGACGTGAATGGCAGCACCCTGCTCCCCCTCTACTTTCCCTCCAGTGAAAAGTGGAAGAGAAAGCCTAGACTTGAATTGAAGCTGCAAGTTTCTCCCATCAGGCCCTTCAATTCGTTTAGGCGATGACCTGACATATCAATGCTTATGAATAGCTTCCAGGGATTAGAAGCAGCTTAGACTACAGATGAAGAGAACTACAAACGAAGATTACTACTAAAAGCAGCACTATACATGCTTATTTTATACACGAATACTGGCATAAAATACATAAAAGAATTTCACATTTTCTTGCTTGAATTCAGTCATTCCTCCAACAAGCTTTTACTTGCACTACAAAACTAGAAAAGGAGAGTTATAAAAGTACAGATTCTAGAAAAGTGTGGTCTTTCTCTTATTATCAATTAAACTTGGAAAAAATGATGGTGAAAGAGAGTAAGTATCCACCTAACAAATGCTTTAGAAGTTTCTCTCATGGTTGCATCTGAGTTACTGGAGTACAGCGCATAAGAGTTCAACGAATGCACAAAACGTGAAAAGTGAAAATTCATAAAAATATGTTATATATACTTCATACTAACAAGAAATATTGTCAGATTGATGCGCACTCTAGAAATAATTTTGGATAATAAACACTTCTGTACAGAACATTACAGAGGCCAAACGCAAAAAAGAGAGGCCACGTCTAATTTCGGAAATTGACGGTTCAATAGTTTTTCAAGGCTAACGCTCAATTTGTAGCCAAAGGGACCAACAGAAGTGATATATAAAATATCAGGTTATCGATAGAATTTGGTTGGATTTCAAACTTAAAATCTAACTCCATACAGCACCGACTTAAGGAATCAATTATATGCAGACACGTATTTGTTGGTAGTCCATCCCCTACCAACTGAAAAGGCGGAAATTATCCTATCTGGTTTTTTCTGTACATAGTGTTCACGGATAAAGAAAAGAGAAAACAAAATGGCGAAGGTAGAGCTACTACAGTAGTAAGTTCTAAAAGAGACCCCAAACCTTGCATTGAGTCTAGCAGGGCCCAGCTTAGCTAAAGCTCGTTCAACCTCTTCGCTAACCTGTCCAGGAAACCATGTACAGTGCAAAGCTTACTTATGAATCACAACAAACCTGATAGGTCAAGACTATCAAAGAAAGCATTTTGCAGATATTTTGTATTTTCCAAGGAAATGAAAAGATCTTCACTACAAAATGATAACTTGGATTCTGAATCCAGTGATGATGCCTCTTTACCAGAAACATAAACCACGAAAAAAAAAAAAAAAAAACGATGATGATGATGATTAAAAGAAACAGCTTGTTACACCCAAACTACCAATCAAGCATTTAACCCAATGAATGGGGTGGGCTACACATCAAACAGGCATGTTTGACATAGATAAAAAGGTCTTCTAAATGAAAGAATTCCAAGACAAGTTCTAAGGTACATATTCAATGAGCAGCCACATTAATTATACTTATCAGTCACATCAAAAATGAAAACAAGCAATGCCATCCAGAAGTCACAAGATCTTACCACTCTCCGTAGAATTGGTTCTAGGGATGAACATAGCTTTTGGAGACTATCCATCTTCAGAGCTTCCACTATAACGCTGCATAAAATTAAAAGCAGTTCAAACACATATAAAACAAAAGTTAATACTGAAAACAGCTCAGGTGGATAATCAAATACACAGAAAATGCAAAAGAAAGAGAATCAGGACTATGAGAAGACACTTGAACTAGCACGGGAGTATTAAAGATTCCCAGTACAATAACTTGATTGAATTTCTCAACGCTATTGTGAGGAATCCATTAGTACGACTACTTCACGCCACGTGAATTACAAATACACCAACACCGAACTTCTTTACCTCAAACGCATACACAAATTCCAACAAAAATCGAGCTACAGAAACAACAAAAACGAGAGACAAACGAACATTATACCTAGCTAAAGCAGGTCGTTTCCTATCGGGCTCCTGCTCCTCATCATCACCACCGCCTTCCAAGCTCCTTTTCCCTCTCCCTCTCATTGAATTAGTCCTCTCCATATACCTTGTCTGCATTTTTCACTTCAAATCCACCAAAACCCTAAGCAAATGTAAACAAACAACCTCTCAATCCCAAATTAAGTCAACTAACACCAAATAACACACACACATATATACATACATATATATATATATATAATTTCCATAAAATAAATGAATTTTAAATCAAACAGATCTCAGTTCACTACAAAATACACTATTTACTCCTCAAAAGTTCAGATCCCTAACATATATATACATACACATACACACACACCTGAGGTGTAGCTGAGTACAGTACAGACCACAGATAAGCACAAATGAGAGTTTGAGATCCTTATTTGCCTTTATTGGCTTTTGGTGCACAATGATTGTTAATTTTGCAATTTGCTGCTTCGCTAGATTCTCTCTGGGGATTTGTGATGGAGAGATCTCAGCCGTTGGATTGGCGACGGCTATTGGTCGTCAACTTTTTTGTCGGGAAATGGATTTGGACGACAGCATTAATATATAGCTTTTTATCATTTACCATTATTGCCCATTGGCGTTATAATCTTTTAGGTTTTTGGCAAGCAGCACCCCTGTGATTTGGGAAACAGGCAAGAAACTCCCCCGTGTTTTGAAAAGAGGCAAAAACAACCCTTGTGCTTTCAGAATCATAGCAAAATACCCCCTCCTCTGCGAAAGTGTTATGCACATGTCAAGGAATGAGAGTGGGGATCCTTTTTGAACCTGAATCATTCCAAAAGCTTTTAATACTTTTGCCTTTAACTTTAGAAAATTATATTTCTGACCCAACAAGTTTTATTTTGTTTAATCCTTTGCGAAACTTGAAAAATGGTATCAGAGCATGGTTTATTTATTTTATGTGGTTATTTATTTATTTATTGCAACTCTTAAGTACCTTATGAGAGGAGTTTTTTACAAACATGGACAATCCAATGATGAATGACATTTGGGATCTCGCAATTTGGTTTCCTATGAAAGGAAATGCATGTACAAGCATCAAAAGGCGAATTACTGCCTTAACAAGATATCTTAATTTCCATGAAAGGGAATTAAAGAACCATGATGTTCTACGCTGTAGCTTAGAACAATTAGGAGAAATATGTCCTATCCAGAGAACCAGACTTGAACAAATCAAGCTGATAAAAATTAGCATAGAAAAGGCTAATAAACAGAGTTCAATACTAAGCCTCTAAAATGCCTGGTATAACACTTGAACAAGAGCTCCAACTCTTGATGACTAAGTTAGTTGACCTAGCTAGTCACAGACCAGACAATCTCCCTGCCATTAGAGCTAAGTTTATAGCTGTTAATGGTCTCATGGCTGATATTACAAGAATTAATAGATTAATCATTGAACGAAATAATCGTTCTTCATGAGTAATCTAGTTTTGCCAGATTTCTACGAGCTCGTGCCAGATAGCTCCAAGCTATCCCATGACCTCAGAGAAGTCCAGAAAACAGTCCAAGCATATGGCAATCACCAATACCATGTGCCTGAGCATCTACAGGAAATCAGAGACAAGCTTGAGGCCATGTCTCGGCGACAGAAGGAGATCTTGGGAAATTTACAGGATATCCAGCAAAGAGTCAAGAGCTTGGAATCTATGCCAAGGTCATCCGAAAGAAGGAGAGTTGGATGGTTGCCACCATCTTTTGGGAAGGAGCCCTTATTACATCAAAAGGGCAAAGCAGTCGAGGTCAAAAGAGAGTTGACCACAAACGAGAAGCTGGAAGCACGGATACGTGGAGAACCCAGCATATTTTGAGATCATGTCCAGATTCAGGATAGACGATTTCAACTTCGAGATCGGGCGAGACCTTTCTGATCTTGCAGCATCACTTTCAGGACTCAGCCTGGAAAACATCCAGACTTATGAAAGCGCGATCGTGCCAAGTCAAAATCCTCCCCAAGGTCAGTCGACGGTGACAGAAGGGGTCGGATCTTCCATCCCAAATCAAGAACCAATCCGAGAAGAGCCAATCCGCGAAGAACCAATGCCACACCAGCATGACTTCGTGGCAGGATCTATGTACAATCGGATTCCAACCAGAGCAAGGGCGAGAAGGCCAGATGTTCAGGGAACACCATACGGGAGATCGCAGCTCGATCCAATCCACCCGTACGGACTTATGCTCAATCTGGACACGCTGGATTTCAAGAATCGCGAAGCCTTAATCGATGAATGGGCATCGGCAATGAGAATTGCAGCGGCAACGCTCGAACTGGACAAAGAAGGATTCATCATGATGCTACAGATGAGTCTCGAATGATCGGTCAAGATCGGATGGGAACATGGAACTCCAGAGGTTAGAAGTGGAGTCCTATCCGGCGAGTCTCTCAAAGACATCGTTGATAGAATGGCAAGGCTTTTCAAAATCTACTTCATCAGGGAAGGATACTTTGTTGATCCCCAAACCGGAGGAGGTGATCAGGAGAAAGTCAGGAGATACGAACAAGCACTGTATAGCTTGGAACTACATGACATATGTAGTGTTGATCTATACATTAAGTTGTTCACCGAGTACATATGGAAGAGCCGAATACTTGAAGACACGGCGATTCCCTTATTCTTCGCCAAAGTACCAAGTCCATGGTGGGAGATGTTACTGAGAGAATATACTCCTATTGGTGTTGACACGGTGGCCCAAAGGATGTCATTTCTTAAAATCAAGCTGAGCGAATGGTGCCAGAAGGCAGCAATTCAAAAGAATTTCAAGAGGCTGAAGCGAATCAATAAATCAGCCCGTCTTTGCTGCGACGATAATGACATCCCAACGGTCATTGGAGCACCGGAGAGACGTCAAAAGAAGAAGCATAGGGACCACCCCTATGAGCAAAGAAGCAAGTTCACTAGAAAATCTTCATGGAGGCCAAGAAGATTCTGGTCAAAACAGAAAGTCCGAAGTTACAAATCAGGGCAAAGACCAGGACCCAGCCGTGGAAGGACATCTTCCAGCCAAGGAGGCAGCAGCAAACCTCCAACTAGGCGAACTTTCAGAAGAGCACACACACGTGCTAATGAAAGTTTCAAAGACTGCAACTGCTGGACGTATGGGGCCAAGGGACACATTTCAACCGACTGTCCCGAGAATCAGAAAAGATGAGTTAGACAGTTCGAGGCTACGCCAGAATTCGAAGAAGTTGTCTACTTTCAGGACCTTGTTCAGGTATACCAGTTTGAGGATATCCCTTCGGACGAAAGTATATATGAGGAAGATGAAGGACCAGATGAGTCTTCAGAATCGGAATCAGAATCAGACTGAAGACGAGGAGATCTTCCATCAGGAAGTTCAAGAAGACTTGACGGGATTTTTCTCACAAACCAGCAAAGCATTGATGAGAATTATGCGGGAAGATCCTAAATTGCGAGTCTACGATGGATTTACCATCGGAAAAATGGAGAGAACCTTAGCTCAGCTAAGTTTCAGAAAAAGAAAGCATCACATCATCTACAAAGTTACAGCGGGAGAAATTGCAATCCCAATGGAGCTGACCAGCAATCTGATGGAAATGCAATTAGTTCCTATGAACGAAATCAAAGAGGAACTAGGGAGACTCAAGCCAGAAGTCGCGCAGAAAATGTCATGGATCCATATCGGAGCCATAAGAATTCTGCTCAAAGCAACGTTCAAAGAAGGGATCAATTCCCCAATTGACATTGCCATATTTGATCGAAGAATCCAAAACCTACGAGACGCCTGTCTCGGAGGAATTTCGGGAAATCTATTCGCAGGAAAAGTGGCAACATTCATTTACCTGAAGATTGCCTACAACACGGCCGATAAAGATTTCAACAGAGTCCTAACCCTGCACCAGGACTTCAAAAACAAGGAGTTAATGAAGGAAGGAAACATGCCTTACTACATTACATACAGTATCTCCTACGCACTCTCCAACACTCATCATTCGGATCTTTTCCAGAGAAATGAGTTCGTTGAGATACCAGAAATCTTTGAGAAGGTGGCCCATGCAGTCAGGCCAGAGATTTCCAATCTGCCTCATATTCATGAAATGGATATGATCATCCGAGACCAACCAGTATTTGGCAAAAATACGAGCCAAAGACTCGAGCCGAGAACCGTCTCTTTTCGAGATAACATGATGCAAAGTCTTACCTGGGGAAAGAAACCAATAATGGAGGTGGTGATTGAACCAAAGAAATTCACGACCAAAGGAGAACTCTAATGTCCAGGAGGATGGGGAGAAGTCGAAGTCATCTTCGACACCACCCAGAAAGATTACCATGCGACGCATTGTATTATCTAAAGCAGCCATTTGTCGGACGGTATCAAGGAAACCTAAAGTTAGGTGGACTTGATTTTATTATCAATGGTCGAGCAGAAAAGATCTCAGAACAACTTGTTCTTGGAATCGAATTTCTCTAGGATCACAAACCTTGGGAAAAGGTACCGGAAGGAATGGATTTTACGGTGGAAGGAAAAAGATACCGGCTCAAATGACCATCAGTCCATTCTTAATCTACATCTCGGTTGGGATGTTATACGAGAAATATCGAGCCGAATACTTTGCAGCGTATATCGACTCAGGAGCAGGGATTTGCACAGCAAAACCAAGAGTCTTCCCCGGAGAAATCGGAGAAGCTTTACCGGCGATTGCAGGAAGGGATTTCTCGAAGAAGATCATCATCTTCAGACGAGGAATAAAATAGGCAGAAATATTAATTGGTGGAGCAGGTGGTACCCCATGGTACAAAGTTAAGACGCCCCCAATTTATTTCCATGACACCGGAGCCGATATCTTGCTCAGCAACAATTTCCTACAAACGTTCAAATGTTTTACGCAGGATAATGAAACAAGACGTCTTATTCTCACAACCACTTGTGATCATAAGATCCTGGTACAACGATTAACGCAGACATTTTACCGCAAACTGCTAATTCAATTTCGCAGCAAGCGTGGTGATGAAGGAAGACTTCTACACCCAAAAATGCATGACCAGAGGAAGTATGGTAAGGCAATCCTACAGCTTAGGATTGAAAGCATGGGCGGTCAGAAGACCAAAAGGATCAGAGATGAAACGATCGAGATCCTCAAAGCCAGCCTTGAACCAAGTCCTCATATTGACATCACTAATGAAGAGCAGATTTCAATAGAAGATGTCAAGGCGAAAATTCGGAGGAACTACGAAGAAGATCCTCTTGCATGGTGGAACAATAATGAACTCAAGGCAACCCTAAAAGTTCAAAAAGGAAAAGAAAATGAGTTTGTTAGATACATGCCTATCTTGATGAACCAAGAAGATCGGGAGGATATGCAGAAGATTCTTAAGGAACATCTGAACCTTAAGCTCATCTCACCAGGAGTCTCTTCATACAGCAGTCCGGGATTCCTAGTCAGGAACCATGGAGAGATCAAAAGAGGGAAACCAAGATTAGTGATCAACTACCAAGGGATTAATAAAATCTTTGATTTTGACGGATATTATATCCCGAATCGAGAGCACCTGATCAACTGCATTCAAAACGCAAGAGTCTTCTCTAAGTTTGACTGCAAGTCAGGGTTCTATCAAATCAAGATGGAGGAAGAAAGCAAGAAGTTCACAGCTTTTTCCACACCACAAGGACACTACATCTGGAATGTCATGCCAATGGGATTGGCTAATGCGCCCCAGATATATCAAAGGAAGATGGATAATCTCTTTAAGGATTATTTCAAATTCATGTTTGTCTACGTCGATGATATTCTTATCGCTTCGAAGAACGTCAAAGAACACATCAAACATTTGGAAATCTTCTCAGATGTTTGCCACAAAGAAGGATTAGTGCTATCAGAAAAGAAGGCGGTAATTCTTACAAGAAAGATCGAATTCCTTGGAATAGAGATCGACGAATCAGGTATCATTCTCCAAAAACATTTGGTGGAAAAGGTACGTGATTTTCCTGATAACCTCAAGACGGTTAAACAGCTCCAAAGTTTTATGGGGTTAGTTAATTTTGCTGGAATGTTTATTAACAATCTGGCAAGTTACATGAAAACATTTAGTCCATTACTGAAGAAGGACGCAGAGTTCAGATGGACGGATGAACACAAGGAGACAGTACAGAAGCTTAAAGCTATCTGTCAAGATCTCCCCAAGCTTGCAATCCCCAATGACGAAGATGATTTGGTACTTTATACGGATGCAAGCGATCACTGGTGGGCGGCGGTTCTTACCAAAGTTGAACCAAAAGGAGAAGTGCCATGTAGATACTGTAGCGGTCTCTTTTCAAAAGATGAGGCAGCTAGATGGCACATCAACGAGAAAGAATTCTTTGCAGTTCGGAAGGCCTTCAAAAAATGGCCCTTATTCTTACTTGCTAAAAAATTCATATTAAAAATTGATAATACCAGTGTCAAGGCATTCTTAAAAAATAAGATAGAAAGCAAACCCGAGAAAGCTAGGTTATTAAGATGGCAAGCTGAATGTCAATATTATAATTTTGATGTTCAAGTTATCAAATCTCATGAGAATGTTCTTGCAGATTTCTTAACAAGAGATGGAGGCACATGAGGCCGATACCATCCTTACGAGATGGAGACACCACAGGGATAACCTGGACGAGCTCCGCAAGGCGATCGAGGGTCTGGCAATCAATGCTCAGGCTTCCGGTCATGTACAGGAAAGGGACCTCTCTAAGGTTTAAAACTCAATGAAGGCAACTTTATTGGGTAGTACAAGTTTGTGGGATAGCCTCACGGTACCCCTATTTCGAGATGCTTCCCTTTCAAAATTGGAAGTGGAAATACAAGCAAATACATACGAGTTTGATGTTTCGAGTAATACTGAACCAGTAGGTGATCCTTTCGAGGAAGACACCCAAGGACAAGCCGATTCAAGGGTAGAAATACCTAAAGAATCAACAAGCCAGAAGCAAGCCGATCCAAAGGTAGAAATACCGGTGGAATCAAAAAACACCTTTAAAACTAAAGAGGACGAGGTTAATCTTAGGCCCCAAACGGGATCATCTAAGACAAACAAAAACGAGAAAACCCCACATTTGATTGAATATCAGAGAACGTGGGAAAGATTGAACACGAGGATGGGACTAGTCCCTGGAAAGACAATCGCAGACTGGTCGGGAAAATATCCAAGGATTTGAATACTACCTAGATCAAAACCCGAGCAGGTACGAGAATGGTTTGATTTTGGCTGTATAGCCTCAATCTTTACCGAATCACCAAGCTTTCCGGAAATTGCCAAATTACCGGAATGGATTCAAGGAAAAGTGTATGAAACATGGCAAAACAATCATACACTAGAAAGAGGCGATGTTCTGGAAATGAAGTTCATCTTCGTAGCCCCAGAAATCGCAGGCAAGGGGTCTTTACCGAGTTTTCACTTTATCAAACTCCAAAGACCAAATTGGAAAGCAATGGACTACATCAAGCCTCCACCGGAAGGACAGATGTTAGTCGCCCCAATCTCAGAAGATGACGTCTCAACTAGGAGAGCTTGGAGACTCTGGGTATGTCTCACAGAGATGGACAAAGTCAAGTACGCATTCAAAATTTTCCAGAATAAGGAAAACGGAACGTTCATGCTTAACAGCATGACCAACACCACCACAAGGTTTGCTGAAACAATGTTCGAAAACAAACGAAGAACATTGTGAAAAAATGAAATTCCATCGACAGCAGAAACCAGCCGAAAGTTCTGCAATATGGCATATGTCGGCCAATGGAAGGAAAGGATCTGTCCAAAGTGTCAGGATCAGAAAGAGCCCCTCTTTGGAAAGGGATTCCTGATGAAACGGGACAAAGGGGAAAACGATAAAGAGGGCCATTCAAGACAAGGAAAGATGCCGCGTGGGACAGGAAAGTGGACTACTGCAGCTGGCAAAGCTAAATTAGCCATGTGATCAAATCAGGACCATCTCCACTACAACGACATAAAGAAAAGTGGAGGGCCAGACCACTATCATAGTGGGAAGGAAAAGACAACAAGCTGAGGTGGAAAAGATTCCACTAAAATGACAAGAGGGCCAGGCCACTACGCTAGTGGAAGAAAAGCATCAGGATGTAGCTGAAATCCGCGTTTCAAATCCGGAACTTCACCTATAAATACACAAGCTGAAGAAAACAAAGGACATCGAGCATTTCCCTTAGTTTTCTTATAAACAAGAGAGAAGGATAGTTTGTAATAGCGTGAGGATTTTTTTTACAAGTGTCTGTATAAACATTTAAATTTCCGTTCGAGTGTATGTACAAGAGAGACGTAGCTACTATGAGTAGCTAAACAAGTAACTCCTCTCTAAAGGGGTTATGAGTGTGTTGTAATAAATAAGTCTCCACATAAATAAATATTGATTTGCTTTCGCCTGAGTATGTTGCTGTTAAAACTTTGAAACATTCCATTTAAAGTTACTTTTACACCCGGAGTAGGAAACGAACCAGGGTTGTGCTGATTACCGTTGAAGGAGCCGTTGCAGAACCATCGGTTGCGATCGAGTGGTTGAAGGCGAGGAGTCTTTGTAAAACCTGGCGGAATACCCGACGATAGTACGGTCAAAACGAGGTATCGTTAATGGTTATGTTTTATAAGTTCTGTACGGAAGCATGCTGGGCCTGATATGGTCGTAATGGACTATTTCCAGGGTTTGAGTTTCGAAAAGGAATGACTCTAAAACTTTGGGGGTCAATTTCTAATTTTGAAAAAGTTAAAATCCGAAGAAGGGGCAGTGTGCTATGATTTAGAAAACACAGGGGGGTTTCTTGCCCCTTTTATTTTCAGAGGAAGGTTTTTTGCTACTTTCATAGAACACAGGGGTTTTTTTTTGCTATCTGCTCTAATCTTTTTTATAAATATATAAATAAAAATGGTCATTATCAGAATAAATAAGCTAATTAACTAATATAATGTTTTATACTTTTATTTCAGTTAAGAGTAGTGAGCTGATATATCCAAGTAAAACTATTAATTTAGTTTCAGTATATCAGTATAGTAGTCTAGTTGATGTTTGGAGTGTCCTTCAATTAAAAATGTGTCGACTCTAGTTTATTTCGGTTAGGTATGAAAACGCTTAATAGATTATTTAAGGTTGTTAATATGATATTAAATCATTCCACTAGGTCTTACTATAGCTTACTATAATAATAATTTGTCATAAGTTGCAGTTTAACTTACAGTCAACTCAAGGAAATAGCTCAATTTAATTAGTAGTATAGATTCATAAAGTCCTTGATTTTTATAATAATAATAAAAAAAAATCGTTCGGCAATGGTGATAATATTGCAATTTTAACGATTAATAGGACTCAATCATTTTTTTTTTATGAACAACAGAATTACAAATACAACTGGACTTAATCTTTAAGATGCATTCAACGACGAAACCAAACAAACTCAAAACAACAACTAGATGACGAACCAAAAGAGTATAGTGGTGCATCCAACCTTACATATTCAACATGTTAGATTCTAGCATGGATTAATACGACAAAAAGTTTCGATTAGGTATGAAAATGCTTAATACATTTACTAAGGATGTTAATATAATATTGAACCCATTTGACTATTTCTTATGGATTACTATAATTTATACAGATTAACCACCAGCTCAAGATAATAGCTCAATTTATTAAGTATAGTTGGCTTTTAGTAGTATAATAAATAAACTAATGAATTATCAAATGCGCAGTGTTTTTTGCATTTATAGTTGGGAATTAAAATCTCGGTTAGCAGAAGGATTTCTGTGTCGTTCAGTCAGCTAGTGTCTAAAGGTATCCTCTCTTCTTTTTTTTTTGTTTCTCTAGCAGATGGTATGAATGTAATACACGAATTACCAATACACACACACGCTTCTGTTGAAATTTTGAAGTAACCAGCATAAGGTTTTAAAGTTTCAAAACTTATATTTAGTAAGATACCTTGTAATACATAGCAGTACAAAATTGACAATGTAATGGATACATCTAATCAAGCTCGCTCAGTAGGAGTTTTACCAAGGCAAAAAGAACAAGGATAACCTAATACAGACTGGAACTATGTTTCAGTAACATAGGTTCTGGAGTCATCTTTATGTAGATCAAATTCTTGAATTCTGGCGTATACTTTCTCAAGAACGGAGTGGCAGACGTGTGGCGACGTCAAGGGACCGCACATCAGATAGATGACATTACCAAGTGGTCTCATATAGATGCCGTCTTCTCGCAGTTTATCCAGGAGGGAACGGGCATATGTCAAAGCATATCTGAATATGCATACAAAAACTTCTTTTAACATGTTTTTTACAAATAAAATACCACACGAAGTTAAAAATATGCAAACAAGGATGATATATCTGAAATGGGCAATGTCAAAATGGCTTTATGGATTGTACATAGCTCAATAACTAGCCATCCCTCATAATACACAAATAAGTAACGACATCAACACCAGAATTTTGAGAAACTACTAAGATAATGAAAAAGAAGAAGACAAATGAATAGATGATTACCCAGCATTACTGCCCTCAGCTTGAAGTTCAATGGCGCAAAGAGTTCCCAGCGCCACCACTCTTTTCACTGCTGGATGCGAGGATATCTCAACTACTAACTCAGTATCCCAGAGCTGCAACGAATCCGGAAATGAAAAATTCTTAGTGACAATGTTCATACTTGCTTATAAGTTCTGCATTATAGGATATCAATATTATGGCGCCACCACTTGGCAGTTTATTCTCGTCCTCGAATCAAAATGCTTATCATTTTCATTTCACCATTGATTACTTAAACATCACCGAGTAAACCACCTTCAGTGTAACGTCTCAACTAGTTAAGGTGAAGATAATGACATGCCTTTTCACAGTTCCAAAAAATCCTTTCGGTTATACGACTGAGAAACAATTCCAACTGAATTTTAGAACAGACACACTTGAGCTTCTGTTCCATACAGTTATCAAAAAGAGAAAACTTGCAAACCATGTGATATGGGCAACAATTTTTTAAGTTCCGGTACAAGTTTGAAGTAATGAACTAGTCGAACTGTTTAGCATTTGGCAATCTATCTCGTTCAGTCAGAATAAAGGAATAGGAAAAAGAAAGAACACATTGGCGTAGGATAGTAGTTATTTAAGTGCATGTACAAAAAAAACCATGTTACAGAGACAATTACAGCATCTCGGAAGTGATTACATATGCAAGCGAATGGCAGCCAGCAAAACGGAAAAGCAGTGTCCAATCTTAAATCTTGAGTAGACATTATACTTTCTTTTTTCATGAAAAAATAATAATCCCTATACCTGAATAAAGACTTTATATGAATGAGGTAAATGCAAAATGATTTTATAGCATATTCAATATGCTTCAACTAAATATGAGCTGCAAGTTTTCTGCTAGTTATGTCAAACTAGAAATTTGATGAAAAAACAAGATATGATGCAAATATAGTATGATAATATAAGCTTATTTGACAATTTAGTTTACATACCTCCTGAAGCAACTTTGAATCAGACGTCAAATTCATATTTGTGTTACTGTCTCTAAACCATTTGATAGACGTAACCGCAGCCATACACCCCATAGCATGTGCAGAATATGAATGCCCATGCAGAAGAGCCTTAAGCTGAAATCAGAAGACACAACTCAGCTTCAAGTTGTAAGCTTGAACAATGCCCTATTCAACAAGAGCAATCTAAAAGCTAATCCGCATAGTCAAATCTATTGTGAAATTTAATAGCTCTTTGAACTAATTACCCAACAAGAATATTAGTGATGGGCAAGAGTAGTTTTCTATATTGTATCATAATCACAACTGTAGTGAGTCAATGTGATGCACCACAGCTATGCAATCCAATACACCACCTACTTAAGGAAATCTTCAGTTCACAGAGGCGAGGAAAGAGAATATACAGTAAAAATACAAAAATAATACCAGATCAGTAATTCTGATTTTAATACTAACAAAATTTTAATGTGACTTGCCATTCATTTGGCTATTGCACCATTCATATCATAACTATTAGAGTCCTTAACAGACAGTTCTTATTGCATCATTATCCACTGTTAAATTAAATGGGCCTGCTATATGATTTCCTTAAACTACTCGTATGAATCACCTTTGAATCTCCAGTAAATGCTTCAAAAACAGCATATGATGCTACGGTAGCAGCCAACGGTATGACACCACCAATCATCAGCTTTGCAAAACAGGTAATATCCGGCTGACAGTGTAGCATTTCTGCAGCAGACTGCATGGGAAATATATGATCTTGTCAAATAACTGCAAGCAGAAAGGGGAAAGGATTTTGCATTTAGAGATGTCACGAGTTCCTCTCTCGTCCAAGACGCCAGAATCCTGTAAAAACTTCATCAAATATAATTGGGATTTTCTGGCTTTTGCATTCTCTCACAAGTATACGCTGATAAAGTAGATCAATCATTTGCATTCCACCAGCACCCTGTATCACTGTTAAAAGAATTATTGCAGTTAATAGCCTTTAATACTTCCCAGACTTTATAGAAAAAGAAGCATCTGTAAAAGGGGAAAATCTCAAGCGATTAACTAAAAGAACACCAGTTCAGATTAACTTTATATTTTATCCATTTCCCGCAGGCAAACTTCCAATTAAGATAGATTGTTTTAGAACTACAGATTGATTCAGCAAGTGCATTATAATTCCAAATTCTTGTGCAAAAAACTTGTAACATCAAATTTGACAATGCAGCGTATAACCATTTGAATGAGACATCAAAGCATGTGATGAATAAGTCATGAAGAAGATTGACAAAGATTAGGTTATGGGCCACCCGCTAGGGGAAAATGTGCAACAGAATTCACGTGCCAAATCAAAAGTAATAATCATTAGGCCTCGTGCATTTTCTCAACTGACAGACAAGTCTAACAGGTCAACGGAATTCTCTACAACATCAGCTACAAGCTATTTTGAAAAGAAGGCAATTAAAGGTAGCTGTTGAGCAAATAAACCAGTGTTGTTCTTCAGAGCGTATTCCTTAGAAATTGTGTACATTTATAAGTCCCACACAAATTGCTTCATGTTCTTTTCTTTAAAAAACTTACATTTCATGGACTATAGCTATAATAACCATAATATAATTGCACAATGTGAACCCATTACAACAACTCTTTTCATACGAAATGGTCAAGTAATGACCAATGAATATAGATGCTTTTTTGGATATCATAACATGTCTGACATTGTGATGATTCGTAGCTAGTGCTAAAATCACTATTATTCCAGACATTGCCATTTTAAGAACTAGGACACTATCTTGAGCTTTAAGAGGAATTAAAAGAAATTAACCATTTAAGCTATGAATGACTGACAATCTTACGATTTCAAATAAAAGAAACTACCAGCAGGGAACTTATTACTTGAACAGGACTACTATAAGAAATTAAGTAAAGAAAAATAAATTTCACAGGTCAGGCAGGAGATTATAAAACCAAATGTACCAATATTCTAACTTCAAGCAAGTACATATTCCAGTACCATGATCTATATGCCATAGCTAGCACAACAACCACAAAAAATAAAAATGAATAAAACAAGAACACTGTACTCATGGTTTTGTAAAATTACCATACCAAGGTTGCTGGAGAAAGCCGGTATAAGGTGAGGGTGCCGGTGCTTCCAAAGCACCTAACGTATCTCCGTGATAAGATCCTCTTAGGGCTAAAACCTAATTCGAGAAAAGTATAAAAAGTCGACATGGTTAGCCCAAAATATGGATGAGGCATTCAGTAGAAAACCAGGCTTTGTTCTAGAAACAAATTGGGTGATAATAAATAAATATGCATGTGTCTCTGTATGAAACAGGGAGAAGGAAGTTGGACAGAGGTATGACAGAAAACTACATAATGAAGCCATGGGCAAGTTCAGTCAGGGAAACTCGAGTTCACCTTCAGATCCACAGATCTCCCATACACATCAGCAGTCACAAGGTCTAGGAGCACTTTATTATCGGACAAGAACTTGCGAAAAGCCATTTTGAGAGCAATTTCTACTGCTGTAGATCCATTATCAGAGAAGTACACTCGGGAAGCCCATTCTGTGACCAGAAAAGTATATGAACAGAATACAGATAAAGTTAGTCAGCGGCGAAGGTAAGGACATTACACCATCACAGCAGATAATATTTCCAAAATTCAAATACAAAATATACCATGAAGACATAAACAAAGTGGAAGGACTAGATTTATTAATTTGTTAATCAGAGTAATTTGACAAAAGATACACATCGGCCACAAAAAAGTATGTAAATATTACTAACATTGCCTACTTTATGCCCTCCATATCTTAAAGAAGATTGGGTATGACAAAATATATGATTGTAAGTTTAAAAATCTTTTGACAGTCTCAAAAAGTGAAGTCGGGACCAGAATCTTCTAGTACTAAGTAGACAGTATTTTCTGGTTAGGCATAAAGAAGGCTAAGAGACTACGTCTACAGTGAAGGAAATAGGTAAACCGTAGTTATGAAAACGTAGGATCATACCACGACTCAAGAAGATAGTCCTGAGTTGCCTAACCTACTGAACGAGTTCTGGAAGCTACGACAATTAAGTAACACAAAAAATGATTATACAGAAATCAGGTATTATAGTCTTATCAGACAGTCAAATACCAAACTCAGATCAAATAACTACTGCCATAACAGGAAATTTTGTTTCTTTCCGCCAGTTCCGAACCGTGAATAGTAACTTAAGTATTTATTGTATTGCTTGGCTCTTCTATGAATGTATGAATGTAAGGATTGGCTTAAGAACTCACACAACTACAAACTCCACAGCTCTGAGAAGGTATTCCTGAGTGGCAAATTTTATAAAACGGTTTTTGAAGCTAAAAAAATTAGCATAGCAAATGATTTATCATTAATCGGATATTACACGGTCTACCAATTAGTCCAATACCAAACTGATTAAGTAATTATCACCATAACACGGCATTTTGTTTCTTCCAGCCAGATCATGTCCGTGAAACCTAGTAACTTGAGAATTTATTGTTGCTTGTCTCATCTTACAATATTCTTAATATTCACCGTCTATATAGTATAGATCTGAAAAGATCAGAGTAGTGGAATTAATTGCCAATTTAAAACGATTGGCTCAGTAACTCAAACAACTACAGAATCCACAGTACAACTCAATTCAACAATGTATCATTTCTCCCCATGGAGATCAACAAAGTTAAACAAAAAGTTCCATAACTGATTACTATGATTTCTTGTTGCACCATATTTCAATCATCCATCATCACTAGATTCTATATAAATGTACTACAAGAGGAATACTGTTCAAAGGTACTGCATGACTTCATTCCAAACAAATTTAAAACGTAAACTGTTGAGAAAATACAAAAAGAATAGATTCCATCTGAAGAATACACGACACACTTCCTTCAAGAATATAGCCAAAGTATGTACATACGCAAAGCATAATTTTTATATACATACATTTTCTTTTGATAAATATATATATACAACATTGAAAGAAAGAAAAACATAAATTACCTTTTCCCACTCCTTCAAGCAAAATTTCAGCTAATGTGAGAGCTGGCTCATAGACATTTTCTGGGAACATTACATGTCCATATCGTGCGGCAGTATAGCCCATATCTCTAGCAAGTTCAATCTGAAACCACCTAAAGAAAGCAGCGGCAATGTAACTCGTAGAAATCCCAATGGACATGCGACACAAAGAATACTCCAGAATTTAACATATCATGACTCCTCAAAAACTACATCCAAGACTCATAATCAAAAGATTCAAGAACGAATGATAGGACTTTCTCCAGAACCAAAACCATAGAACTGGAATCTATATCTTCGATATGCAATAGTGAACAAACTATTCTCAGTGTGACCCTCCTATATAATGAAAATGTGTGGATCTATCCTTTCGAACTTAGTTATCTGTAAGACTCTGACAGGAAAACATATTTTTTGCAAGGTGCAAAAGTTACTGCAATGCGAATCTTTGAAAGAAGTAATACGTAATAGTGAGCAAAAAGCATTGCGAGACAAAGCATAACTTTTGTTAAGATCTCAAATATTGCAATACTGGAAAAGTGACTAACTTGCGAATTGAATCAGAAATATGCTTCATGGTTGTGTTATTTCCGAAGTTATCAACACTTAACTAATACAGATATCAAAAACTGATACTGACCTGCAAGTTAGGGTCAGGGCCCTGTGTCCACCAACTTGCACAGGCATCAAATTGCTGTGAAATCCAATTGGGACTCTTGAGATTAACACATGGAGGACATATAGTAAGCCAATACGTCTCGAAAAAATAATATTTGCTATACATTATTGAATTTAACGCAATTATTAAACATAAAGACAATAACTTTTAGGTGACAACAAGTTAGCACGAACTAAAGATTCTTCAGAAACTCCCAAAGAACTACCACTGCCAATAAGCAACAATCTGCAATTAAAAGATTACATGAGTCATCTGAGTCTAATTTATTAAAACACCAACCTTGTAAACAGAAAAGTTCTCTCCGCAGCGTGAATCTATAACGGTAACCTTTTCCTCAGGTACAAGCTTGTGCTGAGTGAATGGCCACCAAAAAACATCACATGCTTTCTTCGGCATGTCATTTAGTCTCTGGGTTCTTTTCAGAAAATCAGAAATCATTATTTCTTTCAGAGAAGTAAAAACAGTCTGTGACTTGTCGAACCAGGATATCAAGTCATCTGAAATATCCTCCGGAACAGCTGGGAGCACGAGTACGGGGACCCTGGAAAAGGCCAGAAACAGTTTGTTTATTCTCAGACCAGTGGCCAGGGAAAAACACAACATGGAAGAACAAGGAAAATGGGACATTTTCTCCACACAAAAATGAAAGTAGATGCAAACTTAAACAACTCATACGCAGTTTACAACCAGACAACAGTTGAAACTACAAGATCAGAATACTGTTTGATCCTGCAACTACTCACTGACTAGCAAGAATATTTGCAGGGGAAGGGAGAAACAGAGAGATCTCATTACCTATCCCGGAAATATGACAACAGAGGCACCTCATTAACAAGTCCGTGATCCTCAAAAATAACAGCCGCAACATCATATTCCTCGAAGCCTAAGACTTTCATAAGCAGATATAGTTCCTGATATACCACCTAATCTTCCATCCCCGACAAGAATTGCTGGAAAACGGAAAGGCCTACCACAATAAATAAAAATATTCAAATCAAGTGCAAAGTCACAAGTCTCGCATATTCTAAACACCATTGTAGATTGACATTATGCCTCAGTTTTGTTCTATTGTAATAACTAATAATGGAATTTACTATATGGAAAACTATGCAGCAGAATATGTCTCCCATCATTTTTTACGCACACTGCAATATCATTCCTCTTGGTTTCTACTTCTATTAGGACTTAGGACCACATCATTCTATCAAATCATACGTATATCAAATAAACACGCACCGGTAGAGGTCGCACTGGAGCGAGCCGGACGGACCAGGACTCGCCACACCACCAGCAGTCTCAATCACACAGAAAACCTGCGTCTCTTCAACGCTACTCCCTTTCCCAACCAAACCACTTCCTAAGCATCTCCTCAACCCATCCAACAGCTCAGAATCCCCAACCATCGCTTCTTCCCTCTCAGCCGCCAAATGCGGCGACACAGCCTCTTTCCACCCATACATCGTCTCGCAAATCACCTCTGACACCGGATATGATTCACTCTCACCACTCTCACTCCCTTGCAGCCTCCTCCCTTCGTACCACTGCACATTCCTGAATCCACCCTCTCCTTTCTCAACAACCTCACCTCCAAACTCCCCATTCCTCACACTCCCGCGGTTCCTCAATACCGCATCCCAAGCTGGGACCGAAGCTTTAATTACGCGATTAGACACGAAAACGGAGAATGGCGGCGGCTTGTGCGCGAAGTATTCGGAGAATTTTCCATAAACGAAGCGCGAATCGGAATCCTCGGGTAATCCGGTCTGAATTGGCTTGAGGTAGATGAATTTCTTCTTTGGAATCGACGGCGAGGTGGCGGAGGAGCAGGGAGACAAAAAGGAAATGGAGAGGCCGACGGAGACTAGGATTTTGCCGAGGGAGGTATTGGAGGCCCAAATTGTGTAGATTGGGTGTGTTAGAGGGTACTCTATTGCGGAATGGAGATTGCAGCGGCGGCGGCGGCGGTGGTGGTGGAGGGAACGGCAGCGGCGGAATGACGTGGCGAGGAGAGGGGTGACGGGGAACATTGCGTGAGCCGTGAAGGAGGGTAGTTGAGCTGGTCAGTGAGTGAGTGCTGCTGCAGGCGGAAAGGGCTTTGCTAAGGTTTAATGGATAGCAACAAATTTCAAAACATTAACTATTATGGTTGAGGGTTGGTGAATGCATGTGTGGAGTTTTAACTCGAGTTGCGATATATGTAATATGATGCACGGATACACAAATAAATAGTTCGTTCATTACAAATGCAAATAGAATATATCTTTTTTTTTTAAATCAAACCATGAGATATTAAACCAAAAAACCTCCTCAAAAAAGAGGCCAAACTCGAGTCCTTACAAACTATGAAAGCACACAAACGAGACCAAAATAATTAATCCTAAAACAAACGCCAACTAAGAAAACTAACTATCGAAACCATCCGCATCCTCAACCGCGTTTCTAGCAAGCGCACGCGCAACCGAATTAGATTCTCAGCCAACCCAACGAAACAAGAATCCCCCATGTTTCCGAAGCATTCCGCGAATGTCCTCTAGCACGTTAACCACTTGAATATCCCTTGTCGTATTATGGATCACATCGTGCACCACATTAAGGCAATCCCCTTCAAACAAGACCTCGCGCCATCCTTTCTCGACCGCCCATCTTACCGCCTCACGTGCTGCGAGAGCCTCCATGCCCAGTGGATTAGTAAAAGAAACCAGTCGCCTCTGTCGCCATGAATATGAATACGCAGTTCCACCACATATTGGATAAACAACGTGGTGTATCTTACTTTTAAAATAATTGAAAAAGATGAATACGCATAAGATAGCCTTTGTATCAATGCAACCAATGTTGTTATACTAGTACGAATAGGAGACGAATCTGAAAAATCCCATGTAGTGACCAAAGTAAAAGGCACAGTTGGCTACCTTGATCCCGAGTACATGAGAACAAATCAATTGACAAATAAAAGTGACGTTTACTCATTTGGCATCTTGTTGATAGAGATTTTAACTGATAAAGATTTTAACTGGCCGTCGACCTGTAGACTTGAAGAAAACACCTGAGGAGCGAGTGATAGTCAGATGGGTAAGCTTTTCCTTATGCCTTGCAGTCATTATCCCATGGACACATTTTGAACTTAAAAATGGAGTCGATTGCAAGAACCTCCATAGGCAGATAAGCACAACTAAAGGCTTCTGATTTTGCGCCACACCTTCAATTTTTCGTGTTAATACTAGTTATTATTACTGATGTGCTGCTCCACTGAAGTTGAAATGCTTGTTCTTTCATAAATTATTTAACATATACAATCAAATTATGCAGGTTTTTCGAAAATACAACAAAAAGAAAGTTCAAGGAGATGGTAGATCCGTTACAAGAGCCGATCGTCCAGAAATGAAAGCGGTCGGAGAGCAGTTGTGGGGAATTAGAATGGACTACTTGAGATTGAGAAGTGAAAGCAGAGATTAACAGGACTTGATGAGCATTCTACTCATAGTTATATAGTCCTAACTTTCCGTTAAACTCAATGATTATAATACTTTCTACACTTGTAATAGGGTCGGCCGCCTTAATCCGTACCTCGACTGTAGTCATAAAGCTAGTTAGTGAACTAAGTTTTTTGATGTCCAGTGTTTTTTTCAGCCCCAACAACCATCATGTATTATTGTAAATGTGTGTGTTTCTGTGTGCATCTTAGCTCCCTTGTTTTTTTACCCTCACTTGACCAAGAT
The DNA here is from genome assembly GCA_948329865.1 of Linaria vulgaris. Lineage (NCBI taxonomy): Eukaryota > Viridiplantae > Streptophyta > Magnoliopsida > Lamiales > Plantaginaceae > Linaria > Linaria vulgaris. The sequence continues at coordinate 91,847,017 of OX415254.1, forward strand.
GCATTTGCAGTTAGCAAACTGAACGGGTCAAGTTTGTTACGCAATTTACTCACTAATATGGGTATTTTATATTTGATTCTCGGTTGACCAAATCTTCACAAAATATATAAAAAAACACAATACAATTAACTAATAAAAAAAAACTTATATAAAATGAGTCTTAGGAGTTACCAGAAGGAAAATGTTTGGTCACATTAAATTTCCCCATTTAATTATGTCGACGAAGCGTTACACAAAGGTAAAACTAATTAAACTTGTCATAAACAACTAAACAGTCTGGAATCCAACAAAAGAACAAAACTAAAATACAACTAATATGGCAGGTTACTATATATTATTACTAGATGCTTGCAGTTCATGAGCTGCTTGCAGTGTCGCCCTTGCCTCCTCTTCCTCCCTTCTATTAACATCCATATTCATACGATGGTTAAGCAAAGTCATGAACTTCACGATGATAAATACGGCTACAGGACAAGCCCAAGACAAGAGGAAGATCGACAAAGTAACGTTACACTTGTCTCTCAGCAAGGTTTCGATATAAATAAGAGTTTTATCATCAGGGGGAGGGAGGGGATTCCTTACGGTCATGGGGGTTTCTGTGATATGGATTGGTTTGTGAATTTGCAAAAGATATCACCATGCACATGCATGTGATAATTATGAGTAACTTCATTGTTTGGTTGATTATACATAAGAATATATTATTTGGAATGGTATTTATAGAACTAACAATTTCCAATTATAGATATAATATAATTATGGTAAAAGAAAAATACTTAAGAAGGTAAAAAAAGATACCATTAAATCTTTGTTAAAAAAAAAAAAATGGTGTACCCAGACTTTTGAAAGTGAAATTATTGATTCATGCTCAAAAATGCAAAAATGGTGGATTTGCAGGGGGCGGGGCATTCATGGGATGGGAGGCAATCCTTGGAGAGTTATATAGTTGATTTTTTTTTTTGTAAATTGCCATAATTTCTTTTTAAATTAAGGACATATACAGTAAATACAGTTTTAATTAAATTAATTACCGTAGTGAAATAAATAATCACCCAGCGCTAGGTGTTTTTAAAGTTGAATAATCTTTTTAAGGACTTACTTGCAGAAAAGGATAAAGTCTTATTGCCTCCTGGCCGTCGTAGAGGTTGCAGAAGTCGCGGATGAGTTTGGCCCTGTAGAGTGAATCGACGGCGATCTCCATGCGGCGCATGAGGGCCATCTCGCGGAAGAATTTGAGAAGCTCGTGGGGGTGGTTTCGATGGAGCGGGAGGGGGGTCGGTGTTGTGGGCGGTGAAGAGGATTGAGGTCTCGATTGTGATCGGGTGGTAGAGAGGAATCTGGCGGTGGTGGACAAGTGGCGAGTGGCGGTGGTGCGGCGGAGGAGTAGATACCATTAAGGCCTTAAGACTTTATCCTTTTCTACAAGTAAGTCCATAAAACGATTATTCAACTTTAAAAACACCTAGCGTTGGGTGATTATTTATTTCACTACGGTAATTAATTTAATTAAAATTGTACTTACTGTATATGTCCTTAATTAATTAGCGTGGGTTTAAAAATAAATTATGCCAATTTACAAAAAAAAAATCAACTATATAACTCTCCAAGGATTGCCTCCCATCCCATGAATGCCCCGCCCCCTGCAAATCCACCATTTTTGAGCATGAATCAATAATTTCACTTTCAAAAGTCTGGGTACACCATTTTTTAGCAAAGATTTAATGGTATCTTTTTTTACCTTCTTAAGTATTTTTCTTTTACCATAATTATATTATATCTATAATTCGGGATAAAAAATTGTTTTGTCCATTAAGTTGGATACCTCACCAAAATTATCCATTTTTTGGCAGGACACCAAAGTTGTCCATTAAGTTGGCATTTTCCGCCAATTTTGTCCCGTACCCCAAATTGCGGTTGTTTCTGACAGAATTAACTGATGTGGCAGCCGTTGAGTGCCTGACTCCCAAAGTTTGGCATATTGCTCCTTTGTACTCCCGTTCAAAGCATTCACCTTGTCCTTGTATGCAATATTTATAGAATACTCAAATCCAAGAACTTGGCCAGAATCCTTACAAAATACCTTCACATCAGCTAATTTCGCTAGAAAATGGAAGTCAGGCAGTCAACGGCTGCCTCATCAGCTAATTCTGCCGAAAACAACCGCACTTTGGGGTACGGGACAAAATTGGTGGAAAATACCACCTTAATGGACAGCTTTGGTGGCCTGCCAAAATAATGGACAATTTTGGTGAGGTAGCCAACTTAATGGCCAAAACAAATTTTTATCCCCTATAATTGGAAATTGTTAGTTCTATAAATACCATTACAAATAATATATTCTTATGTATAATCAACCAAACAATGAAGTTACTCATAATTATCACATGCATGTGCATTGTGATATCCTTTGCAAATTCACAAACCAATCCATATCACAGAAACCCCCGTGACTGTAAGGAACCCCCTCTATCCCCCCCTAATGATAAAGCTCTCATTTAATCGAAACCTTGCTGAGAGACAAGTGTAACATTACTTTGTCGATCTTTCTCTTGTCTTGGGTTTGTCCTGTTGCCGTATTTATCATCCTGAAGTTCATGACGTTGCTTAACCATCGTATGAATATGGATGCTAATAGAAGGGAGAAAGAGGAGGCAAGGGCGACACTGCAAGCAGCTCAGGCACTGCTAGAAACTCAGGCACTGCAAAGCAGCTAGTAATAATATATAGTAACCTGCCATATTAGTTGTAATTTATTTTTTGTTTTGTTCTTTTGTTGGATTCCAGACTGTTTAGTTGTTTATGGCAAGCTTAATTAGTTTTACTTTTGTGTAAAACTTCATCGACATAATTAAATGGGGAAATTTAATGTGACTAGACATTTTCCTTCTGGTAACTCCTAAGACTCATTTTATATAAGTTTTTTTTTGTTAGTTAATTGTATTGTGTTTTTTTAATATGGCAGGTTACTATGAACTAGTACTGACATAAAATAGAAAAGAATTTCACATTGCTTGAATTCAGTCATTCCACCAACAAGCTTATACTTGCACTACAAAACTAGAAAATGAGAGTTATAAAAGTACAGATTCTAGAAAAGTGTGGTATTTCTCTTATATATCAATTAAACATGGAAAAAATGATGGTAAAAGAGAGCAAGTATCCACCTAACAAATGCTTTAGAAGTTTCTCTCATGGGTTGCACCTGAGTTACAGGAGTGCAGCGCATAAGAGTTCAACGAATGCACAAAACGTGAAAAGTGAAAATTCATAAAAATATATTACATGTACTTCATGTTAACAAGAAATATTTTTCAGATTGATGCTCACTCTAGAAATAATTTTGGATAATAAACACTTTTGTACAGAACATTACAGAGGCCAAACGCAAAAAATAGAGGCCACGTCTAATTTCGGAAATTGACGGTTCAACAGTTTTTCAAGGCTAACACTCAGTTCGTAGCCAAAGGGACCAACAGAAGTGATATATAAAATATCAAGTTGTCGATAGAATTTGGTTGGATTTCAATCTTCAAAATCTACCTCCATACAGCACTAATTTAAGGAATCAATTATATGCACACGTATTTGTTGGTAATCCATCCCCTATCAACTGAAAAAGCTGAAATTATCCTATCTGGTTTCTTCTGTAGATAGTGTTCACGGATAAAGAAAAGAGAAAACAAAATGGCGAAGGTAGAGCTACTACAGTAGTAAGTTCTAAAAGAGACCCCAAACCTTGCATTGAGTCTAGCACGGCCCAGCTTAGCTAAAGCTCGTTCAACCTCTTCGTTAACCTGTCCAAGAAACCATGTACAGTGCAAAGCTTACTTATGAATCACAACAAACCTGATATGTCAAGACTATCAAAGAAAGCATTTCGCACATATTTTGTATTTTCCAAGGAAATGAAAAGATCTTCGCTACACAATGATAACTTGGATTCTAAATCCAGTGATGATGCCTCTTTACCAGAAAAAAAAACCACAAAAAAAAAAACGATGATGATTAAAAGAAACAGCCTTGTCACACTCAAACTACCAATCAAGCATTTAGCCCAATGAATGGGGTGGGCTATACATCCAACAGGCATGTTTGACATAGATAAAAAGGTCTTCTAAATGAAAGAATTCCAAGACAAATTCTAAGGTACATATTCAATGAGCAGCCACAATAATTATAAGAGACAACTAATTTTGTTATCCAAAATAAGAGAGAGAGCGAGGCACCCGGTACTCGGTAGGTGATGAATCTTTTTAATGTAATGAACTACAAAAGCAGTAACTTCTCCCACTCAAATCCACAAACAAGTTCAACTTTGCTAAACATATTAAACAAGATACAACCTGCGAGCAGCACTTCTTATAACATCTCATGCATCACACATCTGAAAATATCACCAAATATGTGGGCACGTCTACTCTTCTATCGTGTGATCCAAATCTAGATGTTATTGCATCTTTTGCATTGTCCAACAACTTTTCAGGACGAAGAAATTGAGAGACTAGAAGATGAGACTTTGAAAAGAATGAAACTCTGTACCAGAAACAAGTTACACATCTAATTACATTGCCTTTTCTGGACAATCACATATTTGCCACAAAATGAATAATAAAGCTCAAAATGATTTTCCATCAGCTATTAGAACGAAAATATTCAACCCCCCGTCCCCCAATTGAATGCTGCTGCATCATGCGAGATAAGTGGTCAAGGTATGCATATGATGGTTGAGAGGTGTATATCAAGCAAAAATAAAGTGATAAATGGTGCAATACAGAAATGATCAGTCAGATTCAAGAAACTCTGAATATTCATAAAATAGTTCAAAAACACACTCTGGTACTGTGGTACATACCACTAGTCCAAAAAGACATGAAACAAAATATTGTAAATTGGAATATCTGAAGTATTCAAATATGGCAAAAGCAAAAAATTCTGAATTTGACCCATCACATTCATGCTTGAGTAGCCGCATCTATGAAAGCTCTTCCTGCTTGCCTATTAGCCAACGGTCCATGGCATCCAAGAAGCTGCATTACATAGGATGACCAATGTCAGAATATACAGAACAAAGGATGGAAAGTACGAAGGCGGTCTTAAACTCAAGCATAGAACAAACCTTAGCATTCACACCATCAGAAACAATCCTATTCTCGGACTTCCATCTTATGTAATCAGTGCGACTGTATTTTGTGAATCCCCAGAAAATCAAGTCAAAACAAATATCAATTACCTGCCGACAAACACAGAGCCAATATCCCACTTTCATCCCGACATCATAGATCCTGATTTTGGGATCGGGCACATGATACATACCAAATTATATTTGGTGCAGTAATATGTTATTTAATTAAGAAATATTATTAGTTATTGGTTTTTTTATATATTAGATAATAGTTATTATGTAGTGGGTATGATTTTGTGGAAATCATGTATTAGTGGGAAGTTATATGTTAGTTTTAATTTGGCCAATTGGTATGATAAATAGCTTTGTACGTATTGTTAAAAATTAAGAAGAAATGAAATTAAATTAGTTTACTTAAATTCTGTGTTTCTCATCTCCATTCTTAGGAGTTCGTTCTCACTCCTTCTTAGGAGTTCGTTCTCACTCGAAGTAGAACACAACCTGTTAGGATTTTAGATCCTAACAATAACACCACGACAGTACCTCCATTTCGGGTACGGTTTGTTCTTGATCTGACGGTAACACCTTGCAGGCCCTAAAAGCGATTTATTCGCACAATTACGACCCCGACATCAAAAATCAAAGAGATACTACAACACCACTAAATCTAAAATTAAACATTCTAATATTATTATAGAATCGCCCAAATTGACACGCATTCCGTACAAACAGTTTGTAATTGATAATAAAAAAAATGAAAATTAATCGATCAGACATACGTAACATGTTACTAACACCAAAAACTATGCTAAAATCCGAATAGCGGTGAATAAATACAAAAAGTAAACTAACAAAGAGCATATCGATTGCGTTTTCACATACGTAAATTGAACAATGAATGACGAAATGAAATGAAATTCACTGAAAATGAAAATCTACTTACTTCTCCCCATTGCGAGCTCGTGCAGACGATTAGGCTCCGAGACAGATGGGAATTCAGAAACCCTAACCCTAATTTATGAATTATAATTAAGCTTCAAACTTTGAAATGGGACTCTGAGATTCTAACTGTAATTGGACCTATCACTGGCCCAACTTTAATTTATAGTTTTTGTATTGCATGTGAAAATGTCAAAATTAGCGACAATGTGGAAAATAGCGTAAATTTAATAAATCAAAACTCTAGTAAAAAAGTATAAGTTTATAATTTTTTGTTAAGCTTAAAAAGTATTTGAATTTAAACAAACTCAAAATAACATGCTAGATGACGAACCAAAAGAGTATAGTGGTGCATCCAACCTTACATATTCAACATGTTAGATTCTAGCATGGATTAAATACGACAAAAAGTTCCGATTAGGTATGAAAATGCTTAATACATTTACTAAGGATGTTAATATAATATTGACACATTTGACTATTTCTTATGGATTACTATAATTTATACAGATTAACCATCAGCTCAAGATAATAGCTCAATTTACTAAGTATAGTTGGCTTTTAGTAGTATAATAAATAAACTAATGAATTATCAAATGCGCAGTGTTTTTTGCATTTATAGTTGGGAATTAAAGTCTCGGTTAGCAGAAGGATTTCTGTGTCGTTCAGTCAGCTAGTGTCTAAAGATATCCTCTCTCTTCTTTTCTTTCTAGCAGATGGTATGAATGCAATACACGAATTACCAATACACACACACACTTCTGTTGGAATTTTGAAGTAACCAGCATAAGGTTTTAAAGTTTCAAAACTTATATTTAGTAAGATACCTTGTAATACATAGCAGTACAAAATTGACAATGTAATGGATACATCTAATCAAGCTCGCTCAGTAGGAGTTTTACCAAGGCAAAAAGAACAAGGATAACCTAATACAGACTGGAACTATGTTTCAGTAACATAGGTTCTGGAGTCATCTTTATGTAGATCAAATTCTTGAATTCTGGCGTATACTTTCTCAAGAACGGAGTGGCAGACGTGTGGCGACGTCAAGGGACCGCACATCAGATAGATGACATTACCAAGTGGTCTCATATAGATGCCGTCTTCTCGCAGTTTATCCAGGAGGGAACGGGCATATGTCGAAGCATATCTGAATATGCATACAAAAACTTCTTTTAACACGTTTTTTACAAATAAAATACCACACGAAGTTAAAAATATGCAAACAAGGATGATATATCTGAAATGGGCAATGTCAAAATGGCTTTATGGATTGTACGGAGCTCAATAACTAGCCATCCCTCATAATACACAAATAGGTAACGACATCAACACCAGAATTTTGAGAAACTACTAAGATAATGAAAAAGAAGAAGACAAATGAATAGATGATTACCCAGCATTACTGCCCTCAGCTCGAAGTTCAATGGCGCAAAGAGTTCCCAGCGCCACCACTCTTTTCACTGCTGGATGCGAGGATATCTCAACTACTAACTCAGTATCCCAGAGCTGCAACGAATCCGGAAATGAAAAATTCTTAGTGACAATGTTCATACTTGCTTATAAGTTCTGCATTATAGGATATCAATATTATGGCGCCACTACTTGGCAGTTTATTATCGTCCTCGAATCAAAATGCTTATCATTTTCATTTCACCATTGATTACTTAAACATAGGGGTGTGCAAAATCCGGCCGGTTCGGCCGAACCGACCGGAACCGAACCGGACCGTTTGTTACACGGTTCGGTTTCGGTCGACCGTTTTTCGAGTTTTCGGTTTTCGGTTTTTTCGGCGTAATATACTAGTATTATATATTTGGGGGTCAATATAAGAGGTTAAAACATGGATTTTTTTTTCTCGATAAATGGTCAACAAGTAAGTAATAAAAAAAAAAAAAAAAACTGCCGAACCGGAAATCGAACCGAACCGAACCGGTTCGGAACCGGTTTTAACCGAACCGAACCGTATTATATACGGTTCGGTTTCGGTTGGCCGAAAAGCCCTTGTTCGGTTTACCGGTCCGGTCGGTGACCGAACCGAACCGGACCGAACCGGCCGACGAACACCCCTAGACTTTAAACATCACCAAGTAAACCACCTTCAGTGTAACGTCTCAACTAGTTAAGGTGAAGATAATCACATGCCTTTTCACAGTTCAAAAAATTCCTTTCGGTTATACGACTGAGAAACAATTCCAACTGAATTTTAGAACAGACACACTTGAGCTTCTGTTCCATACAGTTATCAAAAAGAGAAAACTTGCAAACCATGTGATATGGGCAACAATTTTTTAAGTTCCGGTACAAGTTTCAAGTAATGAACTAGTCGAACTGTTTAGCATTTGGCAATCTATCGTTCAGTCATAAAGGAATAGGAAAAAGAAAGAACACATTGGCGTAGGATAGTAATTGTTTTAAGTACATGTACAAAAAAAACCATGTTACAGAGACAATTACAGCATCTCGGAAGTGATTACATATGCAAGTGAATGGCAGCCAGCAAAACGGAAAAGCAGTGTCCAATCTTAAATCTTGAGTAGACATTATACTTTCTTTTTTCATGAAAAAATAATAATCCCTATACCTGAATAAAGACTTATATGAATGAGGTAAATGCAAAATGATTTTATAGCATATTCAATATGCTTCAACTAAATATGAGCTGCAAGTTTTCTGCTAGTTATGTCAAACTAGAAATTTAATGAAAAAACAAAATATGATGCAAATATAGTACGATAATATAAGCTTATTTGACAATTCAGTTTACATACCTCCTGAAGCAACTTTGATTCAGACGTCAAATTCATGTTTGTGTTACTGTCTCTAAACCATTTGATAGACGTAACAGCAGCCATACACCCCATAGCATGTGCAGAATATGAATGCCCATGCAGAAGAGCCTTAAGCTGAAATCAGAAGACACAACTCAGCTTCAAGTTGTAAGCTTGAATAATAGCCTATTCAACAAGAGCAATCTAAAAGCTAATGCGCATTAGTCAAATCTATTGTGAAATTTAATAGCTCTTTGAACAAGTTACCCAACTAGAATATTAGTGATGGGCAAGAGTAGTTTTCCATGTTTTATCATAATCACAACTGTGGTGAGTCAACGTGATGCACCACAGCTATGCAATCCAATACACCACCTACTTAAGGAAATCTTCAGTTCACAATGGCGAGGAAAGAGAATATACAGTAAAAATACAAAAATAATACCAGATCAGTTGTTCTGGTTTTAATACTAACAAAATTTTAATGTGACTTGCCAATCATTTCGCTATTGCACCATTCATATCATAACTATTAGAGTCCTCAACAGACAGTTCTTATTGCATCATTCTCCACTGTTAAATTAAATGGGCCTGCCATATGATTTTCTTACACTACTCGTATGAATCACCTTTGAATCTCCAGTAAATGCTTCAAAAACAGCATCTGATGCTACTGTAGCAGCCAACGGTATGACACCACCAGTCATCAGCTTTGCAAAACAGGCAATATCTGGCTGACAGTGAAGCATTTCTGCAGCAGACTGCATGGAAAGTATATGATCTTGTCAAATAATTGCAAGCAGAAAGGGGAAAGAATTTTGCATTTAGAGATGTCACGAGCCTCACCTCTCGTCCAAGACGCCAGAATCCTGTAAAAACTTCATCAAATATAATTGGAATTTTCCGGCTTTTGCATTCTCTCACAAGTATACGCTGATAAAGTGGATCAATCATTTGCATTCCACCGGCACCCTGTATCACTGTTAGAAAATTTATTGCTGTTAATAGCCTATAATGCTTCCCCAGATTTTAAAGAAAAAGAAGCATCTGTAAAGGGGTAAATCTCAAGCGATTAACTAAAAGAACATCAGTTCAGATTAACTTTATATTTTTTCTATTTCCCGCAGGCCAACGTCCAATTAAGAACGATTGCTTTCGAACTACAGATTAATTCAGCAAGTGCATTACAATTCCAAATTCTTGTGCAAAAAAATTGTAACATAAAATTTGACATTACAGCGTATAACCATTTGAATGAGACGTCGAAGCATGTGATGAATAAGTCATGAAGAAGAGTGACAAAGATTAGGTTATGGGCCACCAGCTAGCGGATAATGTGCACCAGAATTCATGTGCCAAATCAAAAGTAATAATCATTGGGCCTCGTGCATTTTCTCAACTCACAGACAAGTCTAACAGGTCAACGGAATTCTCTACAACATCAGCTACAAGCTATTTTGAAAAGAAGGCAATTAAAGGCAGCTGTTGAGCAAATGAGCCAGTGCTGTTCTTCAGAGTGCATTCCTTAGAAATTGTGTACATTTATAAGTCCCACATATATTGCTTCATGTTGTGTTCCTAAGGAAGAGCTCTGTTGACCATGAACTCTTTATGCAACAGTGTCCTAGGGAAGGCAGCTGTTGAGCATGAACTCCTAATGCAGGCTGAGATAACACAATCCAAGGGAAGGGGTTTTCCATCCTAGTACCTACATCATGCCGGAAAATACTTACATGGACCTGGTCCATGAATAAAGCTATAGACCTTGTGGCTGATATTCATTCTACCCCATCTAAATGATTAATATAATTTACTAAAATAATCGCTTGAAAGCTAACCCAACTCTGTACTACAGTTACTGCTGGTAATGTAGCAATAAAACTCATTCTTTTTATGTGGTACTTCTTGTTCCACAGGAAAAAAAAATGTATTTCCATTTTTCCACTCAATCCTCAAATAAACGTAAGATTGTCAAGTAAATAGATAAATCAAGACCGATGCATATTAATATTATAACAAGTTGAATTACATGATTGCCTTAAACTAGTTTGTAGTGCACAGTATAGACAAAATTTCATTAAGTGTGTTTGCCAAACATAAATTATTATATTTTACAGTTTATATTAGTTGTTTGGAAAAGAAGAATATTGTGCCTAATTTGTGATATTTTAAATATTAACTCAAGTACATAAGATTTGGTATATTACTTGTGATGTCAAAATACTATTTGTTCACATAATTTATATATTTACAAACACAACAATCAAGACATATTTTTGAAGAGGGACACTAGAATAATGCTATAATAAAAAACGGAATCAAATAAACCACTATTGCTCGTCATTTATGCATTGCTTCCTTTGGAAGATGCATAGGTTTGTGTCTTGAGATCATAAATGCACATCAGTTTAAATTTGTAAACATAATCTTCATATAGTTTAAAGTAAGCATCTATTCATGTAATTTGAACTTATTGTAATACTAATGTGCATCAGTCTTTGATTTAATTGTGTAAGTAAGGCAAATTTGTTATTTTATCGAGGACTGGGATAGGAGGGGGGCTTAACGGGGAAGCCAAATTAATTGAAAGAATTTGTTTGTTATTTAACAAGAAAATACTTTTAAAGATTTTTTCTACTGTACGAACCGTAATCACAGTAACTTCAATAAGTTGGGTTTTCAAGACAAAAGTTGGGTTAGTCTCTAAAAGCTGCTTTTAGTAAATTTGCCTAATCAATTAAATGGGTAAAATGAATATGAGCCACAAGGTCTATGCTTTATTCATGGACCATGTCCATGTAAGAATTTTCCCAACATGCCCTAACAGACTCATAGACCCCACAACATAATTTACAGCACTCTGGCAAAATAATATAAAACAAAGCTCTAAAACTACAAAATAACAATGAAATAGCAGTCTTGCCTGGTTCCAAAATTAGTGCTCCAACATGGGAAAGCCCATTAGAATCTGAAAGCAACGACAACTGTTGTAATATAGAAGAAGTGTACAAACTAGCTAGACTGGAACCATCTCGAGTGCCCTTGAAGATTTCATCACGTGATCTGAAAGCTAAAATAGAACCCACCATCATCCAGCAGCAAAAAGGATATAAACGAACTAAATGAAGTAGTTTCATGGTGGATGCCACAGTTAAATAATTACTCACAGAGACATTCTTGCCCTGATTCATGCTGCATCTTCTCGGGGAGATACACTTCCCATATACCACCACACATGGCAACTGTTGGGGGATCTAGAAAAAGACCTCTTCCCCTGTACCTGAAATTTTTCATGGCCCCATTTTTGTCGAAAATTACACCAAGTTTCTTTAAAAAAACTTACATTCATCATGGACTGTAACTATAATAATCATAATATAATATGCATAATGTGAACCCATTAAAACACCTTTTTTTCATACCAAATGGTCAAATAATGACCAATGAAATAGATGCTGGATATCAGAACATGTTTTGACATTCTGATGGTTCATAGCTAGTGCAAAAATCACTATTCTTCCAGAAATTGCCCTTTTAAAGAACTAAGACTATCTGGAGCATTACGAGGAATTTAAAGAAATTAACCGTGTAGGCTATGAACGACTGACAATCTTACGATTTCAAAGAAAAGTAACTACCCACAGGGAACTTATTACTTGAACAGGGACTACTACAAGAAGTTAAATAAAAAAAAGTAAATTTCACACGGCAGGAAGGAGATTACAAAACCAAATATACCAATATTCTAACTTCAAGCGAGTACATATTCCAGTACCACGATCTATATGTCATAGCTAGCACAACAACAACAACAACAACAACAACAAATGAATAAAACAATAAAACTCGTGGTTTTGTAAAATTACCATACCAGGGTTGCTGGAGAAAGCCGGTATAAGGTGAGGGTGCCTGTGCTTCCATAGCACCTAATGTATCTCCGTGATAAGATCCTCTTAGGGCTAAAACCTAATTCGAGAAAAGATAAAAAGACGACACAGTTAGCCCAAAATCTGGATGAGGCACTCAGTGGAAAACCAGGCTTTGTTCCAGAAACAAATGGGGTGATAATATACAAATATGCTTGTGTCTTTGTATGAGACAGGGAGAAGGAAGATGGACAGAGGTGATGACAGAAAACTACATAATTAAGCAATGGGCAAGTTCAGTCAGGGAAACTTGTGTTCACCTTCAGATCCACAGATCTCCCATACACATCAGCAGTCACAAGGTCTAGGAGCACTTTATTATCGGACAAGAACTTGCGAAAAGCCATTTTGAGAGCGATTTCTACTGCGGTAGATCCATTATCAGAGAAGTACACTCGGGAAGCCCATTCTGTGACCAGAAAAGTAATTGAACAGAATACAGATAAAGTTAGTCAGTGGCGAAGGTTAGGACACCACACCACATAATATTTCCGAAATTCAAATACAAAATATACAATGAAGGCATGAATAAAGTGGAAGGACTAGATTTATTAATTTGTTAATCAGAGTAATTTGACAAAAGATATACATTGGCCACAAAAAAGTAAGTAAATATTACTTACATTGCCTACTCCATATGCCCTCCATACGTTAAAGAAGATTGGGTTTGACAAAATATATGATTGTAAGTTTAAAAATCTTTTGACAGTCTCAAAAGGTGAAGTTGGGACCAAAATCTTCTAGTAATGAGTAGACATTAATTTTCAGTAATGCGTAGAGGAAGGATAAGAGACTACGTTTACCGTGAAGGAAATAGGTAAACCTTAGTTATGAAAACGTAGGATTACTCCACAACTCAAGAAGGTAGTCCTGAGTTGCCTAACCTACTGAACGAGTTCTGGAAGCTACGACAATTAAGTAACACAAAAAATGATTATATAGAAATCAGGTATTAGATAGTCTTATCAAATAGTCAAATACCAAATTCAGATTAACTAACTACTGCCATAACAGGAAATTTTGTTTCTTTCCGCCAGTTCCGAACCGTGAATAGTAACTTAAAGTATCTATTGTGTTGCTTGGCTCTTCTAACTTTTCTTAATAAAATTTCACCATCTCTAGATTATAGATCTGAAAAGACCAGGGGTGGCTATTATGAATGTAATAATTGGCTTAAGAACTCACACAACTACAAACTCCACAGCTCTGAGAAGGTATTCCCGAGTGGCAAATTCTATAAAACGGTTCTTGAAGCTACAAAAATTAGCATAGTAAATGATTTATCATTAAAACGGATATTACACGGTATACCAATTAGTCCAATACCAAACTGATTAAGTAACATTTTGTTAATTCCAGACAGATCATGTCCGTGAAACGTAGTAACTTGAGAATTTATTGTTGCTTGGCTCATCTTAAAACATTCTTAATATTCACCATCTATATAATTTAGATCTGAAAATATCAGAGTAGTGGAATTGATTGCCAATTTAAAAAGGATTGGCTCAGTAACTCAAATAACTAGAGACTCCACAGTACAACTCAATTCAACAATGTATCATTTCTCCCCATGGAGCTCGACAAAGTTAAAAAAAAAGTTGCATAACTGATTACTTTGATTTCTTGTTGCACCATATTTCAATCATCCATCATCACTAGATTCAACACTAATGTATTACAAGAGGAATACTGTTCAAAGGTACTGCAAGACTTCATCCAAACAAATTTAAAACGTAAACTGTGGAGAAGATATAAAAAGAATATGTTCCATCTGAAGAATATACGACATACTTCCTTAAAAAAATATAGCCAAATTAAGTACATTTGCAAAATATTATTTCTATATACATACATTTTCTTTTGATAAATATATATAAACAACATTGAAAGAAAGATAAACATGAATTACCTTTTCCCACTCCTTCAAGCAAAATTTCAGCTAATTTGAGAGCCGGCTCATAGACATTTTCTGGAAACATTACATGTCCATATCGTGCGGCAGTATAGCCCATATCTCTAGCAAGTTCAATCTGAAACCACCTAAAGAAAGCAGCGGCAATGTAACTCGTAGAAATCCCAATGGACATGCGACACAAAGAATGCTCCAGAATTTAACATATTCATGACTCCTCAAAAAACTACGAAAACTCATAATCAGAAGATACAAGAACGAATGATAGGACTTTCTCCAGAACCAAAAGCATAGAACCGGAATCTGGTTCTTACATATGCAATTGTGAACAAACTATTCTCAGTGTGACCCTCCTATATAATGAAATTATGTGGATCTATCCTTTTGAACTTGGTTATCAGTGAGACTCTGACAGAAAAACATATTTTTCACAAGGTGCAAAAGTTACTGCAATGCGGAATCTTTGAAAGAAGTAATACGTAATAGTGAGCAAAAGGCATTGCGACACAAAACATGACAATTTGTTAAGATTTCAAATATTACAAACTTGAACAAATGACTAACTTCAGAATTGAATCAGACATGTTCCTAATGGTTCCTATGTTATTGTCGCTTAACTAGTACAGAAATCAAAAACTGATACTGACCTGCAAGTTAGCATCAGGGCCCTGTGTCCACCAACTTGCACATGCATCAAATTGTTGAGAAATCCGATTGGGATTCTGAGACTAATACACGGAGGACACATAGTAAGCCAGTATGTCTCAAAAGAATAATATTTGCTACATGTTCTTGAATTTAACATGAATATTAAACATAAAGACAAAACTTCTATGTGACAACAAGTTAGTGGAAAACGAAAGGTTTTAAAAACTCCCAAAGAACTACCACTGTCAATAAGCAATGATCCGAATTTAAATAATTACACGAGTCGTCTGATTCTAATTTATCCAAATGCCAACCTTGTGAACAGCAAAGTTCTCTCCGCAGCGTGAATCTATAACAGTAACCTTTTCCTCAGGTACAAGCTTGTGCTGAGTGAATGGCCACCAAAAAACATCACATGCTTTCTTTGGCATGTCATTTAGTCTCTGGGTTCTTTTCAGAAAATCAGAAAGCATTATTTCTTTCAGAGAAGTAAAAACAGTCTGTGACTTGTCAAACCAGGATATCAAGTCA
The DNA here is from genome assembly GCA_948329865.1 of Linaria vulgaris. Lineage (NCBI taxonomy): Eukaryota > Viridiplantae > Streptophyta > Magnoliopsida > Lamiales > Plantaginaceae > Linaria > Linaria vulgaris. The sequence continues at coordinate 91,862,866 of OX415254.1, forward strand.
TCTGACATATCCTCCGGAACAGTGGGGAGCACGAGTACGGGCACCCTGGAAAAAGCCAGAAACAGTTTGTCTATTCTCAGACCAGTGACCAGGGAAAAATACAATATGGAAGAACAAGAAAAATGAGACATTTTTTCTACACAAAAATGAAAAGAGATGCAAACTAAGCAACTCATACGCAGTTTACAGCCAGACAACAGTAGAAAGTACAAGGTCAGAATCCTGTTTGATCCGGCAACTACTCACTGACTAGCAAGGAAATTTGCAGGGAAAGGCAGAAATAGATAGACGTCATTACCTATCCCGGAAATATGACAACAGAGGCACCTCATTCACAAGTCCATGATCTTCGAAAATAACAGCCGCAACATCATATCCTCTAAGCTTAAGGCTTTCATAAGCAGATATAGTTCCTGATATACCACCTAATCTTCCATCCCCCACAAGAATCGCTGGAAAACGGAAAGGCCTGCCACAATGAATAAAAATATTCAAATCAAGTGCAAAGTCACAAGTCCTGCATAATCTTATAAACACCATTTCACATTAACATTACACATCAATTTAGTTTTACTGTAAAACTAATAAGGGACTTTACTACTTAGATTGTCCAATATTCTATAGCACATATATGCTCTCAGAAGAATTGTATAGCACACTGTCTTCCATCAATTCTATTATGCACACTGCAATATCTTTCCTTTTGACCCATGTATTAGGGCTTAGGACCGCATCATTCTATCAAATCATACGTATATCAAATAAACACACACCGGTAGAGGTCGCACTGAAGAGAGCCGGACGGGCCAGGACTGGCCACGCCACCAGCAGTCTCAATCACACAGAAAACCTGCGTCGCCTCAACACCACTCCCTTTCCCAACCAAACCACTTCCTAAGCATCTCCTCAACCCATCCAACAGCTCAGAATCCCCAACCATCGCTTCCTCCCTCTCAGCCGCCAAATGCGGCGACACAGCCTCTTTCCACCCATACATCGTCTCGCAAACCACCTCCGATTCCACGTCCCCCTCACCACTCTCACTCCCTTGCAGCCTCCTCTCTTCGTACCACTGCACATTCCTGAATCCACCCTCTCCTTTCTCAACAACCTCACCTCCGAACTCCCCATTCCTCACACTCCCTCGATTCCTCAACACCGCATCCGAAGCTGGGACCGAAGCTTTAATTACGCGATTAGACACGAAAACGGAGAATGGCGGCGGCTTGTGCGCGAAGTATTCGGAGAATTTTCCATAAACGAAGCGCGAATCAGAATCCTCGGGTAATCCGGTCTGAATTGGCTTGAGGTAGATGAATTTCTTCTTTGGAATCGACGGCGAGGTGGCGGAGGAGGAGGGAGACAAAAAGGAAATGGAGAGGCCGGCGGAGACTAGGGTTTTGCCGAGTGAAGTATTGGAAGCCCAAATTGTGTAAATTGGGTGTGTTAGAGGGTACTCTATTGCGGAATGGAGATTGCGGCGGCGGCGGTGGTGGAGGAGGAGACGGCAGCGGCGGAATGACGTGGCGAGGAGGGGGGTGACGGGGAACATTGCGTGAAGGAGAGTAGTTGAGCTAGTGAGTGAGTGAGTGCTGCTGCAGGCGGAAATTTCAAAAACATTAACTATTATGGTTGGTTGAGTTGAGGGTTGGTAAGTGCATGTGTGGATTTAACTCGAGTTGCGTCGCTCATGACGAATGCAAATCGAATATGAATACGCATAAATTACAGTTCCACCGCATATTGAATAAACAACATGGTGTATCTTACTTTTAAAATAATTGAAAAAAACGAATACGCATAAGATATAGTCCTGTACTTGTATCAATGCAACCTAGGTTGCTATACTAGTACGAATAGAAATTTAAGTTACCCACACTTTTTAGAATTTATTTTTCTCCTTTTCAGAAAAGTATATGAAAATATTTCTCTAAATTAATACATAATGAAAAGCTAAAGCATTTCGTGTTGTTTTGAGAAGAATGAAGAAAGTCCTTAGAAACTTTAATCCGCTGATAATGAAACTAGATGAAATTCAACCATATGAAAATGATGAAATTCGCAATGATTAGTTGAGCAGTTGAGTTAGTGAGTGAGTGCATGCGGAAGGGGGGGGGGGGAGTTGATGGTTGGTGAGGGTAGGTGTAGTTTCAATCGGAATAATCGGCAAAAATTTAGTTTCCAAGAATTTATACTTACTTAAAGCGGAGCCTGATGGGAATTCGTCTGCGCACTCTGAACTTCCAGTTCTAGGCTCTTGAGAGGAAGACCCTGGTGGCCTGCTTGACGCGATATAGCCCACTGCTTGACACGATGTAGCCCACTGATATAGGCCACTGGTCTAGATTTTATGGCAACAGAAAAGTTAGCTTCAGACGAACAGAGCACTAGGTGTTATGAGATTCACATATTGTGCTAGAATTTAGTTCACATGATATCTCACGAGGTTTTTAGAGTTTTTGATATGGTTATTTAAATTAAACAAAAACAATGTGGTATACAAGTATCTGAAAAACTAGGTGTTGTGTTAGTCTGAGGTTTATTGAAAATTGATCTATGGATTGGATGCTAATATTGGTGAAATTCGACCATATGCACTGGTAAATAAATTATGTTGCGTAAGTCAAATAATTTTATCCCTTAGCTAATAGTACAAAAGAAATGAGGTTAGGTAACAAACTTGAATAAGAATGAAATGGCATCAATTTCGAGTAAGCTTATACTCAATAAATTATGCGTGAAATTAGATCATATATATAAACATCACATGACCATTTCTACATGTCGGTCACGCGTTGAAAATTTGGTTAAAATGTTTGGACGTAAAGTCGGAAATCGAAGACTAGTCACAATTTAGGATAGGTTTTTCATTTGAAGTTTTTGTCAATAATTAGTGTTTTTGTACGTATCATTTTGGAGGATTATGGTCGTATTGTAGTTTATTCATGGATCTTTGCTATGATTCTGTTTCTTTTGATTTTCAATTATTAGTTGTGGTGATTGATTGGTGTTGTTATAATGCTTTGGATTTAGTTTGATATTAGTGTGTGTTTGTTGATTATATATCTTTAGTTCTTGATGATCAATTCTGTTTCTGCTACAAAAATGAGTGTAATTAATTAGGAAAACCAATGGGCAATGGCTAAAAGCCTAAAACAAAGACATCAGTGACTTATGTTGGGAATTTACTAACCTTTGATCCATTGAAAATGGATCCCATAATACTTCGATTATGTTGATCTTCGCCCGACTCGAATCCATGATGTATTTTGCATTTGATTCGCTCCAAAATGGTCGGATTCCAATCACAAACGGAAAGGAATCATTGCCACAATCCAAGAGCCCAAAAAGGATGAGTTTTGTGGTGAAAAATGGCCACAAATGGTTTTTCTTTTTACCCTCATTTTGTTGCACGAAAATACTATATTTTCTATGTTTCTCTCTTTCATATTCTGCATAAAAGAGTTGTGTGGCAGTTATGGGAGTTGAGGGAGTTTTCTCCTAAGAGGAAAAACTTCTCCCTCCTTTAATTTGAATTCAAACGCAATTTGGATCGGGTTTAGCCCGCATGGGCGACCCACTCATATTATTACATCATCTCCCACTCGCACATGAGGGCTAGACCCAGTCTAGTTAGAACATAATAACAACTCACCATTTTCATACAAGCAAATGGATCGTGTGACCAACGAGCATACTGAGCTTCAATGCTATACACTGGTTAAGGATATATAACAGTTTAAAACTTAAGCACACAACTATACACCGGTTAGGGATATATAGCAGCTTAACTTCTTCACCACAAGGACAATGTATCTCGCTATACCCCAGACTTCACTTACTTGCATCAACTAGAGTGTCTCTAATTCCTTGTTATATAAGGAGCACACTCTCTTTTAAAACTCTATACATTGTATTCACAAATATGTCCAAACCTCAAAGTTTGACAAAATTGTGCGCACGGTGAATACAAGATAGGCGCAAGTCATAGACAGTCTTCATTTCTAACTTTAACCTCTTAACATTAAAATGGTTGCTTTCTTAGACATGCACCGCATTGCCGAATTTGTCATGGATATTAGTAACATGCTAAAGTAGCAACACCAAAATAAAGCCTCGAGAAAAAGTTAAAAGTCATAAGGGTATATTATGAGGTCTTTTAAACCTCTGGGTCTCACACAATGAGGAAACAAATATCAATTCACTCATTACTCCAACGGTCACAAAAGCACATGTGGTATGAAACACATGCTACGATGCTTTTCTTCCTCTATGGAAGCGTATGTCATTTTTAATAGTATTACGCATCGTACAGATCTTAGTTCAAGTGTCTCTAACACTTAAGTTGAGTTTTCTTCTTGTTAGTCCTCTACAAACACAAATCACAAGAAAACTCACATCTGGCTATAAGACAAGTATAATGGATTGTGGGAATCCATATCGATTACTTAACTTTATAACAGTAATCTCATCTTGATCATCAATCAAGGCGACAATGTAACATAAGTATGATTTAGTATACAAACAAATCATAATTGTCTCATCTCTGCACACTACCTAGTGTCAGAGGTGATTGCTCGTGTGAGAGAGCCAATCTACACTTGTCAAACATACATTTAGACTTGGAATGTTTTCACCAAAAAAGTAGATGCTTTTAAAACATTCAAGTCTTAAACTTATGGACACAACTAACTGGACATCATCTAGTCCAATTAGGCTAAATTCTATGCTAGCCCTGAGATTCTGAACCATCGACAGATACATCTCTAGGTTTTAAGTTTAGTCACCAAACTAAACCATCATCATGCATAGATATGTATTGCAAAGTCACTTCATTCTTTGCATAGATATCTCTCACAAACCTTTGTTTTGTGATTATACATTTTCGTTTTATCACTTTGAGACTCTATTGTAAGGAATTGCTGCAAGTCACCATAATGTACGCTACAGCTCCCACTTGCCTTACAATCTACAATGATAAATTACTCACTTCAACCAAAACCATACTACTGCAAAAAAATGTGCTATAGAGTCTCATTTAATACGCACATCAATACACTCGTTTGCTTTAAGCTCTTTTTACAAATAGCAACATCAGTTAATGAAGAAGCAAATTAGAGATCGATTTACTCCAAGTTAAATCACATCTCGATAATCAATGAGTGTATTCTTTTCAATAATGACCAAGTCCATTATTGAGTTTGTAAGTATGCAGTGTATATAGGAGTCCAAAATCCTACATTAGTATTGACCAAATTCTACTTTTAAGAATTCCGCTATACTTATTGACTAGACCCATGGCATTACAGCTATCAGGACAAGTATGTAGCACATTAAATCTCAACTATCAGAGAGATTTTTCTTAAACAATGGTTTGGACATCTTTATAACTAGAGCTTTCACAGATTCCAAGGCTTAAGATATTCGACATCCTCATGAGTATAAATTTCACCGAAATTCATTTCAAACCACTCCATATAGCTCAAGATGCAAGTCATCAACACATAGAATGATTCCTATGAATTTCGGACATAAAAGGTACATTTACCTCAATTAACTCCATATCTTAACGATAAAAGAATGAACATTATTAAATGATGAAACATACTCTTTACAACCCCCACGCCCAGGGTATCATCAAGATTGATAGAAAGAGTTATTTTAAATGAACCCCACAGACTTTTAAACACTTGTCAAGTCTTTTCATGATCAAAGCAAATAAAATCACTCCATTGTGATTGAAACACGAAAAAGTTTGATTAAAGATAATGATCGAATACTTTCATAAAGAAAGAGAATGAGCTCATCTTCAAAATGATTCTCATGAACCATAATCTAATCAAAAATATTGTCTAAGCTTTCATCGTAAAGACATAGACTGCCCTTAGTGAACTTCACATATATAATCATCTGTTGATGATAGTAATGTAAAAACACCTTCTAGCCAAGTTTATTAAGATTACCCTTCGGTAAAACTGATAAACCATAGTCTAAGAGATTGTGTAAGGCCATAGACCAACATAAAGTTCTTAAACTCTATTTTCTATGCCTTTGATGTGAAATCTAGAAACGTGTTCATAGATTTCTGTAATAAAATTTCCATCGAGAAATACAATCTCAAGGTTCATATAAATACACGAAAATTCATATCTATCAACGAATGATGAATCAATATGGTTTCACCACCATAAGAAGAATAGTTCTTGTCCAAAACACAACATATCCCTTTTTGGTGAAATAAAACTTATACTTCTTCAAGATTCTTACAATCTTTAGTATAATAACGAGAACACGTTAGTTCTCAAATATCTTACGCCTTAATCTTAAGTTGACCAGTACATTTACATGGTCAAACATACAAACTCAAAAGGAAACTTGTTCCATCTCATGTTGCTCGAGCAAACCTTGTAACAAAGGACAAGGTACTGCTTGTTCCTTGAATTTCATTTATCTCATCGAGATAAATAACGAAACTTGATATTGCTCTAATGTCGTCTAACACCTACTTGAGCAAATCTTCTACAGTACTTAAACTGTACATAATTTAGTCATAAAATCGATTGATTTATCACCGCTGGCTCCCACTTGAGTCACAAAGCATCGACATGCTCAGACTTAACAGATAATCAACCATGACTAGAATCAACAAACTGAACAAGCTTTCTACCTTTTCACATCCTTCCGACAAAAGAGTTACATAACTCGAGCAATAAGATTTTATGATTTACTCTTTACTCTTACTACACATGTTCACGATGAACACAAACACCTCAGCCACTTGGTGTATTTCAGACAAAACACACCTTTAATATTGGAAACAATACTTTTCATTGAAAATAAAAGAGCATGAACACAAGCTCATCGTTCCAAGGCCTAAGGTAAAATAGATAAAGTCTTCCACTCAATCTTATCCAATATAAAGAGTAAAGTAGATAATAAGACAAATGTCCACAACCGACGACTTGAGTTTAGAAAGAATCTCCTTTCGAGAATAATTTTCTAACTTAAGTGTGTGTGAAATTCTCAAGTATAATTTTCTTTTCCTTCTCATAGCAACACCAATATGCGTACACGTATGCAAGGAAATCACAAAAAAAATAGCAAGATGTTATTTTTCATTACATACTCTACGCATCTTCTCCAATATTAAGTATCATTACAATCCTACTCATTGGATCTTAACTTTACAACACCCAAGACACTCAAGTATCTCAGATTTGTTAAAAATCAATAACAGAAGAAATGCGCAAGTTCCTTCATAAATGTAATGAAACTAACGACTTCATGCTATGCCTTCGTATCAGGTAAATCATAGAAACTTACGGAGTTATCCCCGTGGAACTCAGTTTAAATCCATCTTATACGATGGTTACTCCGTCAAAATTTTCAATGAAGAAAATTCAGTTAAGGAGTCAAAATCCGAATGTATGTCTCATAGGTGTTACACCATAACCCCTATCTTCGTTTTTGCCCAATGTGACTAATGTTTTGATTACTACACGAGAAGTGCATTGATCATTCCTAACGATCAATGTTGTAATAAAAACATTCATATAGTCACATGTCGACACGATTAGAGAAAATTGGATGTCCAATACCATATTGTGCTACACCTAATAACATGTTGTAACTAAGTCACAACATTTCTCAAGTTACAAGATCATTGAAAAAAAAGAATTCTTCAATTCTAAGTCTAACCTCCTTCATCTCACATATAAAGTCATGTAGTGCAAGTCCAACATCCATATCACTTGATATGTGCGTGTTGACGCTTTCTTGGTATGCCTAGAGCTTACCTCCTACATCTTATCAAAGATTATATGTGAGAGAACTCATAGATTTTCTTAAGTATTATACAATCTCAAGTTCTAATAAATCTTAAAGTCCATGTAGGACAAGATTTGTCATTACAACCGTAGAGACGTCCGAACTCCTTTGAAAATCTATTTAAGTACCATATCCCAATCAATGTAATCAAACGATCACCATACAGAATGGAACAATAGCATGGTAACCACATCAATGTTTATCCCAGATCAAACACTTGCTTATATTCTCCGACTATATAAATAGTCTATCATCGTTGGTTACGTTTCAGTACATCATAAAACTGAAAGTTACAAGTTCTCTCGTTAAGTTGATGTGAACCTGAAACCAACCTTAAACGCCTCAACAGTGAGTCTAACGACACAAATGCCGTTGATCTCAGATTTAACATTGAGCGTCACTTGAACCGATTAGTTTAAGAAAAAAACCGAAATTCAAATCAGTTGATGAAGAGAATTATACGAGGCTTGACTCGAGCTTACTACTCATAAAAATAATGTGTTAGCTGACTACATACATTGATCACACTCGACGTCATTCAAGTCGTGGTCAATCTAAATTAACTCATGTGCCTTTTGAGAGTCAGCTATCTTGAACACGTATTATTGTACATATATTCTTCATAAAAAATGTACACCATGTATAGACCAATGAACACGCGGCTTTACAGAGTGACACAAAAAAAAAACAGCGGAAGCTAAGAAAATCTGAAAGCCATTAAGGTCTATTTCTAAATCTGAGTAGTTTGACCTTTCAAAAGAATGTTACGTGACCCAATTGATGCTTTCAAAGCATCTTACTCGTCCTATCGTTATTATGATCCTAACGACACATAGTGTCTACTTAATTCATAATAAGTGCAAACAAGGCACTTAACTCAGTGAATAGATCGATTGAGTTGCCATGGTCTGTCAATTTAGAGATATCTATATATGTCCATCTACTATGAAAAATTAATTTTGAGTTTAGCAAATTAACATTCATGACAATTAACCATGAGGTACGGAATCGAAAAAGTCACAAGGTGACCTATCATCACCCATATCCTCACGTTCATTATCACAAGCTTAATTTCTAAAAAACAAAATCTGTAAAGTTTTAGGTGAGAACTTCCCAAATTCTTCCAACCTTAGAACTCCCACTCGAATTTAGTACAAAGTCTATAAACGTGCATTTATCAAGTACACAAAAATACATTCTAGATAAATAGCACGTAAGGAGATAAACATGTATTCTTGACAAACAGACAAGAATATAACATAATCATGTAATTCATAAATACATGTTATTTTCACTATGTAACAATATACAACACGTCACATGATAAGCATAAGTGAACATGTTCATGTATATATATATATACAATTATCTCCCTAAAAGAAATCCTAACACCGAATCTTGATGGCATCACTTATAACTTTTAGATCCCCGAGCTAAATATTAGCCAATCAAGTATGCATGATAAAATTCTCTTAGGATTTTTATGCTTCCCATTAACCATATCGAACAACGAGCTATAACGCTCGGGGTTTTCGTTCAGAAGATCTCACAATGTTTCAAAAATGACAAAATCCAATAACAAAGTGTATTACATCTTTATTGTGGTTCTCTAACCACTTATTGTCCATTAGTACAATATAAAGCATGCATATTACATTTACTAATGTAATGGAGCGGCATTATATACCCAATTTTGTACCAATAGTTAACTAATCAAAGAAAAAATTAATTTCTTCAACTTTACAAAATTAATTAAGGGTCATTTAAATGCCCATACACTCTCACGAGGCACAAATGCCTAAAATATATTTTCCAGAGTCTAAGGAAAAATTTCAAAATTTTTCCCAAATTGAAAATACATTTTCTTTAAAGTTTTTTTTTAATAAAAAAACTTTATAATAAATAAAATATTTTCTCACTCTGAAAAGAAAAACTATAATGCACCATGTAATCAGAAATTAAATTCTGAGAAGAACGGTGCTGATTTTGTCAAAGTTGGATAATAGAAACATATTTAACGCGCCCAAACATGCCCTTAACGCAAATAGCTAAAAATGTGCCACTTGGCACACTCACATGTCCCTTTGACCGGTCATACATCAGCACAATGATGTCACCATTGCATCACACTGACTTCACGCGTATTCATCTTCTTCACAAATTCGCAGAAACCCCTAGAATTCAACCTTGTATTCAAATGGCCATAACTCTCTCAATTCTTGGCCAAAATTTATGTTCTTTATATGGTTGGAAAGTTCTCGATGAGTACTTTCTAAATATATCCACCTCATACAGAAATTAGTAACGACCAATGAACAGTACTCAGTCAAAATTTCGGGAAAAACTCAAAGACTTGATTATAGCTCAAAATCCACAAATCCAAATAATATCAAACTTTGCAGATCTTATAATCAATGTATAAGCATCATTCAGTAAAAAATTGAGAGCATAATTCGAAGAAAAAAAATCTTTCGCCATTAACGTTCATGAAACATGCTTATACGAATTTAACCTTGGATCATTGCATATGAAGCATAAATTTCATGCTATTTCATGCTTTAAAACATCAGAAAACGAGCCAAATGGCTCTAATACCAATGTTGGGAATTTACTAACCTTTGATCCATTAAAAATGGATCCCATAATACTTCGATTATGTTGATCTTCGCCCGACTCGAATTCATGATGTATTCTGCATTTGATTCGCTCCAAAATGGTCGGATTCCAATCAAAAACGGAAAGGAATCATTGACACAATCCAAGAGCCCAAAAAGGATGAGTTTTTGTGGTGAAAAATGGCCACAAATGGCTTTTCTTTTTACCCTCATTTTGTTGTACGAAAATACTATATTTTCTATGTTTCTCTCTTTCATATTCTGCATAAAAGAGTTGTGTGGCAGTTATGGGAGTTGAGGGAGTTTTCTCCTATAAGAGGGAAAACTTCTCCCTCCTTTAATTTGAATTCAAACGCAATTCGGGTCGGGTTTAGCCCGCATGGGCGACCCACTCATATTATTACATCACTTTTGTTGTCGTATCCATTGGAAACTTTAAATTATGAATCAAAAAACAAGTGATTTTGTGTGAATTATGCCTTAATTATTAGTACATTCAAAAAACTAGTGTATGGCTATCAAACTGGTAATTGGAGTGGACCATATGAATGTGATGATAATTGATTTTTATTATTTTGGTATTAAAATACTCTTTCAAAAAGCTGCAATATAATGTTGATGGTGATATGAGATAGAGTTCTACGCTAGTCGTCTAGCTAGTACTTTTCATGATGATGAATTACGTAGAGATCATTTTGGCGGAGTATCATATTGACGATGTAACATAAATTAATTATGGTATTTATCTTTCACGTAATTGTAGGCTAATAGGAATACTTGTTTTCAAGGAAACATGTTAATTCTATAATTCTAGTTACCTACTAGAGTTATTTTCCTCATTAAAGTTGTTTGGTCGAGATTAAGTCATAATTAAACCCTAACTGGAATTTGGTCATCTCTTCTCCTATATACACTGTTTTCAGATCGGGACCGGATAGACCGGTTCGATCGGTTTGGCCGAGAACCGGTGGCTTCACCGATTCGGGTCTGCCCTAAAAACGTGCTGCTAAGTTCTTGCGGCCGAACCAGTGAATCAGACCGGTTCGGTCTTGCGAACCGACCAGCACCTGTTTTTTTTTTTTTTTTTTTGTCAATTGAATGCCCCTCACTTCCCCTTTGCAAAAACCAGGAAAAAAAAACGTTTATTAGAAAACATAATACACCATGCCTTCATCTTCACAATGGTGTATCTATTATCTTTAATTTAAAAAAAAAACATTATAGGAAGAAGAAATAGAATAAACAAAAGAAAAAAAAAGTGAAATAAAAAGAAGCGTAGAGATTAGAGAAGAAAGAGTGAAGATGTAAATTTATTAGAAGTGAGAAATGAAGATGTAAGTTATTTAATTGGTGGGTTATGTGGGAAGTTACCAAAAATTAAGGCAAAATATTAGGAAGGGATATATATGGATGAGAAGAGATTTATATGTACTTTGACTTGTATATTTATTTAGGCCAATTCATTAATTTAGGGAATCCGTATCAATTTTCTTTTTTAAATATGGTAGTTGTTGGCTACTAAAAACAAGCCCTAAAATTAGGGAACTATTATTTAGGGGAATTCACTAATTCTATTCAATGCATCCGTATCAATTTTTAATTGTTTAAATATAGAGGCTTGTTGGCTACTTAAAATAAGCCATAAAAGTAGGAAAGAGTATTTAAAAGAATAAGAGATTAACTTTTTTCTATTTATTCAAAGAAATTAGTTAATTTGACCGTACCTAATTTGTTTATTAATTAAAAGAAAATTGCTTGTTTCATTCCTAATCAACATTTTAAACTTTTTTTTTTTACAATCATTTTGATTTCTAATCTAATACACTTTACCGTTTATGGAATCTTTTATTTTAGATGTTTCAAGAAGATAAATCTCTTCTTTAAGTATAATCAATTTATTCTAACTTCCTTGAAATAGAAAATCATATATACGAATTATAAATGATTTTTAAAATCTCAATATTTTTTTTTAATATTTGTTTGCTTATTTAGTGATTAGTTGTTATAATATATTGCATGATATATTTTTTTAAAGATTTTTGTAGGTGAGGAATTGAGTATTTTGTTATGACTTTGTTATACAATTGAAGTTTGAATATTTTAATTAGATATTTTATTGAACGTTGACTAAAGTCAACAAATTGGTCCAACCAGTGGTTCGACCAATCCGACCTGCTGACCCGCTAACCAGTAGCCTCACCAGTTCTGTGACAGAGTTGGGTCTGAAAACAATGCCTATATATTATGTCTTTAGGCCATCATAAAACATACTTAAGAAATACTTAAGAAACACATAATGAAGAGTGTATAGATAGAAAGAGAAAAATCCAAAAGCTCCAACTAAAGTTGTTCGGTGGCGATTCATGTTCAAGCTGATCAAAAACTATCCACGACACGATAAAGGAGGTATTCTTCTTTCATATATATTTACGAATCTATTTGTGATGATCATTGTGTTCAACGATTTATGGGTCATGTAAATTAAGGATTACATGTGGTATCAGAGCTCAGGTTACTGAACACATGATTATCCATGATGAAATAGATTTTAAAGTTTATGAAATTTTGTTTTATGTGTTTACCATGATTGAATGAAAATTACTTTCGCCGTACAACTTTGATGTCGTGTTTTACTAAAGATTGAAAGTTCTACCTTTTGCTTAAGTCTTGTACGTACACAGTAGAATCGAATATGTTGGGTTTGAAAACAATTTTTTTTTTTAATCCGTGCATCTTGAAGTTGTAAACCTAGATGTATAATAATGAGTCCTATGTATATAATTATATATGATAATGATTTGTTCAAAACTTTTGCCAGAAACAATTCGTAACTTTCCAAGACAAGCACATGATGAAACATTACAAATTGTTTCTGGCAAAAGTTTTGATTGGAATTATATATTAAGATATATACTATGTCTCATTGGCATGCTTATAAATCCCACTTATGTGCAGTATCATGTATTATGATTGTGTTGTTTCATGATATATATATCGTATTGTGTTTGAAAAAAAAAACATTAGAGACATTATGTTATTCGGCAGAACTCACGAGTTTAAGTTTGAAGCCTAAAGTTTTTTATGATTAGAATTCAGTGATGTTTAAAGTTATGATTTTGTTGGGATAAAGTATAATTTTATTTCCCATTATGCAAAATAGTTTCACATACTACAGTAAACCAAAAATTTTAAAGTATATATTTTACAAATCAAGATTTTGTTTACTACTAAAGTGACACGTCTCTAATGTAAAATACAATTAGCACAATATTTATTTTGTGCATCAAAAGTATATTTATTTCGCACTGGTTGGAATATGTTATTCACTACAGTGATCTTATTCCATGCCGTGAAATATAAGTATTGCATGAATATTATGTGTATTAATTTAAGATTTACATTATGATTATGTTTGATTATTTATCACAAAAAGGTGATCCAATCAATAGTTAGTAAATTCTTATTACACATAGCTAATTGTTGCACATGATTCATGTATTAAATAATCAAATATCCTCCTTATTGGAATATGTTGACCACCGCAGTGGCTTTATTCCTTGTAAAATTTGAAAATTACATGAATCTCTTATATTGTGCATTAAGTTTCGATTATTTAGCTTTCTGCAATTAAGTTTATTGTCTATTAAAAATTTTAAGCATGCGATGACGTATGTAATGCTAATATGATGACATGTACATTAAGAAGAAGACATTTTGATATATTATTTTGTTAGTCACTCAAATCTTGTGATTTACTTGTTATCGGATTGTCTCTTACATGACATGTTGGCATATGATGATTTTGCATAATTTTGGACTAAATTCACATTTTAGGATTTATAACCAATGCTAGTGAGATTATTGAGTTCCAAGGTTTTTTGCATAACTCATCAATAAAGTATACTAGACAAATCAATTTACTTTGTAAATCATAAGAGTCAACCCACAAGAGGCTCACGTTTGCTTAGTAAATATTTAGGGATTAAGACTAATACGTGAACTTTTATGTTACATTATATTTATGTTTTTCTGTTTAATGTATTATTAAGTTAGAAATTATCGTAGTAGTCTTAATTGGCGAAACATTTTATTTACCATTATTATGATTTAGATCTAGATATGAATTACATGGTTGACCCACAGGCAATCAAAAATCATATTTTGTGTCAATTATAAAGAATTAATATATATGTAGACCAAGAAAATCCACAAATTTCTTATGTGTTTAACTAAAGTAGATATATTACTTGAATTATGCTCGTTGAATTTTACGACTTCTAATGGTATTATTTGTAGAATTTATGGTGACTACCCACATGAGCACTATATTTTCTTGTCGTGTATATTCTTTGTTATGTATTGTTTATGTTCTTTCAATGCCTTAAATTATGTTATATCTCAATAACGTCATTGTTGTTTTGTCATCATTTATGTTGTATATACCACTTCTCACAGAAACCAACTTCACATTAGGGGAACCATTATGTATTTTTGGTTCTAAATAAAGTATTGTTGGTTCATGTATATACCTCAAGATCAGTGGGAGTCAGTTCATAACTTTTTCTTATGCATGACACTATATTCGCCAATAGCAATCTTGGTCTTTTACATTAGACTAAAAATCGTTTATGTGAGAACTTTTAGAGAGATGTGATTAGGCATTTTATGTGATTGAAATAAAGCTATTTCATGATATATCACTTTAAATTTTTGGAATGCCTTATAAAGTACATACTTATAAAGTTCATAAATACTTGACATTATGACAAGCTTTTCTAATGTTGTTCCGTTGCATAAAGAAGACAAGCTTAGTCTTAATCTACACCCGCCTAATGAATTGGAACATAGATAAAGTATTGAGATATTTAAAGAAAGTAAGAAATCACATGCTCAATTACAGAAAATCAATACATCCACAAATGGTTGGATTTTAAGATTCAGGCGTAGGTAGATATTTAAACTTAAAGACTGCACTCTTGGCTAGGTTCATCTTATGATTAGAGATGTAACATTTTGAGAAATCCATAAATCACTAGTTGCTCTACACGTTTACTATTAAAGCTGAATTTGTGACATGTTTTTTTAAGGCTGCATTTAGGAAGTATGATTGCATAATTTGTCAATAAAGTTGCAATCAAATTCTCCATTTATGACATAATATTTAAGGGATCAAAACACATGAACCTTAAATATTGATTACTGGAACAAGATGTTAGAAGAGAAAGAATAGTCATTGAGCTCTTCCTGTACTTCTACATCTATTATATTCTGTTTTTTCATTGTGTACACATATTATTTTTTGATTCATGATAACAGAACTCGTCTTTGTTCAAGACATTATGGGACCATTATGAAAACTCTTACTAATGGTCTAGTTATGATAGTCGTTAGTATTGTGGTACATGGAAGGAATCATGTTGCGAAATAATGTGCCCACCATGACTTTTATTAACCACTTGATTAATCAAGGTACTTATGAGAACTAGATAAAGAAAGTCTTAACATTTTACGCGTGCCTTATGACTTTTCATGAAAACATTAATGAGTATTCCTAACGACCAAGTGGGAGACTATAAGATAAATTAATTATGGTATTTATCTTTTCCGTAATTGTGGTCTAATAGGAATCCTCGTTTTCAAGGAAACATGTTATTCTATAATTCTAGTTACCTAATAGAGTTATTTTCCTCATTAAAGTTCTTCCGTGATGGACGGTCGAGATTAAATCCTAATTAAACCCTAAATGGAATTTGGTCCTCTCTTCTCCTATATATATTATGTCTTTAGGCCATCATAAAACATACTTAAGAAATTCAAGAAACATATAATGAAGAGTGTATAGGTAGAAAAAGAGAAATCCAAAAGCTTCAACTAAAGTTGTTCGGTGGCGGTTCGTGTTCAAGCTGATCAAAGACTCTCCATGACACGATAAATGAGGTATTCTTCTTTCATATCTATTTACGAATCTATTTGTGATGATTATTGTGTTCAACGATTTATGAGTCATGTAAATTAAGGATTACAATTGAAGTTTATTATTCTTTTTCTTTTTGCCATAAGTCCGTATTCTTCTACTGTTTGAAGTTTTCTTGTGGTGATTGATTGTTGGTTTTATACCATGCTATGAAATTGGTATTAATATGTGGTGTTCATGAGGAAATTACAGATTATGCTTAAATTTAGTTGAAATTCGTCGAAATAGGTTGATTAAAAGTATGAGATTCTAACGTAAATTTGATTTAATATATAATATTCTGATGATATTGGGTGAATGTACTAATTCGTAATTACTTTGCATTGCAGTGAAAAATGGATGTGGATTTCCATTAAATCCCATTTAAGTTTATTCATTGGGATTTAATTGTTAATTTCCCTATTTTCCTTCCTAATATCTTTGTAAAATTCACTTCCTTCCAAATTAGGATTTAAAACTAATGATCACTTCAATAATAAGAAATTTGGTTTGTAGATTGAACGGATTTTATAATGAAAAGTAATAATCTTTTTTGTTCTATACCAGAAAAACTCAAAACTTATAATTTATACACTATAATTATATACACACTTTCATGTGATGGTAAGTTTTTCTAATAATCATCACATGCTATAATATTGGTGGGGTGTTTTAGGTGACCCAAAAATAAATTGGGTCGGCCGGGTCTATTAACGACCCAAACGAAAAAGAGTCGAACCAAGGGGGTTCGATAGTTCTTAGACGATCGAATGGGAACGTTCGATTGTTATTACCTTTTCGCAGAGCGGGTCTCGCATTCGAGGTCTATAAATATATCGGACCCCAAGATTCACGACAGATCATTAATTACGGTTCACCAACCCTACAACAATCGAACCAAGCTGTTCGATTGTTCGAGAGTTCTTTGGTTCGATCGTTCTGCCCTTCAGTTCGATCGTTATCAATTAGTCATTCCCGTTCGAGAGTTTTCAAACTCGAATCCTTCGACTGTCGTGAAATTCGATAGTTATTTTTGTATCGAATCACCCGATGTTCGACCGTTCTCAGTTAAACCGTTCATGGTTACTTTAGTCATTAAGCTTCTTACCGTGTAGTAAGTGTTCCCAAGGGCGAAGCCGGAGGTGTAAGCTTCCATGAATTGTTTGAGAATGAGTATAATTGTACTATATATATTTTAATATATTGAAGTTTTGTTGACTTTTGCATCCCTTGGATTTGTGCACCGTTTGAAGATCAAACATAAGTCATTGTATTAAACTTGTTGTCATCCACTATTTGCATTAAATAATGATAAGTAATTAAATACATCTATATAATTTGAAGACTTATTGAATTTTACACCTATATATATACCTTTTTGGTTCTTTCTTCTTTCACTTTCCAAACTCAAATACTTTATTTATGGCTTAGCATAATATCATTTTCTTTTGTAGTCTTATAAAACAAATAAATCAAAACATAGCCATAAACAACGTTTTTCTCTATGTTAAGTTGACAGAGTGCTTTGGTATTTAAATAACAAAAACACCTATACTGTTCAATATTTTTTTTTTTGCTAAAAAGAATTAGTGTAAGAAATCTTACAAGATGATGCCAAAGATGTTGACAAATATTGCGAAAACAACTTTATAAACTATAGCCAAATATAAATTTATACATGTTTTATTAGTGATGTTAATTAAAAATTAATCACTCCAAAAAAAAAAATCCATGTAGACACATGCTTTAAGCATGTAGCATACTAAAAATACATAAGTAAAAATCAGCATATGTTAGCAAAATGCACCGCATGTGATGGGATAAAACACCCCTCGTTAAGTTCAGACTAGAAACTTTCCATGTAGAAAGAAAAATAAAAGAGAAGTTGCTTCCTCTTTTTTCTTTGTCTTTAAAATCCCATGGTGATTTTTCGCTTTTATTTTATTATATTTTTGTGTTGAGTTTAAATTTCACCATAATTTGTATCGTTCGCATGTATCGAGAAATTTTTTTCGCCCCCATTGACTTATATTTCAGGTTTCGTTCCTGGGTGTTTTGGACAAAGCTGGTCCATTTTTTTTTAATTGGCTAGCATTGTTTAATTTATTTGAGGTTCGTATTGTAGCTTTAGTGTATTATATAACTCAGTGTATTATATATATGTTGGGTGTTTAGGGATATATTAGGAATAAGATGAAAAATATTTGTCGTTAGATATTAATTATGCATTATTGGAGGAGAGAAATGCAATTACATAATGCAATATATCATTTATATTTTGTATGAGAGTTCACGGCTTCCATATCTCCTAATTATAATCACAATCTTAATTAATCCTATATTTATAGCCTCTTTCAACCGACATTAGTTGCTTAAAAAATATTATTTTACACAATATCTTCTAATCATGAAGTAGCCTATTAATTAGGATGGTGACCAATTTCTTCGGTCTTCTCAACTAATCAATCATGCAAGATGTATTATTAAAATATCTTGTAGCTAGAATGTTCTTTAATCATGGTTGCAAATTAATTCTTATATTGCTGCTAGCGGGATTGTCTAATATGTATCCTGCTGTTGTGCCTCCCTCTCACAGAGGGGTGAACCCCGCGCAGGTCCATGCTTGTGGGGTCCACTCCTCTGTGAGAGGGGGAGGCACAACAGCAGGGTATACATGAGACGTTTTCCTGTTTATCATCGTTTGGATTTGGCATTAATGTGTGTTCGTTGAGTATCTTTACGATCACTTCTACTTCTGCTTCTGCTACAAAATTGAGTAAATAATTAGGGATACCAATGGGGAATGGTTACTGCAGTGAATTGCATTATTAGGCTCCGTATGAAATACTGGAATGATCAGCCTTATGTTTGCCCATTAATTTGCCACAGTATTGATCATGGTGCTTGACTTCCAAATTTACAATCATTATGTAGATTCATATGATTTAAATTGTTTATTAAAAGTTCAATATCTTAATTCTTAATGCATATTGATTTGTAATATCTTGATACGTAAAAGGTGATTGGGGTGAAAATTGGATGTATTTATCTAAAACAAAGGCGGTAGTGACTGTTTTTTCGTACCCTTTGGTAAACTTCGATTATGAATGAAAACAAATAAATTTTTGCGGGTATGCATGCCTTGATTCTTATTATCGAGTTTAACTTCATTTTTTATGATAACTTATGATATCGATGCAACGGGACAATGGTGCATACATGACTTAGGACATGGATAAAAATGTTTATGTAATATCAATATTTTGTTTTAATATTAAATAGTTTGTGAAAACGGTAGTTTTTGTACGTACTTCTACTTGTCTGTTTTGAATTTTAAAAAGGCCTTTGGAGATTATCACAAGGCGTTCCCTTAAATGGCCTCTTTACATTTACGATTGATTTTGTGCAAAAAGTCCTCCTGGATCATGAAGCAACAACTTGTCTTGAATAAATGTACGCATTTTATTCGTGAAACTTAATTAGGTGGTATTTGGACAAAACCGCAAAGTTGAGAAAGAACTTTTATAAATCTTATAAATGGCACATCTTGTGAAAATCCAATTGGAAAGTGCTGGATTTTAGGTAGAAAAAACGCTCATTGGGTTTCTGATTATTGAATAGTTTATTCGATAATTGTAACTTTTTGGTTCAAGATCAAGACATGACCCTCATTTCAAAGGAGTAATTGAGAGCCTGATAAATTCGAAACCAGGCAAACACGTGTTTACTGCACTATTATAGGCTGTTCATATAAAGCTCAGTAATTAGTAGAATTCTTCCATATAGACTAACAAATCAAACACCCTGCATTTTACTGTCTACTGAATTGAATATAAGTTGTCAGAATCTCAACTCTACCAATCAATACTTGCTACTGTTAAAAAGAATACACAACGTTGAGACCTGAATTTTTTAACCACAGAAGCACCACCAATTATGCTGCTACGTAAAGAAATTAGTCAACGTCTGACATAACACCCTTTCCAATTTTTCTACTACAAAACCCGCAACCAACCAAAGGACCACACACGTTCATCTATATATACATCAACATTACCGTGCAATTCATCATATATATAATATCCATGGAGTTATACTTCATTGAAATCGCAACACCGTTTAATCAGATAAAACAAATCGATCAGCACGGCGACGAGGAGCAACATGTGAGCATCGAGCGCCTCCCCCCTCCATGCATGCAAGAAAACTACGCTGTTTGGTGCAACAATCACCGCATCTCCACCACCATCACCCGCAAGCCCTCCGTCGTACGTCAATGGGTGAGCCGGATGCTAATACGCCACCGCTACCAACTCCGTGAAGGCCGCCTCATAGTTGGTGTTAACCATAGGCTTTTTTCAAAAGCCTCGTACTTCCTCCCCGATGCCTTTTAAGCATCCCGGAGATCACCTCGGTACCGGTGAACTTAGATGCTCCGCCCGACATTGGATAAACGGTGCTCTATCTTTCACGATAAGTATTTCACAGAGTACAAATCTCGCGCGAGGTATCTGAAGCTTTAAATAGCTTCCCGAATACCCCCTAAGGATGCGATACTCTCGCACTTACCTTGTCACTCGGGACTGACTCCCTCGTAGTTCAAAACCTCAAAAAGGACATACCAAAACCCCTCGGAAATCCTCGCCAGAAGCTTCCTTCTCGTACATTCGCCCATCGGTGAAAAGGTATAGAAGTAAAAAGAGCGATACACGTCATGATCTTATCTCCTTAAAACGATAAGGCCGCCAATAGAATCGACTCAGCACGCTGGAGACACATGTCCATCCGAGCCCGAAGGCGGTCGCATCCGGAAGCTATGTCAGCTTTCTCGGAGGCAGTTGTCTATGCTAGAAACCAACACTCGATATTTACTCCCCCAAGCATCGGACATCTGTCTAAAGAAAATACCCCACTTGTATGAGTACTAGCCCATATAAAAAAGGGACAAAAATCAAGAATAAATGATATACTTTTTTAGAGGAAAACAAAAAAGTGGCTAGATTCTCTTCAAACTTGGGCAAGGCGTTATAACCCACCCCCGAAATTTCTCAAAAATAAACAACTGTTAACAAAATGGCGCCGTCTGTGGGAACGCCATAGAATCTTACCTTCGAGTACGTTTGAAAAGATCTCCTCACCCATGTCATGAATAATTCTCCTCTTCAGAGCAACCCCAGGGTCGCTCGGAACCTATGCACGAAGAGCCCTCGGAGACACAATCTTCTGCCACGACAAAAAGAGGGAATTTCATAAATATCCCCCGCTCTGTGTTCGAACGCCTTGTAGAGGGGGCCACCTGGAGAAACAGGCTGGAAGCGGCATACGCCCCCCCCCCCCCCCCCCCCCCGAGGATCCCCTTTCGTTGCCTTATAGGGAATGATACGACTCTGAGGAGTACGAATCCCACCCGGGGCCCAACTTCTACTGGGACCACCGACGCTATGACACCCCTTCACAAAGTCGAGGGCCTAGGACCCTCTTCCCAGGACCGCCAATTCCCCCACCCCCGCCAGGGTAGACGAATCCCTATGGGACATGGTTAATTAGGGGTGTACATATAATCCCGACCCGCTCGCCACCCGACCCGCACAACCCGTGGTTTAGTGATTTTTTGCAAATAAAACAGTTTAAAAATGTGGTAACCCGCTAGCTGGCAGGCAGGTCGCGGGTTACCCAGTCTACCCGCCCTACCCGCCTGCCACTTAATATAAAAGGAAAAAAAAGGTTACCCCCATCATTTAGTATTTTTTTTCAGTCGCCCACTGCCCCACGAGTCTTCTCCCTTCTCTCTAAAAAAGCCACGCTCTCTTCTCTTTCACTCTCTGCCACGACGCCACTAGCCCCTCTTCGATCTCCGTCGCGCTCTACTCAAGCGACCTCCGCCACCGCCACCACGAACGAGCTCCACGACTCCACCTCATCCACTGCTGCTCGGCTGCTCCACCCCATCAAACACTCCATCCACCGCTACTCCACCACGACTCCACCACGACACGACTGCTGCTCCACGGCGCCATGACGCCACGACGCCATGACCATCTGAATCTGTAAGTTTTTTTTCATCAACTTATTGCATCTGAATCTGCTCCACCATGACTGGTGTTGTTGATTGGAACTGAACTGCCTTTGTAGAGATGTGTTCCATCCACCGCTGAAATCGGACTGAACTGAACTGAATCTGCTCCATCCACCGCTGAACTCGGACATGGAGATCTGTTTCACGTAGCTAATATCGTATCAAGGTAAGGAACCTGCAGCATATTGCAAGGACTTGATTTTGTTGCTATCACACGCTGTTTCATCTCGGAGCAAGTAATTGTGAGTGCCAGATCTTGCATTCCTGCTATCACGTGCTGTTGCATTCTCGAGTTGTGTCATTATATTAGTTGTCAATCTTGCATTCTGTGATTGATTTCGTGTGTTGTTATATTAGTTGGATAATCTTTAATTTTATATGTTATTCATGTGTTTTGAACACATGCTTTGTATCGTACTTATAATGTGATTTGATTCTTAATATGTTATTTTAATATGTGATTTGATTGTTAATTTAAGAATATTGTACTTATAACAGGTTTTGAACACAAATACCGAAAGTGTTGATCCGGTATTGGCTATTGAAGCAGAGGAACAAGTGCTAGTAGTACCAGAAGAGATCTCTATAACTAATGGGGAAGAATTGTCGTCCGGGGACGAGGGTCACTACAAGAATAATTCGCATAGGAGACGAAAATAAGGGCACCAAAATCCGTTCCTACATAATTGGAACGACATTTCCGTTCCCATTGCATGTTATTCATATTATATATTAAAGCACTATATGCACATATTAAAGGGGACTAGTATTTGATTCCCATTGAGTGTTGTGCCCGTTAGTGACACCTCATCGCAATGGGAACCAAAATGTGGTTCCCATTGGTTAAAAAAAACAAAAAAAAAATAATAACTTTTGGAACAACTTTGTGGTGGTGGTTTATTTTATACTGTTTGGATAAATAATGATTGTTGATTGGTAGTATTATGATTTAATCTCTTTTAGATGGACTCATATTTAATAAATATCTTATGTTTTTTTATCTTGTAAAGGGTAATTACTACAATTGAAACTCTTGTATATTTTATTTCACAAATCAATCACTTATTTAAAATACGTAATGTTTAACGAAATACGATAAATAAATAAACGGGAAAAATATATAACTATAGAAAATTTAAAGAAATATTCGAATTAAGTTTTTTCTTTTACCAATCATTTGAAAACACTAATTAAGCGTGTCATTCCAAATCTCGCCCAAAACGAAGTAACGAAATACGATAAACAAATAAACGGGGGGTTTATGTAATTATAGAAAAGTTAAAGAAATATCTGAATTAAAAATTTTCTTTTACCAATCATTTGAAAACACAAATTAAGCGTGTCATTCCAAATATCGTCCAAAACGCAGTAACGAAATACGTTAAACAAAGAAACGGGAGGAATATGTAATTATATAAAAGTTAAAGAAATATCTGAATTAAGTTTTTTCTTTTACCAATCTTTTGAAAATACTAATTAAGCGTGTCATTCCAAATCTCGTGCAAAACGAAGTAACGAAATACGATAAACAAAGAAAATGGGGGTTTATGTAATTATAGAAAAGTTAAAGAAAATATCCGAATTATGTTTTTTCTTTTACCAATCATTTGAAAACACAAATTAAGCGTGTCATTCCAAATTTCGTGCAAAACGAAGTAACAAAATATGATAAACAAATAAATGGGGGGTTTATGTAATTATAGAAAAGTTAAAGAAATATCTGAATCAAGTTTTTTCTTTTACCAATCATTTGAAAACACAAATTAAGCGTGTCATTCCAAATCCCGTCCAAAACGAAGTAACGAAATACGTTAAACAAAGAAACGGGAGGAATATGTAATTATAAAAAAGTTAAAAAATATCCGAATTAAGTTTTTTCTTTTACCGATCCTTTGGAAATACTAATTAAGTGTGTCATTCCAAATCTCGTGCAAAATGAAGTAACGAAATACGATAAACAAATAAACGGGGGGTTTATGTAATTATAGAAAAGTTAAAGAAATATCCGAATTAAGTTTTTTTCTTTTACAAATCATTTGAAAACACAAATTAAGCGTGTCATTCCAAATCTCGTCCAAAATGAAGTAATGAAATACGTTAAACAAAGAAACGGGAGTAATATGTAATTATAAAAAAGTTAAAGAAATATCCGAATTAAGTTTTTTCTTTTAGAAATCATTTGAAAACACAAATTAAGCGTGTCATTCCAAATCTCGTCCAAAACGAAGTAACGAAATACGTTAAACAAAGAAACGAGAGGAATGTGTAATTATGAAAAAGTTAAAGAAATATCCGAATTACGTTTTTTCTTTTACCAATCATTTGAAAACACAAATTAAGCGTGTCATTCCAAATCTCGTCCGAAACGAAGTAACGAAATACGATAAACAAATAAACGGGGGGTTTATGTAATTACAGAAAAGTTAAAGATATATCCGAATTAAGTTTTTTCTTTTAGAAATCATTTGAAAACACAAATTAAGAGTGTCATTCCAAATCTCGTCCAAAACGAAGTAACGAAATACGTTAAACAAAGAAACGAGAGGAATATGTAATTATGAAAAAGTTAAAGAAATATCCGAATTAAGTTTTTTCTTTTACATATCATTTGGAAATACTAATTAAGCGTGTCATTCCAAATCTCGTGCAAAACGAAGTAACGAAATACGATAAACAAATAAACAGGGGGTTTATGTAATTATAGAAAAGTTAAAGAAATATCTGAATTAAGTTTTTTCTTTTACCAATCATTTGAAAACACTAATTAAGTGTGTCATTCCAAATCTCGCCCAAAACGAAGTAACGAAATACGATAAACAAATAAACGGGGGGTTTATGTAATTATAGAAAAGTTAAAGAAATATCCGAATTAAAAATTTTCTTTTACCAATCATTTGAAAACACAAATTAAGCGTGTCATTCTAAATCTCGTCCAAAACGAAGTAACGAAATACGTTAAACAAAGAAACGGGAGGAATATGTAATTATATAAAAGTTAAAGAAATATCCGAATTAAGTTTTTTCTTTTACAAATCTTTTGAAAATACTAATTAAGCGTGTCATTCCAAATCTCGTGCAAAACGAAGTAACGAAATACGATAAACAAAGAAAATGGGGGTTTATGTAATTATAGAAAAGTTAAAGAAAATATCCGAATTATGTTTTTTCTTTTACCAATCATTTGAAAACACAAATTAAGCGTGTCATTCCAAATTTCGTGCAAAACGAAGTAACAAAATACGATAAACAAATAAATGAGGGGTTTATGTAATTATAGAAAAGTTAAATAAATATCCGAATTAAGTTTTTTCTTTTACCAATCATTTGAAAACACAAATTAAGCGTGTCATTCCAAATCCCGTCCAAAACGAAGTAACGAAATACGTTAAACAAAGAAACGGGAGGAATATGTAATTATAAAAAAGTTAAAAAATATCCGAATTAAGTTTTTTCTTTTACCGATCCTTTGGAAATACTAATTAAGTGTGTCATTCCAAATCTCGTGCAAAATGAAGTAACGAAATACGATAAACAAATAAACGGGGGGTTTATGTAATTATAGAAAAGTTAAAGAAATATTCGAATTAAGTTTTTTCTTTTACAAATCATTTGAAAACACAAATTAAGCGTGTCATTCCAAATCTCGTCCAAAATGAAGTAATGAAATACGTTAAACAAAGAAACGGGAGTAATATGTAATTATAAAAAAGTTAAAGAAATATCCGAATTAAGTTTTTTCTTTTAGAAATCATTTGAAAACACAAATTAAACGTGTCATTCCAAATCTCGTCCAAAACGAAGTAACGAAATACGTTAAACAAAGAAACGAGAGGAATATGTAATTATGAAAAAGTTAAAGAAATATCCGAATTAAGTTTTTTCTTTTACCTATCATTTGGAAATACTAATTAAGCGTGTCATTCCAAATCTCGTGCAAAACGAAGTAACGAAATACGATAAACAAATAAACAGGGGGTTTATGTAATTATAGAAAAGTTAAAGAAATATCTGAATTAAGTTTTTTCTTTTTCCATTCATTTAAAAACACTAATTAAGGGTGTCATTCTAAATCTCGTACAAAACGGAGTAACGAAATAAGATAAACAAACATTAATATATAAAATACTATAACTCTCTTCAACACTAAATCCTAAACCCTAAACCCTATAAACCCTAAACCCTATCTTTAAAACCTATAGACAACATAGTTCTAACTTGTATTTTCCTACATAAAGGTTGTAAAATACCTTCGATCCTTAATTTTTTTTAACCATACACTAAGATATGTAAAATAGGAGTTTTCCTACAAATTTCGTAAAAAACGGAATGCCGAAAGATGTTTAGAAAATATTTTGGGGAAGAAAGCGCAATTATACAAAAGATGCAAAACAACTTCAAATTCAGTTTTTTCTTGAACAACTATTTTCACAACACTAATGAGGCATGTTAATTCAATTTTTATCGAGAAATGGGGAAACGAAACACGTTTAAAATATATTTGTGGTCAAAAATATAATTATTTTTATAGGAATGGGTTTTAATGGAAACTAATTCATAGGAACCAATATAAAAACAAATAAAGCTCCCCTCATTTTCTAGGTCACAAATCACAAACTCAGCAGCTGCC
Organism: Linaria vulgaris; assembly: GCA_948329865.1. NCBI lineage: Eukaryota > Viridiplantae > Streptophyta > Magnoliopsida > Lamiales > Plantaginaceae > Linaria > Linaria vulgaris. The sequence continues at coordinate 91,889,964 of OX415254.1, forward strand.
AACTCTAACTCCACTCACCGCCCGCCTACATCTCTCACGCCGCCGCTAACCACCGCCCCCTCCACCACGCTCGACGCTGACCACTTTCCCCTCCACCAAGCATCGCGAAACCACCATCGCAAAACCACCACCATCACGAAACCACCACCATCCTGAAACCACCGCGACCACTACCAGCCCTCCACCACTCCAGCTCACCGCACAACCACCAGCAGCCCCCACCGCTCCTCTTCACCGCGCACTCAGCTCACCAGCAGATCGGGAGTCACGATACACCACGCTCCACCACAATTCAGTCACGACGCCACCACTCCACCGCCTCCGCCTCCACCTCCGCCTTTCAAACTGTAGGTACTTAAACTTTCTCCGAATTTTCAGCTTTCTTTTTCGATTTAGCTATGAAATTGTGAAGCTTTGAAACAATTCCATGTCTTACTCCAGCTACCAGCCCTCCGCCACTCCAGCTAACCGCACAACCACCAGCAGCCACCACCGCTCCTCTTCACCGCGCACTCAGCTCACCAGCAGATCAGGAGTCACGATACACCACGCTCCACCACAATTCAGTCACGACGCCACCACTCCACCGCCTCTGCCTCCGCCTCCGCCTTTCAAACTGTAGGTACTTAAACTTTCTCCGAATTTTCAGCTTTCTTTTTTGATTTAGCTATGAAATTGTGAAGCTTTGAAGCAATTTGTAGTTTGTTAATTTATTGAGTTTTGTCTAAGATTGTTAATGTCTATTTGTCTTTCCATGTCTTACTTTTACTCTGCACTTGTATTAGAGAGAGTTAATATTTCTATGAAGTTAAAGTTTTTTCCAATTAGTTGTTGATAGAGTTTGATTAACCGGAGCAATCGTTTTGACATAAAGCCACATGTTTTCTGGCCTTATGATTTTTCTGAGAAAACAATGCTACTCCTTGCTGTGGTTTTGATTGTAGAATCATATGACAAATGCCCTTTTCATGTTTCTTTAGGAGTTATCTACATTTTACTCTTGCGTTTACTTAGCCAATCTGTTAGTAAAACAAAATTAGAGTGAACTATTCTTAAGATGCAACTTTAACATAAATTTGTGCTCATTGTTGCATCCTAGTTTCTTAGTTATGTAATGAGCTCAAGGATTTGCCTACTTGAATTTGCTTTAAGTATGACTAATATATTTTTGCTGGTTGATGCAGAAGAAGTCGTTCATCTCAGTCATGTACTGATAATGTGTGTTTGAGGATTTGATTGTTAATTAAGGATTGATTGTTTTTTTCTTTTCTTTTGTGATGCAGGTCCAACCGTTCAGTGGCTTATTTTGTAGAAGTTTGCCAATGAATTTCTATTTTTCTTTGCTAAATTAATTGTTCTTCTTTTCTCTTTTTCCTTGCTGCATTAGTTAGTTTACCTATATTTTGTTGATTTTTGTGAGTTTTTGATTTTGGATATTAGATAATGGTTATTCGTGGAACACTAGAAGTTTGCAGATTTTTTGATTTGGACATGTATCTTTTGTACTTCTTTTTTGGTAATATATATAACATAACCCGCCCGCCACCTGCTCTACCCGCCCAATCCGCAACCCGCATGGTTTGTAGATTGTAACCACCCGCACGGGGTCAAAGAAATGGTAACCCGCCAAGATTGGGTATGGTGTTTTTTTTCGTTGCCACCCGCTATAACTCACCCGCGTACACCCTTATGTAGTATAATGGTATTGTTAAATTTATAATATTACATATTTTACCTATTATATTATAAGTTATATTCTAAACTTACAATACTTTTAATATTATTCAACAATGTTAATATGAGAAATAACTAAATTAAGATTATTAATATGATAATGATAATTTCAGATTAAACAACAACAACATTCAAAAATCCAATTTCTGGAAATTTTAAAAAATCAAAACAGCGCTAATATGAAAATTTCGAAAATATTAGGATTTTGAAAAGTATTTAGATTTCCCCTCTGTTTTTTTAACAAATTTCAAATTGCTGCCATTTTTTTTAAATTTTCAAATAAGCAATGGGAACTAGGTATTCGTTCCTATAAAGCAATATAAACGAAATATTGGTTTTCTACATGGGAACAGAAGCTTTGGTACCCAGGAGTAACGGAAACCAAACACGTTCGTTCCTATTAGCAATGGGAACCATTTAATTCGTTCCCAAGGCAATCGCCACGGGGGTAACGGAGACAGAGCCTTTAGTGCCCATAAGTGGTTCCCATATGGTCTACGGGAACCAAAAAAGGGGCAATTGGAACCTAATTAATGGTTCCAATTGTCCAATTTTCTTGTAGTGGGTATGTGGAGTCAAATTGTGGAGATTGCCAAATTGTGGGGCTCTGGATTTGCGGGCCCTTGATGAGTTTAATTGACATTGCGGTTATTGGTCAAGGCAGTTCCATTGAGCTTGCTGCTTTGGGTATTGTAATTGGAATTGTTGTTGTGTTGCTTTTTAGTTGTTCGATTGATTTAGTTTGTTGTTCGGTTTAATAATTTTTTCCAGGGCCAGAGACAGTGTGTTGTGATAATGCCAGCTATATGTTTATGTTTCTATCAGTTGCTACTTCAAATTTGGTTGCTACAGCTCTTGCTAAATAGGTTTGTTGATTGAAAAACTGCGATATTGAGATTTCGTTCTCAGTATGAAGTTTGTTAGTACTTCTAAGTTTCTACAACTGAATGGCACATGATAAAAATGAGGTGCAACATCAAATATCTGACATCAGATATGAAAAGATTACCATTCTCTACTCAGTGCAACACAACTCCTAATGTACGGTAGTGTACTGCTATGTCAAGGCTTCTAATGTACTTTACTGTACTGTAGTTTGATTAATGTATGTAAATTTGATACAATTAATATTTAATATTTTTTTCGGAATTGTGTTATAACCCGCCACCCGCACAACCCGCCTAACGCGCCACCCACATGGTTTCAAAATTAAAATGACCCGCTCGGTTGAAGATTTTGGTAGCCCGCCATACGTGGGTATGGTGTCTTTTTTTGTGGTAACCCACAAATACCCGCCCATGTACACTCCCATGGTTAATAGCCTGCGTAGAGAAATGAGGGACATAAAGAAAAATATAATTCTGAGGGAAGAACTTATGTACCACGGGTCTCCTTTCTTCCCGGAAATTGCTCAAGCCCTGGTCCCCTCCGGGATGCAGCCCGGTAATCTTCCCTTGTACACATGAGACAAGGACGGAACAGATCCACATGACCACATCCACCAATACATAGCTATTATGGACCTAGCATCAGCGCCCGACTTCGTCATGTGTCGAGTGTTTCGAACCACCCTCGCAGGCAGGGCTCAGGCATGGTTCTCCCAACTGCTCCCTGGTATGATTTCTCATTTAGAGCAATTAGCGTGTTCATTCGTGTGATAGTTCGACTGTAATAGGAGGTATCCAAAATCTGCTAGTCACCTTTTCACGGCTAAATAAAAGAAATATGAGTCCCTCAGGGACTATATGAAACGCCTCTCGGATGAAGCCTTAGATGTGCCGAGTGCCCATCCCTCGATCATAGCGAACATTCTGACCCAAGGACTTAGAACGAGGGAGTACTGACTTACAATGGCCACGGCCTGTCAAAAACCCCTACGAGAAGAAGGATACATGCAAGTTTTGTAAGTATCATAAAGTATATGGGCACGATACGGACGCCTGTACTACTTTGAAGAACGAGATACACCAGCTTCTCAACGCCGGGTATCTGGCGAACTACTTACAAGAAAATAATCAAGAAGCGCCTAAGTCAAATGTTTGGAAGAGGATTCGCTCCGAGGGACCTACAGAAGAGATGGGACCAAGCATGAAGTATCGTGAAGATACCTCTCACCAAGGATTGCCCCCCCTCCGGAGTCCTACGAGGACAATCCCCCCTTAGGCAAAATAATAAATATGATCGAATGAGGGGATATCTCCGTATCACCCCTTGGAAAAAAGAAGAAATATATAAAAGAGGCCCGACGAGTAGAGCATGGGCCGCCCGTATGCTCCATACAAGGATCCATCCAATGTATCTTAATTGATATGGGCAGCTGAGTAGACGTCCTCTTCCTACCTACTTACCTAGCAATGGGATTAAAAAAGTAATGCCTGGAAACGATCGAAGTTCCCCTGGTACATTTCTCGGGAAAAGCATGTCGCACTTTGGGAACGATCACCCTGTCCATGTCCTAGGGCGCAGGTGCAATGAGACGAACGGAGCACACCAAATTCTAGGTAGTGGAGGCATCCTCCCGCACGTACAACGCCATATGCGGGTGGCCATCTATACGAACATTCGAGGCTATCCCCTCTACCCTCCACCTGAAGGTAAAGTTCCCCACGCCCTCGGGCATAGGGAAAGTCAGGGGCAGTCAAGTGAAAGCTAGGAAGTGCCGCATGAATGCTATCCTGTGACGACCACGCCCCACAAGCCATGCTCCAATCTGAGTTGGTTCAGAGGTGACCAACCACTTTACCCAATCCAGACTAAAGCGCAACTCATATGAAGGGGTCTCACTTGTTTAGGATCAAAACCATACACGTTTTATAAATTATGTTTTGATATATACATCGGAAGTCTTGATATTACAAATAATGTGACTATTTTAATGGTTATGCACTAGTGACAAAACACGAATATTCCAAAATGCACGCTTGAACAATTATTCACTTGGTCCATGCTGTCATGTTGATTTTTATCCTCAGGAATGGACATAAGAAACGAGGAATAAGTCTTTAATGACTTAGTGATATTCATATAAAAGAACTGGTAATGCAAGAATTAACTGTGACCTACCGGATACATTTTGAGGAGTGATCTTACAGGTAGAAACAATTCAACTAGACAATTTGATGTAGCAATGGTACTGGAGTTTTCATAGAATAATTAATGAACTTGTGCTTAACAATAAACAAATCCAGCCTTATGACTTCTAATATTTTACCTTATACCTCCCGACGAGGAGCGACCTCGCAAACAATCAAGAGACATGCTCGAGTACATGTCGATCCAGCACGCGGGTTACAGCCAACTCCTGACAGCAAGCGACACCTAGATAGATGGGTATCAAGCGAAATTACTTAAACCGACAGTCCTTACTGCCCGGCAGTAACTCGACTTAATCCATGTGCCCAACTTCCCAAAGGCGTCCCAATGAGTATAACACATAAACAAATAAGCTAGTAAATCGGATAATATCCGTTGCTCTTTGAGCTATATGTCTCGAACACAGTTCGTTGCTCTTTGCACAGTTCAAGAACCAACATATGAGATTATATCAGAGAATTACCATGATTATGAATCAATATGATTAATAAATGATTGGATATGATTTAAGGACGAGTAAGAAAATAATGTTATGAGATGAGACACAAAAACAGAAATATGATGAAATATAGGTTGTTCGAGGTTTGGTAATGGAGTAGTGACTTTTCTGTCCAAGTTCCTCAGGGCCGGATGCCAAACGGGGCTAGAACAAATAAGAAATGAAACCTCACCTTTAGTCGTACGGGGAACCTTGATGTCGTTGATTAGTTCATCATACCTTTAACAAATTTAAATAATATTAATCAACTTAATTTATAATTTTTCTACAACAAATATTAGTACTTTTCTTTAGTTCTGATGTTGGTGAAATTGAGAACGTTCTAGTTAAGAATGCTAGTTGTAATGTAAATCTTAGTAAATAACACATAAGCTTAATTTATGTCATTACACAAAACATGAAAATCTTAGATGATGAATTTAAAGAAAATATCATACATTTAAATTGAATATCAAATATCTATTGTTTTAACCACCTTATTTACCTCTCAAAATTATCTTAAACAACCATATCTTTTTTAAACTTATGACTGTGAGTATTCATGTTAAAGCCATTTCGACGAAAAGTAACGATAATAAGTAAAGTTTGATTAATTATCCAATTAGATGCATAATCAATCCTTAAAAAAATATTACTTAACCAACTCTAGGAAAACTCGTCTTTTTAGCCTTTAATCAATTCAGAACTTTTAATAACCACACATCAAATAAGTATCATATGAAGTAACACCTTAAAAGGTCTAACTTAGTCAATTAGCACTTTATTTTACCTAGTAAGTTTAAAATGCATATCCTTGTTTTATAACATAAATATAAAGATATAAACATGTGAGATTTATCAAAACATGTGATAAGGAATGTTTATTATGATAAATAATCTTATTTGATGATTAGGTCATGAAGTGGCAAGAATAACCTTGTAAGACGTATGAAAATATTATGTTAAACATGATAAATATACCATTCAAATGCTATTAATAAAATCACAAAAATGTCAATTCATGATTATAAATCATAATAATCTAATTATAACTAATACTATATCATGTTAAATTTATGTGTGTGATAAATACTTGAATTATGATGGCGATTAAACTTATAAATCAAGAAAACAAAGGTTGTGCCAAATAAACTGAAAAATCACCGCAGTTTTGGTTTTACCTTTCATCGGACATCCGAATGAACTTGGTTTTCAAATATTTTTATGGTTTATGGTTCCTAGCATCATGAGAGATGTGGGAATCCAAGATTTTGTGAAAACACAAAGATTTGCTATGCTAAATAATTCTTGCAACATAAGAGTTGCTATTAAATTTTCTAGCAGCAGTTTACGGTTTATGGATTATGCCCTCCTAGATCATATTATTTGAGAAAGATGTCTTCATACAAAAGATAGAAGACACCAAGAAGAGTACGCAGCCGAATATTTAGTAGCAAAATAATGTTTCTACTATTTAATATGATTTTTCTAAGGTGTAGAATCGGCATTTTCTGTGTAGTAAAAGTTTTGGCGTCTTGTTGGGTAGAAAATGACAAGATAAAAATCTAGACAAATTATTTTCCGAACGAAAACACAAAAAAGAACAACTTTTATTTCTAGTTACTTTTGCAGAATCAGATTATTTTGGGCTGTAAAAAATGGTGAAGAAGGGTGAGTATTTATAGGCGAAAATAGTAGTTTAATCATACTTATTTAGGTCCCACCTTGATTATTTTATAATAAATCACAAAAAATTTGAATTTAATCATGTTCTTAAGGATGTCATGGCTTACCTTATCAAAAAGATGTCAAGGCTTACTTCATCAATTGGTTAATTGTATATCAAGTCCCTCAATTATTTATAATTAAAATTCAAATAGGTATAATTAGATTTCTTCGTTACATACATATTTATTTAGGTATTTTTTCTAGATAGTTCGATCATCTTGGTTAATATTTGAAATTAAAATATATGTTTTAGGATTAAAGACCTATAAAAATAATAAAAGACTAACTTCTAAGTTTAGGGACTAAAATGCAAATTTTTCTAAACATTTAGGGTCAAAAATAGAAATCTTCAAAAGTTCAAGGACTAAAGTATAAATTTATTTTTTTCATAATTTTTGGGGCGTTACAATCCCCCCTCCTTAAAGGAATCTGGTCCTCAGATTCTTATCTGAATTGTTTTGAAGATAAAGTATTACGATTTCACCTCTTTTTTTCTTACTTCATCGAATTTTCTTTAATTAGTGATCCGTCCTAATAAACCTGCAGCATAAAAACTTTTCGGTCTTTCTAATTTATGTAATCCTAAATTATTAGAACCTATGAAAACCCAATAAACTTATTCCATATATATTTTCGTCTTCTCTTACTTATTATGAATTCCAACCCAAATTATCAATTTTTCTCTTTAACCTTTGCTTCAAGAATCCTCATATCTTTAATTGAATAAATACTTTGACAATAAACATATCCATAACTTGACTCGCCTCTAACTCAAATTATAATGTCTCTTCTAAAAGATTATCAATCCATTCTCAACGTGTGAATCTAATAACCTCAAAATCACCTAGATAATTATTCGCTTAAGGTTTTAATCCATTCCCTATGTCTCAAATTACCTTTCACCTTCAAATTGTCAGTCAGGTATCCACTACTTAAATTTAACAAACTTATATCCATTAACTAGATCGGATAATCAATCTATATTCCAAAGTGAATATCTCTTTGTAATTGATACCTAAAAGTTCATCCTTTTTTTTTCCCGAACAAGACTAACATATCCCAAAAGAGTAGTATTTCTAACCACTATCTCGATTACTTTTATCCTTAATGACTAATACTTAACACCATAGGAAGTCGTAAACCCATTTTATCGGAAGAAGAAAATTAAACTCTTATGATTTTTGTCTAATAATATGAGAGAGTTTAGTATTTTTTTTATTTTATTTTGATTAGCTTAATATAATTTTGTTAGTCAAGTTTTGACGTTTTACACATTATAACAACTATATAAGTAGAAGAATACTATTCGAATAAATGTTTTATTATTCAAGATGCAATATTCAGTTGAACTTACATAATAGTAGTAAACTCATACCAAGGTCCAAGAGCAAGAAATAGAAAAGGTATTGCGAACCATAAAAATACAATAGCAAATTCAAATGATGTTTCCTCATCATTTAGAAGAAAAATAAAAATAAAAATAACAAATATTACAACAAGAATTACTTGAACCATATGATCCATTTTTGGTGGAGAGAAGTTAGATGAAGATGAGTGTGTATTTTGTAGTATAAAAATGATGTATTTATAGAAGGAGATATGGCTATTATAGCTGTTTATAACCGTTGGGAGGATTTTTTTTTTGAATGGTATGATGGTTGGGACGAAAATTAAGATTAGAAGTATGTGACTTGTTTGTGAAAGATATGTTAGTTAAATGTTTTTTAACTAACCAACATAATATAGAGTAATTAGAAAAATCTTTAATATTCTTAAAATTTTGAGTACCAAAAATTTTAATTCAATTTTTTTTGTCGATAAATCATGCTAATTAATATTTTATTTATTTTAAAAAAATAACTACCACAAAGAACACGAGTAATTTAATTGTAACATAACATAGAAGTTTTTGTGATTTATTATTATTGTTGATATTACTATTATTTTGAAAATGTTGTATTCAAATGAATAAATCTGGATACTTAAACAAAACACAAGAGGAAATTAAAGTAACATAACTTTTCCTTATAAGTGCATGCACGTGTTTTAAGAATTATATATGCAAATATTTAGTTTTTCAATACAAATAAACCTTAAACGGTCTTATCTATGCGCGCACACACACACACAAATATATATATATATATATATATAAATATATATTATTTTTAATAGACACAAGTAATAGATGATGGGGTACAACGATATGAATGCGTTTTCTTAGATAGGTAAATGTCATATCATCAAAGATGGATTGTAGGGGAAGTTATTCATAAAAGATGGATTGTTGGAGACGCTATTTAATTAATTATTATTTTTGAAGGTGTTGTATTATTATTGTTTCAAAAGCTTCCTCGGTACGCCTACTATGTTTTCTTATAAATTTTATGATATCGAAGATCACACATTGACACATACCACATTATCAGAGAAAAAATTGAAATGGAAAAATCTTCAACTCGAGAAATAAAATCCATTTGTGTCTTTTGTGGGTCTAGTACAGGAAAAGATCGAGAGTTTCTGGAGGTAGCAAGTAGTTTGGGAAACATATTGGCTGCGAGAAAGATTAAGTTGATGTATGGGGGAGGAAGTTTATGGTTAATGGGGTGTGTTGCGACTAGTGCATTTTCAAATAAAGGTAGTGTGTTAGGGATCATACAAAAAGCCTTAGCTAACATAAATTCTGATGGTCCAATCTTATGGGAGGATGTTATAGTACCTAGCATGCATGAAAGAATATCTAATATGTTGTATAATTCTGATACTTTTATTGCATTACCTGGGGGGTTACTGGAAGAAATTTTCTACATATCTTCATGGGCACAGTTAAACATGCATAAAAAACCGATAGGGCTCTACAATGTCAATGGTTTCTATGATGGATTGTTGTTTTTTCCAGATCATTGCATGGAGCAGGAGTTTATGAAGCCGACGACTCGTGAAATTTTCATCTCTGCACATACTGCAAATGAATTGATTGACAAACTTAAAGCATATGTACCAAAAGTAGATCCTATTTTATCACAAATTTAATGGCAGACAAGTAGTGACAATAGTCGTGGTAAGAAACGTGCTTTAGATGTAGATACGACACTCCGATTGTAACTCTTTTATGTTGATCAATGTTTGATGTAAGAATATATGTTTTAACCTATATGAATATTTTAGTGAAACATCTTTGAGTGATTAATGCTTGTCCAAATATTTTAACCAATGGCTCTGATACCATATTGTGATGACCGTGCCCCACTAGCCATGCTCCGATCCGAGTTGGTTCAGTGGTGGCCAGCCACTTTACCCAATCCAGACTAAAGCGCAACTCATAGGAAGGGGTCTCATTTGTTAATGATCAAAACCATACACGTTTTATAAATTATATTTTGATATATACAGCGGAAGTCTTGGTATTACAAATAATGTGACTATTTTAATGGTTATGCACTAGTGACAAAACACGAATATTCCAAAATGCACGCTTGAACAATTATTCCCTTGGTCCATGATGCCATGTTGATTTTTATCCTGAGGAATGGACAGATAAACGAGGAATAAATCTTTAATGACTTAGTGAGATTCATATAAAAGAACTGGTAATGCAAGAATTAACTGTGGCCTACTAGATACATTTTGATGAGTGATCTGACCGGTAGAAACAGTTCAACTAGACAATTTGATGTAACAATAGTACTGGAGTTTTCATAGAATAGTTAATGAACTTGTGCTTAACAATAAACAAATCCAGCCTTATGACTTCTAATATTATACCTTATACCTCCCGACGAGGAGCGACCTTGCAAACAATCAAGAGACATGCTCGAGTACATGTCGATCCAGCACGCGGGTTACAACCAACTCCCGATAGCAAGCGGCACCTAGATAGATGGGTATCAAGCGAAATTACTTAAACCGACAGTCTATACTGCCCGACAGTAACTCGACTTAATCCATGGGCCCGACTTCCCAAAGGCGTCCCAATGAGTATAACAAATAAACAAATAAGATAGTAAATCGGATAATATCCGTTGCTCTTTGAGCTACATGTCCCGAACACAGTTCGTTGCTATTTGCAGAGTTCAAGAACCAACATATGAGATTATATCAGAGAATTACCATGATTATGAATCAATATGATTAATAAATGATTGGATATAATTTAAGGACGAGTAAGAAAATAATGTTATGAGACGAGACACAAAAATAGAAATATGATGAAATATAGGTTGTTTGAGGTTTGGTAATGGAGTAGTGACTTTTCTGTCCAAGTTCCTCAGGGCCGGATGCCAAACGGGGCTAGGACAAATCAGAAATGGAACCTCACCTTTAGTCGTACGGGGAACCTTGATGTCGTTGATTAGTTCGTCATACCTTTAACAAATTTAAATAATATTAATCAACTGAATTTATAATCTTTTTACAACAAATATTAGTACTTTTTTTCTTCAGTTCTGATGTTGGTGAAATTTAGAAGGTTCTGGTTAATAATGCTAGTTGTAATGTAGATCTTAGTAAATAACACATAAGCTTAATATATGTCATTACACAAAACATGAAAATCTTAGATGATGAATTTTAAAAAAAACCATATGCTTAAATTGAATATCAAATATCTATTGTTTTAACCACCTTATTTATCTCTCAAAATTATCTTAAACAACCATATTTTTTTAAAACTTATGACTGTGAGTATTCATGTTAAAGCCATTTCGACGAAAAGTAACTATAATAAGTAAAGTTTAATTAACTATCAAATTCGATGCATAATCAATCCTTAAAAATATATTAGTTAACCAACTCTAGGAAAACTCGTCTTTTTTGCCTTTAATCAATTCAAAACTTTTAATAACCACACATCAAATAAGTATCATATGAAGTAACACCTTAAAAGGTCTAACTTAGTCAATTATTACTTTATTGTACCTAGTAAGTTTAAAATGCATATCCTTGTTTTATAACTTAAATATAAAGATATAAACATGGGAGATTTATCAAAACATGTGATAAGGAATGTTTATTATGATAAATAATCTTATTTTATGGTTAGGTCATGAAGTGGCAAGAATAACCTTGTAAGACTTATGAAAACTTTATGTTAAACATGATAAATATACCATTTAAATGCTATAAATAAAATCACAAAAATGTCAATTCATGATTATAAATCATAATAATCTAATTATAACTAATACTATATCATGTTAAATTTATGTGTGTGATAAATACTTGAATTATGATGGCGATTAAACTTATAGATTAAGAAAACAAATGTTGTGCCAAATAAACTGAAAAATCACCGCATTTTTGGTTTTACCTTTGATCAGACATCCAAATGAACTTGGTTTTCAAATATTTTTATGGTTTATGGTTCCTAGAATCATGAGAGATTTGGGAATCCAAGATTTTGTAAAAACACAAATGTTTGCTACGCTAAATAATTCTTGCAACATAAGAGTTGCTTTCGAATTTCCTGGCAGCAGTTTACGATTTATGGATTATGCCCTCCTTGATCATATTATTTGAGAAATATGTCTGCATACAAAAGATAGAAGACACCAAAGAGAGTATGCAGCCGAAAATTAGTAGTAAAATAATGTTTCTACTATTTGATATGATTTTTCTAAGGTGCAGAATCGGCTTTTCCTGCGCAGTAAAAGTTCTGGACAAATTATTTTTCAAACGAAAACACAAAAATGAACAACTTTTATTTCTAGTTACTTTTGCAGAATCAGATTATTTTGGGCTGTAAAAAATGGTGAAGAAGGGTGAGTATTTATAGGCGAAAATAGTAGTTTAATCATACTTATTTAGGTCCCACCTTGATTATTTTATAATAAATCAAAAAAAATTTGAATTTAATCATGCTCTTAAGGATGTCATGGCTTACCTCATAAAAAAATATCATGGCTTACTTCATCAATTGGTTAATTGCATATCAAGTCCCTCAATTATTTATAATTAAAATTCAAACAGATATAATTAGATTTCTTTGTTACATACATATTTATTTATGTAATTTTTCTAGATAATTCGATCATCTTGGTTAAGATTTGAAATTGAAATATATGTTTTAGGATTAGAGACCTATAAAAATAATAAAAGACTAACTTCTAAGTTTATGTACTAAAATGCAGAATTTTCTAAATATTTAGGGTCAAAAATAGAAATTTTCAAAAGTTCAAGGACTAAAGTATAAATTTATTTTTTTCATAATTTTTGGGGCGTTACAATCCCACCTCCTTAAAGGAATCTGGTCCCCAGATTCTTACCTGAATTATTTTGAAGATAAAGTATTACGATTTCACCTCTTCTTTTCTTACTTCATCGGATTTTCTTTAATTAATGATCCGTCCTAATAAACCTGCAGCATAAAAACTTTCCGATCTTTCTAATTTATGTAATCTCAAATTATTAGAACCTATGAAAACTCAATAAACTTATTCCGTATATATTTCTGTCTTCTCAAACTTATTATAAATTCCACCCCAAATTATCAATTTTTCTCTTTAACCTTTGCTTCAAGAATCCTCATATCTTTAATTGAATAAACACTTTGACAATGAACATACCCATAACTTGACTCACCTCTAACTCAAATTATAATGTCTCTTCTAAAAGATTATTAATCCATTCTCTAGGGTATCAGGACCGACTCCTTGCCCCTTTGCAAAATGGAGGATCGATATCGTAGGGGCCCTGATCCCCAATGCGGGCCAGAAAAAGTTCCTACTGGTGGCCTTGGACTATTTCACCAAGTGGGTGGAGGCGGAGCAGTCATCAACTTCCTATAGAGGCACATCCTATGCCGCTTCGGCATCCCCCGATGCCTAGTTAGCGACAACGGATTTCAATTCACGAGTCAAGACTTAGAAAAATGGTGCGACCACTGGGAGATAAAACATTGCTTTGCTTCCGTCGGCTATCCTCAAGCCAACGGTCAAGTGTAAAGAACAAACCAAACCTTGCTAAAAAATTTAAAAGCAAGACTAGATTGGCATAAGGCTAGATGGGTAGAAGAAATCCCGGGAATCCTATGGGCGTATAGGACCACCCAAAGGACGGCCACGGGAGAAACCCCGTACAACTTGACCTACGGCAGCGAAGTTGTCATACCCCCCGAAGTCGTAGTAGAGAGATGGCGAGTCCGGGAGTACGAAGAAGTGGGCAATAGTTCCAATCTAACCCTAGCGCTGGACCTCCTAGAAGAAAGGAGAGCCCGCGCAGCCATTCGCATGGAGCGATACAAGGCGCGCATGGCGTGACATTATAACACTAAGTTACGAGCTAGAATCTTCCAAGTAGGAGACTTAGTACTAAAAAGAGCAGAAGCCTCCAAGAACATTGGGAAGCTCCAGCCCAAATGGGAGGGACCCTTCAAGATCGCTAAGATCATCGGAGGCGCCACCTACCTGCTGGAAAATCACGAAGGAACGCCTATAACCTAATAAAATACTATGCCTGATGTAAACATTCTCCATACGAGGGCACACCTCTTTGTATATAAATAAAACGATGTTTACAGTAGATGATTCGTATATTATCAAAAAGGGAATAGGCTTGCCATTACAAAATTATAGTCACAAACTGACTATGGGCAAACCTATCCTACGGCGTCATCTATCTAAAAAAAAACAACACACAAGATAGTCCAAATTGCTAGAAGCTAGTACAACCGTTTTTACATAATATTACACACCTAAGCAAAAATAGGAAAAAAGAAAAGGTTTAAAGATCTTCCATGGGATGCTCCCCCTCCCGGATTAACCGGCGCCGCTGCTATTCGGTCAGGTCCATCGGCTCGACCAAATCTACGAACGACACAACTAAACCCTCGGAGGATGGTACGGTCTTCGAAGATAGAGCCAAGGAGGTATCCGAGAACCTAGGCACGATGTTCAGACGGGGGATAATGGCGGTCGCAGAAAACTCAAGCAGAGATCGCACGGCTTCCTCGCACAACTTGTATCCTATACGCAGCATGCCCCTTAATTCCTCCCGAAGCACATCCCTAGGAGCATCACCGCTTGAGCCCGGGCTAGCACCAGAGCTACCTCATGCCTCTGTGTCACCTCCGTAATCTTCCGAAGTGTTGCATCCTTCTCTTCGGAAGCCACAGAAAGTCGTTATTCCAAAGCACGCAGTTGGTTACGAAGGTCTTCCACCCTCTTTTCTAAGCACACTACCCGTGCCCGCTCCAACGACATGCATCGCTCTATGTCCCAGGACTTCTCCGCCAAACTCTTCAAAGCGTCAGTATGAATATCCTGCGCCGCCTTAATATTAACCACGAGCTCCTCTATCTTCTGTCTGGCTAACAAGAGTTCCCTCTCCAAATTATCTCTGTAACGATAGATCAGTTCCATCTCCGATGAGACTTGGTCCCTCCGGGAGCCCACAACGTTGATCACCATTGTTAACCCTAAAAATATAAATATAGGGATTAACCGAAGCATTAACCCTAAAAAAAAGGATTAACCTAAGGATGGTACTACCGTCACATCACTCCCGATGCCACGAAGCATCAGGAGGGCCCACCGAGTGCTGTAAACCCAAAGTGGAAAAAAACGACACCCGCGAAGAGGCACCTAAGCGTCCCTTGGAAAGTCACAATGAATAAAAATAAGATATCCACGCGACATCAGATAAAAGAATGAAAATCACGATGGACCTGCGAGACTTCGATATCCATCAAAAGCGCCAAGAGGGACTAAAATGAGGACCCCGAGTCCCCCAAAATACGAGAACATCCCCTCACTGAACAAACCGAAGGCAACGAGCCATCAGAACATATACCACAGTTGATAAAGCACAAGAACAAAGCCCTATTAAGGTCGGAAAACCATTGGAGCATATCTCACGAGGAACAAAACACAAGGACAACGTCCTATCGGAGCCGACCATCTATCGTAGCACAGACTACGAAGAACAAAACACAAGGACAACGTCCTATCGGAACCGACCATCTATCGGAGAACATATCACTAAGACTAAAACACAAGAATAGACCCCCATCGGGACTATAATGGTATTGGACAAATACCCAACCTCATGTATAAAGCTCTCCCAAGGAATCTAGCATATCGGAGAAAAGGACCCGAGAATCAGCTTATCGGAGCCTCCTGAAAGTCATCGCAAGGGTTAAAAATTCGTCCAGTCAGCGTCTAGTAGATAAAAAGCTTAGAGATAAGATATATGTTATCTTCCCATGTACATTTCAACACCTGTACTTTAATTAAACACATGCACAACGACACCAGTCCATAAATACCTCTATAAAAGGGGTATCCTCCTTGTCAATTGAGGACATGCTAAAAAAAATAGACACAAAAACACATACAAGCAAGTTAGACTCATAACAAGATTCAGTGAATAAAGAAAGGGATGTTTTCGTCATAAGCAAGCTTCTGAACCTTCGGACATGACGTTCCAACCCTTATATTCTTGTTAATTTCGTTGAAATAACAAACTTGTTAACAAAATGGCTCCGTCTGTAGGAACGCCATAAAACCTGTCCTTGAGCGTGTTTAGCAAGTGTTGTATATTATGGACAATTTATTTGACAACGAGAGTCGCTGGACCCACCAAGAAGATTCGGAAGTTACCCCCTTGGTCCATCGATCCGAGGAAAGAGATTTTATCAACGTCCCTCAGCCCGTCTTCGAGAGACTCGTGGAGGCCACAACTCGAAGGACTCCACGGAGATCTGAGAATCCTCGCAACATACCCTCTGAATCTCCTTATCGGAGAAATCGCCATTCGGAAGGAGACGAACCTCGTGTAGGATGGAGCCCTACCCCCGCCTCTTGCCACCGTGAACCCCTTCGGGAACCACAAATGTACCATAGTCATAAAAAGGCCCCGAGGGCAGGCCAAAGGGAAGAAGGGCCATACCCCTCGGATTACCCTGCAATGGAGACAATACCCTATGGGGAATACTTGACGATTTATGCAAAGAGATGGGTGACATCAAGAAAACCATGGCCCACAAGGAGGATCCGACATTTAAGACCTCTCCCTTTGTTCCCGAGATTGCCCTGGAGTCGATCCCTTCGGGGATGCGGCCCATCAACGTCCCCTTGTACACTGGGGATACCGATGGAAGAGATCCACAAGATCACATACACCAATACTTAGCAGGATGGACGTGTCCTCTACTCCCAACCATGCCCTATGTCGCGTGTTCCCTATTACTCACGGAGGATGGGCTCAAGCCTGGTTTACCCACCTCCCACCTAACTCTATAGTTAACTTTGATCGATTGGCCCACCTATTCGTGCGACAGTTTGCCTGTAATCGGAGATACCCTAAACCCACTACGCACCTCTTCACGGTTAAACAACAAAGGGACGAACCTTTGGGAAGGTATATAAAACGCTTCTCTGATGAAGCGTTAGATGTTCTGAATGTTAGCCCAACTATATTAGCTGACATACTGACCCAAGGACTCCGAACACGAGACTTCTTCCGATACCTTATGGGAAACCATGTCACATACATGAATGAGCTTATGCAGAAGGCAAAAACTTACATCCTTATGGAGGAGGCAGAACGCATGAAGAGGCGTATGGAGAACGATGACAACGAACACCGTGAACGTGCCGAATGGGAGGCAAAAACCAAAGAGAAGGGAAAAGAAGGGAAACCCTCACAACGCAAGGACGACGGTGGAGTAGTCAAGAAGTACCTTCGGCCCGTACCCTTGCCTCTAATGACTATCGCTCCCGAAAAGTGCTCAATGTGATGAGAGGTAATAACGAATTACATTGGCCCTTACTAGCCAAGTTTCCCTACAGGGATAAAAACTCGGGGAAATACTGCAAGTACCACAAAATGTACGGACATACCATCGAGGAGTGCACCACTTTAAAGAGGGAAGTGCTCCGCCTCTTAGAGGCGGGATACTTGAAGAATTACCTGAAGGAAAACAACCCCGAGGAACCTAGACCGAACGTATGGAAAAGGCTCTGAGAGGAGCAGGGAGAAGAAAAAGTGACCCCTAGTAGGCGGTCACGAGAGAAGACCGCGGGGCATCATAGTTTACCTCCCCCCAGAATCTTACGAAGACAACGTCCCATCAGGGAAAACGATTAACATGATAGAGGGGGAGACATCTCGATGACACCCCAAGGTAAGAAGAAGAAATATCTAAAGGAAGCAAGGCGAGTGGAACAAGGACTCCCCGTGTGCTCCGTTCAAGGAGTAAGGTTGCCTAACATCACCTTCGAACTCGAGGACTTGAAAGGTATAATCTATCCCCACGAGGATCCCTTGGTAATCGAAGCTACCATCCATGGATTTGGGATCCAACAAATCCTCATCGATATGGGCAGTTCCGTGGACATCATGTTCCTACCTACTTACCTTGCCATGGGATTGAAGAAGGAACAACTAGAGGTGGCTGAAGTCCCCCTTGTAGGCTTTTCATGAGAAACTTGTAATACCCTCGGAACCATAATCCTTCCCATGTCATGGGGAGAGGGGGCCCTCCAAAGAACGGAACCCACCAAATTTTGGGTGGTGGAGGCCTCATCAAGGACGTACAATGCCATATACGGACGACCCTCCATTCGGGCCTTCGAAGCGATTCCCTCCACCCTTCATCTTAAGGTAAGATTTCCCACATGCTCAGGTATCGTAGAAGTCCGAGGGAGCCAAACCAAAGCCAGGGAGTGCCTCATGAACGCTATCCCTCCAGAAGAGGACGAACCAGCCCTCATAAACAGCAAAAGGCGTAAGACCAAAGAAGTACGGGTTCTACCCGTGGAAGAGCTAAAGATGGTAGAACTCTAGAAGGAGAACCCGAGAAGGTGGTTAAGATGGGCACAAACATGGATCCTGAATTGGAAGCCTGATTAAAAGCAATTTCACCATCTCTTCGCATGGGAAGGAGGACCGCCTGGGCGAATCATCAACAAGATATGCCAACATTTTCTTAACGTGAAGCCTGGGGCTAAACCAATCCAACAAAAGAAGAGAAAGATGGGACCTGAGCGCAACAAGATCATTCGGTCGGAGATACAATAACTTCTTAGCCTAAAACAAATAAGGGAAGTCATATACCCCGAATGGCTAGCTAATGTAGTCCTAATCCCCAAACATGGAGGAAGATGGCGGATGTGTGTGGACTTTACAAATCTCAATGAATCTTGTCCGAAGGATTGCTATCCCCTACCCAGCATAGTCCAACTGGTCGACTCCACCGCCGGTTACGTGCTCTTATCAACCCTAGACAGAGATCATGGATACAACCAAATCCCGATGGCAGCAGTCGATTAGGACAAAACTAGCTTTATCACCGACGCAGGTACCTTTTGCTATTTAGTAATGCCCTTTGGACTCAAGAACACCTGGGCTACTTACCAAATATTGGTAAGCCTCATGTTTGCCGGACTCATCGAAAAATCGGTAGAGGTCTATGTGGACGACACGGTCATCAAAAGCCACGCAGCAGAAGATCACCCCGAATAGTTGCGAAAAGCACTAGTCATCATGAACAACTTCGGGATGAAGGTTAACCCAAGGAAATGCTCTTTTTGGCATACGAGGAGGAAAATTCCTCGGCTCATGGTCACATAGAAGGGAATAGAAGTTAACCCTGAAAAGGCTGAAGCCATCGTAGGGTTACCCACTCCGAAGACGGTGAAAGACGTCCATAAGCTGGCCGGCCGAATGGCCTCCTTGAGCCGATTTGTTTCTAAATGGGCAAAAAAGGGACTCCCCTTTTTCAAGATACTCCAAAACATCAAGGAGTTCCAGTGGACCACACAGTGCGAAGAAGCTCTCAGAGAGCTAAAAAGTTACATGCTGAAACCGCCCTTGCTGGTAAAACCGTCACCCCAAGAGGAGCTCTTCGTCTACTTGTCCATCATAGAGGAGGCCTTCAGCGCCGTATTGGTCAAAGAACAGGACAGAGAGCATCACCCAGTCTACTATGTTAGAAAAACTCTCCTCGGAGCAGAGACTAGGTATACCCTAACCTAAAAGCTTGTTTTAACTTTGATCACTACCGCGCAGAAACTGCGCCCATATTTCCTTTCCCATACGATTACTGTTTTGACCAAACACCCATTGCGTGCAATCCTCAATAAACTCGAGACATCAGGGAGATTGATAAAATGGGCAATAGAGCTTACGAAGTACGATATTTCCTACGCCCCGAGGCCCTCCATCAAAGCGAAAGTCCTGGAAGACTTTGTGACGGAACTAACGGGCATCGGAGCCGAAGAGAAGGCGCCCCTATGGCACGCCTACGTAGATGGCTCCTATGTAGGTACACACGAGGGAGCGGGAGTAGTCCTAGTAAACAAGGAAGTTGAAGAGGAAATGCTCCACTTCACGGTTAGAATTGATTACCCCCTATCCAATAATGAAGCCAAATATAGAGCCCTTCTCTTCGGAATGAGACTCGCGCAAGAAGGTGGGATAAAGAAGATACTCATCCACAACGATTCCCAGCTAATCATTCAACAAGTTAACGGTTCTTACAAAGCCAAAGAAGTAATAATGCGAGATTACCTTTGGGTGGTCCACCAGAGACAAGGATGGTTCGATGAGTACAAAGTCGTCTAGATTCCCCAAGAAGAAAACTAGGAGTCGGACGCCTTGTCCAAGATGGCTACTCAAACGACCACCATTCACACCCGAAGAATCACCCTCCTCCATGTTAACGGGTCGGAGAAAGTAGAGAGCAAATGAGTAAACGCCACGGCGGACTCCCCGACGAGTTGGATAACTTTCATCAAAACTTATCTACAAGATCCCGAAGGTTATTTCGAGGACAAATTCGTACATCAGACTATGTGTAAGAAAACCGTACGATACTTTCTCAAGGACGGGATGCTATTTTGGAGAACCTACTCCTGTCCTCATGCCCGATGCCTTAATGAAGAAGAGGCCCAATAAATCCTATCAGAAATTCATGAAGGAGCTTGTGAAAGTCATACCGGAGGGGAAAGCATGGCTGGGCGCTTGATTCGGCAAGACTACTACTGGCCCGCGATGACTAGATATTGCAAGGAACACACCGAAAAGTGCAAATCTTGCCAAGCTTACGCCCCACGAACCTACCAACCTGCGGCTCCATGGGAGCCCAACCTAACACCTTTCCCCTTTTCCAAATGGGGTATCGATATAGTAGGACCCCTCATCCCCGATGCCGGGCAAAAGAAATTCCTGATGGTGGCGGTGGACTACTTCACTAAATGGGTAGAGGCAGAACCCCTAGCCCGAGTCACCTCAGGAGCGGTCATCAACTTTCTATGGAGGAATATCATGTGCCGATTCGGCATTCCTCGGAGCCTTGTGAGCAACAACAGGCTTCAGTTTACAAGCAAAGAGTTAGAAGATTGGTGTGACCATTGGGAAATCAAACATCGTTTCGCTTCGGTGGGATATCCCCAAGCGAACGGCCAAGTAGAAAGGACTAACCAAACCCTCCTTAAGAACATAAAGGCTAGACTAGATTGGCATAAGGCTAAATGGGTCGAGGAGATACCTGGCATCCTGTGGGCCTATCGGACCACACAAAGAACGGCCACATGCGAAACTCCCTATAACCTGCCATATGGCAGCGAAGCCGTCGTGCCCCTGGAAGTGGTAATGAAAAACTGGCGAATCAGGGAGTATGAAGAAGTCGCCAATAGCTCCAACTTAGCCCTTGCCCTTGATCTCCTCGAAGAAAGGAGAACACGAGCCACCGTCCGAATAGAAGAGTACAGGGCCCAGATGTCATGATACTACACCACCAGGGTAAAGTCTAGGACTTTCCAAGTTGGAGACCTAGTGCTAAAAAGAGTCGGAGCTTCCAAAAATGTAGGAAAGCTTGAACCCCGATGGGAAGGACCCTACAAAATCTCGGGGATCGTCAGACCCGCAACCTACCAGCTTGCCAACTCCGAAGGCGTAACACTCCACAACCTGGAACACCCTTAACCTTAGAAAGTATTATGCTTAACGTAAAATAGAAGTTTGTACATAAATAAAAGTTGTTTATATATGAATGGTTCCTGTACAAAAAAATATGGGGAAAATATGATTGCACTACAAAATGATGACCCTATATGTAGTCATCTCAGCAACCCAATCCCAATGGGCCATCTATTACAAACAACAAACTCTCGCCCCATAGGTATATCAGACCATATCCTATAGAAAGGTCTTTATACCACTAAACGACCCTTACATACACTAAGCCTCCTCAATCGAACGCTTTCCTTCCCCAATAAGGCGGTGACGCTATTCTTCGGATAGAGCTACAGGATCGTCGATCACCACAGTTGGAACCGCAAAGTCTTTGGAAAGCACTGGATGAACTTCTGTAAAGACTTGACGAACGTTGAGCTCGGGGATAGCCAGGCCCGAAGGAAACACTGGCAAAGCTCGAATGGCATCTCGGCACAGCCAATACCTGATACGGACTAAGTCATGCATCTCTCCTTGAAAAGACTCACGAAGGATAGATGGACCCGCTATGTCCAATACTGCCTGAACTTGAGCCATCACTATAGCCACTTCGTGGGTGTGAGTCATATCCAGTACCATTTGATTTGTTGCATCCCTCTCCCTCGTGACGCGCAACAACTGCTCATCGGAAGATCGAATTTGGTCCGTCAGGTCTCCCATCCTCTCCTCCAAGCCCACCACTCGAGCCTTCTCTAACACCAACCGACGTTCCAATTCCCACGATTTATTCCTCTCACCTTGTAACATCCCATCGTAAACCTCCCGAGAGGCCTCACGATCCGCTTTCAGTCGAGATATCTCCTCTTGGGCCTCCAACATATCCCTCTCCAGCTTGTCCCGGCGACAGTACACTCAGCCAGTATCGGAAGGGGAGCCCCCTCGGGAGCCGATGGCATTCAGCACCATATAAATCTGTACGAATCAAACCTATTACCACAACGAAGGTATAAAGGTTAATACTGCGTAAAATGAACAGACAAATACTATACCTCGCATAAGTCTTTGCAAGCTAGGATAAAGGGAGAGTCTTCATCAACTCGCAATCAAGCATGTTCAGTACACCGCTCAAATAGTTCCGGCAAAAATCAGCGGCTGAAGTAGCCAGAGGAACGGAACCAACGCCCCCCGATGGGCTGAGACCCTGCAGGGATGGGATTTCCCTCGAGGGGCTAAGAGCCCTCATGATCAAGACCCTCCCCTAGAGGTTGAGACCCCCCAGAAGTAGGAGAAGGAAGACCCTCTTCTACCACGTTTATCGCATTAAAAACATCTCCCTTAGGAGAAGACCGCAACATCAAGGCCAACGTAGAGGGATCCATCCGAGGAATAACGGCTATCAGATCCTCCGTCACAGCAGGAGCCAAAAAAAATTACTGGGGGGGCTACGATAGGTGAAGCCCTCTGATCCCTATCCTCCGAAGAAGGACTTTTCTTCGACTCAAAGTTCGACTGATAGGAGCCCCATCCGAAAAGGCATATCCGCCGTTTTGTATTGGCCCAAAAAAAGCGTTATCGAAAGGCTTAATGGCAAACATCTCCATCTTCGCACCTATCAGAAGCATAGGCATACTATAAGCCCAAAGTATCGAGGAGTACCATAAACAGAAAAGAAGAAGAAGAACTTACGAAAAAAGAAGTTACTGTGTAGGGGCTGATGAGGGAGATTGAATATCTCCACCCCCTCCTGAAGACCCGCAAGGATCAGGGACTCGGGAAGCTCCAACAAGCCGTTGATATCATAAGTGCCCGAGAACAACCCAGAACCAGACAAGACCTCCCACTCACGTACCGACATCTCAGGGTTGGGGACGATATATCCTAAACTCCATCGGAGAGGCGCTCCCCACAAACTAGCCGATAAGCCCTTCGGATGGACAAAAAAGAACCTCCGCTTCCAATCCCCTCGATGAGAATGATGGTTGGAGATATGCGTGAAGGCTCTACTATTGTCCCGATAGGCCATGCTAAAAAAGGAAGGGCTATGAATATCGCCCCCACCCGATAGGGAGACAACGGGAGGTTCAAAAGCTCGCAACATAGAATATACCCTACCAAGTGACGATAAGAAGTAGGCGTCAATTGGCTAGGGCATATCTACCAGTATCGGAAAAGAACTTGAAGAAAATAATGGAAAAACACCCGCATCTCACAACGCATCTGCTCACAATAAACGGTTAAGTAACCCGAATGGGGATCATACGCCGTCTGATCGGGGTGAGGTGTAACTACGTCATGCTTATCAAAATCCAAAGTGTACTCGACAAAGAGGGTCATAGTAGATTCCCCATATTCAGTGCTCACAGCGGATCCGACACGCCCTCGGCCCATCAGCTTTGAAGGACTCAAGGGAAGCATATTGAACACCGATGAGCAATCAGCCGGGGAATAAGGCTCTCTACCCATGAACACCTCCGTAATATGGTTCATTTGACGGGAATCCGCATGCGAAGGCCCTGACATAGCCCTTGCTGAAGAGCTCCCCACGAGGGCTGCCGAACCCTCATCGGCCCTATTTCTCGGCCCATGGGAAAAACTCTCGGAGGAGGCATGACGGATACCAAGCCGCAACGAAGTATTCCGAGCTGAGTTACAAGGAGAATTTCTCGAAGAAACAGAGCCACCCTGCCTATAGTGTGGAGGCATCATCTTTCCAAGTAAGTCCCTTACTATTTTTTCACGCTTAGTTTAAAAACTAACCAAGAGAAAAACGAAACCGAAAAGAGAAAGACTAACTTTGCTCGAAAAGAGTAAACAACTCAGTACAATATCTGAAGAGATTTTTTTGGAAGTGAGTGTGAGAATATTAACTAAGCTCCAAATATATATACTCGGACATTCCCCTTGAAAACCAAGTTAAAGCTTCAGATGTCGAAGTAAAAATATAGCCAATGACACGTGCCAGTGGATATCTCTATTTAGAGAAAAGTAACTCCAAAGTTTGCCATGCAAACGGGCACGTCCTACTAAATTATTTACTTGGCCGACTAGCATGATATTTAATATTAACTCTTGAGTTAAAAGAGGGTGTCCCAGTATTTATATATAAAAGAGAATTTTTTTGTGGTTATAAGTACGAAAAAGAAGAAATAGAGAAAGGACAAAATAACTTTTCATTCATAAAAAGCCGAGAAGCCCTCGAAAAACACTTACAACGTGAAAAATAATTACAAATGCTAAACTTCAAAATTTAAAACATAAAAATAAAACTAGAGACAAGAAAAAGAAAAATCCTAATCTAAGCTCCCGAAGTCGAACGAAGAGAGGCCAAATGGCTGGAGGAAGCGGTCCCCTCGGGTGGAAGAGTCGTCCGACTCAAAAGGCTGGGCGGCACAGTTATCGGAGGCAATTGAGTATCAGATAAAAGAACCCCTCCGGAGCCACTAGGCCTCTGGAGCCCATAGCTCGCAACTGCCTGGGCGATTGCTATTGTGGGTTATTCACAACCGCTGAGCAGTTGCGAATAATATTTATGTTTTAAACTATTGCATTTCGGATGATTAGTTGTGGTGCGTTGTTTGTTAAATTGAAAATTACCTTAATAATAGTTAAAGAAAACAAATTGTCAGGTTTCATTGCAAAATCAAGCATCTTTTATACGGAACGATGCGTAATGAGCTTCTAACTATCTTTAACGTAACGACATCGAACGTAATGTCTAAGTACATATATATACATAATATTAAAAATGATCTAATAATTGAACATCATCATGATATCTATACTTAAATTTATAACGTAAATCACATTCACATACGTCAATTATAAGTATACTATGTATGTTGATTAGTGGTAGAACATAAAATAGGTTCATCGTTAACTTGCTAAATGACACCTAATTTACTATTTGAATTACTAAATTACTAGTCTTGTAATCATAAATTACTAGTCTTGTAATCACTTATTAGTTCAATTCAAATGTAATAATGAGATTGGTTGTCAAAAACACAAACACATTAAGATTGTTCCATAAAATACATATTTAAAACATTAATATTATTTGCAACCGCATGGCGGTTGCGAAATTTGTGGCAACCGCCCGGGCGGTTGCCATAGCCTATAACGATCGTCGGGCGGTTGCTACAAATTTCGCAACCGCTAGCCGGTTGCCAGTAATGATCCGGCGGTTGCGAATAATATTCATACTTATAATTAATGCATTTCGGTTTCATTGCAAAATCAAGCTTGGGGACAACATTAACTACTAAGTATGATGATTAGTTGTTGAACATAATATATAGGTGTATCATTGATAACTTGCCTAATCACATCCAATCTACTATTTTACTAACTCAATTACTAGTTTTGTAATCTTTACTAATACTATTGACATGTAACAATGATATTTGAGTTCAAAAAAGACAAACACATCAAGATACTTCCCAAAATCACTAATTTCGAATATGGACGGTATCTACAACCGCCAGGCGGTTGCAAATAACCATCATTGGCAACTGCCCGGGCGGTCGCCAAGGTTTATGGCAACCGCCCGGGCGGTTGCTAATACTAGTTATCTGCAATCGCCCGATGGTTGCAAATAATATTCATACTTGAATATTAATATTTTGGCTGATTCGCTGTGGCGCGTTGTTTGATCAATTGATAATTATCCAAATGATTATTAAAACAAACCAAATTATAAGGTTTCATTGCAAAATCAAGCTTGGGGACAATATTAAAGACTAAGTATGATGATTAGTTTGTTGAACATTATAATATATAGGTGTATCATTGATAACTCGGCTAATCACATCTAATCAACTATTTTACTAACTCAATTACTTATTTTATAGTCATTTATGACCTTGATTCACGGTTAATAATGATATTTGTTGTCTATAAACACAAACACATCAAGATACTTGCCAAAAATCACTAATTTTAAACATGAATATTATTTACAACCTTTGGGCGGTTGCTAGTATCTCACCATTGCAACCGCCAAGCGGTTGCAATATCTATAGTCGCAACCGCGCGGGTGGTCACCATACCTATTATCGCAACCGCCCGGGCGGTTGCCATGTTACCTAGCAACCGCCGGGCGGTTGCTAATTCCGCTGAAATTGGCGGGAAATTCAAATTTTCACGAAAATTTAAAAATTTCACCCCAAATATTATATATACCCACCATTCTTCCCTCTAATTGTTCATTCACAAATATTATTCTCTCTAAAAATACACAACACTCTTCTTTTCCAATCCACAAAAACCCAAACATTTTCTTTTATCTCCAAAACAAAACACCAAACACTTTCTTTTATCTCCAAAATGAAACACCAAACACTTTCTTTTCTTTTATATCTCCAACAAAAAATCCAAACACTTTTTTTTCTTTTATATCTCCAACAAAAAACCCAAACACTTTTTTTTTATCTCCGAAACAAAACAACAAACACTTTTTTCTATTCTTTTTTTTTGTTTCACTTATTTTCTTTTTGTTTTTCTTCTTTTCTTTTTGTTTTACCATATTAATTTCAACAAAAATACAATAATATTCCGAAAAATTTCTAGAATATTATTGTTTTTTTTTTATTTTGATGAATATTATCTGCAACCGCCGGGCCGTTGCAAACATCATGAAGCTTTCAAAATTTCTGAGCTCCTTATGGACGTGGTAACCGCTGGCTTTGGAATTTCTGAGCTCCTTATGGACGTGGCAACCGTTGTCCTTAGGGACGTTGTAACCGCTGGGCGGTTGCCATGTTCATAAGGACACAACGGTTTTCAGGTCCACAATGGCATGGCAACCGCCCATAGAACCTTGGCAACCGCCGGGCGGTTACCAAGGGGTATCTGCAATCGCCTGGCGGTCGCAGATTACCCACGACGAGGGGTATCTACGACCGCCCGTGCGGTCGCAGATACCCGTCGGGCGACCGCCCATGGGCCATCTGCAACCGCCGGGACGGTTGCAAATGACCCTGTTTTCTTGTAGTGAATACAGTATACATCCAGAATGAGAACATTGTTGTGCATTTGATGTTCCATGTTCTTTTAAGAATGAGAACATTGTTTTTCCCTTCTTAATAACGATAAATATTAAAATAACAAAAAAATAAGTTAAGGTAACATAAACACTAAAATATAGTACTACAATCTTTCTAATTGAAAGCTAAAGATAAAAGAGTAATACCAATAAAATATACAAAACCCAACCAGTAAAAAAATTGGATATCTAGTTTATACCTATAATATTCGACAATAATCACTAACGGAAGCATATACAAATTACAATATCAATTACCATTTACCAACAATACAAAAATCAAAAGGGAGAAAAACTCAAAGTTATGCATCAAAGAAACAAAATGGATGGTCTTCAAAGAATAATAAACAATTGACAAGGTATACATTAAAGATTCCTAACCCAAGAACTGAAATGAAATTGATTTTAGAGGGGGTGTTTTGTTTTTTGGCCTTTGAGTGCGCAGCAGCCACGGTTCACTTTTCTGCAATTTAATACCAAATTTAACTTATTTTATTATTAAGTAAATAAGTTGTTTAATTAAGTCAAAGACAAATATATGAGTACAAACCAGTGTTTTGAAATCCGGCCCTGTGACTGACTCGGTGTTATGGGGGGAGGCGCCTAGGCCGCTCCTCGACATCGTGGAAGGCCTCGTCGGGCCAACCCGGCGAGGTGTCGCAAGAGTCCTATACGAACGTGGCAAAGATTGAAGATTGAAAGAATAGTTGTGTAGAACTATTTTGTACTTGTAATTTGTTCAAGTTATTTGTGAGTGAGTTGGGGTGGGGTGTTGGGCCCCACCCAAGCAGTTAGTATCTTTTGTAGCCTGTTGTTGGCATGATTAACGAATTACCCTATGTACTTATGTCAAGAGAAGAAAAGAAAGTTGAAAAGCAAAGCATTTGTATTGTTATTGTAATTCATTAGTAATTCTTGATATTGACATCAAGTAGCAATTCCTATTCATGTGGAAATGGTGAATGATTGTTACGCCCTCGGTTGATTATGTTGTTGGTGAATGTTATTGTTGGTTAATTGTGTTGTTGGTTAAAGTTAGGTTGTCCCTCTAAAACGCCGTCGAGGCGCCAATGCGTTGGACAACGAAGGCGTAGTAGCTCGTAGTGAGCTATTAGCCGCACGAGACCCTTTTATTTGGATAATCAAAAGACGCCCCGTGACAGGTGGTACCAGAGCCTCGTTCGAGGTGATGTCGGGTGATACGGATTACTCGATAGAAACGCCCGCCGAGAATGCGAGGCAAGATGCTAAGACTCAACTTGCGGCTCTCAGAGAGTGGAGGGCGCAAGCTGAACCAAGGATAGAAGCCTTGGAAATAGAAGTGGAAGTTTGGAAGAATGAGAATCAATATATTGGTTCTCAGCTCGATCAGAATAGGGATATATCCAAGGAGCTTATGGCTGCCTTGGACGCCCAAAAGGTCAAGTTCGACGCCCAAGATGCGAAATTGGATGCTGTAAACCAAACGTTGATGATGCTTCAATGTGTCGTGAATAGTGGGCCGTCTGGAGCCCAGGATTCGGGATTGAGAGCATGAATCCCCGAACCCCGACCATTCGAAGGCGCTAGGGATGCCAAGATGGTCGACAATTTTCTTTTCGATCTGGAGCATTACTTCGACCACTGTCGAGTCGAAGATGATAGACTGAAGGTGACGACTGCGGTCGGTTACTTGGCCGAGGATGCCAAACTGTGGTGGCGTAGAATGTGGGAAGACATACAAGCCGGTCGAATCCAAGTGGATACGTGGGATAGGTGGAAAGAACTATTCAAACAACAGTTCTTTCCGGAAAATGTGGACTATAATGCCCGTCGAGCATTGAAGGACCTAAAGCACACCGGTTCGGTGCGAGAGTACGTGAAAGCTTTTTCCGCACTCATATTGGTGATACGGGACATGTCAGAGAGTGACAAGTTATTCACCTTCATGGAAGGTCTGAAGCAGTGGGCGAGACTCGAACTGCAGCGTCAGCGAGTGGGTGACTTGCGTTCGGCTATGAGCGCGACCGAGTGCCTAACAGATTTCCAAGGTATGGAGAGAGAGCCGAGGAGGGATAATCGCCCGGCTCCAGGTTTCATCACCCCCAATATTGGAGGGGGACGAGGGATGCCGAGCTATGGAAGAGGCGGAATGCCCCCGACCTCTAGTCAGACTAGTAACAATAGAAGCAGGGGCCCCGTTGATGGGCGCACCTCCTTCCAACAGCGTTCGCCTATGTGCTTCTTGTGTCAAGGTGCGCATTATATAAGAGATTGCCCGAAGAAACAATCTCTTAACGCTCTTAACGCGTTGGTTAGAAGTCTACCGGACGCCCCGTCTGGGGGTGGGACGGATAATCCGGCCTTCGAGGATCAGGAGGGGGATGCTACGGCTCCGGAGGGAGAGGAAAACCTTGGGGCATTTTCGCATTGGTGCAACACCATCTCGCACCACGCCGCGGAAAATGCTAAGAAGGATGTGTATATCCCGCCCCGAAAGCGGAAGGGACTGATGTATGTAGACGTAAAGATCAATGGTAAGCCGCTCCGAGCCATGATCGATACATGAGCTACTCACAACTACTTATCTAGTACGGAAGTGGCGCGGTTGGGGCTAGTGACTGTGAAAGGAGTCGGAAGGGTCAAGGAGATTAACTCTCCCGCCCAACCTATTGCAGGTATAGCGAAATCCGTACTGCTTAAGATGGGGCCGTACGAAGGGCGAACCGATCTGGCGGTTGTCGCAATGGATGATTTCAAGCTTATCCTAGGGCTTGAGTTCTTGAGGGATACAAGGACGGTGATAATACCGTTTGCCGACGTATTGTTAATGATGGGGAAGAACCCGTGCTTCATCCCCACCATCGTAGATCGGACGGGTCGAGAGAACTTGTCGGCTATCCAATTTGAAAAAGGGTGCAAGCGTCAGGAACCGTCATTCTTGTGCGCCCTTAATCTGGAAGAAGTCGAAGGATCTACCGGTCCAATCCCGGAACCGGTTAAGCAAGTTATTCAGGAGTTCGAAGACATTATGCCGGAAGAATTACCGAAGAAATTGCCGCCTAGGCGGTCGGTTGATCACGAAATTGAGTTAGTGCCGGGCACAAAACCGCCCGCCAGGGCACCGTACCGACTGGCACAGCCAGAACTTGAAGAATTGAGGAAACAACTAAAAGAGCTATTGGATGGCGGTCTCATCCAACCGGCAAGATCGCCATATGGGGCACCAGTTCTTTTTCAGAAGAAAACAGATGGATCCCTACGCATGTGTTGCGATTATCGGGCACTGAATAAGCTCACAGTGAAGAACAGATACCCTATCCCGCTTATTGGGGATTGCTTCGACCGATTGAGCCTCGCCAAGTATTTTACGAAAATTGATCTGAGGTCCGGATACTGGCAAGTACGAATCAAAGAGGGAGATGAGGCGAAGACCACTGTAGTGACGAGGTATGGGGCCTTTGAGTTCTTAGTAATGCCGTTTGGGTTGACGAACGCCCCAGCTACGTTTTGCACGATGATGAACCAAGTGCTACAGGGATACATAGACGAGTTTGTCGTAGTATACTTGGACGATATCGTGGTCTATAGTGAATCCCTGAGCGATCACATCAATCACTTGCGAAAGGTGTTCCTTCGCCTGCGGGAGAACGAGCTCTACGCCAAGCTATCGAAATGCTCGTTTGCGCAGTCGACTATCAGTTTTCTGGGACATATCGTCGGACAAGGAAGGATTCGGATGGACCCGAAGAAAGTACGGGCTATTGAGGAGTGGCAACCCCCACGAGACGTCCCTGGTCTTCGTTCGTTTCTGGGATTAGCCAATTACTATAGGAGATTCGTGAAAGGGTATTCGGCTATTGCGAAACCTCTTACGGATCTTTTGAAAAAAGAGGAGAAGTGGGAGTGGTCTGTGGAGTGTCAGACCGCTTTTGAGAAATTGAAGAAGGCAGTGACGACGGACCCCATTCTTGCCCTCCCCGATTTGTCGAGACCATTCGAAGTGCAGACCGACGCATCTGACTTCGCTCTGGGGGGAGTTCTAGTGCAAGATGGACACCCCGTCGCTTTCGAGAGTCGGAAGCTAGTGGATAGGGAGACAAGGTATACGGTGCACGAGAAAGAGTTGTTGGCCGTAGTCCATTGCCTCCGACTTTGGCGGCATTATCTACTAGGTTGCCCGTTTATCGTCAAAACGGACAACACGGCTGTGAGTTATTTCATGACCCAAGCCAATCTAACAGGAAAACAGGCCTGCTGGCAGGAACTATTAGCGGAATTCAACTTTACATTGGAATATCGCGCGGGTTCGGGTAACCAAGTTGCGGATGCCCTCAGTTGAAGAGCCGACTATGGGAAGATGGGTAGGGCGGCAGCGTTGACAACAAGTTCTGTCGCCACGGATGTGAAGACGCGGATTCGGGATGCGTTACCGAGTGATCACTGGGCGGAAGTGATTATGAAACTGGTCGAAGCAGGGAAAGCTCGACAATTTTGGATAGAGGACGGACTTCTGAAAACTAAGGGTAACCGACTTTATGTGCCTAAAAGCGGGAACTTGCGGAAGTTTTTGATGGCGGAATGCCAAGATACCATGTGGGCCGGACACCCGGGGGAACATCGTACATTGGCTCTTATTCAACGAGCCTACTATTGGCCCAATATGGAGGACGACATAGACACTTATGTTCGCACTTGTCTTGTGTGCCAACAAGATAAGCCGGACCGTAAGAAGAAGGCGGGATTGTTGGAACCCCTCATTGTTCCTACAAGACCATGGGAAAGTGTATCGATGGATTTTATCTCTGGATTGCCTAAGGTGGGAGACTTAGGGACTATCTTTGTGGTGATCGATCGGTTTTCCAAGTATGCTACTTTTATTCCGGCACCCAAGTATGTATCGGCAGAGGAGACGGCACATCTCTTCTTCAAACACATCGTCAAGTATTGGGGCTTGCCGAAGGATATCGTCAGTGATCGGGATTCTAGGTTTACTGGCGTATTTTGGACGGAGCTGTTTCGACTACTCGGGTCAAAACTGAATATGAGCTCCGCCTTTCATCCACAGTCTGACGGCCAGACGGAACGCTTTAACTCTATGTTGGAGGAATATCTCCGACATTTCGTTCATGGTTCGCAGACGGTCATGGGTGAAACTATTGGATGCTGCTCAGTTGTGCTTCAATTCCCAAAAGAGCTCTTCTACCAACAAGAGTGCTTTTGAGATCGTCAGTGGGCAGCAACCACTGCTTCCACATACAGTGGATTCTGACCTATTTGCGAGGTCTTCTTTGGCGAAGGAATTCTCGAAGGAATGGGAGATGAAAGTGGATATCGCAAGGGGGTATTTGGAGAAGGCACAACGACGTATGAAAAAACATGCGGATCAAAATCGTCGTTTTGCCGAGTTCAAAGTGGGAGATCTAGTGATGGCGAAGGTTCCCGACCCTCGCGCATCCAAAGCGTCTAGAGGGAAAGATTCTAGACTCATGCAGAAGTATATCGGGCCAATTCCTATCATCAAACGAATTGGAAAAGTGGCCTACCGTGTTGCACTTCCTTCTTGGTGCAAGGCATATAATGTTTTACATGTTGGGTTGCTAAAGCCTTATTTTGCAGATCAGAAGGATGATTCCCGCAATCAGCCGCAACGGCCGGAAATGAAACTGAAAAATGTTGCGAAGAAAGTGCCGGAAGCCATTTTGGATCACCGAGTCTTGAAGACAAAGAAGGGCAACGTGGACGAATACTTGGTGAAATGGACCGGTTGCAGCAGTGAAGAAAACACTTGGGAAAGAGCCAGAACCCTTACGGCGTTCAAACATCTCATTCCGGGACAAAACAGAGCGCCGAGGACGTCGCTAACTCAAGTGGGGGAGGATGTTATGGGGGGAGGCGCCTAGGCCGCTCCTCGACGTCGTGGAAGGCCTCGTCGGGCCAACCCGGCGAGGTGTCGCAAGAGTCCTATACGAACATGGCCAAGATTGAAGATTGAAAGAATAGTTGTGTAGGACTATTTTGTACTTGTAATTTGTTCAAGTTATTTGTGAGTGAGTTGGGGTGGGGTGTTGGGCCCCACCCAAGCAGTTAGTATCTTTTGTAGCCTGTTGTTGGCATGATTAACGAATTACCCTATGTACTTATGTCAAGAGAAGAAAAGAAAGTTGGAAAGCAAAGCATTTGTATTGTTATTGTAATTCATTAGTAATTCTTGATATTGACATCAAGTAGCAATTCCTATTCATGTGGAAATCGTGAATGATTGTTACGCCCTCGGTTGATTATGTTGTTGGTGAATGTTATTGTTGGTTAATTGTGTTGTTGGTTAAAGTTAGGTTGTCCCTCTAAAACGCCGTCGAGGCGCCAGTGCGTTGGACAACGAAGGCGTAGTAGCTCGTAGTGAGCTATTAGCCGCACGAGACCCTTTTATTCGGATAATCAAAAGACGCCCCGTGACACTCGGTAAGGCTACCGGGTAGTGGGTCAACAGGTCGGATCGGTTGGACCACTGGGTGGACCGGTTTGTTGACTTTAGTCAACATTCAATAAAAATATAATATAAAAATTAATTGTATAAAAAAATTATAAGACTTTTAAGTCACTAATATTTTGTTATATTATAAGAAATATAAGGTTATCACAAAACTAGGACTTGAACACGTGACCTCCAACAAAAGAAATTCTTGGAAAGTAGTGGAAACCATTGACATATCCAACAATTTACTAAATAATCCAATAAACATTATATTTAATACAAGTTAAAAGATTGTTTTGAATTTTTAAATGTTGGTCAACCGTATCACAAAATTCAATACAAGAACAATAATATGTGACACTAAAATCTGAAAAATGAACTTAGCATCGGACGAAATACTATGCATGAAATTCTCGAATGCATGCTCGTTTAGCCTCAAAGTCAAATTAAGTATGGAAAACAACATTTTTAAAAAAATTTGTTCGCCCAAACCACGATACCCCAAATAAAAAAAATGCGTCCAAAACGGACACTTCTACGCAAAGTTATGACATTTCAAAGTTTTGTATTTTTTTTCTTCCTTTTTTTAAAATTTTTAAGGCAAGTTTGTAATTGTCAAAAAAATAGGACTGATTCACAATTGACCGAAAAACAAAAAAAAAGAGAAAAAAAAAATGGAGGGCCGCTCGGTTCGCGAGCGGAACCGGGCGAACCGGCCAAATGCGTCGGTTCGCCCACCAGAGCTTTCTGACCGCTTTATACTCAGAACCGGCCCGACCTAGTTGCCGGTTCCCGGTCAAATCGATCGTTCCGGGCCAGATTTCAAAACATTGGTACAAACAGCACAAGTCGTCCATTATGTTTGCTTGGTGGAGTGTTTTTTTTTATTGTGGGCCTAAACTTATTCTAGGTCTACGAACTTGGGCCATCAGAAGTAATTTAGTATCTAATTATTGTTGGCTTGACTTAAATATGTATATATATACATTGGCGGACCCAAGTTGACCCCGGGCTACAGTCCACCTGAGCCCCTTACTTGGGCCCACCCTTGCATAGGAACCCGTAGCCGCTACATTCCTCCAGCTCTGCGTGGCCACGAATGCCTTATTTTCCAGCTCATGCACGCCAGTCAGTCACCCTTGGTGCTCCACCGTCTGTTATACCACCCTGGTATCATCTTTGCCGGGATATGGAACAATAGAGATACGTAGGGGTGGGCAAGGGATGAGATCCTACGACGTGGGATCCCTCGTCAAGGGATCCCACATCGTGGGATTCAAAAACTCACTCCCATTCCCGTCTCTCCAGTTGAAGGAATCCCTCGCCGAGGGATTCTTTGTCGAGGGATCCCTCACCAAGGGATCCTTTAATCCCGCCATTTTTTAGTCTCGAATTAGTCACTTTTTAACACTGGAAATTGGAGGGATTTCCGCGGGAATCCCTCCGATTTTCAGATTGTATCTAGCACAAAAAGTGTGTTTTTTTCTCCTTCTCCACTTTTTCTCTCCTTCTCCACTTTTTCTCTCGAATATTTTATCTTTAAAAGATGTCTTCTTTTCGACATTAATAACGAGTACCGATCTGTTAACATGAATCACAATCCAATAACTAGCTCAAATCACATTCAAAAATCGCAATCCGCTATCACAAATCCCAAAAGAAAACCCTTCGCGGCTCAAAACTCACAAGACACAAGTCACAAATTGTCTAACCATTACAAATAAATAAATATCACAATTTAAATAACTAGCAATAAAAAGTTGTCCAATTCCTAATATTTCTCATACGCACTCACATCACATGTGTTTTTTATTTTGCAACTAAACCCCCAATAAACCTAGTAATTATAGCTTATAAAAAATGGTGGGATTCCCTCCTCCCGTGGGAATCGGAGAATGACTCTCGTTCCCGTTCCTCGACTGGAGGGAATCCCGTCCCTCGTAGTCCCGCTGTGAAGGAGTGTGACGGAAAATTTTCCCGCGGGAACATCGGTTGAGGATGAGGATGCAGCTGGTGGATGTGCGCCACATGGCGGCGGGGGTGAGGGGGTGTGATAAGACGTTAGCGATGTGGAGGTTGGCGGAGGAGGTGCTGGGGTTTAAAGGGGTGGAGAAGGATGATGCCGTTGCGTGCAGTGCGTGGGATAAGGAGTGGTTCAGTGAGGATCAGGTGGAGTATGCTTGTGTTGATGTGTTTGTTTGTTTCATGATGGCGAAAGAGCTCAAGGTTGGGAAATGAATTGGCGCAAGTAGGTTTAGGTGATTGGTCTTTTGTTTTTCAATGTTTGATGAGGGAGGTAATGAGTTCTTGTCTGTTGCTTTTTATATTTATGTTTTAGAATTCCATTGTGCTATTATTATGTAATGGATGAAAAGGAAAAATAGATGATCGTTAATTTTGCACAACTAATGATCATCATTTTGGATATTAATTGGGGTTTGAAGTTTAACTTATTTGCCATGACTAGCTCAGTTTCTTCTGATTTTCCAAGTTTCGTGTTAGTAATTGGTTAGGGTTGTTGAATATCATTATTACTGTTGCTGTAACGACAAATTCTTGCTATCTCTGTGAATAAAAGACAAGAAAAGATTACAAATAATTTTTGAGTAAATTTGAAGTACAATTGCGGTTCAATCTCTATCTAATCCTCTGATTCAATTCTACAAGAACAATATTGAAATATGTGATGGAAATCTTCAATTTGATCTTCACTGAGATTATTTGAACTTGGAGAAACGTTAATTCGAGGGTCCTTGGACTTGATCTCGGATTAAATGGTGATTTGATTTGGAATTTGTTTTGAAGGTTGATGAAGATTG
Organism: Linaria vulgaris; assembly: GCA_948329865.1. Lineage (NCBI taxonomy): Eukaryota > Viridiplantae > Streptophyta > Magnoliopsida > Lamiales > Plantaginaceae > Linaria > Linaria vulgaris. Next base: position 91,927,208 of record OX415254.1, read on the forward strand.
GTATGATCTTCGTCTTCAGTTCTTTGGATTTGTTGGGTTTTGATCTTCTTAAAGGGACTTGAATCTTCAAGAAACGGTTTTCCGAGGGTCTTGTGACTTGATCTCGAATCAAACGGACTTTTGACTTGAAGATTGTTGAAGAACGATATGAACTTGATTTGAATTTGTTGAACTTCTTGGAGTTTGATCTTCCTTGGCAGAAGTGCAATCTTCCTTATATTTTTTTAATATAAGCATGGATTTAATTTAGCTTGTGGTGGACTTCTTCCCCGGACCCTTGTATTGCGGGGATGCTTTCGTGCACTGGGCTGCCCTTTATCAAGAAATTCTTAGAACACATCGTATTTCCACATGGCTTTATTTGATCGGCCAACAATTCTCCATCTTTATATTATAAATCAGTTAATTAACCTATTAATAAATGGAATTTAATTTAGTAAAATTCCAAATTTAAAATAGAAATAATTAATTTAATTTATAATAATCAATTTGACACTTGTCAATATTTAATTGGAGTAGACAAAATTAATTTATCTACAAATGCCCCCTTGCGACTTGTCACGAATAACATTGTAAAAATGCGTCTTGAAGTGAATATGTCGCAACATATATTTTTGTTCGTGCCACCAATGAAATTGATATGAGATTGTGCACTTCTCTTAAGAATCAAAACTTTGGAGGGCTTCCATGGCCATTGCTTTTAGGGACCAAAATGTAATTTATATATCAAATCATTTTTTTTGTCTTGTGCGTGCATGTGACACTTGACTTTTTGCTTTGGCTACTCCCATCACACACATATTCACATGTAGCTAGTGTGTCATTTTTCTTTCTTTTTCTTTCTTTCCTATATAGGAACCGTGTAGTATGTCTTGTACAACAACAAAAAAGAAGAAACCTCAAATTCCTCTCATGGCCGCACCTTACAAAAGAGAAGAAAAAAAATTATTTCTCTTTCCTCTAGCTCCTCCCATGGCCACACCTTCCATTGGAGATTTATCACGGATGTGATAGAGTTTCACTTCGAAAATCATATCATCATCCTCGTAAGATCTAGAGGAATGTTTTTTGTAGTGGTTTTGAGGTATTTTTTTTTTTTTTTGCAAGTTGTTGTTTGTCATCGGATCCGAATGTGATTTGGTTTGAGCTTCTCTTATTTCTCTCTTCCCCTTCCGATCTTCCGACACCGCACCCTCATCTTAATCTCAAACCTCGTGTTCCTCATTTTGTTGCTTTGGACTCGTGGTTTGATTTCGAGATTTGGAAGTGTTTTTTGTTCTTGATGTGTTCTTGAATCCCGAGAGTATCTTCGGATGCTCTTTTGCTAGGATTTGAGGCCATTGAAGACTCATACACTTTTGTGTTGTGTTCTTCTTTCCTTTTTTTGTTTTTCCTTTGGATTTCTAGTTGCTTTGATTCGGTCCTCTTAGCAATCGTGTTTGCGATTCTCATCTCGTCCGTAGCTTCCGTTAAGCGGATCCGCCACATTTTTTCGACCGCATCCGCGCCTCGGGTGAGATTTCGACGACACACCGCCGCACCTCCACCGTCCGCCTCTTCGGTGTTGATAAAGTTCATGTCCCTTGCGTGTTTTTGGTGGTTGTGGAGGTGATTTTCATCGGATTCGAGTCTTGGGATCAGTTTTGGCTTCGGATCCAAGGGTTTTAAGCATTTTCCGTCGATTTTCCGCTGTTTCCGACCACCTCTCCGACGCAACCTCGCCGGAAAGTGTCATTTTCAGGTAGTACTCTTCGTTACGGTCAGATTGGTGGGTGGACCGACCTAAGAGCAGTTGTATCGGATCCGCATCGTCCTTAGCTCCATTCTAGTGGCTCCGGTTGAATTTTGCGACCGCAATCGCGTCTCCGGCGACTTTCCGACGTCGCGCCGCCGCGCCACCTCCGTCCGCCTCCGTCCGGTCAACTGTCTATAGGTGGCGGTCAACTTAAGGCTAGGGTTTGGTGGTGGGGCAAGAACACTCCACTACCTTAGATGTTGTGACTTAGTGGATGTGTAAGAGCACTTAGGGGACAAGAGTGCTCTTTTGTTTTGTCCTATGTCCCCCACTATGGATGATGCCTACAACTCATCTTGTAAGAGTGTTGACCACAATATTGTCAACTCCAATTTTTTAAAGACCAATGTGGGCCCAAGTGCCACATCATTATCTTTGACTAGGTCAACTGTGACTAATAAAAAAAAAAGTCAACTGTCAGTCTTCTTCAAGAAAATGTTGACCGACCCTCAAATATCATCGTCCCAATTTCCGAGCCGAACTTGTACTTGTGCCAATCCTTTGGACATGATAAAGTGGGACTTATGAATTCGAACCTCGTTATGATTTTGGGCTCAACTAAGTTTGGATCCGGCCACTTCCCTTTTACACGCCCATTTTACTTGTTTTACACGCCTTTTTGTTTTGTTTTTTTTTTTTCTCTTTTTTTTTGTTGCTAATCTCAATATTTTTTTTGTTGTTGTTGACAGGATACGCAAAATGGTGAAATTTGGTCGTGCCTATAATTCGAAGGGAGTTGAGACCCTAACCATCACCGGTGATAAAAATCAATCGACTCAACGGGACACAATATTGGAGGTCGGCACCCCTCTCGCCGGAATTCACACAAACCGATGGCCCACTTTGATTAACACCATTAAACCCAAAGACTGGACTGAAGAGTTTCCCAAATCCTCCAATCGATCTCTGCCGTCGTTTGTGCTCCGGTCTCCTCTACACCGAATACCGAACAATGATCTTCCTTTCGATACTTTGGGGCGACGTATTGCCAAAGGAGATGCCATGTGGGACGATGCCTTTCTTCACTTTTCTGGCGAGATTCATTACTGTCCGGGATATTGGGAGTGGAAAGAAGATGTTCTTGTTCGGTGCAAGCCTACACTTACTTCCACCAACACGTACGAGCCAGTCTATGCATCCTTGTTCACGTACGAGTGCAATTTGGAAATCATAAAAGCCTTGTGCGAAGCGTGGTCACCGTCTACAAACACCCTTGTCACTTCACTTGGAGAGCTCTCAGTTTCCCTATGGGACTTGGAACACCTTGCCGGCCTGCCCATATTTGGATCCTTATACGATGAAGTCATACCGAGCGAGAGAGAACTTTTCGGCAAAGAAAAAGAAAACCATCACTTGCCGAGGTCATGCAGAGCTTTGTTCCATGCGTTTCACTTAATCCGAGCACATATTGGTGATGACGATCCTCGAGTGTCAGTCAAAGAGTGGGTCAACTTTTGGTCGAAGAAAGAAGTCAAATACAAATGTCCCCCATCACGGAAGGAGAGAAAAAGCGTGCGTCGACCTCAAGCGACACACAACCCTTCCGGAAAGCTCGAACCATACAGTCGGTGGTCATCGCAAGAAGAGATCATGTTTTCACAACTCGGTATCAAAGGTTGTTGGAAGGAAGAGACATTTTTGGCCGCGCACTTAGCTTGTTGGTTGTGCATCTTTGTTCTCCCTGTAAAGGATGTTGGCTTTATCCGTCCAAGTACTTTCAAGATGGCGAGTCTTATAGCCAGCGGTCAAAGAGTATGCCTTGCCATTCCGGTGCTAGCATCGATTTACAAAGGGTTGAACTCAATATCAAGGTCTACTCAACCGTCTCAAGGGTGCCTTCCTTTTCCGATCTATTTTGTCTACGGGTGGGTGGCGTTGTACTTCAAGACTTAGTTTTCTATCCCCCAAGAATCGCAAAACCCTGGAATGACGATATTTTCTGGAGAAAATGGAGCAAGGCCTTTTGATCCAAAAGAAGCTCGTAAGAGAATTCACAAAGGGGACTACACCACTTGGGCATGCAATCTTCTTCCGAACGTCAATAATGTCACACTTGTGGATTGCAGTACTCTTAGAGAAGCAGAGCATGACTATTTTATCAACCTTCGATCGTGCTATCTGACTCTGAGGCAAGGCGAAACTTTTGATGTTGAGCCCTATAGTCCACATCGATTCGGCCGACAATTTGGATATTATCAAGATGTCCCTGGTGTACTCAAAAATGACTACCGCGAAGCTTCTTTGAATGAAGGACTTCGTTTTTGGAGGTTAAGTCTTGCACAAAGGACATATTTAAAGGTTTGGATTCCCAATGCTCCTCTTAACGCAAGAAGGCACTTTTCAGATAGTTATAAGTCATGGATAACCAAAACCCATATGAGCTACCTTGAAGACAATATCGATTCTTTACTTTCGCCTCAAAAGCACTTGATACTCGGTGGAGATGAGAAGGTCGCACAAAGTCGTGACAACCAAATTGCTCCTCTTGGGAAGAGCTCGCGAGATGCACCACACATTGCGATAGAGGAATCAGCGAAAAGAAAAAGCATTGTCAAAGAGAGCGGCAACAGCGAAAATGGCGATCGCAACTGGAAGAGGGTTAAGAAAGGTTCAAGTATCTCGCAACCTAGAGAAATCAATTCTCCTCGCTGGCTTTCGAGCACCCCATCCGCGACATTGGTCTTGGCTGTACAGGTATTGGTCAACTTTTCTCTTTATTTCCATACATATATAAATATACATGTATATGTTTCTAACTTTCGACATATTCCTTGTAGGTGGGTAAAGAGAGGATTTCTGCTTTGAAGGGTGATGAGCAACATCTTCAAAGAAGTGAAGGGTCTACTTCATGTGCTGGTACTAAACCTTCAAAAGATGACAAAGTGCATTTGAAGCCAAGAGACTCAAAAAATGGTGAGGAAAGTTCTCCACATATTGCTGTCTCTATTTTTAAGGGTGAAAGTCTATTAGAAATTCATGACATGAGGTATCTCAACTCTCTATGGGCCGATGTTAGTGAAAGGATTGTTCGCGCACCAATTAACCAAATTTCTTCTTTTAAAGATGAATTCCGCATTGTCTTTGAAAGAATGAAGTTGGTTGGGAAGGAAAAAGTTGCTCCCTTAGAGGCCTTAGTGAGCAAAGTTTTTGATCAAGTTGCTGCTTATGATGTGCGAAACTCCACAATATTGGAAAACTCATCACTTCTTCAACAAATTTCGGAAATAGAGGGCCACATATCCGATGCCAAGTCTGACAAGGAAAAGCGATCCTCACGAGTTAGGTCCACAAAAGATGAACTTCAAAGTGTTAAAAGAAGAATGAAAGACTTAAAGTCGGAGAAAGCAAGCTTGACGTCATCCTTAAAGAGCCAACAAGAGTTTCTTCGAGGTGTCGACAGTGAGATCTATAGTTTGGAAGAGAAGATATCCGTCCTTAAAAGCACTCCTTCACTTACTAACGCGGAGATGGACGAATTGAATGTTATGAGCTTGAACTTGGAGACTGCACAACTGGAGTTGGGGGATGTGAGGCCTTTTGTTTGAGAGAGATTTCCCTTTTTTTTGTTTGCTTTGTTCTGTTTTGCTTTGGATTTGTAGCGTCATCAAACTCCGAGATTTAATAAAAGATTTACCTTTATTTACCTCATTTTGAGTTTTTTTTTTATTTGTACTCATTCTAGTAGTCCACGTGTTTGTCAACAAACTGTAACGATAGATAGCGTTAGACACGAGTTCTCTACCGAAAAGAAAAAGTTCAGTTCCAACCGCCAAAAATTCCTTATCTCCAAAGACAAAGCATTGATTAGGATTCAAACTCGGTAAAGTCATCCAACGACGGCGCTTGGGGTCAAATGCTTCCCATTCGAGCAGCTAGCAGAAAACATAAATCCAATGCTCAACTACTCCATTCTGTCTCCTTAGCATGTATAACTCGCCGCTTCATGATGTTTGTTATCCGATTGGTCCGATTGAACGAGTCAAAATCCCAGCAAGCAATAAGGCCGTATCTACATGATCATCAGTCAGTTTTGACACTTTCTTAACAAGCACATCCTTCACCTACTCATTTTGAGTTTTTCATTTGTATTTGGCATCATGTTTCTTTCTCATGAATATTGTAACGTAACGCAACAAAACCATCTCAAGCAAATTTCATGACTGAACTTAGAAAAATTCTAAGCTGCCTACGTACCTTAATAAAAAGGATCAAGTCATAACGTAGTTCAAAGATATCAAGATTGATTTAAGGGGGGGTGCCGTACACAATTTATACTCGTGCGGGCCAGGAGTATTCATTCTTTAACCACTTTGAACAAAGTGGGGTATTTAAATTTTAACCACATAAAACACCTTTAGTGGGGTAAGTTATCATTTTAACCACATAATTTACCATTGGTGGTTGCCATCCACAGTTTATACTCATGCGGGCCAGGAGTAACATGCAGTTTAAGCTCGTGCGTCATGGAGCATACTTCAGTCATCAAGGGTAGTATTGTTTCAAGAATTTTCCATTTGTAGGACCAATTCTTAATCCATCTTCGGCAACTAACTTATATGCGCCATTCATGTATACTTCTGTGATGACATAAGGACCATCCCACTTTGAAGTGAACTTGTTTCCAGTTCGATGAGTGATAATGATAGGCCTTCTCACTTCAAGAACCAAATCACCAACTTGAAAGGAGCGTTGGCGGACCTTTTTGTTAAAAGACTTGGAGATACGAGCTTGATAGCACTCAAGTTCCTGTTGCGCTTCTAGTCTTTTCTCATCAAGAGCATCTAGTTCTTGCAAGCGCAAATGAGCATTCTCTTCTTCGGTAAGTCCTTCTTGCAGTGCTATCCTTAAAGACGGGATTTGTTGCTCAAGAGGGAGAACTGCTTCTACTCCATAGACCAATGCATACGGGGTCGCTTGAGTTGACGTTCTGTGTGTAGTTCTATATGACCATAGAGCTTCTCCAATTCTTTCATGCCAATCTTTCTTTGACTTCGCCACCACTTTCTTTAGCAAGCTGCAGAGAGTTTTGTTGAATGCTTCGGCGAGGCCATTAGAAGCAGCATAATACATGGAAGAGTTTCTTTGCTTAAATCCAAACTTTTCACACAACTTGTCTATCAAACTATTGCAAAACGGCTTTCCATTATCAGTGACGATGCATCGAGGAACTCCGTAGCGATAAATGATATTGGAACGAATGAAGTTGACAACAGTCTCCTTTTTGACTTCTTTGAGAGGCACAACTTCGTCCCATTTTGAGAAGTAGTCGGTTGCAGCCAAGATGTACAAGTGTCCGCCAGAAGACTTTGTCATAGGACCGACAGCGTCCCAACCCCACGAATCAAAAGGCCAAGAAGCTACAATCAGATGTAAAGGTTCAGGCGGCTGATGGATGAAGTTTGCGTAGAATTGACAAGCTTGACATCTTCGTGCATACTTCATGCAATCTAAAACCATGGTAGGCCAGTAGTAGCCCATTCTTTTGATGCGAAAATGTAACTTTGGACCAGACTTATGAGCTCCACAAATTCCGGAATGTGCTTCTTCCATAGCTTGCATAGCTTCTTCTTTTCCTAGGCAGCACAAGAAAACCCCATCAAACGAGCGCCTATAAAGTGTGTCTTTATAGAAGATGAAGCGAGCTGCACGACGCCTAATGTCGATCTTTTGTCGTACGTCATCGGGCAATTTTCCGTGCTTTAAGTAGTCCACGAATGATTGTTGCCAATCTTCAACTTCAGTTTCGTATACCTCCACAACATGACTTTCATTATTATTACCTTGCTCACCGTTATCTTCTAGAATAGGCAGGAATACCCATTTGTGGCACACGGGTACGGACGTCTTCTCTTCTGATGTAACCAACATAGAAGCAAGTTTAGCTAAAGCATCGGCTTGCCCGTTATCTTTCCTCGGCACATCCTCTACTGTAACGTCACCAAGATTTTTGATCAATCTTCTTGCATACTCAACATATGGTAGGAGCTCTGGCTTCTTAACCTCAAATTCTCCATACAATTGATTGACGACCAACTTGGAATCGCCATACACTTTTAGATGAGGTTGTCTTAGCTCAATTGCCATTTCTAACCCGAGTATCAAAGCTTGATATTCCGCAACATTGTTTGAGCAATTTTGAGTTAATGTGAAGGAATACGGCAAGACCTCTCCATTAGGCGTGAGAAAGATAACGCCGGCGCCGGCTCCATTTCTATGTGCGGCACCATCAAAGTACATTTCCCATGGAGGAGTAACTTTAACCACGAGTGCATCTTCATCGGGCAAGTCGTCCATTAACTCCCACTCAGCAGGAATATGGTGGTCAGCTAGAAAATCAGCCAATACTTGTCCTTTCACAGCCTTTTGAGGGATATATGCAATCTCAAACTGTTGCAGCTGGAGGTACCATCTTGCAAGTCGATCAGACAACACCGGCCTCGTCATGACATACTTCAAAGGGTTTGCTCTGGATACAAGACGAATAGTATGAGCTTGAAAGTAATGCTTCAATTTTTGAATTGAGAACACAAGGGCTAGGCAAAGCTTTTCAATATGAGTGTACTTCAACTCATTCGGCGTCATTGTTCGGCTCAGGTAATAAAGTGCATTTTCCTTCCCTTTGTCATTTTCTTGGGCGAGTAATGCCCCCACAGATCTTTCTTGGGCAATAATATATAGGATCAAGGGACGTCCCGGCACATGAGCGGCTAAAACGGGAGGTTCCATCAGATACGACTTGATTCGTTCAAAAGCATTGCGACAAGATTCATCCCACCTAAATGGAACGTCTTTCTTCATCAAATGATTGAAAGGTTGGCAACGACCGGCTAAATTCGAGATGAACCTTCTGAGATACGCCAATTTTCCTTGTAGACTTTTGAGTTCATGAATATTTCGTGGCTCCGGCATCTTAACTATTGCATCAATCTTGGCTTGCTCGATTTCAATGCCTCGCCGACGAACAATGAAACCAAGGAACTTTCCCGATGTTACACCAAATGCACACTTCATAGGATTCATCCTTAATTGATACTTTCGCAATCGCGCAAAGACTTTTCGTAAGTGATCTATGTGATATTTCCTTTCTCTCGACTTTACGACAAGATCATCCACATAACACTCAACATTCTTGTGCAACATGTCGTCGAAGATATTTTGCATTGCCCTTTGATAGGTAGCACTGGCATTCTTCAATCCAAACGACATCACCTTGTAGCAATATATACCCTTCGGAGTACGGAAAGCAGTCAATTCTTCATCCCTTGGAGCCATACGAATTTGGTTGTATCCGGAAGATCCGTCCCTGAAAGACAAGGCTTCGTGTCCCATGGTAGCATCAATCATTAGTTCAACAATCGGTAGAGGAAAGTCATCCTTAGGGCATGCTTCGTTCAAGTCTCTAAAGTCAACGCAAACCCTGATTTGTCCATTCTTTTTTCTTACCGGCACGATGCTAGAAATCCAAGTTGGGTATTTGACTTCTCTGATGAACCCGGCTTCAATGAGCTTGTTAACTTCGGCTTCGAGCAATGGGACTAAGTCAGGTCGAAACCTTCTTTGGGCTTGCTTGACGTGATGAACATCTTTCTTTACCGATAAGTTATGTACCGCCACATTTGGGTCCAAGCCTGGCATTTCTTTGTATGACCAAGCAAACACATCCTTGAAATCGTGCAACAACTCAATGTAACTTCGTTCTTCATCAGCTCCGAGCAATGCACTTATGTAAATCGGTCTTGGGTCATCGATGTCGCCCAAGTTTACCTCTTTTAACTCATCAACAGTGGCCTTGACACCTTCCTCCCACTCAATAGGCGCATCTTCGGCATCTTCTTCAACATCTTCTTCACGAGAAGTGATATGGCATGACGACCCTACACTCTCTTCATCCTCGTCTTTGGTCTTCGTGAGTACTACGGTTTGTAACTTGACTTTGAGCGTTTCACCACAGGACACTATCAAGTCTTCGCGGCGAGTCATTCGAGATGGGATCAGACTTTGAACTTTCTTAGAGTTTGATGACTTGAGGTTTCTCTTAGCGTGTGTCGACATATGTGGAACACTCAACTTTTTCCAATCAAACCTTTTATTTGGACCAAGCCTATCAAAGACTATTTTATTCGGACCAAGTCTATCAAAGACCGACATGTGTGGTATCTTCTCTTCACAGCCTGTTGTTGAACCCTCTACTTCGCCTATGTAGTTGGCATTAGCTCTGTTTATAGCAATACGAACTGGGTTTGGTGGTTTGTAGCCAAGGCCTACCCGAATGTTTGGAATGGTATGCCCTTTTTCCTTTAGCATAACTTGTGTGGCATTGAGTCCGTATGGCTTCTCTGCAACAGCATCAAGAGCGAGGCCCTCCAATCGTGGTTCTTCATTAGGGTCATATCCAGCTTTAACTAGCAATTTGAAAGCTTCCGGGTCGAAGCATTGCTCAATCTTCTTTGTGGGAAAAGTTCCATGCTCTGTTTCTGGTCCTTTGGATGGACGAACAAATCCTTCAAGTGGAGGAGATGGCCCTTTCTTTTCAAGTGTTGTAAGAGGGAATATTAGTTCTTTCAAAGGCTTTGACTCAAGGGGAGATCCATAAATTTTACTCTTCTCTGTGTCACTTGTGTTATCGGAGCCTTTTACATCATGCTGCTGGAGTTGCTCAGTTCCATTGAGTTTCACAGTGCTCTTTCCTTCAATATAGTATTTTGCATCTGCAAAGTGTGATTCAACATCAGAAAAAGGCTTTACATCACCATGTACCTTTCTTTCGAGTCCATCTTGATAATATCCAAAGCACTGGTGTAATGTTGAAGGAACAACGCCATTTTCATGTATCCAAGGTCGACCCAATAACATGTTGTAGGATGTGTTGGATTCGATGACATAGAATAGCGTACTAGACGGCATATCTTCAATAAGAAGATCTAATCTTATGATACCAATGGCTCTTTGCCCCCCTTGGTTGAAACCTTGGATCATCAGACGACTACTTGATAGTTCATCCACCGAGATCCCTAATGTATTCAAAGTGCGTAGAGGTAAGATATTGACCGCATAACCCCCGTCAATTAACATTCGATTGACTCTTTTCTCGCGAATATAGCCGGCGACAAACAATAGTCGGTTGTGGAGCTTGGAACCTAGTAGAAAGTCTTCATCAGTGAAGCATATAGTGGACATGTATTGGTTTGTGACATGAGCAGTCTTTGAAGTAGAGTCTTCAATTTTCTCTCCTTCGTGAGTTGCATTGCATGAAACGATGATGTGTGAGTCATCTAGGTTATCAACTGGGCTTAAGAGTGCGACAAGGTTTGATGACACGACATCCTCTTCTAGCGTGATCTTCCCGTCACGAGCCAACCGCATCACCTTATCTTTGAATATGAAGCAATCATGGATTGGGTGTCCTACGAGACGGTGATATTTGCAATACTTAGGATCATCGGTACGACCAACCTCTTCTGGTCTCTTCATTTCAGGTAGCTCAATTAAGTTAGTTTTGAGCAAATCATCAAATATGGCTGAAACGTCAGAATCGAGGAACGGATATTGCTTTGACCGCATCTCCTTGAGTGTCGTCTTCCTCTGCTCATTAGCTTGTGAATTATTGACCTTTTCAGATACCAAAACATCTTTTCGTTGGTCGTTGCTATCATTTGTCTTGGCCTGGATTCTCAACGGAGCAACATTCACCGCTATAGACTCTTTGGTAGGTTCTTTGTTGAAAGATTTGCCTCATTTCCTTGCATCTTGCTTATCATTGAATCTTCGCGGATCTTGCATAGGCGGTCCATTAACTCCACTTGCCACCATACTCAGTTCCATGTCATGAGTACGAGTTGCTAACTCCTCAAACGTCCTTGGTTGTATTCCTTGAATAATGTAACGGAGCCCCCATTGCATGCCTTGGATGCACATCTCTATAGCCGAGGTCTCGGACAATCGATCCTTGCAATTGAGACTCAAGTTTCTCCAACGGTTTATGTAATTAATCACCGGCTCTTCATCCCATTGGCGAGCATTTGTTAGTTCAATCATGCTGACGGTTCTTCTCGTACTGTAGAAGCGATTGAGGAATTCTTGCTCCAACTCATCCCAACTATCAATCGAGTTTGCTTCCAAGTCAGTGTACCAATCAAATGCATTTCCCTTCAGCGAGCGAACAAATTGCTTGACAAGATGGTCACTGTAAGTTCCGGCATTGTTGCAAGTCTCAACAAAATGAGCTACATGTTGCTTTGGGTTGCCTTTTCCATCAAACTGCTGGAAATGTGGTGGTTGGTAGCCATTCGGCATCTTGAGGTTATCTATCCTTTGAGTGTACGGTTTGGAATAGGAGAATGATGATTTGAAGCTTCCGTCTAGTTTGTCCTTGATAGTTCCCATGATGAATTCTTTCAATTGATCAGCAGGGATCATGCCATTTGACGAGACTTGGAACTCCTTGGCAATAGACTTTTCCTTCTCATTGGATAATTGTTTCATGGATGTTTCACCCTTTTCAAAGCCTCCAAACTTCAGGTCCTTTACATGACTTTCTTCCACCTTGACTTCCCTACTCAGCAATTTTTCTATCTTGGAGTCTTGGTCTTGCACATGTTTGTTCAGCATCTCTATGGCTTTGGTCAACATCCCAATTTGTTCCTCCAAAGTTGTAGAACTTGTTGTCAATGTGTGCACTGTATCCAACGGAGGTGAAGAACCCGATGCGGAGTGAGGAGTTGGTGGGAAGGAGTCGCCGCTCTCAACATCCTCATCATTGTTGACGTTGTCGGAGACAAAGGAGTCCTTTTGAACAATGTTGTGGACGACTTCACTTGGCATCTTTGTGGATGGATCAGCCAATAGATCGGACAACCTTCTTGTCTTGCCTGATGACATTTGGTTGACTTGTTGTTCTTGATGAAAGGAGATGAGAGGTAGAGTAGTCCCACCAGGCGTGCCAAATTTGTAACGACAAATTCTTGCTATCTCTGTGAATGAAAGACAAGAAAATATTACAAATAATTTTTGAGTAAATTTGAAGTACAATTGCGGTTCAATCTCTATCTAATCCTCTGATTCAATTCTACAAGAACAATATTGAAATATGTGATGGAAATCTTCAATTTGATCTTCACTGATATTATTTGAACTTGGAGAAACGTTAATTCGAGGGTCCTTGGACTTGATCTCGGATTAAATGGTGATTTGATTTGGAATTTGTTTTGAAGGTTGATGAAGATTGGTATGATCTTCGTCTTTAGTTCTTTGGATTTGTTGGGTTTTGATCTTCTTAAAGGGACTTGAATCTTCAAGAAGCGGTTTTCCGAGGGTCTTGTGACTTGATCTCGAATCGAACGGACTTTTGACTTGAAGATTGTTGAAGAACGATATGAACTTGATTTGAATTTTTTGAACTTTTTGGAGTTTGATCTTCCTTGGCAGAAGTGCAATCTTCAAAAACGGTTATTTGGTGAACTTGAGACTTGATATCGGATTGAAAGGAGTTCTTTACGAAGAACACCTTGAAGATTGGTGGACTTGGTGGAGAGGATTTGTTGAACTTCCTTGCTCTGAATTCTTGAAGCTTCAATTGTTGTGTTTTTGTTCTTCAAGAGCTCATCTATTTATAGTTGTAGAACCGAGCCTCCTTGCTTGTGATTGGTCGGTTTTATTTTTTTAATATAAGCATGGATTTAATTTAGCTTGTGGTGGACTTCTTCCCCGGACCCTTGTATTGCGGGGATGCTTTCGTGCACTGGGCTGCCCTTTATCAAGAAATTCTTAGAACACATCGTATTTCCACATGGCTTTATTTGATCGGCCAACAATTATCCATCTTTATATTATAAATCAGTTAATTAACCTATATATAAATGGAATTTAATTTAGTAAAATTCCAAATTAAAAATAGAAATAATTAATTTAATTTATAATAATCAATTTGACACTTGTCAATATTTAATTGGAGTAGACAAAATTAATTTGTCTACAGTTGCATTTGGGTTTCCTTTCCATTTCTAAATAAATAAATTGAGTTAATTAATTTAATAGAGGCATCAATGGCTATTGAACACCAGAGTTAATTAGGCTTCACATGAAATGGTTTTCAGCTTTATGTTTGCAGAGACGTTTAATTAAGAGATTTCCATGGGAAAAAAAAGCATTCAATGTTGTGTACTTCAGTGGACCCTTCGGATAGAGCATTCAGTGGACCCTTCGGATAGAGCGTAAAACACGACAATAATTGAAAGACGAAAAATAAACGACTCACAGATTTTACGTGGAAAACCCCAAATTAATTTAAGGTGAAAAACCACGGGCAAGGTAGAAGAACTTCAGTATGAGTGTAAAATAGGAATTACAACTCTCAGACTTTTACCGTAGTAAAGTCGCACAAACTCTCTATTTTTACCTCACACTTACAACACTTTACACCACTCTTTATATTACTAATTATGTATTAATATATATATATATATATATATATATATATATATATATATAAGAGAAAGAAAGAATTGTTTTTTTGGGATACTTTGAATGAAGAAGAGAGCCGGCTATTTATAGGAGGAGAAACCATATCCTTCCTATTTTTTATTCTTCCAATCATCATGTCAACAACTCATTACCGTGTGACATCAATTCATTTGGTTGGCAAATGAATTATATATATTTGTTGGTCTTCATAATTAAATCAAGATCCAACTAATATTCTCCAATCACATGCAAGCTTCCATAATGCATATGTATGCATTATTCTAATGCACCGCCAACTCTTGGAACATGGCCAACAATCTCCCACTTGAAGATTAGATTAGAGACTAATCAGATCTTCACACCATTCTTTCTACCTTGCCCTTCATGTTGCTTACGTCTCCACCAGACCACACGAGGACCGACACTGAACAAACTTGTCAGCATTAACACTCTTAGTCAAAAAATCAGCTATGTTATCTTTCGTGTGAATCTTCTGCACATCCACAGTACCCTCCTCGACTTTTTTACGAATAAAGTGATACTGTACCCGAATATGCTTTGTCTTGGAATGAAACGCTGGATTCCTTGCTAGATTCAACGCACTCTGACTGTCACTAAATAGAGAAATGCTCTCTAGTTTGTGCCCGAGTTCCTCCAGAACCATTTTCAACTAAATTGCCTCTTTACTGGCCTGCGTAGCTGTCACATACTCAGCTTCTGTTGTTGATGTCGCAACAACTGACTGTAACTTTGAAACCCAACTCGCTGCACCTCCAGCAAGAGTAAACACATATCCTGTCGTGGACTTGCTTTTGTCAAGATCGCCTGCATAGTCAGAATCAACATAGCCCCTGACTGTTAAACCCGATCCTCCATAACATAATGCAACATATGAGGTTCCCTGAATGTATCTCATAACTCTCTTTACTGTAGTCCAATGCTCTCTTCCCGGATCCGCCATGTATCGACTAACCACTCCCACTGCATGTGCAATGTCTGGTCTAGTACAGATCATAGCAAAAATTAAGCTTCCAACTGCTGATGCATACGGTACTCGAGACATCTCCCTCATCTCTTCTTCAGTGCTAGGACACATACTTGAGAACAACTTGAAATTAACAGGAAGAGGGGTAGAGACTGGCTTACAATTTTGCATACTGAACCGCCGTAAAATCTTCAATAGATAGTTCCTCTGAGAAAGCCAAAACTTCCTGCAATTTCTGTCTCGGTGGATTTGCATCCCTAGAATCTTGTTTGCTGGTCCTAAGTCCTTCATTTCAAATTCTCTAACCAGTTCAGCCTTCAATTCTTCAATACGAGCTTTGTTGGGGCCTGAAACCAACATGTCGTCAACATACAACAACAAAATAACAAAGTCATCACTAGATCTCTTGAAATATGCACAAGGATCTGCATTCAGTCTGTTGTATCCAAGGCTCATTATGAGTGAATCAAATCTTTTGTAACAACACCTCGGCGCCTGTTTGAGACCGTACAAAGATTTGATCAACCTGCAAACCAAGTTCTTTTTTCCTTCTTCAACAAATCCTTCCGGTTGGAGCATATAAATCTCTTCTTCAAGATCACCATGAAGAAAAGCCGTATTTACATCTAACTGTTCAAGATGTAAATCAAATGTACCGCACATCGCCAGAATCAACCGCACAATTGTCATTCGGACCACCGGGGAAAATATTTCGTTGAAATCAATCCCCTCCTTCTGAGCATATCCTTTCACCACCAATCGTGCACGATACCTCTCCAATTGGTCATCACTGTTATGTTTGATTTTGTACACTCATTTGTTGCCAATGGGTTTCCTCCCTTGTGGTAAAGACACAAGTTCCCACGTATTATTCTTATGTAGTGCTTTGATTTCCTCCTGCATTGCTATCATCCACTGAGCTGCATCTGAACTACTCATTGCTTTCTGGAGAGTTGATGGCTCCCCGTCCTCAGTTAAAAGACAATATGCAACATTGTTCTCCATAGAAAAGTCTGAGTGCCAGCCTGGTGGTCTCTTAACACGTGTCGATCTACGTATCCCCGAGACTCTACACTCCGTTGTCTCCTCAGGTTCATGTTCTGGTTCAGCAGGATCCTCAGGCTCAACATCCTTCTCGACTACCACTTTCGTAGTTTCTGGATCTTCACTTGCACTGCTATCATTTCCTTTCTTATCTTCCGTGAAAATAACATCCCTGCTTACAATGATCTTGTGGGCAGTGGGGTCCCACAAGCGATACCCCTTCACTCCTTTAGCATACCCTAAGAACAAACACTTCCTGGATTTTGGGTCCAACTTTGTTTTCTCTTGAGTATTGAACATAACATAAGCGAGGAGTCCCAAATATATGGAGATTAGAATAATCAACTGGTTTACCTGTCCACACCTCCATCGGTGTTTTCAGTCCCAATGCTGTTGACGGAGATCGGTTCACCACATAACATGCGGTATTGACTGCTTCTGCCCAGAACGACTTTTTTAAGCCTGCAGCCAGCATCATGGCTCTTGTTTTATCCAAAAAGATCCTGTTCATCCACTCTGCCACCCCATTCTGCTGCAGAGTGTACGCCGTAGTAAACTGCCTCTTAATCCCAACATTTTTACATAAGTCTTCAAACTCCTTGCTAGTATATTCCCCTCCATTGTCAGATCTCAAGCACTTGATCTTTTTCCCAGATTTAAGTTCCACCAGCGCTTTGTACGTCTTGAACATCGAGAACACCTCTGCCTTACTCTTGATCATGTACACCCAACATCTCCTGGAATAATCATCTATAAAAGACACGAAATACTTTGCATCTCCTAGGGATAGTACTGGTGCTTGCCACACTTCAGAGTGAATCAATTCTAGAATGGCTTTACTTCTAGAATCTGAACTACGAAACTTTATACGATGTTGCTTGCCAACAACACAATGCTCACAAAAAACTAAAGATACCTTTGTGAGGCCCGAAAGTAGTTTCTTCTCTGCAAGAACCTTCATGCCTTGTTCCGACATATGCCCGCCAAATCATTGATGATTTCTCAATCAACTCAGATGAAGCCACTGACGTTTCTCCCACTTGCAGAGCCCTCCCCTGTACCATGTATAATTTTCCAGCAATCTTGTCCGCCTTCATCAGTACAAGCGCACCCCTTTTAACTTTCATAATCTTGTTTCGCGACCCAATCTCACAACCAAGATCATCCAATTGTCCATAAGAAAACAAATTCTTGCATAATCCCTCCACGTGTCAGACATCTCGAATGGTCTGAACAATCATGCCATGCATCTCCAGCTTGATCGTACCGATGGCAACAACTTTCAAAGGTTCATTTTTACAGCTATACACAGATCCTCCAGCGATCGGTGTATACTCATGAAACCACTCCCTCCGGGGAGTCATATGAAAACTAGCTCCTGAATCAATAAGCCATACATCATCGAAGCCACACATACCTCGAATAACAGCTTCACAACATAGTACATCACCATCATCTGAAGTGCTAGCAACGTTCCCCTGAGGATCATAACTCTTCTTGTTCGAATCCTTTAGATTCCAACAGTCCTTCTTCAAGTGACCTTTCTTGCCACAGTGCCAACAACTGCTCTTGGTCCTTGACTTGGACCTCCCCTGTTTCTTACTCCCACTTGCACCACGCTCCACCGTTCTCCCTCTCGTCACTGACAAGGCACCTGCATGTTGCGTACTTGCCTCCCTGTCTTCTCGGTTCTTGCACCGACTCTCTTCTTCCAGAATAGCAGCTGCAACTTCGTCGAAGACCAAATAATCCGTGAGGACATTATTTGTTAAGTTGATGACAAGTTGGTCATACGAATCGGGCAGACTTTGCAGCAGAATTTCAGCTATTTTATGACTCAACGACGTCAATTGAGAAAATAAAGTATTTAAAACATTGAGGTGCTCAGTTACCGGGGTAGATTCCGCCATTCTCAGTGTGTACAATTTCCGTTTAAGGAAAATTTTGTTGTGTAGGGACTTCGCCTCATACAGCTTGTTGAGATGGTCCCATATCTCCTTAGCTGTCCTCTTCTCCTCAACAATTGACAACACACCATCACCTAATGCCAGGTGAATATTTGTGATAGCGTTGCCGTCCATCTCGTTCCACTTCATATCATCTGTGATTTACACCGGCATGTCGCCGATCGCCGCGAGACACCCATCTTTTCGCAAGATGGCTTTAATCTTCAGCTTCCACAACGAGAAATTACTCCCGTTGAATTTCTCAATCTTGAATTTCGCCGTCATTGCTTCTATCACGTACCACCGTCACTGAAAAATTATTCCAGCACAATAGCCACAAATATTACCGAGACCCCGGATATGAACCGATGCTCTGATACCACTTGTTGTAAAGTGGACCCTTCGGATAGAGCGTAAAACACGACAATAATTGAAAGACGAAAAATAAACGACTCACAAATTTTACGTGGAAAACCCCAAATTAATTTAGGGTGAAAAACCACGGGCAAGGTAGAAGAACTTCAGTATGAGTGTAAATCATGAATTACAACTATCAGACTTTTACCGTAGTAAAGTCGCACAAACTCTCTATTTTTACCTCACACTTACAACACTTTACACCACTTTTTATATTACTAATTATGTATTAATATATATAAGAGAAATAAAGAATTGTTTTTTTTTTGGATACTTTGAAGGACGAATTATCAAAAATGCCCGCTAACTTTGCCCTTTAACTTGAAATGTCCGATTTTTCCAAACCTGCTGAAAATACCCGTTAAGTTTTAAAAGTTCAACCAAAAATGCCCGAAATGAAATTTCGGACAAAAAAGCCTACGTGACTGCCTAATCAAAAAGTTGTGTTGCCTAATCAAAAAGTCGCGTTCACTGTTCACTATCTGAAAAACGTTTCTCCTTATATATATGTAACTAATGTATATATATGTTAATAATAATAATAAACAATTCAACCAAAAAAATTAAGAAATTATCATCATCATCTTCAGATCGCGACCCCCCCCAACACACTGCACCACTACAACGGCGTGCCCCCCGTCACCACTGCAACGGTGCCCCCCCGTGAGATCGCGACCACCACCCCGCAACCCCCCCACCACACCGCTGCAACTCGCCGTTGCAGCGGTGGTGGCGTCGACTGACGCCGTCGGATTTACATTTCGAAAACTCCGGCGAGGTGGTGGTACTCGAATCAGAAAACGGAACTCGAATCGAAAATCGGATTACGACGGGGTGGCGGTGCACTGTTCACCGATCACTGTTCACCGTGAACAGTGCACCGGCGGCTGCAGGGTGGGGGTGGGGTGGGGTGGGGTGGGGGGTTTAAGAAGATGATGACATTTTTTTTAATGTATTTTATTTTTATTTGTTTTTACAATTTTTAGAAATTTTTAGAAACGTTTTTTCGGACAAAAAAATCTTAGGTGTCGGGCGCGATTCTTTGATTCAGCAGCGCGCCTCTTTGATTCGGATGCCACGTCGGATAAAATGTCCGAATTTTTAAAATCGGGCATTTTTGTTAGAAAATTTAAAACTTAACGGGCATTTTCAGCAGGTTTGGAAAAATCGGGCATTTCAAGTTAAAGGGCAAAGTTATCGGGCATTTTTGATAATTCGTGCTACTTTGAATGAAGAAGAGAGTCGGCTATTTATAGGAGGAGAATCCATGTCCTTCCTATTTTTAATTCTTCCAATCATCATGTCAACAACTCATTACCGTGTGACATTCAATTCATTTGGTTGGCAAATGAATTATATATATTTGTTGGTCTTCATAATTAAATCAAGATCCAACTAATATTCTCCAATCACATGCAAGCTTCTATAATGCATATGTATGCATTATTCTAATGCACCGCCAACTCTTGGAACATGGCCAACATTCAAGAGGTTGTTGGATTTTAGCTAGACATTGTTTGTAAAATGTCAATTATATCGTACTTTAAATTGCTTAGAAAATTGGATGGGGATTATGACCTTTTTTACCATCTTTTTGAACTTTAACTATATTATGAACGGGAAGAAGTATAATGTTTTAGGGTTGCCTTTATGTGAGTTTTGACTTAATTAAACGCTATTAATCTATGTTTGTACTGAATATGCATTTATTATTATTATTATTATTATTATTATTATTATTATTATTATTATTATTATTATTATGTAACTGGCTAATTGCGATAGGAAATTGATTTACAGTGCAAGGCAAAGTTTAAGGTCGATCATAGTTCAGTGAGTTCTTTGTTGGAAAATTAATTATGAAAAAAATTAAAAGCATCTTTTGGATGGATTAAGGTTGATAGTGATGAGATGAGTTTTGTCAATAGTTAGTGTTACGGTTTCGTGTTTTTTTTTTTTTTATAACTTAAGATAAGATCAAATAATTACATCATGTCTCTAGTAAGCATACTAGTAATAAAAGAGGTAGGAGCCATGTCCCAAAAGACGTTACTCTCCTCTACATAACGAACATTTTTAGCTAATGCATATCGGCAACTTTGTTCGCCGTTCTTGGAATCCAGTTGAACTTCACATCCCAAGGCATGTGCAGCAATTGTTTGCATTCTTCCACCACTGAAACGTTCTCCACAGTTGGAGTCACTGAGCCAGAAACAAGACTATGAATTGTCAAAGAATCCACCTCAACTATAAGTCTTGGAATGCTCCTGTTCCATGCAAATTGTAAGCCTTTCAACAAGGCAGTGAGTTCTGCTTCATCAACAGTAGGAGTTTGAAGTTTCTGCATGTAACCCCAACACCAGTTTCCGTCTTCATCTCTAAGAACCCCCGCAGCTGATCCTATGTTGAGATCAGAGATAACACAACCATCAACATTCAACTTTAACCAACCAGTAGCAGGCTTGTCCCAAACAATTTCTCTGTGGCAAGAGCTAGTTCTTTTGCGGCCTGCATAAAGCTCAAATGACAGTTGTTTGATTTGACACATTCTCCCTATAACATTAGCTTCCTTTCTGTGGAATACTCTTGCATTTCTGTGTCTCCAACAGATCCATAAGGTGGCCATGAAAATGTACTTCCATTCTATCTCTGGCCTGATCTTATTTCTGATGTGAAGCCTCTGCAGATTCTCTTTCAACCAGCATTGATCACTTGAGGAATCAAATATGTATAGATCCTCTTGAACAATAACTTGTTCCCATAAAGCTCTAGCTACATGACAATGCCTCAGGAGATGAAGGCATGATTCCTGTGAGTCCTCACAGAAAGTACATAGAGAAGTGAGAGCAATTTGTCTTTTGTATCTCAGAAGATTAGTAGCAGGTCTCTCTTGAGAAAGAAGCCATAAAAAGTGAAGGAACTTGTTACCAAATTCCAATTTCCAAACCCAAGCATGTTGACTGAATGATCTGGTAGAAACTCTTGCTTCATGTTGAAACAATTTATAAGCAGATTGGCAGGTGAATTGTCCTGTAGAAGTGCCATTCCAGAGGAGCTGGTCATCTTGGTCACAAAGTAGGATATGTGAATCCATAATGCTAGCCTTGATCTCATGTAGTAAAATGGAAGTAAGAATGTCTAAGTTCCATTCTCCAGTGTCAAGTAAAACATCCTTAAGTTTGAACTGTAGATCAGAGGGATGAATATTGATGTCTTCATCATAGAGACTGTTGAGAATATATTGTCCCACATCGCTTGGGTTTGGTCTTGGATTAATGTTAATAAAGAGAAGTTTCTCCTCCACTTAAGAAGGCCTTTTAAGTGGAGCAATATGAGCTTCAATTTCTATCATGGTATCAGAGCCAACCCAAGACGTATTGTTGGGCTCCGCGACCTACCCACGTGATGGCACCGAAGATAATTACCGGGCCACACGTGAGGGGGCATGTTGAGAATATATTGTCCCACATCGCTTGGGTTTGGTCTTGGATTAATGTTAATAAAGAGAAGTTTCCCCTCCACTTAAGAAGGCCTTTTAAGTGGACCAATATGGGCTTCAATTTATATCAGAGACAACCTGAACCTCTCCAATAGTCAAACCAGAAAGAGATGTGCTCTCCTCTACCTACTTTCCATCTAATATGAGGTTTCATCAGATGAAAGCAGTGAAGGATTTCTTTCCAAACAGGACTATCAGATACTCTTCAGATATATGTGGACAAAGTTTGACCTCTCACGTATTTGGCTCTTGCAAAAGATGACCAAAGAGAGTTGTCCTCTGTTAGAATCTTCCAGACAAGTTTTGAAAGCAAGGATTCATTGCTAATTCTTGAGGATCTTAAACCAAGACCCCCTTCTTTCTTAGGTAGTGTGACCTGTTCCCAGTTAACCAGATGAAGTTTTTTTTGGTTGACATCAGAGGACCACAGAAAACTCCTATTCAATCTATCAAGTTTATCACAAGTATGCTGTGGAAGCCATGAATTCTGCATTGCATACACAGACATAGAAGAAGAGACTGAGGAGATCAAAGTATCTCTTCCTGCCAAATAAAGTAGTTTGCTCTTCCAAGTGCTAAATCTACCCATGACCCTATCAAAAGTACCAGCATGAGTATCCCTTGTAATTCTGCCATGAACCATTGCCACTCCAAGATATTTCCTCAGAATCAATGTCTGACCAAAGCCCAGAACTTGACAGATATGTCTTTTGTGACTGGAGCCACTGGATTTAGAGAAGAATACTTTGGATTTACTGTTATTAATCTTAAGTCCAGATCTTTCACAGAATCTGTATAAGACTCTCCTGATGCTCAAAGTTGTACTGATGGTAGCCTTTCCCATGAGGATTATATCATCAGCAAACAGTAAATGTGATAGCTGTGGACCATTCCTACATGGAGTGATAGGCTGCCACTGTCCTTGGTTTACTTCTTCTTGAATCAAGTATGACAGTCTCTCCATACAAAGAACAAAAAGATATGGAGAGAGAGGGTCTCCCTGTCTCAGGCCACAGTGATGATCAAATGCATCAAGAGGAGTACCATTCCACAGAATCCTTGTAGATGCACTTGTGACACAGTACATGATCAGCTCAATCAGAGGCAGTGGAAAGTTGAAAGCATGAAGAGTTTCCTCTAGAAAAGTCCAGCTTACCTTGTCATAAGCTTTTTCCAAATCTAATTTCATCATGCTTCAGATTTGATATTAGAGTACATGTGTGTTTGTTGATTATCTTTATGATCACTTCTGCTTCTGATACAAGATTGAGTGAAATGATTAAGGTATATAACAATGGGCAATGGCTAGTGGATTGCCTTATTAGACTCCATAAGTACTGGAAATCGATCTGGAATGATCAGCCTTGTGTTTGCCATTCAATTTGCCAGAGTATTCAAATGCATTGCTGACTGAGTTTCAGATTGATTACCAGCATTATATAGATTTATAGAGATTGTTGATTAAAGGTTCAATATCTTAATTCTTAACGCATATTTGATGTGATATAAAATTTTGATACGTTGAAGGTGATTATTATTGGGGTCAAAATTGTGTGTGGCTTTCTCTAAAACAAATTTAAAGGCAGCAGTGACTTTTTTTGGAAATTTAGATTATGAATGAAAAGAGATAATTTTTGCGGTATTTCTCCTATTGAGCACTTCATTTCTGATGATAACTTATGATATCGATCGATGCAACTGACAATGGCGCATATAGGACATGGATACAAATATTTAATGTAATATAGTAAATAACAATATTTTGCTTTAATATTATAAATTTAAATTTTGTCGGTAGTTTTTCTATTTGTACTTCTACGCGTCTATTTTGAATTTTGAACATTGTAACATTTTGGTTCTAAATCAAAAATGTTACTCTCATTTCAAAAGAGTAAGAGCCTGATTAATTCTAAACTAGGCTAATTAATAGCTTAATACTACATTTTTGTTGAAATGGTGTGTGGTTCACATTAAGCTCATTAATTAGTAGAATTCTTCCATATAGAGTTATAGACAAACAAATAACCCCACATTATTACTGCAGTTAATAAGTTGTGGGAATCCTTAACTCTACCAATCGACACTTGCTACTTGTTAAAACAGATACACAACGTGGAGACCTGAAAATTTTACCACTTGTTAAAACAGATACACAACGTGGAGACCTGAAAATTTTACCACTTGTTAAAACAGATACACAACGTGGAGACCTGAAAATTTTACCACCAAAGCACCACCCCATGCATGATGCTGCCACGTAACAGAAATGAGATACACAAGCCAACCAATTTACTTCTATAAAACCCGCAACCAACCAAACCACCACACACACACACACATATATATATCCAAAAAAAAGTCAAACCCCACACATTGCTACTTTATATACATCTATTCATCAACAATAAGGTGCAACTCATCATATATTATTCTCCATGGAGTCATTCGTCATTGAAATCGGAGCGCCGTATAATCGAATTATAATACAAATCGATCAGTGCGACAAGGAGGAGCCACCTGTGAGCATCGAACGTCAGCCCTCTCCCCTTCCTCACATACAAGAAAATTACGACGTTTCATGCAACTCCCACCGCATCTCCACCATCGTGACATGCAAGCCCTTCGTCGTGCGTGAATGGGTGAGGCGAATGCGTCACCGCCACCGCTACCAACTCCGGAAAAGCCGTCTCATAGTGGGCCTTGGAGTCCAATGGGTCCCCGGAAGATCCGCACCCGCTACCCTCCAGCTCTGCGTGGGCCACGAGTGCCTAGTTTTCCAGCTCATGCACGCCCATCAGTCACCCAAAGTGGTCCACCGTCTTTTGAGCGACCCCGGTGTCATCTTGGTCGGGATATGGAACTCGAGAGATGCGGTGTTGCTGAGGAAATCGCGGCATCGGTTGAGGATTAGGAGGCAGCTGGTGGATGTGCGACGCGTAGCAAACGATATGAGGGATTGCGGGAGGATGATCTCGATGGGGAGGTTGGCGAAGGAAGTGTTGGATTTTGTTGCTGTGGAGAAGGATGATGAGGTGGGGAAGAGTGCGTGGGATAAGAGATGGCTGAGTGAGGATCAGGTGGAGTATGCTTGTGTTGATGTGTTTGTGTGTTTCATGATTGCGAAAGAGCTCAAGGTTTGGAAATGGATTGGCCTACGTAGGTAGGTAGGTGATTTGAGAAATTACATGGTTGAGTGAGTATTTGTTAGTTGATATGGGGCTTTTCTGTAAATAAGTTGTTCACTAGGGTATTTCTGTAAATACTTAGTAGTTGTTAGTTAGTTGTAGATTCTGTTATTTTCTCCTCTAGCTCCAGCTGTATATTTAAACAGACCCCCTCTTGTAATTCAGTGTTATGTTGATAATGAAATTCTTCGTTACTTTTATTCTTTTTCTCTCTCTAGATCTTATCTTGTAATTCAGTGTTATGTTGATAATGAAATTCTTCGTTACTTTTATTCTTTTTCTCTCTCTAGATCTTAACATGGTATCATTTGTCATTTTCGATCCTATTTACCTGCATTTATGATATGCATTTGTGATCGGATTTCAACTCTGATCATCGGTTTTACTGCGGATCTAGTGATTCGCCTTACCTACAACTGTTCGTATTGCGAAATCTGCGTTCGGTCGAGTTCGATCATGTCTGGTGACACTCCGGCCGCCGATTCGCCGTCTTCCGCAATGTCGCAGCGGCGGAATTCCGCCGCTGCGCCGCCGCGATCTCGCACCGGATCACTTCAATTGCACAATTCCGATCAATTTCAATTGCACAATTCCGATCAACCTGGCTTCAATTGCACTTCACATGCACAATTCCGATTGCACAATTCCGATCAACCTGGCCTCACTCTCAGGTATTCAGAACTACTTTCCTTGGGCTAGATTTGTGCGTATTGCACTAGGTGCGAAGAAGAAATTAGGTTTTATTAATGGCACTATACCGAAACCTGATCCTACTGATCCTGAATTCGAGGAATGGGAGCGTGTTGATTGTATGATTACTTCGTGGCTGTTGAGATCTATTTCTGATGAATTTTCTGATGCTTTTCTGTTTGCAAAATCTGCTCATCATCTCTGGTCTCAGCTTGAGCTTCATTTTGGTCAGAGTAATGGTCCTTCGTTATATCAGCTTCAGAGAGAAGTTGTTTCTGAGACTGCCTCAATTTACTACACTAAGTTGAAAAAGCTTTGGGATGAACTTAGCTGCCTTATGCGTGTTATTATATGTCATTTTGTTGCTGCTGCTAATTGTACGTGTCAACTTGCTGAGCAAGCTCTTAAAGCTACCTCTGTTAGTAGACTCATGCAATTTTTTATTGGTCTAAATTATTGCTATAAGGGAATTAGAAGTCAGATCCTTGGTCAGAATCCACTTCCTATGGTTGAAAAGGCCTATTCAATGGTCTTGAGGGTTGAAAAACAACAGGAGCTTCAGATTCACTACTCTGCAGTTCAGGATAATTCTGCTATGTATGCCAAGCAACCTGGCAAATACGCATGCTCTCCTAAGGATTCCTATCCTCCTAAGGATCCTAAGAAGAAGAACTCTGACAGATTTTATGAGTTCTGTAAAGCTAGCGGTCATTTGAAGGACACCTTCTTTAAACTTGTTGGTATACCAGATTGGTATAAAGAATTGAAGGATAAGAAGCATACTTCTGCTCAGAAATTTGTTGCTCATGCTGTGGATTCTGCTCCAACTCACTCTCAGTTTGAAGCTTCCTCTTCCTCTACTATGTCTTGTGATCAGTTCTAAACAGACTTCATGAACATGATGAGAGTTATGATGAATCAAGACAAGATGAAGAATTTTGCTCCTTTAAGAGATGCTGGTCATGTCAACTATGCCCATTTTGGGAACTTTGCTGGTATTCAACTCAGTCTCCTTGCTATTAATAACATATCCCCTGATGTATGGATTATTGATACTGGTGCATCTAACCATATGGTTGCAAATGCTAAGTATATGCTTAACCCTATTGTTCCTCCTTGTCACACTCATGTTTACTTACCTGATGGTACTCATATAAAGGTCACTCTCATAGGAGATGTCAAGCTCACTGAACATATTTTCTTACAAAGTGCTCTTCACCTCCTTGACTTTAAGTTTAACTTACTGCATGTGCCTAAACTTTCTCAACAGTCCCAAATCAAATTCACATTTTTGCCTACTCACTGTGTTTTGCAGGACCTTCAGAGTGAGAGGTTTCTTGCCAAAGGACACATGGTAGGTAACCTTTACATTATGGATCCTAAGAACTGTTCTGTTACCAGTTGTAATAAGAGTTTTTGCACCTTCATTTCTAAACCTCATCCCCACACTTTTGTAACTCCTACTACTCATGCTAATAATACTGTTGATGTGGATGTCCTGTTATGGCATAAGAGATTTGGACATGCATCCTTTGAAGCTTTAAAACATTTGCACTTAGCTACTAGAAAGTTTCCTTCTTCTGTTAATACCACTGTCTGCGACATTTGTCATATTGCTAAACATACCAGATCTTCATTTCCATCCAGTACTTCTTCTTCTTCAAGAATTTTTTATCTTGTGCATGCTGATGTTTGGGGGACCTTACAAAATCTCCACTGTTACTAATGCAAATTCATTCATGACATTAGTTGATGATTTTAGTAAGTCTACTTGGACTTTTCTACTTACAAGCAAGTCTCAAGTTCCTACACTATTAGAGCATTTTGTAGCTTATGTTGACACTCAATTTCAATCCAAAATAAAGATCATTAGCACTGATAATGGGCCAGAGTTCATGAATTCCAAATGTCACACTCTATTTGGCACTCAGGGCATTATTCATCAACACTCTACTCCCTATATCCCTCAGCAAAATGGGGTTGCTGAGAGAAAACATAGACACTTACTATAGGTAGCTAGAGCCTTACTCTACCAAGCTAACATGCCATTAAATTTTTGGGGTCATGCTATACTTATGGAAACACATCTTATCAATAGAACCTCCACTCAATCTCTGAACTAGGCTACTCCATATGAGTTGCTGAATTCTGTTAAACCTGACTACACAACTTTGAAGGTATTTGGTTGCTTATGCTTCTTTAGCACTAGACCCCCCCAATGACAAGTTTGTCCCAAGAGCTCTTAAAGGTTATTTTCTGGGCTTTGTACCAGGCCAAAAGGCTTTCAAGGTTTACAGTTTTGAACACAAAAGACTATGGTTAGCAGGGATATCACCTTGTATGAATCCTGTTTTCCTTTCCACTCCTATGATTTGGATTCCTCTACTAGACCTCTCCCACAATTGACCTCTGATATGTCTGAGTATGATGCAACTCCATTCTCTGGATCTCCTAATCAAATTCCTACCAACCCTGCTCCTGACAATCCCTCTACTTCTTCTACTCCCTCCACTAATATTTTCACTCCTCCCAACAACATTATATCTCCTTCACACAATTTACCTCCTGTATCTCCTGCTCATATTCCTGCTGTCAGGCGCAGTACCAGAACATCAAAAAAAATCCTCACATCTCAAAGACTACTTACTCACATGCATTACTGACCCTTTATCAATTACTATTCCCCCTCCTCTTAAATCTTCTTATACTCCACCAACTTTTCCCTACCAGATTCCTTCTCATTTCTCACCTTCCTATATGTCATTTCTTGCAAATATATCTTCAACAACTGAACCTAAGAATTACAAAGCTACATGTTATGATACTCACTGGATCCAGGCTATGGATTCTGAGATTACTGCTCTTGAGAGCAACAACACATGGACTATTGTTAACTTACCCCCGGCAAACATCAAAGTGGATCAAAATGGGGTTTTAAGCTAAAATTAAATTCTGATGGATATGTTGAGCGCCACAAGGCAAGATTGGTGGCTCAAGGATTCAAGCAAGTGTTTGAACTTGACTACACTGAATCTTTCTCTCATGTAGTTAAGTTGGTAACTGTCATAATACTGCTTGTTGTAGCAACTCAACACAGTTGGTTTGTACATCAACTTGACATTAATAATGCATTTCTGCATAGATTTATAGATGAGCAAATTTATCTCAAACCACCTGAGGGTTACACAAAGGCTCTTCCAGGACAGTGTTGCAAGCTTAACAAGTCCTTATATGGTCTAAAGCAGGCATCTCGCCAGTGGAATCTGGAATTTACAAGTGCCTTATAGCTTATGGGTTCAAACAGTCATCATTTGATCATTGCCTCTTTATCATGGGTACTGGTGCTGACTTTCTGGTTTTATTAGTATATGTGGATGATGTGCTCATCAGTGGGCCTTCTCTTGCCAAGATAATTGCTGTCAAAAGACATCTTGACTTGGCTTTTACCATTAAAGATATAGGACTAGCTAAGTACTTTCTTGGATTTGAGATTCTAAGATGCTCAGATGGTATGTATATCAACCAGAGAAAGTATGTGCTGGATATTCTTGCTGATGTTGGGATTTCAGGAGCCAAATCAGTTGATATCCCCTGCTCTAAAGGTTCTCACTTTTCCACTTAAGGGGTTCCATTTCCTAAACCAGACCAATATAGAAGATTAGTTGGGCGCTTGTTATATTTGAACCTAACTCGTCCAGACATTTGTTTCATGGTTAATCAATTGAGTCAATTTATACAGACTCCATGTCAACACCACTGGGATGCAGCTGTGTTTGTGCTTCACTACTTGAAAGGTTGTCCTTCTCTTGGACTTTTCTATCCGAAATCTTCTACAGCTGGATCTCTTTATGCTTACAGTGATGCCGATTGGGCTTCCCGCAAGGACACACGCCGTTCCATTACTGGATTCTGTGTTTTTTTGGGTGGTTCTCTTATCAGCTGAAAAACGAAGAAGCAAGCTACGGTTTTACGCTCATCAACAGAGGCTGAATATCGCAGTATGGCATCCAAGTGCAGTGGATCAGCTACATCTTACAAGAACTTCAACTGGGAGTTTCTCTTCCTATTCCCCTTTACTGCGACAATAAATATGCAGTGCGTATCACCATGAATCCAATCTTTCATGAACGAACGAAACATCTCGACATCGACTGCCACATTGTGCGCGAGTGTTTCAAGACTGATTTCCTTTTGCCTCAGCATTTTTCTGCATCTCACCAACTTGCAGATTTTTTTACTAAGCCCCTCGCTTCTCCTGTGTTTCATTGTTGGTTATCCAAGTTGGGTGTTGGAGATGCTCACCAACCTCCAACTTGAGGGGAGGGTATTAGTTGATATGGGGCTTTTCTGTAAATAAGTTGTTTATTAGGGTATTTCTGTAAATACTTAGTAGTTGTTAGTTAGTTGTAGATTCTGTTATTTTCTCCTCTAGCTACAGCTGTATATTTAAACAGACTCTCTCTTGTAATTCAGTGTTATGTTGATAATAAAATTCTTCGTTACTTTTATTCTTTTTCTCTCTCTAGATCTTAACAATACTGTATGTTTAGTGTGTTTGTGAAGGGTGAAAAGGAAAAAAAAAAGGTGATCATTTTGTTCTATTCTTCAAGTTTAATTAACATGGTGCTGTTTATTAGTGTGTGTGTGGTTGTTTTCGAAGTTCAATAAGGTTGTGTTAAATTAATGATTATCACTATATCAATACGTTCTTGGTTTCCTCTCAGCGAAAATCTTCTATTCATTTTCTCTATTCCGTTCTCCATTCCCTCAATTAAATAATGACACGTGGAATTTTGAGGCCCACATAAATTAACTCCAATTAATTCCCTATAATAAATTCAGTTTATTGTACATGAAACTAATTACTTTTTTTCTTTTTTAATTACAACTCCTACATTATAATTTATAGCCACTTAGTTATCCAATTGTTGGACAATAGAATGGGGAAAGTGTTACGCTGTAATATTTTAGATTTATATTCATAAATAATATCCAATATGGTTGAATGTATAGTGATTAGATTTGAATATATTGCTTTATTTATTTTAATTAGCTCATAATGATGATATAGTTAAGCTTGATTCGAATGAGATCTACCGTTTACGTGATTAAATAAGTATTTCAGAATTTAATTTTAGATAAATAATCCCACCCCTATTTGTAGTTGCATTAAGACGGTTAATCAATATTAATGGGCTGATATACAGTGTGGAATTTAAGAAATATTGTTTTCTCTATGTTAGTATTATTTGTACCTTGTATAAAACGTAACTAAGCTTTAATTATATTTTAGTAAATTTTGGTAAAAGAAATAGTTGAACAGTCACTTTGCGAAACTAAAAACCCAATTACGAGACAAACAATTGGATACCTAACAACACTATAAAAAAAAAAAAACCCAATTACGAGACAAACAATTTGATAACTAACAACACTATAAGAAGTCGCTATAATATAGGACTTGTAATTAAAAGAAAGAAATAATTAGTTTCATATACAATAAACTGAATTAATTTTAGGGGATTAATTTGGAGTTAATTTATGTGGCCCTCAAAATACCGAATGCCATTATTTGATTGGGAAATAGAGTAGAAAATAGAGATAGGAAATAGAAAATTTCGCTGATTTCCTCTAAGGGAAAGCTTCAAAACAAAAGTCAAATAATGATATTATTTTTTAAATTTTAGCTCTAGGCTAATTTATTTTATGTTTAATGTTTTCTTCTCCGATTCCTTCAACTCTAAACCTAATTTGTCATTTCTGGTAAAGAATTTAATTCGTACGCGGTCTAACTTGAAAAATTGACCATTATACGATCCATTCGAGGAGAATTGATCAATATAGAACTAAAATAATTATGAAACAAAAATTGAAAAACGGCATACTATGTGTAAAAAAAATCCTATACTTTTTGACAAATGTTCTATTCTTGGACCCACTGGAGTCTCTCTGAATCTGAGCTTGGATCTACTCGGATCAACACTTGAATTCGCATATATGCATCAGGGTTCGGATCCTATTTAGATAAATTCATGTTAGATTCGACACAATAATCTATTCTAAACCTAATATATAAATGGATCAGATCTCATTACAAGATTTGGGGGAATCTGCAACCGGATCCCCCAACCGCCCGGACAGTCGCCATTAACCGCGACCGCGAAGAGCTCGCCAGGTGGTCGCCACGGATAAGTGGCGCCCCCCGGGCGGTCGCGAGGCTTTTATAAGACCTCGCAACCGCTAGGCCGTCGCTTGGTACCATGGCGACCGCCCGGGCGATTGCAGATATTCATTTCTCGCAACCGTTGGGCGGTCGCCAGGGCTTCTCGCAACTGCTGGGCGGTTGCTAAGTCACATGGCAACCGCCTGGCGGTTGCGGATACTAGATATCTGCAACCGCCTCGCGGTTGCAGATAACATTCATACTTGAATTTTTACTATTACGGATGATTCGTTGTGGCGCGTTGTTTGATCAATAGATAATTACCTTAATGATAGTTAAAACAAGCCAAATTATTAGGTTTCACTGCAAAATCAAGCTTAGGGACAACATTAAAGACTAAATATGATGATTAGTTGTTGAACATAATAAATAGGTGTGTCGTTGATAACTCGCCTAATCACATAATCTACTATTTTACTAACTTAATTACTAGTTTTGTAGTAATTTACTACTACTATTCACATGTAATAATGACAATTGAGTTCAATAAACACAAACACATCAAGATACTTCTCAAAAAGCACTAATTTCGAATATGAATGTTATCTGCAACCGCCAGGCGGTTGCAGATATCCAGTTCTCGCAACTGCTGGGCGGTCGCCAGTGCTCCTCGCAACCGCCAGGCGGTTGCAGATATCCAGTTCTCGCAACCGTTGGGCGGTCGCCAGGGCTACTCGCAACCGCTGGGCGGTTGCTAAGTCACATGGCAACCGCCTGGCGGTTGCGGATACTAGATATCTGCAATCGCCTGGCGGTTGCAGATAACATTCATACTTGAATTTTTACTATTACGGATGATTCGTTGTGGCGCGTTGTTTGATCAATAGATAATTACCTTAATCATAGTTAAAACAACCCAAATTATTAGGTTTCACTGCAAAATCAAGCTTAGGGACAACATTAAAGACTAAATATGATGATTAGTTGTTGAACATAATAAATAGGTGTGTCGTTGATAACTCGCCTAATCACATAATCTACTATTTTACTAACTTAATTACTAGTTTTGTAGTAATTTACTACTACTATTCACATGTAATAATGACAATTGAGTTCAATAAACACAAACACATCAAGTTACTTCTCAAAAATCACTAATTTCGAATATGAATGTTATCTGCAACCGCCAGGCGGTTGCAGATATCCAGTTCTCGCAACTGTTGGGCGGTCGCCAGTGCTCCTCGCAACCGCCAGGCGGTTGCAGATATCCAGTTCTCGCAACCGTTGGGCGGTCGCCAGGGCTACTCGCAACCGCTGGGCGGTTGCTAAGTCACATGGCAACCGCCTGGCGGTTGCGGATACTAGATATCTGCAACCGCCTGGCGGTTGCAGATAACATTCATACTTTAATTTTTACTATTACGGATGATTCGTTGTGACGTGTTGTTTGATCAATTGATAATTACCCTAATGATAGTTAAAACAAGCCAAATTATTAGGTTTCATTGCAAAATCAAGCTTAGGGACATCATTAAGGACTAAATACGATGATTAGTTGTTGAACATAATAAATAGGTGTATCGTTGATAACTTGCCTAATCACATAGTCTACTATTTTACTAACTTAATTACTAGTTTTGTAGTAATTTACTACTACTATTCACATGTAATAATGACAATTGAGTTCAATAAACACAAACACATCAAGATACTTCCCAAAAATCACTAATTTCGAATATGGATGTTATCTGCAACAGCCAGGCGGTTGCAGATATCCAGTTCTCGCAACCGCTGGGCGGTCGCCAGTGCTCCTTGTAACCGCCAGGCGGTTGCAGATATCCAGTTCTCGCAACTGCTGGGCGGTCGCCAGGGCTTCTAGCAACCGCTGGGCGGTTGCTAAGTCACATGGCAACCGCCTGGCGGTTGCAGATAACTTTCATACTTGAATTTTTACTATTACGGATAATTCGTTGTGCCGCGTTGTTTGATCAATTGATAATTACCCTAATGATAGTTAAAACAAGCCAAATTATAAGGTTTCATTGTAAAATCAAGCTTATGAACAACATTAAGGACTAAATACGATGATTAGTTGTTAAACATAATATATAGGTGTATCGTTGAGAACTCGCCTAATCACATAATCTACTATTTTACTAACTTAATTACTAGTCTTGTAGTTATTTACTACTACTATTCACATGTAAAAATGATATTTGAGTTCAATAAACACAAACACATCAAGATACATCCCAAAAATCACTAATTTCGAATATGGATATTATCTGCAACCGCCAGGCAGTTGCAGATATTCAGTTCTCGCAACCGCTGGGTGGTCTCCAGGGCTTCTCGCAACCGCGGGGCGGTTGCTAAGTCACAAGGCAACCGCCTGGGCGGTTACTGATGTTGGTTATCTGCAACCGCCCGACGGTTGCAGATAATAGTCATGCTTGAATTTTTATTATTTTGGATGATTTATGTTGTTTATAATGATATATGTTGTTTATAAACACAAACACATCAAAATACTTGTCAAAATGCACTAATTTTAAACTTGAATATTATTCGTAACCGCCCAGCGGTTGCAAACATCCCACTGTTGCAACCGCCAAGCGGTTGCGTTACCTATTGTCGCAACCGCCCGAGCGGTTGCCATGGTACCGAGCAACCGCTTGGAGGTTGCTAATTCCGCTGAAATGGGCGGGATTTGGGGGGAAATTTAAATTTTCACGAAAATTTTAAATTTTCACCCCAAATCTTATATATACTCACCATTCTTCTCTCTATTTTGTCATTCACTAATATTACACCCTACAAACATACCCAACACTCTTCTTTTCCAATCCACAAAACCCAAACACTTTCTTTTATTTCAAACACTTTATTTTATCTCCAAAATAAAACTCCAAACACTTTCTTTTATCTCCAAAACAAAACACCAAACACTTTCTTTTATCTCCAAAACAAACCACCAAACACTTTATTTTCTTTTATATCTCAAACAAAAAACCCAAACACTTTCTTTTCTTTTATATCTCCAACAAAAATTCCAAACACTTTTTTTCGAACTTTCTTTTTGTTTCACTTCTTTTCTTTTTTGTTTATCTTCTTTTCTTTTTGTTTCACCATATTAATTTCGACAAAAAACAATAATATTCTGGAAAATTTTTGGAATATTATTGTTTTTTTTTTGTTTTGATGAATATTATCTGCAACCGTTGGGCGGTTGCGAAAATCATGAATTCGCAACCGCTAGGCGGTTGTGAGCTTTCGAAAATTTTGAATTTGCAACCGCTGGGTGGTTGCCATGTCCTTAGGGACTTTGCAACCGTTGGGCGGTTGTGAGCTTTCGAAAATTATGAATTCGCAACCGCTAGGCGGTTGCCATGTCCTTAGGGACTTTGCAACCGCTGGGCGGTTGCCATGTTTATAAGGACATGGCAACCGCCAAGCGGTCGTCACGTCTCTATGGACGTGGCGACTGCGACCGCCTGGCGGTCGCAGAGTACCCACGACGAGGGGTATCTGCGACCGCCTTGCCAACCGCCCGGGCGGTCGCAGATACCCATCGGGCGGTCGCCCATGGGCCATCTGCAATCGCCCGTGCGGTTGCTGATGGCCCTGTATTCTTGTAGTGTCTTGACGGATCCAAATTGAATCTAATCTGGTTGTTATAATATCCCTTAGTTCACTAACATTGAAATCTTGTATTTATTTGGAGTGCGCTACTCAGTTGTTCTCAGTTTTTTGGAATTAACAACATTTTTATCAAGGTTTCTCGATTTTTTATTATTAATTACCTTTTTTACGACAATAAGGTGTTTGAGTCAGATTATTGTTTGTCGTTTGATAATCATAATTATAGCCACTCTAATGGGGTATTTTAAGAAAGGCCAAATATAAATATTGGGTCGGCCTAAAAAAAAGACCCATAAAATTGTGTATCGACTAGAAGAAATTCGATGTTGAACGAATATTGAATGCCCCGGATTCGACCTAAGAGATGGATCGAATCAGCCCGACTCGATAATCGTTCTACAACTGCCATTGGGGCCCGCGAGACGGGGTCTATAAATACCCTGTCCTCTGACATTCTCAGGACGCATTCAGGACCATCTCTCACCTACTCAACATCGAAGCTCCAGCATTCGATGCTCACCATTCGATCGAGGCTCCTACATTTAATACTCATCATTCGATCGAAGCATCACAATTCGATACACATCAAACTCTATCATTCCAATATCTAAATATCAAGATTCGATATTGGACAAATTCGACATTCGCTATATCGAGATTCACCAATTCGATACTTCCTAGATCGAACCTCTGTAATTCGATATACTTTTAGATATTGTAATTTTACTTGTACTGTCTAGTCAGCTTGTAATAGGTATTCCAGACCAAGCTAGTTTGATTTGTTTGTGATTAGCATTATTTTGGCAGTTAATAGGCCCATCGTAATAGTTTACGGTGTTTTGTAACCTGGACGAAATAAGACCAAAATATTGGCGTCATCTGTGGGAACACCATTTGTTCCCAGTTTATTAGGCATGACATCTAGAGTTACCAGATTGCGAAGTAGAGCAGTAGAAAGCAATAATGCTGAAGTTGAACGAGCTACAACAAGTCAGACTGTTCCGGTAGCTAAGGGACCAACAACGTTACCCGTTGGGGTACCAACGCCCGCGAGACGAGAGATGCCTGGTCCACAAGGAGAGGACATACATATGCCTGACGCAGGCGCAACCGAGGCGACAACTATTACAGTTTCGTTTCCAAATAATTTGAGAGATAAAATTATGACAATGGTCAAATCCGCAGTGGCTGCGGCACTGACCTCTGCACTGCCAATGCAAACACCACCACCAGCGGATCGCGCTGAGGCCTTGCGGGAACAGGGTTCCGAGGCCAAAGGCCCAGATGGAGAAAATAAGGAAAAATCTCATGTGGATGACCGAATAGGCAGATCTAACTCGGTGGAGGTGCAATCAAAGAGGCACCACGGCATAAGGAGTAGAGAGGAAAATTGACAAGACGAACCGAGAAGGCAAGAGGATAACAATGAGAGAAGACGCGGGGAAAGCCGCGGAAATGATTCCAGGAGGGAACATGGTGAGGTAACGAGGAAGTTAGAAGGGCTCAAGAGGGAGAGAGCAGTAGTTGAAAGCCGAATGGAGCGCTTGGGAAGTGCTCTCTAGAGTACCCCCTTTTGTGAGGAAATAGAGGCAGAAGTTCTGGAGTACGTGGAGAAAATCCCCGATCTGAAACCTTATAACGAAAAGACAGATCCCCACGATCATCTTTTCCAACTGGACACCACGATGACCCTGTACGGGTTCAAGGAGAATGTGCAGGCCAAAATTTTTGCCACTACCTTGGTTGGGGTACCGCTGGACTAGTTCACTCAAATTGCTCCGGGATCTATTAAAACCTACAAACAACTGAGAAAGATGCTCGGAGACCAATTCTCAAGTCAGTCGAGGCTGGTGCTGGACCACTCCCATTTATACTCCCTCAAGTAAGATACAAAAGAAACTCTGAAGGACTTCATGAAGCGTTTCAATGCAGAATTGCTAAGAATAGACTGCCCCAAAGGGGAAATGATCATGAGCATAATCTTCCGCACAACCAACAATGTGGCATTCAGCGAGGATTTGCTTAGGTTGCAGCCTAAGACCATTGAAGAGATAAACAAAATTATGCAGCAGGTTGTGCACCGCGAGGAGATGATGGCCACCATGGCAATTGTTGTTACACCCCCAAGAGAGAAGGAGAGAGGAAGGGAGGACCAGAACCACAATAGAAACAGGAACAACATGTATAGGGATACGTTGCCAAGATGGTACACGCCCCTAAAAACTAGAATCATGATGGTGTTCGGAACAACAAAAAGGAAAGGTTGGCTGAAGGAGCCAAGACAAATAAGAGACTCCAAGGCAACCAGGTTGTCGACCCATTACTGTAAATACCACAAACAGAATGTCCATGAAATCGAGGATTGCAAATATCTGAAGGACGAGATCGAGCGACTGCTGATCAAGGATGGAAAACTCGTGGAATTTGTCAGGAAATTGAAAGAGCAGGAAGACAACGCTGATATGGATAGATCCTGTTCGCCAATAAAGGATAGGCAAAAAGCAAATGACACTCCACATGTGCTGGATTATCCACAAATCGCAGACAGCAACATCAGGAGAGGAATTATAAGTATGATCTCATGCGGGCCAGTTGGCACAGATTCCGCAAATGGCAGGAAGAAGATCTCCAGGCTTGTTGAATCGGACCGTTTTGTCAGTTTCGTTGACCTATTGAGAATCGAGGAAATGCCGCAGGAAGAGGTTACTTTCTCAATGGCAGATATGCGCAAGTTGAGCGCCCAAGCCATTCAGACAGGAAATTTGAACTCACCGTTAGTGATAACGGTGGACATTTCCAATTTCGGCGTAATAAAAGTGATGGTGGACCAAGGCAGCTACGTGTATGTTCTGATGAGGATAACTTGGGTGAAGATGGGTTTGGGCGATGAGAGATTACAACCGGTCGAACCTCACTTCATGGTTTTGGGGGCCCAGAGATAGTGCCCTGTGGAATGGTTTCACTCCCGACTTTATTGGGAACCGCACCCCGAAGAAGAACATTGTTGGCAGAATATGCCGTGATTGACATGCCATTTCCATACAACGCCATTCTATGAAGGCCATCATTGATCGCATTCTGGGCGTTGCCATCAACCTACCATCAAATGGTAAAGTTTCCCACTCCTGCCAGAACAGGTGAAGTCATAGCGGATCACATAGAGAGTTGGAAATGCTATGTGGCATCGCTCCAATTGTGACCACAGGAGGATCAAGGAGCAATGGAAGCTCTGGGACCCATGGAGATGGAGCAGATCGATTGAATCGCTCTTGTCTCAATTTTTGCAAGTCTTCAGTTTTCTGTATATTTTGAAAAACTTTTATCCGTCCCCTCTACCCTGATGAGTACGAGGGGCATACATGTATTAACTTAAAATAGGGACACCGAAGACTTGAGCCACGAGGACTGCCTCGGGGAACATATGAGAACGAGATTTGAAATCAAGCTCCGACCTACTTTTAATATGATTATGTCTCCACGTGAGACATTTTTGATTTATTTCTTATATTACTATCTTAGCAAATACGAAAATGCAAAACCTCTTATTATGTGGTGGAATGCACAACATTAATAAAGTGCAGGACCCAAGAAGGTTCGGTACGGAGAACGGGATGGGCACTCAATCTAAAATGACAAGTGATAACCGCAAATCTCAAAAGACGAAGAGACGGGACTGACACTCTGCCTAAAATAACATGAAATTGTTGGATCGGGATTGATACAACTTTTCCACGTTTCAGAGCTCAAGTTAAGCTGGCGTTGCCTTAACTTGATCTCAAACAATCTTCTTGATAGAGTATAATGTGCAGCGGAATTAAAGAACACAAGAAGATAAATTTTCAATGGTTTATTATAAATAATCAACCATCTAGCCTTACGGCAAAATAACCACGCAGGTTTTACCAAAGTTGTTCCTCACCACAAAATCACTCTCGCTCTTTTGTAGATTGGACTCAGCAAAGCAGACAAGAATTTTCTCCTTAAATCTAATCCTAGACTTAACTCGAAAACTCACAAACTTTGCAAGACAAGAAACACAGCAACAATGCTTAAGATATAATCTCTACGGATTTATAAGCTCTATTGTTTCTCTATGTATCTTGATGTACTTAACACCTTATATATAGGTTTCTTCAAACTTGATCTCCAAGGTGTGTTGTACACAGTTTTGGTAACTTGTGTTGTTTCCTTGTTGAACTCTACTTTCCTTCTTGAACTCGATCTCCTTCTTGAATAATAGTTCCCTTTATTAGATTGAGTTCTAATAAGGAAATACTCCTTCTTCAATTCAGAGTTGATCTTGGAAAGATTCTTAGTTGCACTTGAAATCCAAAACTTTCCTTCTTTGAAACCGTGTTGACTTGACCGATCTCCTTCTCTTGAATTATGGAAACTTCAACTTAGGAAACATGTAATGCTCTTCCTTATGATTAAGAGATGTTCATGGACATAAACAAAGACAACTAAAATCGTGGAACTTGATTAATAGGTGAATAAAGGCAAAACTAAAATAAAGCAGTTAAAGACCGATTGACAGAATACTCTCTGGTTTAAATGTTGTCCTGATGTTGGCTCAACATCCATCCAACATTTATTCCAGAATATGTTCTCGAATATTGGAACAATGTTTCAGGTTAAGAATGTTTCGGCTTTCAATGTTCTCTGAATGTTGGCACAACATCCATTCAACATTGATTCCAGAACATCTTACACTTTCAATCTCCCCCTTTTTGCCTTTCTTCACAAAACCAATCAACTTGTTCTCATAATAGACAATATGTCCAGATATCAATTAAGCATAATAATCTAAACCTACTAAAACTGCTCCCCCTTAATGCAAACTATCAAGCATTAACTTGGCATAACAAAGATTATTCATTAAAGTCATCACCACAACTCAAATAAGTTGTTCAGACATTTAACTCATCAATGTTGTCTCAACATTAAGACCAGAATGTACCTGCACATAAGTTTATCAGCAGAAACAGCAGATATAAACTATCTTCATAAGTAAAAGCATCAAGAGCAGTTAAAGCTAAGTAGCATTACCATTACAAATTAAAACAAATAAGAAGAACTAACAGCAGAATAGAAACAGTTCAAAACATATCAAAACAAAAACATAAAAACCAGAAATCAAAAATTAAAAAACTAGATCACTCTCCCCCTTTTTGTGAAGAAAGCTCCTCCATGTTCTTAATCAAGACATCCAGCTCTTGCATTTGTTTTTCCTTGAAAGCAACTTCTCTCTGAAGGTTGGCATAAGCACTTCTATACCAAGTCAATTGTTGATCAACAAAAGATTTTGTTGTTACCCTGGTTTCTTCCTCATCAGATTGAGGCACTGAAGCTCCAACAAATTGTTGAGCCTCCTTTTCCTCTCCAGGTGCAACTCCATCTTCAGGATTCCAAGGCAAGTCCTTCACTCTTGTGCTAGACAAGTAGGATTGAGTGATGGTGAACCTAGCCTTGTTCTCTGACATTCCTCCAAACTCTTTCTTGTTCATCTTCTGTTTTAGCAGCAGAGTTGTGATCAAAGAAGGAAATGGTAGAATCCCTTGCTTCCTCCCAGCAGCATCTTCCATAGCCTTTAAAATTCTCACCCCAATATTAACAGCAAGCCCATTCTTCAGTTTGTAGACCAAGTAAGTTGACTCCTTAGTCAAAACAGTAGAATTTTTAGTAGGCAGCCAATTATAAGATGCACATTTGTGCAGAACAGCACTTAGGGCAGTGAGCTTTGTTGTTGGTAATTGTTCAACCCAGGTTCTCTCTAGACCACCTGTGATATCCTCAATCACCTCATCTGGCTTTGGATCTTCAGATTCCTTAACATGTGGCAGTCCCCAAATCTCATTTATCTTCTTAGGACTAATGTCAAACACTTGTCCTCTTACCCATGCTTGACCATATTTGGGAGACAACTCACAAGTGATATACTTTGAGAGATTCAGGTAGAATTCTTGTACAAGCTCAGGAGCATAATCACCATGCTTCTTCATTGAATTCTGAATCCCTCTTGCTTTCAACAACTCAAAAACTCTGTTTCTTTTAAAGCTGTCCATGTCCATGACCCTCTCTTTGTGAAAATCCCTCTTTCTAAAGTCATAATCCTTGTCCTCTATCTCCTTATTAAGATAGTATCTAGACCTAGCTTCCTTACTAAAATAGGATAATGCAAGGGTGTCACAGTACTCTTCTTCATTCTCATCATCATCACCACTAGCTTCATACTCATCAGCAGGAGTTTCCTCTTCCTCTTCCTCTTCTTCTTTCTCCTCCTCTTCTTCTACATCAATTACCTCAACTTCCTCATCCACAATCCGTTTCCCTTTCCTCACTCTCTCAGCCTCAGCCTTAGCCTTAGCCTCAGCCTTTTTCTTCTCAAGTCTCTCTCTTTGAGCTCTTCTAGCCTCAGCTCTTAGTAAGGCTATTTTACTCATTGGCCTAGACCCCATAGGTGTTCTCTTTCTACCAGAACCAGCTCCAGATCCCTCATCCTCAATTATATCATCAACATTATTCACTTGGGGTTTAGGGTTAGCCACATTTACCTCTGATTCAGATTCATTGGTTTGAGGAGCATGGGCTTCTGATGTTGCGCCAACATTCGACTCAGATTCCACATTCTTAGCTCGCTTTACCCGTCGTTGATAAGGAATCGTTGGTCGTTTTGCAGCAACTTGAGCAGTAGGCCGTCCTTGATCCTCACGCGCAGCAGCCCTGGTGCGTGTTGTTGTTTTCTTGACATTCACGGCCAAATCTGCAAGAGTGTCTAAAGGAGTCTTGCTTGCCATGTTAGTTTTGAGAATTGAGAGAAAAATATGAGATATTTTTAGATAATTATTTGCAAAGAGAAAGACAAATTGCACAAGTGACAGAAATTAGGGCAAATTGTTCATTTAAGTTGTGAAGAGTGGAGAGAGAAGGAATGAATGTAAGTGGGATTATGGAATATGATCAATTAAGTTTTCCCACTCCTCTATTCCCGCGTAAGAACTTCACCACGTGTCACTTAAACACAACAAGTAACCAGAGCAGTTCACAATAAAACAATAAAAACTCAGTTTTTAAAATTTTAAACAAACTTATAAGTTACTGACTTCAATGTTGTGCAGACCGTGTGGCAATGTTGGACTAACATTCAGATCAGAGAGTAGAGTAACATTCAAACCAGAAAGTTTTTTTCAAACCATAATATTTGAGGTTTTGGGATTCTTCAAGGCAATTTCATGTGAGAGCGTGAGATATATCCAAACTTATATCTGAAACTTCACCAAGTTAGCAAGTGAGTATCAAAAACATAAGGTTTAGATCAAAATCATGAATAAGCAACATATCAAACAGAAAACACACAGAGATAAGCAGTCATGAATTAG
Organism: Linaria vulgaris; assembly: GCA_948329865.1. NCBI lineage: Eukaryota > Viridiplantae > Streptophyta > Magnoliopsida > Lamiales > Plantaginaceae > Linaria > Linaria vulgaris. The sequence continues at coordinate 91,970,409 of OX415254.1, forward strand.
AGAATTAATCCACTTCCACAGCATAGAAGGTCACAAATAGTGTGTCACCTGCAGGATGTCACCCAAAGAGTATGCCTCAACACATGAAAGGGACTATATACTCCCCCTAAGCCCAAACCTAGTCAACCACACTAACCAAAGAAGAAAAGCAATGCAGTTCTAGTATGAATGCAACAATGTTATGACAACATTGACAGATGGTATACACAGTGAATCACTTTTCAAACCAGCAACAGTTCACATCACATCAAATCTTCACTATTTTCATTATCTCTTTAGAACAAAAAACTGAGGGTTGTTTAAAAAAGGATAATGACATTACTGAATGAGGGCAGCACTAGACTCCACACACCCCAGTAACAACATTATCAGCAACAAGTTAGGCAAGTACAAAGGCCTTGAATACTGGCAACACATTTATCATGCACCCCAATACCCCAATTCCTTATGTATACTTGTTTACCAACCTGCATACAAGAGAGCACTAAGTGATAAATGCTACCAAGTGAAGGCAATCGAAACCCCAAACACCCTATTAGAAAGAACCACTCTTATGTACCCCTTGGCCAAAACAAACAGAGACATGTAAATAAGCACAACTGAATATCATTGAAGCTGTCAACATCATGAACCCCAGCTTCTCCACATGTTCTGTAAAACCTTTCCATATGAATAAGACACAACTGAATAGACATCAAAGTAGTGAACTTTGTGTACCCCAGCTTCTCCATATGTTAGGCTAACACAACCTAAGACACACTTTAGAGATTTATACTTTTCAAAACTTAGATGTGAATCTGCAAGCTAGAAAGATTAGTAAAACACAGTGATCGACCACACAATCAAATATGCCAAAACAAAGATCAATGTGACTCAAAAAGAAAAGAAAAGAAGCAAACAAAAAAACAAAAAGTTACATCCTACACCACAACCATTAACCAGTGCTAGACAGTGGTGTTATGTCAACACTGGGATCCTAACATTCTCACATATTGCACATGCCGAGAGATTTCCTCAAACTGAAGAATCTCTCACTATCTAAAGGTTTAGTAAACATATCAGCAAGCTGATTATTTGTCTCAATATGCTCAATGTTGATCATTTTATCCTCAACCATGTCTCTCAAGTAATGATGTCTTATATCTATATGCTTAGTCCTAGAATGCTGAACAGGATTCCTTGAGATACTAATGGCACTAAGATTGTCACAAAACATGAGGAGGGTATCACTATCTAGCCCATAGTCCAGCAACATGTGTTTAAGCCATACTAGCTGGGTAACACAACTGCCAGCAACTACATATTCAGATTCAGCTGTAGATAATGACACACAATTCTGTTTCCTACTATACCATGAAACTAGATTGTTTCCCAAATAGAAACAGCCCCCACTTGTGGATTTTCTGTCATCTACATCACCTGCCCAATCAGAATCACTAAATCCAACAAGATTTGTATTTGTATCAAAAGAATACCATATGCCCAATGATGAAGTTCCAGATATATATCTTAATATTCTCTTCACAGCAATCAAGTGAGATTGCTTTGGATCAGCTTGGTACCTAGCACAAACACAAACAGAAAACATAATATCTGGTCTAGAGGCAGAGAGATATAGAAGACTACCAATCATAGATCTGTACAATGTTGGGTCAACATTGTCTCCAGTGCCATCCTTAGTAATCTTCATAGAAGAAGACATGGGAGTTTTGCAAGGTTTTGACTCATGTAGCTCAAATCTCTTTACCAGGTTCCTTGCATACTTCTCCTGGTTTAAGAACATACCATTCTCCAGTTGCTTCACTTGCAATCCCAGAAAGTAGTTCAGCTCTCCAATCATGCTCATCTCAAATGTCCCTGTCATTGACTCAACAAACTTGTCTAGAGTAGACTTGTTAGTAGAACCAAATACAATATCATCCACATAGATCTGAGCAATACAAACATCAGAACTCTTTCTTAGAATAAACAAGGTTCTGTCTCCATCTCCTCTATTAAACCCAAGACTTAACAAAAATTGAGTTAGTCTTTCATACCAAGCTCTAGGTGCCTGTTTTAAACCATACAAAGCTTTCTCAAGCTTATACACATAATTAGGATGTTTAGGATCAGCAAAACCTTTAGGTTGTTCAACATATACTTCTTTGTCTATCAAACCATTAAGGAAAGCACCCTTCACATCCATCTGGTAGAGCTTAATCTTAAGACAACATGCAATAGCAAGAAGTAATCTAATAGATTCTATCCTAGCTACTGGAGCAAATGTCTCATCAAAGTCAATCCCTTCTACCTGAGTATAACCTTGTGCAACAAGCCTAGCTTTGTTTCTTACAATTACACCATCTTCATTTGTTTTGTTCTTGAAAATCCACTTAGTTCCTATAACATTCACATTAGAAGGTCTAGGTACTAGATTCCAAACATGATTTTTGGTGAATTGCAACAGTTCATCTTGCATAGCATTTATCCATTTACTATCCTTAAGAGCTTCATTCACATTCTTAGGTTCAATATTTGAGACAAAACAGGAAGCATTACTTACAGTGCAAGTGGAAGACATGCAGACACACAACCTTACCATATTTTTATAGTTTACCCTGTCTTTGTTGCGAGTCTTCATGCGTCCAGTGATTTCACCTATCACTTGTGAAGCTGGATGGTCCTTTTGAATCCTAGTAGGGGGATCTCTCATAGGTTCATCAACAATGTCATCCTCTGAATTGGACTGTGGGGATGTTGGCCTAACAGCAGCAGGTGTCATCTCAACATTAGAACCAGTCTCAATTTCAGTGTCTCCAACTTCTGCTCCTGATGTTGGGACAGTCTCTGTTTCCAATGTTGGGGCAACATCAGAGACAGTGACTTCATCAGTACCTGAATCAAAGGTGGAATCATCAAACACTATATTTACTGATTCTTGAATAGTCTTCAATCTTGGATTATAAACCCTGAAAGCAGAACTATTCACAGAATAACCAACAAATATGCACTTTTCACTCTTTGGATCAAACTTACTAAGATAGTCTTTATCTTTCAACAAGTAACAATCACATCCAAATTCATGAAAATGAGCAATATTTGGTTTCAAACCCTTCAAGATTTCATATGGTGTCATGTTTGTACCAGGTCTAAAATAAGCCCTATTACTTATATGACATGCAGTATTTAAAGCTTCAGCCCAAAGTCTTTTAGATAGGTTTCTAGCATTAAGCATAACTCTGGCCATCTCTTGAAGTGTCCTATTTTTCCTCTCAGCTATCCCATTTTGCTGAGGTGTCTTAGGTGCTGAAAACTCATGGAAAATTCCATTCTTATCACAGAAATCACTGAAACTAGCATTTTCAAATTCTTTCCCATGATCAGACCTAATCTTACAAACAGAGCAACCATACAGATTTTTGATGCTAGCATGTAAGATCCTAAATGTGTTGAATGCATCAGATTTTTCTTTAAGAAACTTAACCCATGTGTATCTAGAGAAATCATCTACAATAACAAAGGCATATCTCTTACCACTTAGGCTGCTTACCTCAATAGGAACCATGAGATCCATGTGTAATAATTCAAAACACTTACCAGTCCTGGGAATTGTACTCTGTACCTGGAGGGGTGTATGAATAGCTTTGGTTTGCTTACCCTTTAGGCAGTCCCCACATACAACCTTACCTGGGCTGGATATCTTTGGTAAGCCTCTTACAGCATCAACTTTCTGTAGCTTTTCAAGGTTCCTATAGTGAACATGTCCCAGCTTCCTATGCCACAGAACAACATCATCAACTTTAGCATGAAAGCAATCTGTTTCTTCCTGTGCAAGGTAGCAATTATCTTTAGATCTAGTACCTGTCATAACAAGGACATTTTCACTATTAAATACATCACAAGAACTTTTATCAAATGTAACAAGCAAGTTATCATCACAAAGTTGACTAATGCTTATTAGATTTGCTTTCAATCCTTCAACTAGCAGAACATCTTTGAGAGGTGGAAATCCTTCAACATCTAGTACTCCCTTTCCAATGATTCTTCACTTGGTGCCTCCTCCATAGGTGACAGTTCCAACATTGAGAGGAATCAATTGTTTAAGATTTTCCTTGTTTCCTGTCATGTGTCTTGAACATCCACTGTCAAAGTACCACTTACCTGCAAGGTTAGAGTACACAGCAGAAAACACAACATTGCATACAAGTTTCATCTTAGGAGTCTTTAACTTTTCAATCCAAGTTCTACTTTTCTGTCCTGTTCCTAATGTTGGGATAACATATGTACCACTGACCAACTCAACATCAGAGACAGTTTCTGTTTTCTTCACATTTTCTTTCAAATATTTCTTGCAATAAGGTTTTATGTGACCTGGTTGAAAACAAAATTGACAGATATAAGTAGGTTTACTTTTGTTGGGATTAGCACTGCTCAAGTCTTTTGATTCCTTAACAAAACCTTCTTTAATGAAAACATGATTAGCAACTTTAGAGGCAGGTTTCTCAATATATCCAAGACCATTTGTTCCTTGATTACCCATACTCAGTACCTCTTCAAGTTTAGATGTACCTGAGTTCCATTTAGCAATGATCTGATTATCTTTTTCAAACTTTCCTTTTACCTCTTTAAGTTCGGCTTTTGTCTTGTCAAGGTCTATTTCATACATCCTCATCAGTTTCTTCAGTCCATCAATCTCCAGCCTTTGAGCTTCATTCTTCTTGGTGAGTTTCTGATTTTCTTTCAGAAGATTATGAAAAGTAGACTTCAAGTCTTCAATGATTTCGTCCTGGGACATTTCACCTTCAAAGTAATACTCTTCATCTAGATCAACTGAGCCATGAAAACGTTCAAAGTTAGATTCATCATTATCAGACAAAGAATTGAGATCAATATGGGTATCATATTCAGTCCAATTCCCAAAGAAAGTCTCTTGTTCTGATGTTGAGTCCTGGATGTTGGAGTAACATTGGGACCCGTGGCAGTTATGGAGATCTTCTTCTGTCCAGTTGACATGAGTAAATAGCGCAGCTGTATGAATCTCTTCAAAGCTTTCTTCAGTATCAGCACTTGATCCAGAGTTATAATCTTTTTCATTGAAATCATCTACACAAACCCAATGAGACTTTCCCTTCTTGCGGAGGGTGTTAGCACATTCAACAGCAATATGACCATAACCTTTACATTCATAACATTGAGTAGTTTTCAACTTTTCAGTTTCTTCAGGACTAGATTTTGTTGCCATATATTTAACAAATTTGGGAGGCAATTTTCTATAACCAGTGGAAGTATTGCTAGGTTGTTTCCCTTTGGATTTATCTTTAAAGTTCAACCTACTGAGTTTCTTGCTAATATTTCCATAGTTAGAAGAAATAATTTCATCCTCATCTTCACTCTCATGATAATTTGTTCCTAACAAAGCAATAGCTTGTTGTTTGGTAGTCCTAGCAGGAAACTCTAGCTCAAATTCTCTAAGAGTGTTTAACAAGGATTGAAATTCCATGTTGGCAATATCTCTTGTCTCTCCCATGGCAATTCTCTTGAGAGCAAATCTAGGTGACAAAGATCTAAAAGCTTTATAAACCATAGTTTGATTTGAAACAGGAAATCCTAGATTTTCACATTGATTTGTAATGTCAAGGATTTTCTCAAAATAACTATCTATACTCTCTTCATCACCCATCTCAAGTTTTTCAAAATATTTAAGCAATTGTCTATGTTTAGAGTTTCTAACTGTTATATCTCCTTCACAATGAAGCTCAAGGATGTCCCAAGCTGATTTAGCTGTGGTGCAGTTCTGAATTAACTTAAACATCTGATTGGTAACATAACTAAAAATAGCATTAAGAGCTTTCTCATTGTAGTTATACAGTGTTACCTCGTTTGCTGTCCATTGTGACTTCGGTTTTGGTACAATATCTGCATCTCGGTCGTTCTCAATCTTTGGGACAGAATATCCATCAAGAACGGCATCACATGCTTTCATGTCAATGGATTTGATGTGAACTCTGAGCCTGGTCTTCCAGTAAGCATAATTGATGGATCCTTCTAAGACTGGGAGTCTGCCATAATTGGGATTGATGTTGTCCATCGCGTTGTATCACCTCCAAACACCAGTGAAATCGGTGCTTGGCTCTGACGCCAATTGAAATTGTTGGATCGGGATTGATACAACTTTTCCACGTTTCAGAGCTCAAGTTAAGCTGGCGTTGCCTTAACTTGATCTCAAACAATCTTCTTGATAGAGTATAATGTGCAGCGGAATTAAAGAACACAAGAAGATAAATTTTCAATGGTTTATTATAAATAATCAACCATCTAGCCTTACGGCAAAATAACCACGCAGGTTTTACCAAAGTTGTTCCTCACCACAAAATCACTCTCGCTCTTTTGTAGATTGGACTCAGCAAAGCAGACAAGAATTTTCTCCTTAAATCTAATCCTAGACTTAACTCGAAAACTCACAAACTTTGCAAAACAAGAAACACAGCAACAATGCTTAAGATATAATCTCTACGGATTTATAAGCTCTATTGTTTCTCTATGTATCTTGATGTACTTCACACCTTATATATAGGTTTCTTCAAACTTGATCTCCAAGGTGTGTTGTACACAGTTTTGGTAACTTGTGTTGTTTCCTTGTTGAACTCTACTTTCCTTCTTGAACTCGATCTCCTTCTTGAATAATAGTTCCCTTTATTAGATTGAGTTCTAATAAGCAAATACTCCTTCTTCAATTCAGAGTTGATCTTGGAAAGATTCTTAGTTGCACTTGAACTCCAAAACTTTCCTTCTTTGAAACCGTGTTGACTTGACCGATCTCCTTCTCTTGAATTATGGAAACTTCAACTTAGGAAACATGTAATGCTCTTCCTTATGATTAAGAGATGTTCATGGACATAAACAAAGACAACTAAAATCGTGGAACTTGATTAATAGGTGAATAAAGGCAAAACTAAAATAAAGCAGTTAAAGACCGATTGACAGAATACTCTCTGGTTTAAATGTTGTCCTGATGTTGGCTCAACATCCATCCAACATTTATTCCAGAATATGTTCTCGAATATTGGAACAATGTTTCAGGTTAAGAATGTTTCGGCTTTCAATGTTCTCTGAATGTTGGCACAACATCCATTCAACATTGATTCCAGAACATCTTACACTTTCATAACAAATGATAACCGCAAATCCCAAAAGACGAAGAGACAGGACGAACACTCTGTCTAAAATGACAAGTGACAACCGCAAATCCCAAAAGACGAAGAGACAGGACGGACACTATGTCTAAAATGACAAGTGATAACCGTAAATCCCAAAAGATGAAGAGACGAGACGGACACTCTATCTAAAATAACGAGTGATAACCGCAAATCCCAAAAGACGAAGAAACGGGATGAACACTATGTCTAAAATGACAAGTGCTAATCGTAAATCCCGAAAGATGAAGAACGGGACGAACACTATGTCTAAAACGACAAGTGCTAATCGTAAATCCTAAAAGAAGAATATACAGTGGGCAAACACTTTGTCTAAAATGACAAATGGTAATTGTACAACCACTAGAAAAGCGATCACAGGAACTATGTCTAAAGACAAAAGCCTATGAAATACCCAACATATGAATGGGGAAATATAACAACCGACCAAAGCGGTTGGTTAAGAGAAAAATGTACGATGCTCATCAAGTGTAAAATGCCATTTGAATTGTCAAAATAAAACAAAAATGCGACAATAGCATTTGAAAGAAAAGGCAAAAGAATATGAGCCAAACAAGCGAGCAAAGTATCGCAAGATTCAACGAGAAAAAGTACGACAAGAATTCAATTAACCAAATTGTTCGACATAAAAGGGCAACGCAGCACCAAACCAATTTTAAATTGTTCATAAAGACATAAAATTAAGACCGAAGCCCTTAGGGTTTGGCGTCATCCTCATCCTCAGAGGAGGGATAAACAGGAAGCATAGGAGGAGGCGGAGACATTCCCCGGAAGACGAGGTTCTTGCTCTCGAGCAGACTCGCGAATTCATCCGCGGTAGCAAGTTGATCATCGGGGGCCGGAGGAAGAACTTCTCTGTTAGGCCCCAACGAGAGGTCCAGCCACTGAGGGTTAAAACTGCCACAAAGATATTTTGTGTTGTGCATTTACTGAACAGTAAGCACTTGGGCCTTCCTAGCATCCCGAGCCCATCTCTGAGCGCTGATCTCTTGAAAAGTGTTGCTCCGGAGAAACTCCTCGGCTATTTCCACCCTTTGCTGCGCAGTGGAAACCTGCTCCAGTGACAAAACAAGATTAACAAGGAAGAATAGGAAGATACCTAATTAAAGTCATATAAAATCATTTACTTCGCTGATACCGCGGGCGTATCCGACTTTCTCAGCCTCTGCGTTCTTCTCATTTTTGGCAGCAAGCTCCTTCTCAAGTTCAGCAACCCGTTTCTCCAGCACACCCTTACTGGACGAAAGGTTCGAGACTTGCAACTCGAGCCAATCAACGGTCTCCCCTGCAAGCTTCACCGCGTCCCTGTCCTGGGCAGCTCGAGCGGTGTACCCCTCACATGTTGCATGGTTTTCTCCTTGTTTTCCAATGCCGCTCTCAGAGCATCAGGATTACTATCCCAGAATTCAGCCCTCAAACGCTCCTGCCCGCTCACCCTCTCCTCGTGGGCCCGTGTTAACTCCTCAATCGTTGCATCCACAACTCTTCCAGCCTAAGAGAAAGACAAAGAAAAGGTTCAACAACGAATCATTAATCAAATGTTATGTCCGACAGGATGGTAGCCTTATCGCGAAGACCATGTGGAGTGCATTCCGTTCCACCCCTTTTCTTTCCTCGACAGTACCAGCGAATGGAATAACAAGAGTCGGGAGAATGACTTTCAGAGCATTGATAGCCTCCTCCTCAAAAATCTCGAAATCTGCGACGCGTGCATGCGGCTTTCTTCAGTCCTAGTGCCTGTCCCATCCATGGGAACCGAATCGCCAGTAAGCGTCGGTCCAGTGGTACGCGAAATAGGGGGGATAGCACCACCTGTTTGAAAGCATGTATGGGGGGGCTTTCCTACGCTTAGGTAGCGGGGCAACCTCAGCTTGCTCGGCATTCTCGCCCAAATCCGCAGCAGCGCCATCAAAACCTCCCACCTGACTGAGTTCAGCGGGGGGAGGAGAGATTCCACGACCTTCTCCCATGACATCCTCAAAGGGATCACGCGGAGCATCAACCCGAGCGGATGCGGAAGCCTCCCCTGTGGTCTTCTTACCCTTGTTCTTCCTCTTCCTAGGGGCTGGCACTGGAACAGTGACAGTAGTTTGAGAACCTTCGTTCTCCGTGGCCAGAACTCGACTCATACAGGCGTTACGGTTCATAATGAATTCGCCTGAGACAAATAAAACGAATATTGATAGCGTCATAAAATTGAAAATAGGACAACATCATCAACTAAAGATATAGAATCTATACAAAGCAAAAATCTCCCATTATACCAAACTGGAGATAGCCCAGCTATGGACAACACACGATTTTCTACAAGTTTTTTAAGGTTAAACAGGTGGTCACGAACTAAGTTCAAAACAAAATTACAATCCCACATTGGAGGGCCTACACCCTGAGGAATCGCAACTTTCGCACCATCAAACCAAGCACGACGATACGCATCAAATTCACCCTCATAGCTCTCCTCGATGTACAAGTATCATCTTTTCCAGTCTTTCCCGTAACTCGAGCCTCGTCTCTCAGAATGTCTCAATGCTTTAACATGATAAAAGCCTACTTCCCTCTTGCAAACCTCGAAGAGAGCCCAAAACTCATTCGGATTATGCACATGGCCTAAGCCTTTTAGAACGGTAATGCAGCCAACTATATGACCGAATAAGTTCGGTGTCAGCTGACTCAGCACAAGCCCGATAGACCTGAGGATGCGTTTAACTTTGACAGGTATGGGAAACCGTAACCCATTAGCCAACTGACCCACGAATACGGTAAGATGACCAGGGGGAGTATCCATGTGCTCGTCTGGACCGGGGATAACTAACTTATAATTATTTGCTATGTTGTACGTTTCGCGCAAAAAATGGTGACTATGCTGCAGCCGTGACACATACGCATTGTATGCCATCCCCGGGACCTCTACATAGTCATCAATCTCCCTATTGGTGACCTCATTTTCTTCGCCTGCTTCATTGGTGGCACGGTTATCCTCAATAGAGAGTGAAGACAATTCATCTTCCTCGGCTTGCAAGGACGGTGGGTCATCATTCTCGTCAAGATGATCACCCCCCGCCGAATCAACTGAATCTATGTCAACTACGTCATTATCATCTCCTCGGGTTATATTCGAACCCGCGGGAGCACCGACCCACTACAGAGTTGATAGAACTGGAGCTTGAGCCACCACTAGACTTACTCCGTGACGTAGATTCAGAACTCACACGAACTGAAAAAAAATGAAAAAGAAAAGAAAGCTAACTACGCATATACGTCACTCTCGGCACTTACGAGAACTAGGCGATATGTTAAAGCACCATTAACTAAGCAAGCAAATAATGACACGCAAAAGTAAGCAAATAATCATTTACCTTGATTATAGCTGAAAAATCAACGAATGATTGCGAAAGAAACTGCCTACAAAATAAGTAGTAGAAAAAATGAAGCTAGAAGCAAAAAACTACATTTTCAACAAAAAAGTAAAAAAAAATCTAAGGCATTAGATCGAATGATCTTTGTTCGATACATCCAACATCGAATCAAACACATTCGATGCTGGGAATATCGAACTGTACCCGTTTGATGTTACTCACTTTTGAACCTGAAATTTGCGGAAGGAAGAATGATCTCTTCAAACCCCTCTCCGCTTTATATAGAGTGAAAAAAGCCCGCTAGGCCCATCAAAACAAGCATCGAATCGAACCATTCGACATTCATTCCAGCATAGAACGACAACAACTCAATCGACGTGTGAAAAAGGCGAAATAAAGATCGAATCACCGCCATTCGAGATAGAAACTAAAATCAAATCCAACCCATTCGATCGATAACACCAACATTAAAAAGTATATACATTTAATTATCTTTAAATGCATACATACGAATATAACAGCAAAACGAAACGAAAAGGTTTCGATATGGTTTAAGGCCCGACTCAATAAATCAAAAGCAATATGTTTGGGACCCACGTTCTCCAGATTCTGGCTCCCAATCGGGGGCATGATTTTCAACATTTTCAAGACCGAACGCAGGCAGCGACAAAATCAAAGTAGAACTTTAAAGTTTAGCACCCGCTCTCTGCTCGAGACCGCCTCCCAAACTGGGGGGACTATATGATGGGGGTATTTTAGAAAATGCCCAATATAAATATTGGGCCGGCCCACGAAGAAAGGCCCATAAAATTATGTATCGAACAGAAGGAATTCGATGTTGAACGAGTATTGAATGCGCCGGATTCGATCTAAGAGATGGATCGAATCAGCCCGATTCGATACTAGTTCCATAACCGCCACTGGGGCCCGCGGGACGGGGTCTATAAATACCCCGTCCTCTGACATTCTCAGGACGCATTCAAGACCAGCTCTCACCTACTGAACATCGAAGCTCCAGCATTCGAAACTCACCATTCGATCGAGGTTGCTATGTTCGATACTCAGCATTCGATACTCAACATTCGATCGAAACAACACAATTCGATACACATCAAACTCTATCATTCCAATATCGAAACGTCAAGATTCGATATTGGACAAATTCGACATTTGCTACATCGAGATTCACCGATTTGATACTCCCTAGATCGAACCTCTGTAATTCGATATACTTTTAGGGCCTGTTTGGTTGCAGAGACAGTTATATATGTAGATTAACTATTACTCAGTTAAAATAATCTTTTATTTCATATGCGTAACAGTAACCGTGTTTGGTTGGAGAGTTGAATAAAGTTTCTATTTTATCTTGATTTATAAAACGTGTTTGGTTCATGTTATGTGCAACGGCTATTTCTGGATATTGCAGGTAATTACCTTATTGCCCCCATTTTATTAAGAAAATATACACCAAAAATATTTTCAAAAAATATCACATTCACCTCCCAAGCAATATTCACAATTAATTATGTCCTTAACTAATTTGAAGTAAAACATTTTTTTTAATTACATTTTTTTAATTACATTTTTAATTACATTTTTTAATTACATTTTTTTAATTACATTTTTTAATTACATTTTTTTAATTACGTTTTTTAATTACATTTTTTTAATTATATTTTTTAATTACATTTTTTTAATTACATTTTTAATTACATTTTTTAATTACATTTTTTTAATTACGTTTTTAATTACATTTTTTTAATTATATTTTTTAATTACATTTGTTTAATTACATTTTTTAATTATATTTTTTAATTACATTTTTTAATTACATTTTTTTAATTACGTTTTTAATTACATTTTTTTAATTACATTTTTTTAATTACATTTTGTAAGTACATTTTTTAATTACATTTTTTTAATTACATTTTTTAATTACATTTTTTTAATTACATTTTTTAATTACATTTTTTAATTACATTTTTTAATTACATTTTTTAATTACGTTTTTTAATTACATTTTTTTAATTACATTTTTTTAATTACATTTTTTTAATTACATTTTTTAACTACATTTTTTAATTACATTTTTTTAATTACATTTTTTTAAATTACATTTTTTTAATTAAATTGCTGCATAAAAAGATTAAAATTGAAGAAACATGGGTAAATAAGTAATTTCATCGGGTGAGCTGGATGGCTAAAAAGTGAGATAAAATAATAACAGGGGGTAGGTATTATTTAAGTTGAGAAAGTGAGATAAAGAGCGGGCCCCAGCTATTAAATCAAAAAGCCCATTTGCATAATCATTCAAACCAAACTGGTTTTAAGTGAGATGAGGGCAGTCATCTATCCTCATCACTGCAACCAAACACCCCCTTAGATACTGTAATTTTACTTGTATTGTCTAGTCAGCTTGTAATAGGTGTTCCGGACCAAGCTAGTTCGATTTGTATGTGATTAGCATTATTTTGGCGGTTAACAGGCCCATTGTAACAATTTACGGTTTTTTGTAACCCGAACGAAATAAATGCAAAATACACTCCATAATAATTAGCGTTATTACTTAGTAGTTTTATCATTTTTGGTGCCCTGCTATTAAATAACAAATGCTGCATGTAAATTTGGTACTTAGAATGATGGCATATGGTTGTTTTGGAGATGAATTTTAACTTGTCTTTTTTTTTGGACAATTTTAACAATTTTACGTGGATAACACAAAAACATGTAAATAAATATTAAGAACGTTCTAAAACTGAGGCCAATAGTTTGTAATTTTTAGGGATTAAGTGATCTCAACTTCTCTTGACCTATTTCATTTATTTTTGACTTATCAAATTGGTGTATTAAATTTGCTCAAAACAACAAAAGAAATGCAATGTAAAAGAAATCACATTCATATTAACATGGAAAAGAAAAATAAAATCAGACTCAATAATAATTAATTGATGGCGATTTTCATTTGCTTAATTTTAATTTCGAAAATTATCATGAATTTATATATTTTTTGTTTTGTTTTGATGGTATTAATAAATAAAAAGGGAATCTTAGTGACATATGAGAATATCTTTTGTTCTTCTGGTGGTTGTACATTTAGGGAAATAAAGGATTTTGAAAAAGGAAGACAAATTATTTTATTTATTTCAGAAGGACAAATTAGTAAATAGTGAACTATTGGTTTGTAAGGAGGGAATTTGCTCTATATATCTCATTTACCATTCAAGAGCTTGTTGGATTTTAGACATTGTTTTTTATTGTTAAAATTATATTGTCAATTAAAATATTTGAGATTTTAATTAATGTGTATATTAGATTTGATATTTTGATAGAGTGTATGGGATAAAATTGGGGTGTTCATGGTTCGATTTTTTAACCATTGGTTCGGTTTTCAAAGAACTTGAATCATTTGTTAGCCTAAAAATGATAACCAACAACCGAACCAATAAAGTCGTTTGAATTTCGGTTAAAACTGTTCGTTTTGGTTATGGTTTCGAATTAACCAATTACCTACTCTTTCGAGAAAAAATATATATTCCACGCAATTAATAAATATATAAAATTCTTTCAAATTTATAAATTAAAAACATATTTCACATTACAAACTTGTTTATTAATAAAAAGCAAGCCATGTTCTAAATATAACACATATATAATTAAAATTTATCTCTATAAAATACATTACCTAACAATCCACAATAATTTGTACACTTATTCGACAATTCATTCATCATAATAAGTAAATCATATTCAAATATTCATTCATCCATGTACATAATTCATATCAATCAAACCATCCATCAATTTATAAAACCTAATAGTCAGACATTATTATATTGCTCTGAAAGAATCCCACAATATAAGCAAACGAAATAACAAAATACTAGTCATGTGACGACCGCACCCCACGAGCCATGCTCCGATCTGAGTTGGTTCAGTGGTGGCCAACCACTTTACCCAATCCAGATAAAAGCGCAACTCATAGGAAGGAGTCTCACATGTTCAGGATCAAAACTATATACGTTTTATAAATTATATTTTGATATATATACAGCAGAAGTTTTGGTATTACAAATAATGTGACTATTTTAATGGTTATGCACTAGTGACAAAACACAAATATTCTAAAATGCACGCTTGAACAATTATTCACTTGGTCCATGCTGCCATGTTGATTTTATCCTGAGAAATGGACAGAAGAAACGAAGAATAAATCTTTAATGACTTAGTGAGATTCATATAAAAGAATTGGTAATGCACGAACTAACTGTGACCTACTGGATACATTTCGGGAGTGATCTTACCAGTAGAAACAGTTCAACTAGACAATTTGATGTAGCAATGGTACTAGAGTTTTCATAGAAAAGTTAATGAACGTGTGCGTAACAATAAATAAATCCATCCTTATGACTTCTAATATTCTACCTTATACTTCCCGACGAAGAGCGACCTCGCAAACAATCAAGAGACATGCTCGAGTACATGTCGATCCAGCACGCGGGTTACAGCTAACTCCTGGTTGCAAGCGGCACCTAGATAGATGGGTATCAAGCGAAATTACTTAAACCGACAGTCCTTACTGCTCAGCAGTAACTCGACTCAATCTCTGGGCCCAACTTCCCAAAGGCGTCCCAATGGTTATAACATATAAACAAATAAGCTAGTAAACCGGATAATATCCGTTGCTCCTTGAGCTACATGTCCCGAACATAGTTCGTTGCTCTTTGCACAGTTCAAGAATAAAAAGATGAGATTAAAATATCGGGGAATTACCATGATTATGAATCAATATGATAAATAATAAATGATTGAATACGATTTAACGATGAGTAAGAAAATCATGTTATGAGATGAGATGCAAAAAGGGATTATGATAAAATATAGGTTGTTCACGGTTTGGTAACAGAGTAGTGGCTTTTCTGTCCAAGTTCATTAGGGCCGGATGCCAAATGGGGCTAGAACAAATCGGAAATGGAACCTCACCTTAACTCGTACGGGGAACCTCAATGGCGTTGATTAGTTCGTCAAACCTTTGATCGGATATACAAATGAACTTTGTTTCCAAATATTTTTATGGCAACTGATCCCTAACATCACTAGGAACATGTGTACCCGAATGGGAAGGAAAATCCAAAGGTTTGCTACGCTAAATAATTCTTAAAAACATAGAACTTATTTTCGGATTTTCAGACAGCAGTCTATGGTTTAGGAATTTCGACCTTCTAAATCACATTATTTGAAAAATATTTCTTCATATGAAAGTTATAGGACATCATGCGGAGTATTCGGCCATTGGCCTTGATCAAAAAGGATTTTTCTACAATTAGTTATAATTTTTCTAAGGTGGAGGGCTGAATGGATAATTTATGCGTAATAAAAATTTTGGGGTATTTTCGGATAGAGAATGATGAAATAATAACTTGGGATGATTGTTTCCTGAAAGTAGACTCACTAACTTAAAGATTCATAATTACAATTCTTTGTTACATACATATTTAGTTATGTAATTTTTCTAGGTAATTCAATCAACTTGGTTAATATTTGAAATTGAAATATATGTTTTAGGGTTAGAGACATGTAAATATAACAAAAGACTAACTTTTAAGTTCAGGGGCTCAAAGTATAAATTTATTTTCTCCCTAATTTTTGGGTCGTTACAATCCCCCCTCCTTAAAGGAATCTGGTCCCGAGATTCTTACCTGAATTATTTTGAAGATAAAGTATTACGATTTCACCTCTTATTTTTTCATCAGATTTCTTTTAATTGTGCTCCATCCTGATAAACCTGCAACATAAAAACTTTATGGTCTTTCTAATTTATATAATCTCAAATTATTAGAACCAATTAAAACCAAATAAACTTATTCCATGTATATATTTCCGTCTTCTCAAACTTATTGTAAATTCCACCCCAATTTTCTCTTTAGCCATTGCTATAAGAATCTTCATATCTTTAATTGAATTAATACTTGATAATGAACATATCCATAACTTGACTCGCCTATAACTCAAATTTATAATGTCTCTTCTAAAAGATTATCAATCCACTCTCAACGTGTGAATATCTAATAACATCAAAATCACCTAGATAATTATTCACTTAAGGTTTTAATCCATTCCCTATTGTCTCAAATTTACCTTTCACCTTCAAATTGTAAGTCTGTATTCACTATTTAAATTTAACAAACTTATATCCATTAACAAGATCGGATAGTCAATCTATATTCCAAAGTGAATATTTCTTTGTAATTGATACCTAAAAGTTCATCCCTTTTTTTTCGAACAAGACTAACGTATCCCAAAAGAGAAGTATTTCTAACCGTTATTTCGATTAATTTTATCCTTAAGGACTAACACTTAACACCATCGGAAGTCGTAAACCTATTTTTTCGGAAGAATTAAATTAAACTCTTATGATTCTTGTCTAATAATAACTGAGAGTTTAGTAGTTTTTTTTATTTTGATTAGCTTAATATAATTATGCAATTCAAGTTTTTGACGTTTCACACATTATAACAACTATATAGGTAAAAGAAGACTACTCAAATAAATGTCTTATTATCCAAGATGCAATATTTCAATTGAACTTCATAATAGTAGTAAACTCATACCAAGAGCAAGAAATAGGAAAGGTATTGCGAATCCTAAAAATACAATAGCAAATTCAAATGATGTTTCTTCATCATTTAGAAGAAAAATAAAAATAAAAATAACAAAAATTACAAAAAGAATTACTTGAACCATGTGATGCATTTTTGGTAGAGAGAAGTTAGATGAAGATGAGTGTGTGTTTTGTAGTATAAAAATGATGTATTTATAGAAGGAGATATAGCCATTATAGCCGTTTATAACCGTTGGGAGGATTTTTTTATTATTTTTTTTGAATGGTATGATGATTGGGACGAAAATTAAGATTAGAAGTATGTGACTGGTTTGTGAAAGATATGTTAGTTAAAAAAAAGTTTTAACTAACGAGCATAATATAGAGTAATTAGAAAAATCTTTAATATTCTTAAAATTTTGAGTACTAAAAATTTTTATCCAAGTTTTTTTTTTGTCGATAAATCATGCTAATTAATATTTTATTTATTTAAAAAAATAACTACCACAAATAACACGAGTAATTTAATTGTAACATAACATAGAAGTTTTTGTGATTTATTATTATTGTTGATATTATTATTATTTTGAAAATTTTTTATTCAAATGAATAAATCTAGATACTTAGACAAAACACAGGAGAAAAATAAGGTAACATAACTTTTACTTATAAGTGCATGCACGTATTTTAAAAATTATGCAAATATTTAGTTTTTCAGTACAAATAAAACTTAGACAATCTTATCTATACACACACACACACACACACATATATATATATATATATATTAATTTTAATAGGCATACATAATAGATGATGGGGTACAACGATATGAATGCATTGTCTTAGATTGGTAAATGACATATCATCAAAGATGGATTGTAGGGGAAGCTATTCATAAAAGATGGATTGTTGGAAACGCTATTTAATTAGTTATGATAATTATTGTTCGAAAATTACAATGTATCAAAATATAATTTATAAAACGTGTATGATATTGATCCTGAACAAGTGAGACCCCTTCCTATGAGTTGCACTTTAATCTGGATTGGGTAAAGTGACTGGCCACCACTGAACCAACTCGGATCAGAGCATGGCTCGTGGACGCGGTTGCCACAGTATGGTATCAGAGTCATTGGTTAAAAAAGATTTGTCTACAATTAGTTATGATTTTTCTAACGTGTCGGGCCGATTGGATAATTTATGCGCAATAAAAATTTTGGGGTTATTTTCGGGTAGAGAATGATGAAATAAGAATTTGGGATGAATTTTTCCTCAAAGTAGACTCACTAACTTAGAGATTTATACGAAGAAAGAAGGAAAAACCGAAAAGATTTTGGGTGTAAAAATTGTTCGAAGAAAGCCTACTATTTATAGGCAAAAAAACATGTTAAAATACTTTTAATTAATGTCCCACTTTGATTAATTTAAAATAAATCACAAAAAATCTAAATTTAATCATGCTCTTAAGGATGTCATGGCTTACCTCATCAAAAAGATGTCATGGCTTACTTCATCAATTGGTTAATTGCATATCAAGTCCTTCAATTATTTATAATTAAAATTCAAATAGGTATAATTAGATTTCTTTATTACATACATATTTACTTATGTAGTTTTTCTAGGTAATTCAATCAACTTGGTTAATATTTGAAATTGAAATATATATTTTAGGATTAGAGACCTGTAAATATAATAAAAAAACTAACTTTTAAATTAAGGGCTCAAATGCAAATTTTTTTAAACATTTAGGGTCAAAAATAGAAACTTTCAAAAGTTCAAGGGCTAAAGTATAAATTTATTTTCTTCCTAATTTTGTGGGCGTTACTATCCCCCCTCCTTAAAGGAATCTGATCCCCAGATTCTTACCTGAATTGTTTTGAAGATAAAGTATTAAGATTTCACCTTTATTTTCATCGCATTTCTTTTAATTAGTGATCCGTCCTGATAAACCTGCAACATAAAAACTTTACGGTCTTTCTAATTTATGTAATCTCAAATTATTAGAACCTATGAAAACCCAATAAACTTATTCCTTATATATTTTCGTCTTCTCAAACTTATTGTAAATTCCTCCCCAAATTATCATTTTTCTCTTTAACCATTGCTTCAAGAATCTTCATAACTTTAATTGAATTAATACTTGGCAATGAACGTATCCATATCTTGACTCGCCTCTAACTCAATTTTATAATGTCTCTTCTAAAATATTATCAATCCACTCTCAACGTGTGAATATCTAATAACCTCAAGATCGCTTAGATAATTATTCGCTTAAGGTTTTAATTCATTCCCTATTGTCTCAAATATACCTTTCACCTTCAAATTGTAAGTCTGGTATCCACTATTTAAATTTAACAAACTTATATCCATTAACTTGATCGGATAGTCATTCTATATTCCAAAGTGAATATCTCTCTGTAATTGATACCTAAAAGTCCATCCTTTTTTTTCGAACAAGACTAACGTATCCCAAAAGAGAAGTATTTCTAACCGCTATTTCGATTAATTTTATCCTTAAGGACTAACACTTAACACCATAGGAAGTCGTAAACCCATTTTCTTGGAAGAATAAAATTAAACTCTTATGATGCTTGTCTAATAATAACCGAGAGTTTATTAGTTTATTTTTTATTTTGATTAGCTTAATATAATTATGCAATTCAAGTTTTAGACGTTTCACACATTATAACAACTATATAGGTAAAAGAAGACTACTCAAATAAGTGTCTTATTATCCAAGATGCAATATTTCAATTGAACTTACATAATAGTAGTAAACTCATACCAAGAGCAAGAAATAGGAAAGGTATTGCGGATCCTAAAAATACAAAGCAAATTCAAATGACGTTTCTTCATCATTTAGAAGAAAAATAAAAATAAAAATAACAAAAATTACAACAAGAATTACTTGAACCATATTATCCATTTTTTGTAGAGATAAGTTAGATGAAGATGAGTGTGTGTTTTGTAGTATAAAAATGATGTATTTATAGAAGGAGATATACCCATTATAACCGTTTATAACAGTTGGGAGGATTTTTTTTTTTTGAATGGTATGATGATTGGGACGAAAATTAAGATTAGAAGTATGTGACTTGTTTGTGAAAGATATGTTAGTTAAAAAAAGTTTTAACTAACGAGCATAATATAGACTAATTAGAAAAATCTTTAATATTCTTAAAATTTTGAGTACTAAATATTTTAATCCATTTTTTTATTGTCGATAAATCATGCTAATTAATATTT
Organism: Linaria vulgaris; assembly: GCA_948329865.1. NCBI lineage: Eukaryota > Viridiplantae > Streptophyta > Magnoliopsida > Lamiales > Plantaginaceae > Linaria > Linaria vulgaris. Next base: position 91,990,805 of record OX415254.1, read on the forward strand.
TATATATTTTAAAAATATAACTATCACAAAGAACACGAATAATTTAATTGTATCATAACATAGAAGTTTTTGTGATTTATTATTATTGTTGATATTATTATTATTTTGAAAACTTTGTATTCAAATTAATAAATCTGGATACTTAGACAAAACACAGGAGGAAATAAGTTAACATAACTTTTCCTTATAAGTGCATGCACGTATTTTAAAAATTATGCAAATATTTAGTTTTCAGTACAAATAAAACTTAGACGGTCTTATCTATACACACACACGCACATATATATTATTTATAATAGGCATAAATAATAGATTATGGGGTACAACGATATGAATGCATTTTCTTAGATTGGTAAATGTCATATCATCAAAGATGGATTGTAGGGGAAGCTATTCATAAAGATGGATTGCTGGAGACGCTATTTAATTAATTATTATTTTTGAAGGTATTGTATTATTATTGTTTCAAAAGCTTTCTCGGTATGCCTACTATGTTTTTTTTTATAAATAGCGGTTTTATAGTATCGAAGATCACACATTGACACATAACTCATTATCAGAGAAAACAATTTGAGATGGAAAAATGTTCAACTCGAGAAATAAAATCCATTTGTATCTTTTGTGGGTCTAGTACAGGAAAAGATTGAGAGTTTCTGGAGGTAGCAAGTAGTTTGGGAAACATATTGGGTGTGAGAAAGATTAAGTTGGTGTATGGGGGAGGAAGTTTTGGGTTAATGGGGTGTGTTGCGACTAGTGCATTTTCAAATAAAGGTAGTGTGTTAAGGATCATATCCAAAGACTTAGCTGACATGAATTCTGATGATCCAATCTTATGGGACGAGGTTATAGTACCTAGCATGCATGAAAGAATAGCTAATGTGTTGGCCTTGATCAAAAAGAATTTTTCTACAATTAGTTATGATTTTTCTAAGGTGCATGACCGAATGGATAATTTCTGCGCAATAAAAGTTTTGGGGTATTTTCGGGTAGAGAATGATGAAATAAAACCTTGGGATGAATTTTTCCAGAAAGTAGACTCACTAACTTAGAGATTCATAGGAAGAAAGAAGGAAAAACCGAAATGATTTTGGGTGTAAAAATTGTTGAAAGAAAGTCTACTATTTATAGGCAAAAAAAATCATATTAAAATACTTTTAATTAAGGTCCCACTTTTATTATTTTATAATAAATCACAAAAAATCTGAATTTAATCATGCTCTTAAGGATGTCATGGCTTACCTCATCAAAAAGATGCAATGGCTTACTTCATCAATTGGTTAATTGCATATCAAGTCCCTCAATTATTTATAATTAAAATTCAAATATGTATAATTAGATTTCTTTGTTACATACATATTTACTTATGTAATTTTTCTAGGTAATTCAATCAGCTTGGTTAATATTTAAAATTGAAATATATGTTATAGGATTAGAGACATGTAAATATAATAAAAGACTAACTTTTAAGTTCAGGGTCTCAAATGCAAATTTCTCTAAACATTTAGGGTCAAAAATAGAAATAGTGCTAAAGCCTAAATTTATTTTCTTCTTAATTTTTAGGGCGTTACAAGTCATGTTCAACAACGTTACAGAACAGTGGCCCTAACGATATGGACCTCCCAATTTCATCTAAAATGAGCGGTTTTTGGTTAATCAAGTTAACCAGTGTGTGGTTGTAGAAGAACTTGATTTTCTTAAAACTCCAAAAGTGAACCGAAAATCGAAGCAAATGAATAATTTTGGTTATAATTCGGCCTGAGAATTCGATTAACTTGCGGGTTTTTTTTTGGTTGGGCCTAACCGTGAATACCCCTATGATAAAGTTGTTCTTGATAATTCTTATACTTGTTGTGAATGTAATTGGATGGGAATATCCTAATAAACAAGAGTTATACATCAATTATGATAGTTAAAATTAGGTATGTAATTAATTAAGGAGAGATGATTCTTACAAAACAAAATCCATACTTACATAGCAATTTTCCATTATGTACTATTATACTCTTATAAAATCTTAAATGTCTATATGTCAACGATTAGATTAAATTATTCATCTTTCCAATTGTAAAATACAAAGATATTTTTCTATCTCATCCGTAAATGACCTGAGAATAAAATAGATACATACATATCCACAAAAAACAAAAGATACATAAAATAATTGATCAAAACGAAAAAAAATAAAGTTTATTTTTGATATTATCTCTTTAAATTTACAGTTTACGTGATTATCACAAAGGTTGTACGGAATATTTCACGGCAGGAAGTTATAAGGTAGGTGTTGGTTAAATTGTATCACAATCATTTGTCTAGTTAGCTAAATGAATTACTTTATGTCAAGAATTTTAATGGAATTGGGTTACGAATGAATACTTCTTGTAGAGTAAGCTAAATTATTACTTATATGAGTTACTAACAATTAGTATGCTATTTTGCTTTTTATCAGATAAGTAATAATATGAGTGGTGAACAAGTTGGAGATTCGAATGTTTTAACATTGCAAGATGATATTATGCCTATACCAGATAGAAATTTTATATCTCGTGATGAACTTCTCAAGGTTGTGAAAGACATTTATTTCAAAAAGGGTACGCTTTATCGATCAAAAGTTCAAGAAATAATAAGTATGTAACAATTGGTTGTGATCGTGAGGTCAGTACTGAGACAATCAAAAAAATCCTAACGAAGATCAACAACAAAAAATAAAAACTTGTTTGATAAATTGTCAATCTGAAATTCAAGGAAGACAAGAAGAAGTGGATTTTGTGTAGTTCTAATAAGGAACAACTCACATAACCACAATGCATCTGATAATATGTGTGTACACCCATTTGCTCGAGTTTTATCAAGAGAATAGATCATTGATGTTGATGAAATGACTCGAGTTGGAATTGCACCAAAACAGATTTTCTCATCACTCTAACAAAAAAATCCAGGTCTTCAAGCAGTTTCAAGAAATATTTACAACCCAAAACGTAAGATTATGCGAGAAAATTTGGGTGGTCGTCCCTCAATTCATGTTTTATTTGAAGAGCTTGGTGCTTTACGTTTGATATCATACGAGATGACGCAGGTCATCTAACCCACTTATTTACTACTTCAGTGACACTAAGTCGCATTTATTCAAATTTATTTGTGATGGATTACACTTATGAAACTAACAGATATCACATTCTTTGCTTGAGATAATTGGTGTTACAAGTTTCAACACTTCATTTTTTTCAATTTTTGTTTTCTTGAAAAATGAGGGATATGACAATTATATATGGGCACTAAATGCATTCAAAATGATTATGGGTCTGAATTGTCAACGTATGGTGATTATGGCTGACAGAGAATTAACACTCATGAAAGCTATCAAAATAGTTTTTCCAAAAGCAGTTAACCTCTTATGTGTGTGGCATATTCAGAAAAATATAGTTAGCAATTGCAAGTCCAACTTTGAGAAGCAAGAATATTTGAGGGATTTTTAGCAGCATGGAACGCAGTTGTGTATTCTGCTACAAATGAATCATTCAGATTGGGAAGAGCTTGAAACAATATATCAACAAAAATATAATGTCTTGAATTATATTCGAAAGATATGGCTTCCTTACAAAGAGCATTTTGTTAGTGCATGGAATGAAAAGTATTCTCATTTCAGGAATCGTGCTACGTCGAGAGCTGAAGGGACACATGCAAAGATTTAAAGGTATTTACTTATCTCAACTGGTAATCTTCGAGTTGTCAAAAATAAAATGATTTGTCTTATTGAGAACGATTGTCAAGCTATAAAAACAAACTTATCTAGTAAAAGGCTTACAATTCCTTTGAACTGCAATCACCTGTTCTCCTGAGAACATTTGTGAGCTTCATTTTCTGTATTAGAATCGCGTATATCGATCGGGCCACAAAACTACTTTTACTCAATCGATGTTTTGGGCTGACCATTTCATTTGACTATGTAGTCACTACAATAAAAACCGTTTGTTGTGGCAAAATACTTCGTCACAACAGTGTTATTATGACAAAAAGTTTCGTCACAATAGACCCGAGATAATAGGTTCTATGTGACGAAGGAAGTTTGCCACAACAGTTGAATATCAGTTGTGGCAAAAGGAAAATCGTCGCAAGAGATGATGCAGTTGTGACGAATATTTATCCATCTAAGCAAGTATTAATCATCACAAAAGATCTATTTCGTCACAATACTCGATAACCCAAGATGATTGTTTTGAAAAAAAATAAATCGTCACAGTAAACACAAACCTTTTAAATAGCTATAATGACGGGATTTTTTTTTCACAATAATATCTGATTAGCTAAAATGATAATTTATATTCCTCTTAACAATATATTCATAATGTTCAATTTTTTCATAGATCAAGAAGTATTCATTTCATAAATAACAATAATAATTCATCAGAAACACTTTAAAATACGAACACTTTAAAACTCACAATTTATAATTGTATCCAAAAATGTACAACATTGACAATACTTGTGAGATAAAGCTAACAACTCTAAAAAACATTGACTTGTTGGCTTCCACCAAGAAACATGTTCATGAAGCAAATACAAAATTCATATGTAAATGTGTTCATTAAGCAAATACAAAATCCATAAGACGACTAATATATATTGATCATCAACATCAAGTAACAATTAACCTTGTGGCTAGAAAACATGGTACAAGTACTTTAAAGCATTTCAATAAGCAAAAGAGAAGACAAGGAAAACCCACAAGCTCAAAAATCAATAATGTATCAGGTGCGATTGGGAAAAAAAAATCAAACCTAAAACATAGTTGAATAACATGAGTGTGTTGCTGCAAATTTGGAGCAGTAAAGAAAGTTTGTTGTTGCTGCAAATTTGCAGCAGCAAACCCATGCTATTGCTGCAAATTTGCACCAGCAAACTAATAGTATTGCTGCAAATTTGCAACAATAGCATTAGTTTGCTGCTCCAAATTTCCAGCAATAACATTAGTTTGCTTCCTGAATCCTCAATGAAATCAAAGCTTCAAAAGTCGACATAACAACAACATATGCAAGATAACTTAAGAAAGAAAATCCCATCACATAACAGAGTTCTTACCGTGTATCATTCTATTCGGTTGGTCGGTGTTTTTCCATCTTCTCCACTTTTGCTTGCAGTGCTTTGGGCTTTTATCAAACTTAGCCCACTAAGTTGGCACTTTTTTCAAATTACACCCACTATGTTGGCACTCGCCAAACTTAACCCACTATGTTGGTACTGGTGTCAATATTCACCCACGGCTGACACATGTCATTGACTTTGCCCACGTGGACAACGCGTGGTGCCACGCGCGACAGTTTTTTCATACGTGGCATTGTTTATTTTTATTTTCGTTTTCCACATATTTTTTTATTTCTTATTTTTTACTATTTTCGTTTTAAATTTAATAATTAAAGAAAAACAAAAAAAATATATAGGGGAAATGACTTACGGGGAGAGAGAAATGCAACCACAAATCATTTCATCTTTTCTCTCTCTCCCACTTCACCCCCAATTCACTACACATGAACCCTAAATCCCCAAATGAAGCATAAATCGGGTAAATCGTCCCAGATTTAGCGTCAAATCTCTCGGGTTTTCACCACCGTTGGTTCTCTCTTCTCGTTCATCCTCAAATCGCCCCCAATTTCGCACGTAAGGACCCTAAATCCGCCCGCAATTTCTTATTTTTGCGAAAGATTAAACGATTTCGACGATTATTTTTTGAGCTTCTTGTTTATTAGGCTTGCAATCCTTTGATTTGTGTTCTTGTTATCATTCTAAGAGCACTTGAGTAGGCATGCATTGTGGGTCTTTGATTTTTTTTTTTTTTGTTTTTATGAATGGTCTGTGATTATTGTACGTTTCTTGTAGATATTTTAGCTTATTGTTCTTTCCCTTGTTTAGTCTCTGAAGATTGTGGTTTTAAATACTATAATTTAAGTAATGAAGCACTTGTTTAAGTATTTTATCTAGTATATTTTGATTTGTTGAAACTGATATGAATTTGGATGAGTTTTTGTACAATTTGTTAAACAACATAAACTTTTGTATATATGCTATCTTGTAGTAAATTCTGTTTTCTTGAAGTAACAGAAACTTCTTGATAAAACTAGTTAAATATTTTTGTAATTGTTGTTTAATTCAAGTATGTGTTAGCTAATTTATAGAGTTTCTTGGTTTTCAGGTGTAAAGGCCTGAAATTGAAACATTGTGATGGGTTCTGTCCATAAATACGGTATGATATTCTGTTAATTTTGTGTTATATATTGTTAGTGGTCAACTGATCCTTCGTTTGAAAGGAGAATCTCAGTTACAGACTCCTAAACTTATTGTGTTGTATCTTGCAGATCCTCCTAAGGCAAAGTTGAGGTCTCTCGATACGAACAGGCTTTTGATAATGTATTTCCTGGGCCTGACCACAGGTTTTGTGTGCGACATCTGCACGGGAATTTTAAAAGAGCTAGTTTTACTGGTGACATACTCAAGGAACTTCTATGGGAGGCTGCCCGGGCTTGTACACAAAATTCGTACGAGGAAGTGATGAAAAAAATGGCAATAATAGATCCAAAGGCAGCAAAGTGGTTTGAAGATAAGCCACCAACACAATGGAGTAGATCACACTTTAACACTAAACCAAAGTGTGACATGTTGTTGAATAATGGATGCGAAGCCTTTAACTCTTGTATCTTACCACAATTTGTTTGTTTAAGGTTGTCACTCAGGAATCTCAAATCAATAATAAAGCAGGCTCACCAGTCAACTTATCAACTCCAGTCCAAGAATCCTATCAACTTCAGTCCACAACTCCAAGAATCCTATCAACTCCAGTCCACAACTCCACGTACTTAATAACCACAAGTGATCCGGTGCCTTCTCCTCCAAGAATCCTATCAACTCCAGTCCAAGTACCCGGTCCTTCGATATGCGAGCAATTGCCTAATTTTAGGCCAATGAAAAATATACCCAAGAAAGTTACTGTTGGCGGGCACGCACTTCTGTTTAGTGTACCAAATCCAAACGCTTCTGAGAATCAAAGGTCGAAGAAGCCCAAAAAAAGCTGAACTTAATGTTTTGCTTTATTTTGATATGTTAGTGTTGTTGCGACAAAATTTAATGGAGTTATTTTGTTTAGTAGTAAAACTCCGTTATGGTTGGTGTTAAACACCCCTGAACCTGTTGCACCAGTTCTATTATGTTATTGAGTAGTGGGGTACTGATGTTGGATACTGATTTTGTGAGTATGGAATCTACTGATGTTGGATACTGATTTTGTTGGATATTGATTTTGTTGGCTACATATTTTGTGATAGTGAGCTGTTGATGGGCTTTCAACTTGTGTTAAGTGATTATATTTATAGTTTTAGTATAATGAACATCTGATGGGATTCATCTTTGAGTTACAGATTGCGTATTTGGTTAATTAAAATAATGAACTTTATTGAACTTTATGATTTGGCTAATTAAAAAAATGAACTTTATGATTTGGCTCTCCCCGTAAGTTAATTTCCCCTATATTTTTTTTTATTTTTTTCTTTAATTATTAAATTTAAAACGAAAATAGTAAAAAGTAAGAAATAAAAAAAAATATGTGGAAAACGAAAATAAAAATAAACAATGCCACGTATGAAAAAATTGTCGCGCGTGGCACCACGCGCTGTCCACGTGGGCAAAGTCAATGACATGTGTCAGCCGTGGGTGAATATTGACACCAGTGCCAGCATAGTGGGTTAAGTTTGGAGAGTGCTAACATAATGGGTGTAATTTGAAAAAGTGCCAACTTAGTGGGCTAAGTTTGATAAAAGCCCCAGTGCTTTTATCATGTCCATGCAGCTTATATTTAACACTCGTTGCTCTTCCAACTGCTCCTTATGTTCTTCTAATTTCCCTTTTTACTCGTTCAATTCCGTAGTAAGGGAAATGATTGTATCTTTCGCACTCTCGAGCTCACTTTAGGTCCCGTCTAATTTCTCTTTAACTTCATTGTCATGCTGCAAACTAGAGGAATATCTCGTACAACGAGGCACCTCTACTCCATGTCCCATTTCTTTCTGGTATCCCGATCGGTGACCGAGTACCACTTTCAAGATTTCATCCACCAACTTACGTGATTCACCTTCTTCTAATAGATCATCCTTTAATGCAGCCATTCAATTCTGCAACACAATTTCATATTAATAAAATAAAAAGTGATACAAAATCTCAAATTAGGTAAATCAAATGTAACACATCTTACATATGCATCTTCAGCATCACCTTTTACCCATTTGTCATTCGCGTCTATGTGAGTTCTCTTGAATAATTAAATCTTACATGGGTTATCCTATACGAAAGAAGAAACAGATCATTAGAAACGTTATACACAATCATAACGTATAACACATGAACAATTTTCATATTAGCATAATTCAATGCACTAGCAGTACACACATAATCTGAAAATTTTACGAACATAAAATTTTGGAATAATGTTGATCTAATGATTGTTAAACAGTCTGACTCCTCAAAATTTTACAGAAACACCTCTTCAATAAATACAAAACACTTGTTAGATGCAAAATAAAATACATACCATTTTGCGCCACCGAGCCACCTATGGTATCTTGCAGGTACGATGGTTGAAATGCGATTTTCCTTTATTTGCAGCATTGGTCTGAGACGCAACCTGTAAATTTACAAAAGAGTCAAATTATTAGATGATAGTGTATTATTATGTTGTATTATTAAATATCTTGTATTTAATATTTAGTCTTGTACTTTATTACTCTTGTATCTTACTATAAGTACCCATGGTGATTAATGAAATATTCATTCACTCCAAATACTATTTCTATATGGTATCAAAAGGCCTAATTCTCTCACGAGATTCTCTTCGATCCTAACATACTATGTCCCGATCGGGCTTACCTACCTGCTCCGCCGTCGAGGGTGCGAATGCCATTGTGACGACCGCGCCCCACGAGCCATGCTCCGATCCGAGTTGGTTCAGTGGTGGCCAGCCACTTTACCCAATCCAGACTAAAGCGCAACTCATAGGAAGGGGTCTCACTTGTTCAGGAGCAAAACCATACACGTTTTATAAATTATATTTTGATATATATACTGCGTAAGTCTTGGTATTACAAATAATGTGACTATTTTAATGGTTATGTACTAGTGACAAAACACGAATATTCCAAAATGCGCCCTTGAACAATTATTCACTTGGTCCATGATGCCATGTTGATTTTGTCCTGAGGAATGGACCGAATAAACAAGGAATAAGTCTTTAATAACTTAGTGAGATTTATATAAAAGAAATGGTAATGCAAGAATTAACTGTGACCTACTGGATACATTTCTGGAGTGATCTTACCAGTAGAAACAGTTCAACTAGATAATTTGATGTAGCAATGGTACTGTAGTTTTCATCGAATTGTTAATGAACTTGTGCTTAACAATAAACAAATCCAGCCTTATGACTTCTAATATTCTACCTTAAACATCTCGACGAGGAGCGATCTCGCAAACAATCAAGAGACATGCTCGAGTACATGTCCATCCAGCACGCGGATTACAGCAAACTCCTGAGTGCAAGCGGTGCGTAGATAAATGGGTATTAAACGAAATTACTTAAACAAACAGTCCTTACTGGCCAGCTGTAACTCAACTCAATCCCTGGGCCCAACTTCCCAAAGGCGTCCCAATGGGTATAACAGATAAACAAATAAGCTAGTAAATCGCATAATATTTGTTGCTCCTTGAGCTACATGTCCCGGACATAGTTCGTTGCTCTTTGCACAGTTCAAGAACCTGAAGATGAGATTAAAATATTGGGGAATTACCATGATTATGAATCAATATGATAAATAATAAATGATTGAATACGATTTAACGATGAGTAAGAAAATCAGGTTATGAGATGAGATGCAAAATGGGATTATGATAAAATATAGGTTGTTCGAGGTTTGGTAACGGAGTTGTGGCTTTTATGTCCAAGTTCCTCAGGGTCGGATGCCAAACGGGGCTAGAACAAATAAGAAATGTAACCTCACCTTAACTCGTACGGGGAACCTTGATGGCGTTGATTAGTTCGTCAAACCTTTGATCGGATATCCAAATGAACTTTGTTTCCAAATATTTTTGTGGCAACTGATCCCTAACATCAATAGGAACATGTGTACCCGAATGGAAAGGAAAATCCAAAGGTTTGCTATGCTAAATAATTCTTGAAAACATAGAACCTATTTTTGAATTTTCAGACAACAGTCTACGGTTTAGGAATTTCGACCTTCTAAATCACATTATTTGAAAAATATTTCTTCATATGAAAGTTAGAGGATATCATGCGGAGTATTCGGCCATTGGCTCTGATAAAAAATAATTTTTCTACAATTAGTTATCATTTTCTAATGTGCAGGGCCGAATGGATAATTTCTGCGCAATTAAAGTTTTGGGGTATTTTCGGGTAGAGAATGATGAAATTAGAACTTGGAATGAATTTTCCCTGAAAGTAGACTCACTAACTTAGAGATTCATAGGAATAAAGAAGGAAAAACCAAAATGATTTTTGGTGTGAAAATTGTTGGAGGAAAGCCTACTATTTGTAGGTAATATATCATGTTAAAATACTTTTAATTAATGTCCCACTTTGATTATTTTATAATAAATCACAAAAAAACTGAATTTAATCGTTGTTTTAAGGATGTCATTGCTTACCTCATCAAAAAGATGCCATGGCTTACTTCATCTATTGGTTAATTTCATATCAAGTCCCTCAATTATTTATAATTAAAATTCAAATAGGTATAATTAGATTTCTTTGTTACATACCTATTTACTTATGTAATTTTTCTAGGTAATTCAATCAACTTGGCTAATATTTGAAATTAAAATATATGTTTTAGGATTAGAGACCTGCAAATATAATAAAAGACTAACTTTTAAGTTCATGGGCTCAAATGCAAATTTATCTAAACATTTAGGTCAAAAATGGAAATTTTCAAAAGTTCAAGGACTAAAATATAAATTGATTTTCTTCCTAATTTTTGGGGCGTTACAGGCGCTACCTCCGGCCTCACCGCCTCGGCCGAAACACTGTCGCCACCTGTTCCGCCCTTTCACGGGCCCTCTTCCGGTGGTGTTACGTTGATTCCTATCAACTCCAACTAGATCCCCATCAGTTTTACTGGAACCAACTACCCTTCTTGGTGTTGTCAAATTCGTCATCCTCTCTACGGATATGGGTTGTTTGGCTTTGTGGATCACTCTCACCCTTGTCCACCGTTGGGTGAAACTCTAGAGTCGCGAGGGGCCTACTCGTTGTGGACGCGACAAGACTCTTTGCTTGTCACGGCCTTGGTTGGCTCTGTGGAAATCTCCATGTTAGTTGCTTCCGCTGAATCCTCTACTCGGGTGTGGGAAGAATTGGAACGTGTCAGTGCCAGTCGTTCTCGCTCACGCGTTATGCAACTGAAGGATGAACTGAACAATCTGAAGTTGGGTAATCTTCGGTCTCTGAGTTCCTCCAGTCCATCAAGTCCAAATCTGATGAACTTGTTGCCATTGATGGTCCTGTGAAGGATGACGACATCACCCTCTACGTCTTCAACGGGCTCGGTTCTCGTGAGCACCCGATTCAGTTCGCTGAACTCCACGATCTCCTTGTCAGTCAGGAATCGTACCTTCGACGTCTCGACTCTGAGAAGTCCTCCCACGTTGCTACTGCCAATCCAGCCTTGGCCCAAAACCGCTCAAACCCTAGAAACCGCGGCCACAATAGGTCTTCTTCGGGTCAGTCCAACCGCGGCGGCCGCAGTCGTCTGCCTCCAGGGTTTGCGAACTCGGGCCCCTCCCAGTCACATAGTCCCTATCAGCCGCCACACACACGCGGTCAAATCGTGTGTCAATTTTGTGGTACTCCTGGTCATGGGGCTAAGACTTTCCGTCACTTTCCTATTCCGACTGCGAACCTTGCGGCTTCTCCGCCTTCGGCCAAACCACAGCGAACTGAGCGGCTCGCTGACTCTGGTGCATCTCATCATCTAACCTCGGACCTTGATAATCTTGCTCTTCACTCTAAGTATGTTGGTCTTGAGGAGGTCTATACGGCTGGTGGTACAGGTTTGGCCATCACACACACTGGTTTCTCTGCAATTACTCTTCGTGATCGCTCCTTTACTCTTGATAATATATTGTGTGTTCCATCTTCTCATCGCAATTTAGTATATGTGCATCGATTTACAAAGGCTAACAATGTCTCAATTGAGTTTTTCTCTTCCCACTTTGTTGCAAAGGATTGTCGTACGGGGGAGTAGCTTGTTTCGTGGGGCATGTGTGGACGAAGTATATCGTGTCCGGCTGCCTCCTATTGGAAGACCTCCTCTGTTGGCTTTCGTTGGTGAGCGCACATGTGTTGGTTATTGGCATGATAGGCTCAGTCACCCTCCGAGCAAAGTTAGCAAGTTTATTTCTAGAAAATTTGATTTACCAGTTGTGTCATCCGTTGCGTCGGATCCTAGTTATTGTTCTTCGTGTTTTTCGAACAAGAGTCAAAACATTGTTTTTCGTGATACCTCGCTTGTGTCTAATGATGTACTTTATCATGTTTATGGAGATGTTTAGGGTCCGTCCCCCGTTACTTCAACAAATGGTTGTCGTTATTATTTAATTCTTGTAGACCACTTTACAAAATTTTCTTGGCTTTTTCCCTTAGTTGTAAAGTCGGACGTTCTACGTGTTTTTACACAGTTCATGGGTCCTGTTGAAAAACAATTTGGTCGGACTATCAAGAATTTTTACACGGACACTACAAGATTTGGGGAGTTTTCACGACCCCCCCTGGTGACCGTTGGACGGTCCCCAGAGTTTTGGTGGGTGGTCCCGCTGGGCAGTCCCGCTGTTGAAAAGGGGACCGCTGGGCGGTCCCAGCCCAATAACGGGCCTGTTGGGCCGAAATTTAACCAATTGAGCCAAAATTTTAGGGTTTTTTGGGAGCTTTCTCTTGTCTTCGGCGATCGCCCGGAGCAACAGGGACCGCCCAGTGGTCTCCAGCCCACTAAGGGGACTGCCGAGCGGTCCCTAATAATATTCATACCACATTTTTTGATTTTACGAAACGGTTAAGGTGCCACATTATTTATTTAGTTTATATTATTCTAATAATAGTTAAGAGAACAAAATTACAAGGTTTCATACAAATTCAAACAACATATGATGATTAGGTGTACGTAAAAAGTATAATAAGTTCAACGTTAAAAACTCTCTCAATCTCATTCAATCTACTATAAAATAACTAAATTAGTAGTTTTATGATCATTTGTTACTTCAATTGACATGTTATAATGAGTTTTGTTGCTAAAAAACAAAAACACATGGAGATCATTGCATAAAATTGAAAAAAGAGGTATGCATATTATTAGGGACCGCTAGGGGCCGCTCGGCGGTCCCTAATAATATTTATACCTCTTCTTTGATTTTACGGAATGATTAAGGTATCGCGTTGTTTGTTTAGTTGATTATTATCCTAATAATAGTTAAGAGAACAAAATGACAAGGTTTCATACAAATTCAAACAACATATAACATAGAATAGGTTCAACGTTAAAAACTCTCTCAATCTCATTCAATCTACTATTAAATAACTAAATTAGTAGTTTTATGATCATTTGCTACTTCAATTGATATGTTATAATGAGTTGTGTTGCTAAAAATCAAAAACACTAAAAGTCATTTTAGGGACAGCCTGGCGGTCCAAAATAATATTCATACCTCTTTTGTTTTTATGGAACAAGTAAGGTGCCGCGTTGTTTGTTTAGTTGATAATTATCCTAATAATAGTTAAGAGAACAAAATTACAAGGTTTCATACAAATTCAAACAACATATGATGATTAAGTGTACGTATAATGTAGAACAGGTTCAACGTTAAAAACTCTCTCAATCTCATTCAATTTAGTATTAAATAACTAAATTAGTAGTTTTATGATCATTTGTTACTTCAATTGACATGTTATAATGAGTTTTGTTGCTAAAAATCAAAAACACATAGAGATCGTTCATAAAATCAAAAAAAAAGAGTATGAATATTATTAGGGACCGTCGGGCGGTCCCGAATAATATTCATACCTCTTTTTTTTATGGAACAATTAAGGTGTCGCGTTGTTTGTTTAGTTAATAATTATCCTAATAATAGTTAAGAAAACAAAATTACAAGGTTTCATATAAATTCAAACAACATATGATGATTAAGTGTACGTATAACGTAGAATATGTTCATCGTTAAAAACTCTCTCAATTTCATTCAATCTACTATTAAATAACTAAACTAGTAGTTTTATGATCATTTGTTACTTCAATTGACATGTTATAATGAGTTTTGTTGCTAAAAAATCAAAAATACATGGAGATCGTTTCATAAAATAAAAAAAAAATATGAATATTATTAGGGACCGCCAGGCGGTCCCTAATAATATTCATACCTCTTTTTTTGGATTTTATGGAACAATTAAGGTGTCGCGTTGTTTGTTTAGTTGATAATTATCTTAATAATAATTAACAGAACAAAATTACAAGATTTCATACAAATTCAAACAACATATGATGATTAAGTGTACGTATAACGTAGAATAGGTTCAACGTAAAAAACTCTCTCAATCTCATTCAATCTACTATTAAGTAACTAAATTAGTAGTTTTATGATCATTTGTTACTTCAATTGAAGTGTTATAATGAGTTTTGTTGCTAAAAATCAAAAACAAATGGAGATCGTTCCATAAAATCAAAAAAAAAAAGTATGAGTATTATTAGGGACCGCCTGACAGTCCCTAAAACGGGTTTCGGGGACCGTAAGGCAGTCCCTAAAAGTCGTTTTAGGGACCGCCTGGCAATCCCTAATAATATTCATACCTTTTTTATTTTATTTTATGGAACAATTAGGGTACCGCGTTGTTTGTTTAGTTGATAATTATCATAATAATATTTAAGAGAACAAGATTACAAGGTTTCATTCATATTCAAACAACATATGATGATTAAGTGCATGTATAACGTAGAATAGGTTCAACGTTAAAAACTCTCTCAATCTCATTCAATCTACTATTAAATAACTAAATTAGTAGTTTTATGATCATTTGTTACTTCAATTGACATGTTATAATGAGTTTTGTTGCTAAAAATCAAAAACACATGGAGATCGTTCCATAAAATCAAAAAATGAGTGTGAATATTATTACGGACCGCAAACGACTTTTAGGGACTGCTTGGCAGTCACCAAATATCTTTAGGGACCGCCATTGAAATAGGCGGGATTGGGGGAGAAAGTTGAAATTTTCGAAAATTCAAAATTTCCACCCTCAATACTATATATATACCACCACTCTCCCATCTAATTTTTCAACAATCTTGAAAAACACCCAACTCCAGAATTTCCCTTCTCCTTTTTCTCTTCCTAAATCCCAAAAATAAAAATCATCCAACAAAAACTTTCATTTCTTTTTTCTTTTACCAAATATAAGACAAACAATCTTCTCTTTGTTTTTTCTTTCTTCAAATCTCAAAACATAACATTTCTTCTCTTTTCTTTTAACAAATGCCAAGAAAACACCCAACAATATGTTCTTCATTTCTTTTTCTTCTTCTATTTTCATTGTTTTTGGTTTATTTTTATAACTATCATTTATTGTAACTTTAATTTCATTATTTTCTTTGTTTTATTTTGTTAACTTTCATTTCATTTACTTTTTAATCATTATTTTCTTTGTTTTTGTTCTTGTAAATGTTTGTTGCCCATATTTACACGCAATTTACACAAAAAACCCAATAATATTTTGGTAAATTATTCGGAATATTATTGGTTTTTTTTTATTTTTCCGCAGACTTTTAGGGACCGCCGAGCGGTCCCCAATAATATTCATAGCATCAAGGACTGCCTAGCAGTCCCCATCTATGAATATTATTGGGGACCGCTCGGCGGTTCCTGATGCTTTGAATATTATTGGGGACCGCTCGGCGGTCTCCAATACTTCTTGATTCTTTGGGGACCGCCCTGCGGTCCCCAATACTTCTTGATACATTGGGGACCATCAAGTGGTCACCAAATCCCAGAAGGTCGTGAAAAGTGAGGGCCGAGACCACAAAGCGGTCACCAAAGGGTAGGATACCAAGACTTTTCGCGGACGCCTTTTGGTGCAGTCCCTAAAGACCCTTGAATCTTGTGGTGGGATAATGGTGGTGAATTCTTGGCCTTGCGGTCTTATCTCACATCCAATGTCATCTCTTGGTTAACTACTGCTCGACATACTCCCCAACAAAATGGCACTGCACTAGTGAGCGTCGTCATCATGTGGTTGTTACGATGATCTGTTGTCATTTATTAGTAGGGACCGCAATTCGGTCACTATTGAGTCAATAGAGATCGAATTGCGGTCCCTATTGACCCAACAGGGACCGAATTGCGGTCCCTACTAATATTCATACTTTAAAATCGATGAATATTATTAGGGACCGCACTTAGGTCCCTAATATGGCAACAGGGACCGCAATGCAGTCCCTATTGACATTAGCGTTGTCAATAGGGACTGAAACGCGGTCCCTATTGACATTAGTGTTGTCAATAGGGACCGAAAAGCGGTCCCTATTGACTCAACAGAGACCGAATTGCGGTCCCTACTAATATTCATACTTTAAAATCGATATTTTAAGATGGTTTGAGGTGTCGCGTTGTTTGTTTAGTTCATAATAACCATTGTAATAGTTAAAATAACACTAATTACAACGACGCATTGTAAATCCAAACATTATATAAGGAGAATGGACCGCTTTGAAGATTCTCTTACTGTTTTGTACAACGAATGTCATAATGACAAGCTAATTCGATATACATATATAAGTATAATGATTACTTGATCTAATGATTATACATCATAATCATATCTATGCTAACATTAGTGAAGTAAATCATAAAAACGAATAACAACTACAACTAACTAGTGATGATTAGTTATAGAACATGAAATATATCTTGAACGTTAATAACTCGCTCAATCTCAATCAATCTATTATTTCACAACTAATCTACTATAAGGTTGTTTTGCAATCATTTATTACTTCAATTCACATGTTACAATGAGTTTGATTTCTAAGAATCACAAACACACCAACATCAATAAAAAAGTCAATTTTAAAGTATGAACACTAGTAGGGACCGCAACTCAGTCCCTATTGAGTCAATAGGGACTGCATTGCGGTCCCTATTGACTCAACAGGGACCGCATTGTGGTATCTACTAATTTTCATACTTTAAAATCGATGAATATTATTAGGGATCGCACTTAGGTCCCTAAAATAGCAACAGGGACCGCACTGCAGTCACTACAAAAATTTAGTGACCTAAATCCGGTCCCTAATTTTTATTAGTGACCTAAATGCGGTCACTGAATCCAAAAATTTGAAATTTTGGCAAAAAATTTAGGTAGGAAATTTCGCAAAAATTTGAAAATTTCACCCTCCCCTCTATATATACTCACCACTCTTACACATCTTATTTGAAAACACTATATTATTTTCCAACACAAACACACTATCTTCTTTTCTCCATAAATCACCCAACACAACAACTTTTCTTCTTTTTACCAACACAAAGCTAAAAAACAAATCACCAACACAATCTTTCTTTTGTTTCTTTTCTTTCACTTTCTTTATTTCGGATCTACACTTTCTTTTCTTACTTTTCTTTCACTTGTTGTTTTATTCATACATTTTTTTTCATTCATATTTTATTTTCTATTATTAGTCATTTTATTCATCTTTTTACATTCATTAATACTTTCATGTCATTATATTAACTTTTTCTTCATTATTTTATTGTTTTGATCTTGTTAAAATCATCATTTTACAAAAAAAAAAATATTCCGGATTAAATATTATTGTTTTTTTCTATTTTTTCTGGGGGGTCAATAGGGACCGCAATTTGGTCCCTACTAATATTCATAGAGTATCTATAAATATTAGTAGGGACCGAATTGCGGTCCCTATTTTTTCTGGGGGGTCAATAGGGACCGAATTCCGATTCCTGTTTTTGTTATTAGGGACCGCAATTCGGTCCCTATTTTTGTTATTATGCGGTCCCTAATTTTAAGGCAATAGGGACCGGAATGCGGTTCCTATTGATATTAAGTCATCAGGGACCGAAAAGCGGTCGCTGGTTTTCCGGTCCCTAATGACCCTCATCAGGGACAGCCTTGCGGTCCCTGAGGACAAGCGACCATGGTGTTGGGAGTCGACGAACAACAACGCCCACTTCTAATATGTGTCGCACATGCCCTCACAATAAATTTCATTTAAAAACCCTTGCAATATGAGAATTTCGAGTTTATTTAAGAAATTACATTTTGAGAAGAGTTACATTTTGAAAAGAGTTATCTTCCTCCAAACCTAAAGCCCATGAATTGAAGTTCATTCCTCTACAAGTTGATTGAAAACCCCCTATCCTTCTGTTGCAGTGCTATGTTATTTCCCGTCTGATCCTCCTGATTTCCCTCATCCTCCAGATTTCCATCCAGATTTCCAACCCGGTTTCCGTCATCTTGATTTTTCATCTCCGACTCCCTGTTATCTCCCACTAATCCATGCATCCATCAAGTTATTGATTCCATGTTGCATAGCCTATGCTTTTAATATCATTGAATGCTTCCCTCCCAACGCAATCTAGTTGCGTTGACTGTCACGATCTGTAAAACTCAAAGCCAGTTGATACGACCGTTCGACAACTCCAACTGGGCTTAGGGAAACTAAAGCTCCAACCGGGCTTGAGAAACTAAAAGGGGAAGGGGAAGAGTTTAAACTAAAAGGGAAAAGATGTGGTCCACCTCGCAATTGTGTCTGCCGTGAAGGGGGAAGAATTCAAACTAAAAGGAAAGTCGGAGGGAAAGAAAGAGAGTGACCTACAATAATCAAGTTTTTAGTGCTTTATGTATTTTCGAAGATTGGAGTTTCACATAAATGATCCGAACAATATTTATGAATTATGATTAGGCACCAATATTTGATACTTACTGATTGTTGTGTACGATTAACTTGATTTCATGTGGAAAATAATCAAATGACCAACAAAAACTGACATTTTTCTTTATAGCTGTCATGGAAATTTTTATGAGTGGAAATAATTTTTAAAACAAAGTTACTTTGGTTATTTTATTTTATGTTTTTTTTTGTTGACTAACAAGGTAATATATTTATAGGAAAATGAAAAAAGAAAATTTACGTAAATGAAGTTACAAATGTAAGGCTCATGATTGTTATTTTTGTGTCCCTAGCTACTTTTTTTGTTGGAAATTTTGTCCTTTTAATTTTTTAGTAAAAAACCGCAAAAGGCTAGTAAATCCTACTTAGTTATTGTTGTACCATAATTTGTATTACTCGCGTGTAAAATCATATGCTTGTGCGAGCTTTCAATAACAACAAGCCATGACATCATGGGTTGAACAAATCAAGTCATGAGCAATATGTCGTCGGAAAGACATGGGTGTCTAGTTTCTAACACATAAAGCGAATCCCAGTTCCGATGAGTATTGAAGAAGTTATGATCAAATTAGTGAACACACGCATAATTGACCAAGAGAGGCTGAAGCCCATCAAGAATAGCCCAACAAACACCTATAAATACCCCATTAACCATCATTAAGAGGGGGAGGATTCTGGAGAGAGCTCTCAAGCCACATCAACCAGTATTAGGTGAACACGTCAACCAGTATCAGGTGACCACGTTAATCACTATCAAGTCACCACGTCAACCAGTATCAAGTCACCACGTTAACCACTATCAGGTCACACCGTCAATTAGTATCAGGTCACCACGTCAACCACTATCAGGTCACCACGTCAATCACTATCAGGTGACCACGTCAACAAGTATCAAGTGACCACGTCATCCGCTGTCAGGTCACCACGTCAACCAGTATCAAGTCACCACGTCAACCATTACCAGGTGACCACGTCAACAACTACCAGGTGACCACGTCAACCAGTATCAGGTCACCATATCAACCAGTATTAGGTTACCACGTCAACCAGTATCAGGTGACCACATCAACCACTACCAGGTGACCGCATCAATCAGTATCAGGTGACCACGTCAAACACTTTCCATCGCACTTCTAAGGGCTAGCCTAGTGGGCCGACCCATGTGGAGCAAGCCCATTGCACTCCTATAGTTAAGGAAGTTATAAACTATAAATATCTCCACAAACCATAATCAAAGACAAGTTGATCGGAGAGCTCCTTAGTCACGTCAACTATTTTGTGTCTGACACTCAACCAGCAAACGTCCAACCGGTTGACGTCTCAACTTGCTAACGTCCCACCGGTTGACATCCCAACCTGCTAACGTTCCAACCGGTTGACGTCCCAATTTGCCCACGTGTCGTATTTTTCAGTGCAGGTTTCTCGAACTCAAAGTTAACTTAGGCCCAATAAGGAGCTTGAGTTAGTCTGGCGTGGAGTGCTTAGTCAGCAGACGCAATCACCCCACATCAGCTATTAAAGACAAATAAAATGTATCATCTATTAAGTTGAAAACCAAAAAAGAATAATGTTTTTTTACTGCTATAGAATTTCTAAAAGTTGGGGTTAGAAGTTTGAACTTTTTAACAAATATTGTAGTATGAATTTACTAGGATCAAACTTAATTAGTTAAATATAGAGAAAGTGAGGCTCTTGAAAGCTATTACAGTTGCCATATTACAAATAATCAATTAAGCATTGAAATTTCGTTTGTGTGGTATAGAGGAAACCAATCTCCAATGTATAATAAACTATCGGAATCCATATAAAATTTTGCCAGTTTTCCCGTGTTATTATTAATGCAAGGCATTCGTACGCTAATATAAACTTTACTGCCAAAGAGTGTTCTTTTTTATACGTACTTCAGTTTCTCATCTCATTATTAAAATTAATTTTGAATATGTGTTTTATAGCCAGATCCAGCCGTAGGGTCGTACAACTTCGACGGAGACACATATACTTCTCCACGAGATATGAAGGATGTGGACCAGCTTCACCACCTTAACCATCTCATGTACATATAGAGTGACGAACATGTTCGGGGACATGCTTGCCCGACATGGTTCTAGTCGAGCCCAAGTGGACTGCCCATTGCAGCCACCCTTTTGTTCAACCTGGATGAGTTGTGAGCCGGTGGAAGATTTTGCTTTGTATGGCATTTCCAGTACTTATACGCGCTTGTTGCGACAGTCCTGTCTTCGCTCCCTTATGTATATACTGTCCCCGCTCCCCTATGTATATACTTATCCTGCTCAGGCCTAATAGATAAATAAACATGTTCTATAAAAAAGAAAACTTTAATCATTAATGCTTACTACTTGTCAAATTGATGCAAAACGTCCAAAACTTGAAAATTTTACCATAGAAACACCACCACTTACTGCTAAATGTACAAGAAGATTATAGTCATAAATATAGCCACTATGTAATAATTGGCATTTGTAAACCGGATGGACTGTCATCTCCGATAGATACCACCATCATCGTGGCAACATATACAAGGCAACCCTCAAAAGGATAACTATCGAATGAAACAATCATCAGATTTAGATGAAAGTAATCCTCAAAAGGATAACCATCGGAGAAAGTAGTCATCGGACTTAGATGATCCGAATGTCTCATCTCGAATACGATGACAGGAGAGTGTGAACAAGATACAGAATCCCCGAGGTACCCCGAGGCTTGGATGACTCCATGATACCTCACGCGATTATGATTATCCTTAAGCAACTCTCCGATACTTTCTGGCATTATCCGATAGTTTCCCTGAAAACATCGATTGACCAGATATGAGACCGAGGATAGAGGTTCAAATCTCATATTATTGTTATACGATAACACCAGGTGTCTAACAAATAATCATCTGAGTCAGCTATAACAAACTACTTGTCAACCAGGCAAGCATGTGAATGATGTATCAGTAGAAGAAAGAGAAGGCTAACAAACCACTTGTCAACCAGACAAGCATGCGAAGGATGTATCAGCAGAAGAAAGAGAGCCATTTATCAAAGAGAAAATATGCACATTGGCAGCTGTATTGATGACCATCCTCTATAAATAGGGAACACCGCCATAAGTGTAAAAGGGGGCAGAAAAAATACAAAGAGGTATCGTGAAAAATCAAGAGATCAATAGAATATTTTATTGATATGTGGAGCAGGCAAGGCGTTCCGACACTTAAAAAATTCATAACCCCCGGAGTACATAAATGAGTGTTAACAAAATGGCACCGTCTGTGGGAACGCCATAGAAAATGCCTTAAGTAACTCCGCAGAGATATTAGCCAAATGACTATGGAAGACTCAATCAGCCATCCACAAGAAGGTGAACCAGGATTGAGAGATGAAGTGTCAACCCGAGACCCTACGCATGTACCCACAACCTCACCCTCCCCAGAAACGTGTTTGAGGATCTAATGGAGGCTGCCCTCCGACGATCCGAACACACGAGAGACAATGAGCAAAGAATTCAACCCATTTTGCCATATGGGGAGCGATACCACGTAGAAGAACAAGGATCCCAGATGACTCATCCTCCACCGGGCTCTTACCCTCCTTAATAATCCTACGACCATACTCCACGGTAAGAGCAGCGGGATCCATCAAAGTCACAGTAGGAACCACCGTGCGACGAAGACCTGGTTCCGATGGAGGTGCAGAAATAGGAGCCGTAACAGAAGTGTAAATATCTAAGTCAGGAAGAATCAAGTCACGAGGGAATCCAGGAAGATTCCTCACGATATCCTGACAAATGCGATACCCGATTGAGACCATCTCCCTCATATCTTCACGAAGGGAGTCTCGAATTTGGGGCAGAGTTGGAATATCCATAGTAGCATGTGCACGTGCCATGACTGACGATATCTCACGAGACTTGACCATATTTTGCATTCGACTACGAGCTGAGTCGCGATCCGCGAAAAGCAGAGAAATAAGTTCCTCAGATGTTTTGATTTGTGACTGGAGATTGTCAATCCTCTCTTCCAACCCGAGAATGTGAGTCCTTTCTAATACCAGAACACGCTCTAAATCCCAAGCTTTTTCACGAGAAGCACGAAGTAAATCCTCTAGCAGTTTCTGATCAACATCGGCCTTAGCAAGGGCGTGGTCCTTTTCTCCACGAAGTGCGGATATTTCCTTTTTCAGATCCTCCAGATGGCGAAATAAGAAGCCGCAACTTGATGAATAATCCTTGTGAGATTCCATAGCGTCCGCGAGCATGAAAATCTGGAAAGAAAGACGAGTAAGGATGTGGAGGAGTTAAAAAAAAAGAAAAAGAAAAAATGTGATACGGCACAAAGATCACGACAAAATCGAGCCCTGAGGGTAGACAAGGAAAATGATCCCAATAACTCACAATCTGTTTGGTTCAACAATCTGCTAAGAAAGTCTTGACAATAATCAGCATCGGGAGCCACAGATCCAGGAATATCCGGTGACTCACGAACATGACTTGGACCTTCACCCGTGGAGGAAATCACATGAGTCGAAGGGACGATGAATGATCATCTACCATATTCATGGAAGGGAGAACAACAGGACTTGAAGGCAAAACATTCAGGCCAAGGGAGGTGTCAGGCTCCAAAGAGTTCGCCACTACAATCATCGAGAAATGAATCTCGTCAAAGAATCCGTCTATTGGTAAAGGCTCCGATAGCCAGCCAAGAGAGTCTGATCTCGCCAGAAAAGAAATGTTAGATTGGCCTAAACGAGCAGGGAGAAGCTCATACTCAAACGGCTGGGGCCCCGGATCGACAAAAATTCGAGAAGAGAACGTGGTAGAAGGGAATTGAGAGAAAGAGAAGTTAATAACCTAGCACTAAAGTAGCACGATTACCGAAAAATTAGGAGCCGTTACGGAATTCAAACGTCCCTCATAATGGGAGTAATCAATGATGAAGTTCCCTATGAGAGTTTCGGAAAAATAAAAATTAAAGGTATAGAGTTCCTCCATATTCTACCGAATTTAGAAGGAACTCAGGGGGGGGGGGGAGGTGTAAACCAGATGGATTGTCATCTCCGATAGATACCACCATCATCGTGGCAACATATACAATGCAATCCTCAAAAGGATAACTATCGGAGGAAACAATCATCAGATTTAGATGAAAGTAATCCTCAAAAGGACAACCATCGGAGAAAGTAGTCATCGGACTTAGATGATCCGAATGACTCGTCTCGAATACGATAACATGAGAGTGTGAACATGATACAAAATTCCCGAGGTACCCCGAGGCTTGGATAACTCCATGATACCTCACGCGATTACGATTATCCTTAAGCAACTCTCCGATACTTCCTGGCATTATCCGATAGTTTCCTTGAAAATATCGATTGACCAGAGATGAGACCGAGGATAGAGGTTCAAATCTCATATTATTGTTATACGATAACACCAGGTGTCTAACAAATAATCACCCGAGTCAGCTATAACAAACCACTTGTCAACCAGGCAAGCATGTGAAGGATGTATCAACAGAAGAAAGAGAAAGCTAACAAACCACTTGTCAACCAGGCAAGCATGTGAATGATGTATCAACAGAAGAAAGAGAGCCATCTGTCAAAGAGAAAACATG
This sequence comes from Linaria vulgaris, assembly GCA_948329865.1. NCBI lineage: Eukaryota > Viridiplantae > Streptophyta > Magnoliopsida > Lamiales > Plantaginaceae > Linaria > Linaria vulgaris. The sequence continues at coordinate 92,015,414 of OX415254.1, forward strand.
CACATTGGCAGCTGTACTGATGACCATCCTCTATAAATAGGGAACACTGCCATAAGTGTAAAAGGGGGCAGAAAAAATACTAAGAGGTATCGTGCAAAAATCAAGAGATAAATAGAATATTTTATTGCTCTGTGGAGCAGGCAAGGCGTTCCGACACTTAAAAAATTCACAACCCTCGGAGTACATAATCGAGTGTTAACATCGTTATTAGTGTTTTTTTTCTTTTCTTTTTCGATGCCCTATTAATAACAAATACACTCTATCAGCTAACAACACGTTTGGATGGCCTTAAAAGGCCTTATTAATTATATACTAGGGTCTAATCTTGTGTTTGGATGAGCAATAATTTGTAGTAGGAGCCCAGTAAATGTGGGCAAAAAATGCACTTTTTGCTTATTAATTATCTCACCTCTCCCCCTCAGATTATTAATGCCAACGCTACCACCTTGCAAAAAACCAGAAATGCCCTCACTTAACCCATTCCCCAGTGTTATAAATGAAGCCCCAAATGGGTAAGGTACACGGTTTTTTAGGGAAATAAATAGTTGGATAAGAATAAGTCAGCATTCTACACTTTCTTAAACAAGTAGCGACGAGCGAGCTTCTAGATATTAAATAAACGAATTATATTAGTAATGATTAATGAATCCCTATGTGCACAAAATCAAATTTCTTTTTTTGTTTGTATTAAAATGGTTTACCAAATGAGATGATCCATATAAATTAAATGCACCATGTGACTGTTATTTCACCACTAATGAGCTTTTAAAAGCATATTTGTTATTTATTTAATAAATAAATTACATGGTAACATAGAAGCCACGTGGTGCATGTAACTTGTATCACTTGGTCCACAAGTCCATACAAGATTTTTCTCTAAATTGGAACCTGAAAAATATAATCAGCTGATTCCACTAAACTAAACTCCAACAGTTGGGGAGATAAGACGCTGGGCAGTAGAGTAGTGCACCAACACTATATCTTTACCAAAATATCCTTGCCTTTTATTTGTAAGAAATGGTTCCATCTTTTATGAAATTGCAAATTTACCCCAATAGATTAAATAGTTCTATTTTTAGTATTCTATTCATGGGAATAGTCCATTACGACCATATCAGGCCCAACATGCTTCCGTACAAACAATTAAAACATAACCGTAAAAGATACCTCCTTTTGACCGTATCACCGTCGGGTATTCTGCCAGGTTTTACGAAGACTCCTCGCCCTCAACCACTCGATCGCAACCGATGGTTCTGCAACAGCTCATTCAACGATAACCAGCACAACCCTGGTTCGTTTCCTACTCCGGGTGTAAGAGGCGACTAAAACGGAATATTTAAAAGCTCAACATCGACATACTCAAGCGATAGCAAAAGATCTTATTTATTTATGTGGAGATTTATTTATTACAACACACTCATATCTCCTTAGAGAGGAGTAACTTGTTTTAGCTACTTATGGTAGCTAACTCTCTCTCGCACATACACTCAGTACTGAAATTAAAACTATTCTACAGACACTCGTTTATTTGACAGAATTGAAAAACGCTCACACTTATACAAACTATGCTTCTCTCTTGTTTTTAAGAAAACTAAGGGAAATGTTCGATGCCTTTAGCTTTCTTCAGCTTGTGTATTTATAGGTGAAGATCCGGATTTGAAATGCGGATTTCAGCTACATCCTGATGCTTTTTCTTCCACTAGCGTAGTGGCCTGGCCCTCCTGTCATTTTAGTGGAATCTTTTCCACCACAGCTTGTTGTCTTTTCCTTCCCACTATGATAGTGGTCTGGCCCTCCACTTATCATTATGTCGTTGTAGTGGAGATGGTCCTGATTCGATCACATGGCTACTTTGGCTTTGCCAGCTGTAGTAGCCCACTTGCTTGTCCCACGCGGCATCTTTCCTTGTCGCGCATGGTCATCTTTGTCATTTTCCCCTTTGTCACGTTTCATCGGGAATCCCTTCCCAAAGAGGGGAACTTTCTGATCTTGGCACTTTGGACAGATCCTATCTTTCCATTGGCCGACATGTGCCATGTTGCAGAATTTTCTGCTGGTCTCTGCCGTCGACGGAATCTCGTTTATCCACAATGTTCTTCGTTTGTTTTCGAACACTGTTTCAGCGAACCTCGTGGTGGTGTTAGTCATGCTGTTAAGCATGAACGTTCCTTTTTCCTTGTCCTGGAAAATCTTGAACGCAAACTTGACCTTGTCCATCTCTGTGAGACAGACCCAGAGTCCCCAAGCTCTCCTTGTTGAAACGTCATCCTCTGAGAGTGGGGCGACTAACATCTGTCCCTCTGGTGGAGGTTTGATGTAGTCCAAAGCTTTCCAATTGGGTCTTTGGATTTTGATAAAATGGAAACATGGTAAAGACCCTTTGCCTGCGATTTCCGAGGCTGCGGAGATGAACTTCATTTCAAGCACATCGCCCCTTCCGAGTGTATGATTGTTTTGCCATGTATCATACACACCTTTCTGGATCCATTCCGGTAATTTGGCAATTTCCGGGAAGCTCGGTGATTCGGTAAAGATCGAGGCTATACAGCCAAAATCAAACCATTCTCGTGTTTGCTCGGGTTTTGATCCAGGTAGTATCCAAACCCTTGGATATTTGCCTGACCAATCAGCAATAGTTTTCCCGGGACAAGTCCCATTCTCGTGTTCAATCTTTCCCACGTTCTCTGATATTCAATCAAATGTGGGGTTTTCTCGTTTTTGTTTTTCTTAGATGATCCCGTTTGGGGTCTAAGATTAACCTCGTGTTTTGATTCCTTTGGTATTTCTACCTCTGGATCATCTTGCTTCTGGCTCGTTGATCCTTTAGGTATTTCTACCTTTGAATCGGCTTGCTCCTGGCTCGTAGATTCTTTAGGTATTTCTACCCTTGAATCAGCTTGTCCTTGGGTGGTTTCCTCAAAAGGATCACCTGCTGGTCCAGTTTTACTTGGATCATCAAACTCGTATGTGTTTGCCTTTATTTCCACTTCCAATTTTGAAAGTGAGGCATCTCGAAAAAGTGGTACCGCGAGGCCATCCCACAAACTCGTACTACCCAATAAAGTTGCCTTCATTGAGTTCTGAACCTTAGAAAGGTCCCTTTCCTGTACATGACCGGAAGCCTGAGCATTGATTGCCAGACCCTCGATCGCCTTGCGGAGCTCGTCCAGGTTATCCCTGTGATGTCTCCATCTCGTGAGGATGGTATCGGCCTCATGTACCTCCATCCCTAGTTAAGAAATCTGCAAGAACATTCTCATGAGATTTAATAACTTGAACATCAAAATTATAATACTGACATTCAGCTTGCCATCTTAATAACCTAGCTTTCTTGGGTTTGCTTTCTATCTTATTTTTTAAGAAAGCTTTGACGCTAGTGTTATCAATCTTAAGTGTGAATTTTTTAGCTAGTAAGAATAAAGGCCATTTTTTGAAGGCCCTTCGAACTGCAAAGAATTCCTTCTCGTTGATGTGCCATCTTGCCGCCTCATCTTTTGAAAAGAGCCCACTACAGTATCTGCATGGCACTTCTCCTTTTGGCTCGGCTTTGGTCAGAACCGCCGCCCACCAATGGTCCCTTGCATCCGTATAAAGAACCAAATCGTCTTCGTCATTGGGGATTGCAAGCTTGGGGAGATCTTGACAGATAACTTTAAGCTTCTGTACTGTCTCCTTGTGTTCATTCGTCCATCTGAACTCTGCGTCCTTCTTCAGTAATGGACTAAATGTTTTCCTGTAACTCGCCAGATTGTTAATAAACATTCCAGCAAAATTAACCAACCCCATAAAACTTTGGAGTTGTTTAACAGTCTTGAGGTCGTCGGGAAAGTCACGTACCTTTTCCACCAAATGATTTTGGAGGATAATACCTGACTCGTCAATCTCGACACCAAGGAATTCGATCTTCCTTGTAAGAATTACTGCCTTCTTTTGCGACAGCACTAATCCTTCTTTGTGGCAAACATCTGAGAAGATCTCCAAATGTTTGATGTGGTCTTGGACGTTCTTCGAGGCGATGAGGATATCATCGACGTAGACGAACATGAACTTGAAATAATCTTTGAAAAGATTATCCATTTTCCTCTGATATATCTGGGGCGCATTAGCCAATCCCATTGGCATAACATTCCAAATATAGTGACCTTGCGGTGTGGAGAAGGCTGTAAACTTCTTACTTTCTTCATCCATCTTGATTTGGTAGAAACCTGATTTGCAGTCAAACTTGGAGAAGACTCTCGCATTCTGAACGCAGTTGATCAGGTGCTCTCGGTTCGGGATGTAATACCCGTCGAATTCCAAGATCTTGTTGATCCCTTGGTAGTTGATCACCAATCTCGGCTTTCCTCTCTTGATCTCTCCATGGTTCCTGACTAAGAACCCCGGACTGCTGTAAGGGGAAACTCCTGGTGAGATGAGCTTCAGATCCAGATGTTCTTTGAGAATCATCTGCATATCCTTACGATCCTCCAGATTCATGAGGATGGGTCTATATCTGACCAGCTCGTTTTCCTTTCCCTTTTGAACTCTTAGAGTAGCTTTGAGTTCATTCTTGTTCCACCATGCCAGAGGATCTTCTTCGTAGTTCCTCCGAATCTTTGCCTTGACATCTTCAATTGAAATCTGTTCTTCATTGGTGATGTCAATATGAGGACTTGGTTCAAGGCTGGCTTTGAGGATCTCGATGGTTTCATCTTTGATCCTTTTGGTCTTTTGTCCGCCTAAGTTTTCATTTCTAAGCTGTAGGATTGCCTTACCATATTTCCTCTGGTCCTGCATTTTTGGGTGTAGAAGTCGTCCTTCATCACCACGCTTGCTGCGAAATTGAATTGGCAGTTTGCGGTGAAACGCCTGCGTCAATCGTTGCACCAAGATCTTATGATCACAAGTGGTTGTGAGAATAAGACGTCTTGTTTCATTTTCCTGCGTAAAACGTTTGAACGTTTGTAGGAAATTGTTACCGAGCAAGATATCGGTTCCGGTATCATGGAAATAAATTGGGGGTGTCTTCACTTTGTACCATGGGGTACCACCTGCTCCTCCAATTAAAATTTCAGCCTGTTTTATCCCTCGTTTGAAGATGATGATCTTCTTCGAGAAATCCCTTCCTGCAATTGCCGGTAAATCTTCTCCGAGGTCACCGGGGAAGACTCCTGGTTTTGCCGTGCAGATACCTGCACCTCCGTCGATATACGCCGCAAAGTATTCGGCTTTATAATTCTCGTACAACATCCCAACTGAGATGTAGATTGAGAATGGACTGGTGGTCATTTGAGTCGGTATCTTCTTCCTTCCACCGTAAATTCCATTCCATTCGTCACCCTTTCCCAAGGTTTGTGGTCCTCGAGAAATTCGGTTCCAAGAACAAGCTGTTCTGGGATCTTTCCTGCACGTCCGTTGATAATAAAATCAAGTCCACCTAGCTTTAGGTTTCCCTGATACCTACCAACAAATGGCTGCTTGAGATAATACAATGCGTCGCATGGTAACGTATTATCTTTCTGGGTGGTGTCGAAGGTGACTTCGACTTCTCCCCATCCTCCTGGACATTGGAGTTCACCTTTGGTTATGAATTTCTTAGGTTCACTCACAACCTCCATAATAGGTTTCTTTCCCCAGGTGAGGCTTTGCATCCTATTCTCCCGGAAAGAGACCGTTCTGGGCTCGAATCTTTGGCTCGTGTCTTTGCCAAAAACTAGTTGGTCGCGGATTATCAAATCCATCTCATGAATATGTGGCAGGCTGGAAATTTCTGGCCTGACTGCATGTGCGACCTTCTCGAAAATCTCCGGTATCTCAACAAACTCATTCCTCTGGAAAAGATCTGAATGGTGAGTATTTGAGAGTGCGTAGGAGATACTATATGTAATGGAGTAAGGACGGTTTCCTTCCTTCATTAACTCCTTGTTTTTGAAATCTTGATGTAGAGTTATGACTCTACTGAAATCTTTATCGGCAAGGTTAAAGGCGATCTTTGGATATATGAATGTCGCTACCTTTCCTGCAAATAGATTTCCTGAAATGCCTCCGAGACAGGCATCTCGTAGGTTCTGGATCCTTCGATCAAAGACGGCAATGTCAATTGGGGAATTGATTCCTTCTTTGAACGTAGCTTTGAGCAGAATTCTTATGGCTCCGATATGGATCCATGACATTTTCTGCGCGATCTCCGGCCTGAGTCTTTTTAGTTCCTCTTTGATTTCGTTCATAGGAACTAGCTGCATCTCCATCACATTACTGGTCAGCTCCATTGGGATAGCAATTTCTCCCGCTGTCACCTTGTAGATGATGTGATGTTTCCTCCTACTGAAGCTTAGCTGAGCTAAGGCTCTCTCCATTTTTCCGATGGTAAAACCATCGTAAACTCTCAACTTTGGATCTTCCCGCATAATTCTCATCAAGGCTTTGTGAGAAATGCTTGTTTGTGAGAAAAATCCTGTCCTGTCTTCTTGAACTTCCTGATGGAAGATCTCCTCGTCTTCAGTCTGATTCTGATTCTGATTCTGAAGACTCATCTGGTCCTTCGTCTTCCTCATATATACTTTCGTCTGAAGAGATATCTTCAAACCGGTATACCTGAACAAGGTCCTGAAAGTAGACAGCTTCTTCGAACTCCGGCGTAGCTTCGAACTGTCTAACACCTCTCTCTTGGTTCTTAGGACAATCCGTTGAGATGTGTCCTTTGGCACCACATGTCCAACAGTTGCAATCTTTGAAGCTTTCATTAGCACGAGTTTGTGCTCTCCTGAAAGTTCGCCTAACTGGTGGTCTGCTGGTACTTCCCTGGCTGAACGTCGTCCGTCCACGGCTGGGTCCTGTTCTCTGCCCTGATTTGTAACTTCGGGCCTTTTGTTTTGACCAGAATCTTCTTGGCTTCCATGAAGTTCTCCTGGTAAACTTGTTCCTTCGCTCATAGGGATGATCCCTATGCTTCTTCTTTTGATGTCTCTCTGGTGCTCCTACGACCGTTGGAACGTCATTGTCGTCGCAGCAAAGCCGGGCTGATTTATTGATTCGTTTCAGCCTCTTGAAATTCTTTTGAATTGCTGCCTTCTGGCACCATTCACTCAACTTGGCTTTGAGGAAAGACATCCTTTGAGCCACCGTGTCTATCCCCAAGGGGATATACTCACGTAGTAACATTTCTCGCCATGGGCTTGGAATCTTGGCGAAGAAAAGGGGAAGCGCCGTGTCTTCTGCAATCCGGCTCTTCCATCTGTACTCGGTGAACAGCTTGATGTATAGATCTACTTGACATATGTCATGTAGCTCCAGGCTATACAACGCTTGTTCGTACCTCTTGACTTTCTCCTGATCACCTCCTCCGGTCTGGGGATCCACAAAGTATCCTTCTCCGATGAAGTAAATCTTGAAAAGCCTCGCCATTCTATCAACGATGTCTTTGAGAGACTCGCCAAATAGGACTCCTCCTCTGACTTCTGGAGTACCATGTTCCCATCCGACCTTGACCGAACCTTCGAGACTCATATGTAACATCATGATGAATCCTTCTTTGTCGAGTTCAAGCGTCGCCGCCGCAATTCTCATTGCTGCTGCCCATTCATCGATTAGGGCTTCACGGTTCTTGAAATCCAAAATGTCCAAGTTGAGCATGAGTCCATACGGGTGAATCGGATCGAGTTGAGATCTACCGTAGGGTGTTCCATGAACATCTGGTCTTCTGGCTCTTGTTCTGGTTGGAATACGATTGTACATATTCCCCGCAACAAAATCATGCTGGTGTGGCATGGCTTCTTCTCGAACTGGCTCTTCCCGAATTGGGTCTGGATTAGGGATGGAAGATCCGGCACCTTCGGTAACTGTTGATTGTCCCGGTGGAGGACCTTGACTTGATTGTCCTGGTGGAGGACCTTGACTTGGTACAATTGCACCAAACGTCTGCACGTTTTCTAGGCTGAGGCCTGAAAGTGACTCTGCTAGATCGGCAAGGTCTCGCCCCATCTCGAAGTTGAAATCGTCAATCCTGAATCGGGACATGATCTCACTTCGTGCTTGGTTCTCCCCTTATCCGGGCTTCCAGCTTTTCGTTCGTGGTCATCTCCCTTTTGACCTAAACTGCTTTGCCTTTTTGATGTAATAAAGGCTCCTTCCCGAAAGATGGTGGCAACCAACCCACTTTTCTTCTTTCGGACGACCTTGGCATGGATTCCAAGCTCTTGACTCGTTGTTGGATATCTTGTATCTTTTCCAAGATCTCCTTCTGTCGTCGAGACATGGTTTCAAGCTTGTCTCTGATTTCCTGTATCAGCTCGGGCACAAAGTGTTGGCGATTGCCATATGTTTGCACCGTCTTCTGGACTTCCCTGAGGTCCTGGGATAGCTTGGAGCTATCTGGCACGAGCTCGTGGAAATCTGGCAAAACTAGATTACTCATGAAGAACGGTTATTTCTTTCAGTGATTAATCTGTTAATTCTCGCAATACTAGCCAAGAGACCATTAACTCTAATGAATTTGACTCTAATGGCATGTATATCGTCTGGTCTATAACTAGCTAGATCATCTAACTTAGTTATCAAGATCTGGAGTTCTCGTTCAAGTGTAATACCAGGCATTTTACAGGCTTAGTATATAACTTTGTTTTTTAGCTTTCTCAAGGCTAATCTCGGTCAACTTGATTTGTTCAAGTCTGGTAACCTGTATAGGACAAATTCCTCATGTTTGCTCTATGCTACAGCGTAGCACATCATGGTTTCTTAATTCTCTTTTTTGAAAATTAAGGTATCTTGTTAAGGCGAAAATTCGCCCTTTAATACTCCTACATGCGTTCCCTTTCATAGGAACCCAAATGGGAAGATCCCAAATGTCATCCATCACTGGATCACTCATGTTTATGAAAAACTCCTCTCATAAGGTAATAAAGAGTTGTAATAAATAAATAAATAACCACATAAAATAAATAAACCATGCTCTGATACCATTTTCAAATGCTATGAATAGAAACCTTTAAAGTATGGGGTATAAGTGAAATATCTTAAAAGTTGAAGAAATCCTTGTAATGAAAGGTGGAGGGTACTAAAGTAATTGAAAAGGTGTTGGAGTAGTGCTCTACCTCCTAGCATCTAATTTCTCAACATTTGTTAGCTTAGCTAAGCATCTTCCCTTCCAATGATTAGCCTTAACCTCTTTGTTAATGTCGAAGTCACAAATTGCTGTTTAACATAATAATCAAATGATTACTAATCCCTAAACCCAACAATTTCGACAAAGCAGAGAGAAAATGGAAGAAAATAAAAAAGTTTAAAATAATTTACGTAATAATAATAATAAAAAAAAGAAATGTCTGGCGCACAGCCAAAAAGAGATAAACCCCAATTTATCTACTCTCATCGGTTCAGCTCCGTCGAAATGACCACCACCGCACCTCCACCGCCTCGCCGCCACCCTATCTTCCTCGGCGTCGACGTCGGCACGGGAAGCGCACGTGCGGGTACCGATCTTTTTCTCCTCCTCTATCCATTTATTAGTATGACCCGACCGTTATGCAAGGTTGCTCTGTCAGTGTGTATGACGTCAGCTTACTGTGAATCTTATTCTTTATTATTATTAGTTTATTTTAATTGATTGAGTGTGTCCTGTTTCATTGCTTTAATTCAGGCTTATTTGATGATAATGGAAGGCTATTAGGTTCTGCTAGTAGCCCGATACAGATTTGGAAAGAGGGTGATTGTGTTGAGGTGAATTTTGGCACTAGTGCATTTCCGAACATACGATATTTTTTAACTGTTAATTTTGATTGTTGGTGGATCGTAACTAAACGATTGACTAATCTGTATCCAGCAATCTTCGACCGATATCTGGCTTGCAATTTGCACGGCTGTGAAAGCAGCATGCTCTCTTGCGAATATTTCCGGGGAAGAAGTGACCAGTTTGGGATTTGCTGCTACGTGTTCTCTTGGTATATGAGCTCGATACATTCATTTGACGCTATAGGTTAAGATAGGCTTGCTTTTATGGTGCTTATTTATTTGGAAACTGTAGTTTATGGCCTGACTATTTACCAGGGGAGGTTGCTGTTGTGTGCAGTTGCTGTTGATTATGATGGAGAACCTGTGACGGTTTCTTGGAGTGGAGATGCGAGGAGAAATGTTATTGTGTGGATGGACCATAGAGCTGTAAAGCAAGCTGAGAGAATCAATTCTTCTAAGTCGCCGGTATTGGAGTATTGTGGTGGAGCTGTGTCTCCTGAGATGGAGCCACCAAAGGTACGTGTGGACATGAAAGTGTCGATGCGTTCCCATCTGGGATTATATTAACGATGGTTCTGTTAATATATCACAACTCTTGCATTGCACATCATGAATGTATTTGGTCCATGTACGCTATATAGTTTCTCTGGTTCATGGATTGAATGATAGATTTAACTCAAGTAAAGTAAAGGCTAGTAAGTGACTTGAGTTGCTTCCTGGATTAACTAAATTGAAAACTGTAAATGCAGCTTCTGTGGGTCAAAGAAAATTTGCAAGAGTCCTGGTCAATGGCATTTAGGTGGATGGATCTGAGTGATTGGTTATCATACAGGTATACAGTCAAGTCCTATCCCAGTTTGAATCCATTAATCTGTTATAATCTCTGAAGAAATACCGTATTGATCTTTCTTCCCTAGAGCAACAGGAGATGATACTCGGAGTTTGTGCACAACAGTCTGCAAATGGACATATTTGGGCCATGCCCATATGCAACAGATAAACGAGAGAGATTCACGTGGCATGGAGGCTTGTGGGTGGGATGATGAGTTCTGGGCAGAGATTGGTTTAGGTGATCTTGTGGATGGGCATCATTCTAAGATTGGTATGCTTTTGACTCTCCTTACAACTGCTGAATTGTTACCACATACTGATGTTTCACTAGCCTCTTATGTCTTTATCATTGGATGTATGTTAACTTTTATACGTAGTCCATGATATTAGATAATCTTGGTTGACTTGTTTTCTTTCTTAAATTATACCCACAATAATGGAGATACAGCTTGAGTGAACTATTGTGTTACAATTTACACAAACCTTTCTGCTCCAGTGAGAAATATCTTCGGTATTCTAGTTTCAGTAAAATGATACTATAGTTATTGGCAACTTGTTGAAATTAATTTTGATATTGAATAGGAAGCACTCGATGAGTTTGTAGCAGCGGGCAAAGTTTCCCTCTGGCTTAGTTTTTAATTTGTAGTTCCTTTTGCTTGCTTGCAAAAAATAACAATTAGAACTAGTGAGCAAGATTTGCCATTCGCATAGTCTTCGTTTAGGAAACACTATTATCCTGTCACATCTTTGAAATCATTGTAAAGGTTGTATTGGGTTTCTCATTCTTTTCCATTATTTTCAAATAATTTCGCGGGAATGTGTTTTTTTACAGGACGAAGTGTAGCTTTTCCTGGCCACTCGTTGGGCTCTGGTTTGACACCTGATGCTGCAAAGGCAAGATATTTAGTGAAAAGCTTACTTGATCTAAATGATTGATCATACAAATACGTTATTTTGTCAAACACAGAAGCAAGCACTTTTTGTTATGTCCTAAAAGTACAATGGCATTAGATTATCATGTCAGAATCACCCTTTCTGCTAACATGCAACGTCTATTTTCAGGAATTGGGTCTGATGGCTGGGATCCCAGTAGGTACCTCATTAATAGATGCTCATGCTGGTGGTGTGGGGGTGATGGAAAGTGTGCCTGTTAAAGATTCTCAATCTAAAGGTTGTTCCTCTTTTATTTCCTCTCAAGAGCATAAGATTTAAAACCGGAATCATGAGTCTGTCCATGTGATACACCTGATGAGCATTGGATGTGCAGAGCTTGATGAAGAAGCATTATGTCATCGAATGGTGTTGGTTTGCGGAACTTCTACGTGCCACATGGCTGTTTCAAAGTCCAAGTTGTTCATTCCAGGCGTCTGGGGACCATTCTGGTCAGGTAACATTTAGCAGAAAGTATTGTTTGTCTGTATTTTATTTATTTTGACTTTGAGCTGTCTAGATGAAATAAATATTTTTACATTCTTTTCCCTTTCGGCTTATTCATTTATGGCTTTAGCCAGAGTGTAATTTATTGTGTGTTTCGGACACTCAAGAGTTAGAGTAGGGTCAAATTTTATATTGGATCTTGGTATATTATTAGGAATAGTTTAAGCTCTTTTGTCATATAAATAAACTGCCATTTATTTTTTCGGCTCAAGATTTGGCTGATATTTACCCTTTTTTACTGTCACGAACTTGTAGCTATGGTGCCGCAGTATTGGCTCACGGAAGGAGGCCAGAGTGCCACTGGGGCCTTACTGGACTATATTATTGAAAACCATGTTGCTTCACCACGCCTTGCAAATCGAGCGGCTTCTCGAAGTGAGATGCCTTCAAATACATATATTGTTCCTGTGTATATTGTGCATTCTTGTGCGAGCTGTCCTTCCTAATAATTTTCTTTTTGTTAAGACATTTCAATATTTGCGCTTCTGAATGAGATACTGGAATCAGCAAAGGAAGAAGTAGGCTCTCCTTTCCTTGCCGCTTTGACTAGTGACATTCACGTCCTTCCTGATTTTCATGGAAACAGGTAAAACTTTGAATTTGATCAACAGTTATATGATTTGTCATCGAAGTTGATATTTCTTCTCTAAGTTTTTAGTTTAGATCTCCTATTGCAGACCCAAACTCGAGAGGGATTTTATATGGGTTAAAACTTGATACAAGTGAAAAGCAATTGGCTTTTCTCTACCTAGCCACTGTGCAGGGTATAGCATATGGTACACGACATATTGTAGAGCACTGCAATAACCATGGACACAAAGTAAGGAAGTTCCCCACCTTTGGTTCTATAATATAGTTTACAGAGTTTTTATATTGTTGTCTGATCCAACTATATGGAAGTTTAAGTTGAAATTTTTAATGTTGCTAAATGTAAGATAAGCAATCTTTAACGCTCTGTGTTGGTTACATAAATGCAAATAGGGGCAGCTCTTTCTAGTTGAGCTTCCTGTTTGAAGTGTTTTGCATGAATTGATCAGAAAGTTAGAAAAACAGGCAAAAGAGGTCTTTATAGATTATTTACAGATCTTCCAGCCATCTAATGACATTGAACTAATTTCTTTTCTGGGGTTTGAATAATAAAGCTGCCCAAAAACTCTTTGAAGTTTTCTGAAATATCATAGGAACACTTTCGAGTAGGTGGTAGCATGCACAGTGAAAGATATAGAAACTTGTGCTCTTGAAACACCAATACAGCCTTGTTTTTTTTTTTTTGTTTTAATATTTTAATCCACTCTTATTGTTCTTCCAATGTTGGTGAAAACAGTTGCTTAAGAGAGTGCTAATGGTGGTAGTTTTGGATGTTAGTCGACGAATCTAATGACCTACAACTACAAGTGTGGCTGTTACTAGCAGAATCTATATTGCAATTTATTATGCGAAATTCGGTGACGTAGATATGGTATTATACTATAATAGCTCCTGTCCCAAACCTCGAGAAATTCAGGTTTTGTTGAGTTTTAGTTGCGGAAGCAGATCTCTCTTTAGGTAGGCCTACAGATTATTAGAAGTGAAACCAATCAGCGGAAAATTAAAGGGGGAAGCAAAAATGTGGAGAAATTAGATGCAACAGGATATTGTGAAGGGAGGAGCCACATACCTTGTAAATATAGAGTAGCAGTCATGCTAATCCAGTTGGGCTAATGTGATAAAATTTTGTTCTGGCCATAACCATCTCTATCGCGATTAGAAGATCTCTAAGTGCACCAGTGACTTAGTTCAAATACTTTTTTTTTTTGGGTATTAATTTGTTTTATCAACAAGACTCTAGCCCAGTCGAGATCCTAAATTATGATGCTGTACTATACATGTCTGAAAAATCTCCAGTAGTTTAAATCATATGATATATCTATAAGCTCTTTAGTGTGAACATGTACATGGTACGTTTTTGGTTGCTTTTGGTCCGTATGTTCTCTCATAGATTTTTGCTGCCAGATTGACACATTACTTGCCTGTGGTGGGCTTGCAAAGAATCCTTTGTACATTCAGGAGCACGCCAATATTATAGGTGACGCCTCTGTCTCTTCGCTTGCGTACCATGTTTGTTTGTGTGGCTTTTGTCCTCCCTTGCTCCTCCCTTCCTGCTATATTGTGTCGTGTGCATCTTTTATCCACTTATTGCTTCTCAAATCGTAATGAATCCATTAGTTTTAAGGGGATTCCAATGATAGTTTAGAAGTATATTTGCACTTTTATATGAGTATAACTAAAAGCAATTACCATGGATATATTTAGCGCAATTGGAGGAGGTAAGACCCTGCTACATGATGGAAGCAAAGGGAGAAAAAGGAAACCTTACACACTTGGATATTGGAAACTATTTAAGTTTCCATGTGCGCGTGCATGCATGTAGCAGTTGATCTCTCCCTCATCTGGAGAATATTATATTTTAGTACAAACCATCTTCGAGTATGATATATGTCATCTCATAAGTTGAATAAATAAACTTTTATAACCTCAAATGCCCTAATATTCCATTCTATTTTTTCTGGATTTTTTAGTATTTTGACCAATACCATAAATGTGATCAGGTTACCCTATAGTTCTTCCACGGGAAAACGAATCAGTACTTCTAGGTGCTGCTATTCTTGGTGCTGTTGCTTCAAAGAAATACCCTACTCTCCGGGAGGCCATGAAAGCATTAAATGCAGCTGGTCAGGTAGGATATAACTTGTTACTGTATTTTTTTTTTTTCCTCTGTGAAAGGGATACACAATCACAACTCTCCACGCACTCCTTAGCCCATTTGAATTGCAACACATATGTCATTCAGTTAATCTTGCTAAAGGATATAAGTTCGATGCATACACATTATTAAGCAGTTAAGGTCCTAAAGCATTTCTTTGTGCCTGACTTTAACTTTCTTACATCTCACCTAAGTCATAGTGTTACATTGCCGGAGTGATCATCCAGGAGCCTTCCTAGTTTTGTTTAGTTTCTGGACAAGTATGATCCTATTGACTTTATTTTTTAGGTTTGTTCTCTTGGATTGACTTCCTTAAGATTAGTTTTGTATTTCGCTCAGTTTGTGGTTTGTATATCTGGCAGGTTGTTTATCCATCTAAAGACCCAAAAGTAAAGAAATATCACGATGCTAAGTATCGTATATTTCGCGAACTTTATGAGCAACAGTTGTCTCACCGTGCTACAATGAAGGAGGCTCTTTCTTAGGTTTTCTAACCGGCTCTGACTGGTATACTGTGGTTCAAGCAAACGATTTTATGTAAAGGATTCAAAGTTGCTGTTTTCATTTTTACATACATTCTCAACACACTGCAGCCTCTCTTTTGTGTACAGTTATATCTTTCTCAATGCTTTGCTCATTATATCTTTTAGATTTGATGATAGTGTTCCTTTGAGTTAACGACATGAACATGTTCTTTGTAAGAGTTTTTAGATCTTATGGTAGAAAATATTACACGTTTAGAAACTGGTAATCACTTTGTGAGTGATGATGGTTGACCATTGAATGGTCAATTTTCAAGACGGGAAGATAACCAAAGAGAAAGGAGGCCAGGTGCTTAGGACCAGTAAAAAGCTCTCATTGTCACATGAGACTTGCATTAGCCGTACAAATTAGAAGATTTTGTTCCAATAAGAACCTTTTTGAATCAAAAAGTAGCCAACGCCGACTTAAGTTAGGACAAAAAAATTACTGCATGAAATTGCTTTGTTTTTTGTTTTTAACTTTATTAAAGTTTGATATGGGTGCATTGCATGTGTAAGGGTGTTCACATTCCTTTTCATGTGCATATTCTTCCTGACAACTTGGATTCAATAGAGGGAGCATTATTTGACACGCGTACGCATACTTACGATTGTTTACAGCATAATTAATCGGGCGTAATTAAGTACATATTAGGGTCTCAAAAATTTTAATTCCTTCTTTTACAATTTTTATTATTCGGAGACTTTCTTTAACCGAATATACATACTTTTTGTAAAATCCTGACACCTTAATTGAACAGATTAGCAAACTGAACGGGTCAAGTTTGTTACGCAATTTACTCACTAATATCGGTATTTTCTATTTGATTCTCGGTTTACCAAATCTCCACAAAATATATAAAAATACAATACAATTAACTAACCCAAAAAAAACTTATAGAATGAGTCTTAGTAGTCTTGGTTTCACGACTCAGAGTCACCAGTTACCAGAAGGAACCTTATAAATGTCTAGTCACATTGAATTTTTCCATTTAATAATGTCAACGAAGCGTTACACGATGGTACAACTAATTAAACTTCATAAACAACTAAACAACAGCATCGGTCCCACAAAATACACGTAACTAATTATTATAATTCATTTACATGAACGTGTTAAATTTATAAATATTAAAACTTGACCAATCGAACTGTGACTCCTAGTTGCTTAACATATATATTCGTTAATGACTTCTTGTTTGATTAAACTATGGTAATCCGCGCCGACATCTACTTTCATTCTATTGGCTATTAATTAAACAACTAAATAAGTACATTAGTTATTATTAACAAAACAAAAACCTACACGATTAATAATATTTCGTGAAGTAACGAAACAATATTATATAAATCCTGGAATAAATAAAACACAGGAGCCCAAAATCGATTAGGTCTTTTATTTATTTATTTATTTAATATATATTTTCCTAAAGAGAAGTAATAGAAAAAATTACATAGTATACACTCAATCTCATTGAACGCTGAGAGGCGAATATGCTGAAATTGATGCGTTGTATTATAGCTCAAATTCGTGGAACCGAGAGCGTTACACGTGTCACCCCCACCTGACACCCCACCCCACCTCCAGCATCAATTCCCTTTCTCCTTTCAGCCATGGCCTCTTTCCTTCTCCTCTCCCAACGCACTCTCCTTTCTTGTCTCTATTTACAATAAATATTACAAAACCAGTCTCCTAATTTAATTAGGTTTAACATTATTCCTTAATTATTTTCAAGATTTGCCCTTTTCGTATTTAAATAGGATTCTGATTAGGGTGAAATTGTGAAGATCGATAAAAGATTTTGTGGGGTTTTCTTGAATTTGGGTTTTAGGTAAAAAAAAAAACAGTGCTTGGTGTTGACACAATCTCAATTTCAGGTAATTTCACCTTTTTTGTGTAAAGGTTCAATTTTTATATTTATACACGTATTTTGGTTTTATGGGATTTGATCTAAATTTATATTTCAGCTGAATCTGAGCTGGGAATGTTGGATTTTTGATATTGAGTATTTTTAATCTCAAATTTGTGACTATAGTGATTAGTTTCTTGTTAATAAATTAAATTTTGATTCTTTGTAGTGCAGAAAGTTGTTTTATTGGGACTGGGAGAAAAATGAAACCAATGGAAGCGCCTAATGTGTAATAGCAGAGGTGTTGAAAGTTCAAAGGAAGCAGAAATTGGAGGTGGTGACTCTGTGTGCTTGATGGATAGCCCGTCCGACTCTGTTCTAAGTCCGAACGATGAGAATCCGCGCGTCAAGTTTTTATGTAGTTTCTCGGGCAGTATTTTGCCGCGTCCTCAGGATGGGAAGCTGAGATACGTTGGAGGTGAGACGCGTATTGTGAGCGTCTCTCGTGATATAGGCTATGAAGAACTGATGGGGAAGATGAGGGAGCTTTTTGAAGGGGCGACCGTGTTAAAGTACCAGCAGCCTGACGAGGATCTTGATGCTCTTGTTTCTGTTGTTAATGACGATGACGTGACTAACATGATGGAGGAATATGATAAATTGGGCTCAAGCGATGGGTTCTCTAGGTTGCGGATATTCTTGTTTTCGAATACTGATCAGGATGGTTCGTTGCATTTTGGAGATGGAGATGAAAGGGATCACGAGAGGAGGTATGTGGATGCATTGAACAGCCTTAACGATTCTCCCGAGTTCAGGAAGTTGCCTGGTGAATCTCTGGTAATGGGATCATCGGATGATACTCATGTTGGGGAACAGTACTTCAACCAGTTGAATCTTGAGGGCAGCCTCCACGGCCAGAGAAATATGGAATTGCCTATGGCTCAGATGAATTTACGGCGACTGACCATTCCTCGTATGGGCTCCCAGCAACCAGTTACACAGAGGTATAGCGAGATGGAAACTCCGTGGAGTCCCGCTTACTTTTCCCCAAGGCAACCTGCAAACATAGATCAGAGACAAGTTCCCGAGATTTCAACTTCACCATCATCTTGTCGCTATCATATGCCGCATGGAGACTTCTCAGACAGGGGTAGTGATAGAATGCCTGAGGATTACATTCGGCCCGCAGTTAATACTCACCTTGTATATGAGCAGCAGCCCCATTATGCGGACAATGTGGTATTGATTCCAACAGGTCCTGCCGTTAATGAAAAAGCTGGTTTTCCTGGTAATTTGATGCAAGGCCCCAGTGCATATGAGGGAAACAGTATTTGTGAGCATTGCCGGACGACATTCCCTAGAAATCAAGTTTATCCCGATTCCGCCCGGAGGCCTGCCGAACACCAACATCTAGAGTCACCAAACATGGGGAATGGATATATTCAGGTGCCGACGCCCTGTGCTGAATGCCCACCAAACAGGGAGATGTACATGTTAAACTCAGAGTCAAATATGCATCCATCATACTACTGCAGGGATCAAAATGATCCTCGATCAATATACCCTGAGGCTCATAGTCATGAGAGAGAATGGTTATCACCACATCAATCCAGTCATTGGGTTGAGGAATCGAGACCTCCTGTCTCTGTCCCTGGAAGATTGGCTGAAAGTTATATTATGGAAAATGGCATGTGTATGCCTCTTGGGCATGCTAATGTGTGCGACGCACATCACCCACAATCACCTTATACTCATCATCAAGATCTACGTTATGCTCGGCCTGGCGTGGAGTACGGAAGTCCAATGTTTCAAGATCCTGCTACAGCTACTGCATCGCATATTTATGGGCCCTCAGTGGAGGAGCGTGGAGCTCGCTATGCCAATTCTCCATTTGCCTATGGACCTGATAACATGCACCAGGTGCCTCATGCTCATATTCCTTCGCAGACTCTTTGGAGAAATGTTCGTAGCCCGATGCATGGGAGTCCCTCTTGCGAAACATCTGTTCCACCGCATCTAGTAAATGGCTCCATGAATACGGGCTTTGTCCGAGGTGCATTTGATGGTTCTCCTAGGGTAAGAGCTGTTTTGGAGAACCATAATCCTTGGTCTGAATCTTCACATAGGAATTTGGGCTTTGATGGGTCTTTGGCGCCAGAGAATTCCCACACCCAAGCTGTTAAGATGACGCCTAACACTTACGTGTTAGAGGGTAACCATCCACATACACTAGAAACCGTCCAAACTACAGCACAGTTGACTCAATTCGGAACTTCTGAAGATCCCTCCCAAAAGTTTGTTCCGGTATCATTTGCGAATGATAAGTTGATAAACGTTGATGCCTCTGGAAACAGGAATGACAATGCTAATAATAGACCAGTTGGAGTGAATGCGAATGGTGTCCTTGAGGGGCGGTTAGAAAATGGTGGAGCAGATCCCGGAGAATCTGGTGTTTGTGATGTTATTAATCAGAGTACAGAAGCCTTAGCACCTCAACCCATTTTTAACATTGTACCACCTGCTATTGAGAACGGTAGTGCTGTGAAAGTAGATGATACTAATGCTAGCACTCTCAAGAAGCTTTCCATTGACCAATTGGAGTTCTTGCCTGAGTTAATTGCATCTGTGAAAGAGGCACATTTGCATGTGCTGAAGGAGGTGAATGCTAAGGCTCAAGAACATACTGACTTGGGCAGTGAACATAATGTAATGGCAAAAGAGAACGCTCAAAATGACACAGATCGAGTGGTAAGTGAAGTATTCTGTCAGCGATAAATTTGTTTTTCTTAATTACTCCTGAATTCTTGTTCATTCTTAAAGTACATTTTTTTGGTCTTGTAGGATGTAAATGTGGAAGTGGAATTAGATTCCGATGACAATAGTAACAACTCCAAGATAGAGCCCACCAAAGCTGAGGCAGAAGCAATTGACAGAGGACTGCAGGTTATCATCTATAATATTTTGGTCCGGTTTTGTCATTCAACATTTTATATTATTTTGATCTCGTTAGAGATATTGTCGTCTTTGGGTAGAGTTTGTACTTATCTGAATGAGTGATCTTTTATGCTACTTCTAATTGTTACTATGTTCGTTATCCTTATCCTTATAGACAATAAGAAATGAAGATCTGGAGGAAATCCGAGAGTTGGGTTCTGGGACATATGGTGCTGTTTTCCATGGGAAGTGGAAAGGCTCAGATGTAGCTATAAAAAGGATAAAGGCCAGCTGCTTTGCTGGGAAGCCGTCTGAAAGAGAACGTCTTGTAAGTTTCTTTGTTATATATTTCCATTTTGTTTTGCTTTAAATTCTATCTCTGTTTCTATTTAAACTTTTCCCCCGCCTAACCGTTTGATTGTTCACTTCTAATATTCCTGGATTCCAAAATGAAAATGATTGTTTCTTTACTTCCTGCAATTGAATGGATATAGCATCATCGATTGTATCTTCCTGATGGAGGTGATGGAGGTGTTGACTCTGGGCCAACAAAAAATTGTATCTCAACTATGATAGGATTCTTTGGTTATATTGAAGATATCAGTGAGATGTTATTATGTTTGTCTAGTCCAACCTGAAACAATATCTATGGCATGTCTATATGCCGTGAGTTGGTTAAGTTGTCCAATTGTGTAGGTGCAGATTTTGCATCATGAAGTGAATGGACTGAGGAAAGATAGAAGAATAACTCCTTCTATGAGGAGCTGCTAATGTTCTACCTCTGGTGTTTTGTTTAAAGTTTTGAACTTCACTAGAGTACTTACGATTGGTTTGTTAACATGTTGAACAAACTATCCTGTTGAGTCATACGTTTCCGAGCCAGATCATACCCTGGGGGACCTGTGATTAGAGTGACCAATGTAGTTTAACTGGATGTGTTATCAAAAGATTGACATGATTTCCATCCCCATAAACATGGATATGTTAGCTGAGGTATATCATGCATTTCGTTGTAGCAAGTCGAGAAATTATTTACGAGTATGATTTGCAGTTTTCACACTTTTTGACCTTAACAAACGACAACTTAGTTAGCTTTCCTCCAAAGTAATACAGTAAATGAGATACGTTTTATGGAGAAGAAAGGTCTGGGGCTTTATCGACCAATTCTTCCGTCACAGAATAAGAGTACATCGAATAGCGTATTTGTTCCACTGTATTGAGAAGGTCATGTACTTGAAGTATTTTCTAGCAGTGGATAAAAAATTCACAAATTCTATTTCCTGTCTTTCTGGACGTTTTAGCGACTTGAAGAAGAAAGTGATATTTGTTGAGAGTCTCAAAGTTTGATGCCCTTTACACAGCATTGTACTTATGAGAATGATGAATGTAATAAAAGTGTGTACAAACAAGATAGTAAATCGATTCTGCCAGTGTTGGCATTTGGAAATATTGAACTTGTTTTAGACACAGCACAGAACTAATGATATTAAAGACGATGTAATTCTGATGTTAATGCGGTGACCATTTGAAAAGCAATACGAAGAAGCTTCCAGACAGGGAGAGAGAGAGGTTTAAGGCTAGATCTTGGCAGTTTCTGTATTTCAACTTGGATGTTTTACTTGTTAGTTGATGAAGAGTCATGGTTTAATATTTCATTTGACGATCTCCAAGTCTTTTTGCGTTCTCCGAGAATTTTCTGTATAATTCCAAAAGCTTTGCTTCTCAACATTTATTCACAATCTTTGTATAGAGAATACATTGTTTTAGGTTGTAGTAATGTGTTTTCGGTATTGCCCCAAAGATGATCCATTGAGTGTTTGGATACTCCTACTATATATCTAACAACATGTCACTCAACATGTAGATTGCTGACTTCTGGAAGGAGGCTCAGATTCTGAGTTCACTACACCATCCAAATGTTGTCTCTTTCTATGGAGTAGTTCGTGATGGTCCTGATGGATCGTTGGCGACGGTCACGGAATTCATGATAAATGGATCTTTGAAACAGTTTTTACAGAAGAAAGACAGGTATAATATTAATCTTATTGAGTCGCTACATCTTTGATACTGATTATTCTTTTAAGTCTGTTTGTTATTTTTCAACAGAACAATTGATAGACGCAAGAGACTCATTATAGCAATGGATGCTGCATTTGGTATGGAGTACTTGCATGCAAAAAATATTGTTCATTTTGACCTGAAATGTGAGAATCTTCTAGTCAACATGAGGGACCCACATCGGCCGGTGTGCAAGGTTGGTGTAATGCTCACATTAACTTTTTTTTTTTGGATTAATTTTGTAGGGATTGCGGTAATCCAAGTGTATTATCTTTTATGCAAGTATTCTTATTTTCTACTTTTGTTAAGATTGGTGATCTCGGGCTATCAAAGGTCAGACAACAGACATTAGTTTCGGGTGGTGTTCGTGGGACATTACCATGGATGGCACCGGAACTCCTAAGTGGAAAGAGTAATATGGTGACAGAAAAGGTAATGATGCCTCTCTCTCTCTCTCTCTCTCTGTGTGTGTGTGTGTGTGTGTGCGCGCGCGCGTGTGTGTGTGTCTCTCTCTCTCTCTCTCGCTAGGCTAATGTTTCAATTGCTACCCAGATTGACGTTTACTCATTTGGGATTGTCATGTGGGAAGTGCTTACCGGTGACGAACCCTATGCTGATATGCACTGTGCTTCTCTAATTGGTATGTGCCTCATATATAAGTGTTCTTTTCTTAATAGTTAAGATATTCCCATTGTTTATCTGCATTGGCTTAGTTGAATTCTGTGCTAGTTAGTGCTCTTTAAACGGAGCATCTGTATCTGTCATGTATCTTCAAACGGTGCCTCAACTTATAACAGGTGGGTGAGGGGGGAGGTAATTTGTAAATAGTACTAAACTATGCTTCTAAAACGTAGCTCGTTTGCTGATCCTTGATAAAGATTTCAACTGGTGTTTGTTCCGTCTTGTGTCGTAAAAGTTTTATATTCGTCACATGCAGGAGGAATAGTGAACAACACGCTGCGTCCTCAAATTCCTCCATGGTGTGACCCCGAGTGGAAGGCATTGATGGAGAGTTGTTGGGACTGTGATCCAACAAAAAGGCCATCATTTTCTGAAATCTCGCAGAGGTTGAGAAATATGGCAGCGGCAATGAATCTGAAGTGAAGCGAATTTTCATCACGGAATAAATCATTTCCCATCCAATAGTATACTCCGTGTTCTATGTTCACTTCTCGACAAAACTCTTAATAGTGCAAGTATTGTCAGTGAGGTATAATAAATATTCTGTGGATGTGCTGTTACTAGGTCAAACTTATAGTAAGATATGCGAGGACCTACAATATTCCATATTATATTGTAAGTTGTCAAACTTATCCAATATTTCCGATTTCTCTCTTTTACTCTTTTTTTAGATAATGAGACTGAAATTGAATTTGTGCAGGTTAGTGACTCCTCCGAATCAGAGGGGATGGCCTCACATTTCTTGCTGGGTCTAGCAGTTTTAGTCTGGTGGCCTTCGGAGAAGACGTACATATTATCAGTTAATGAAGAGAGAACTTTGCCTCGTGCTGTTAAACCCTCCCGTTCAATCCTCTGTATTACTTCCTGTACATTTATTTCGAGATTATGCAATCTACTTTTATGCTCTAGCCTTCACGATTTTAGAGATGTGGAAGGTATATGTTAGCATGTAGCTGCAATAATAAATTATTTCCTTGATACTGGAGGTTGTTTCTACTAAAGCTCTTTGGCAGTTTGAGATTCTTTTGGAAATCGTAGTTCTATCGACTCATGCTTAACTATCGAGCGTTTGTAGGCCTTTAGTGGGTTTCTGGTCTTCCTCGATGCATTATAACTCGAGTGAGACATTAGTGGGTCTCAGGTCTTTCTCGCTGCATTATACCTCGAGTGTGACGTTATATTTGTCCCCAAAAGTTGTGTACTTGAGGGGAACTAGATGTTACCACGCATGGCAGGTCCTTTGTGTTTGATATTTCTATGATTGTTTGTATTGTCCTATTGACATGATGCAACTGCTATGGCATCATCACCAACTGAATTGACAATTTTTGGAAGTCAAAATTTGTTACCTAATACACTCAGATATATGAACTTCAAATCAGGGTCAACTATCTACTGTGGTACTTGTGTCCCACGGATCAGGTGCATTTTGTACATGCTCTGTGGATGAAATTAAATAAAACAATTCAATTAAATTTGCGTCTACCCAAAGAAATAAAATGTAAGTGTGCTAATAATTGTGCTAGTCGTAGGTGATAAGGTATTTGTCTATTTCTTGGATTCCTGTAAAAAGATGGGTTTGTTAAAACTTAAAAGAGAAGGGGTTGACTATTTGTATTATGCGGGACTATTATTTCTTTATGCTCAGCAACTGCGTTTGTTTGTAGTGTTTTTACGAATAACTTACGTAAAGTGCATTTGTGATGGTAACAGTTTGATTAGTTTAACACGTCGTTGATTATGATAGGATTATAAAAGTCATTAGGGTCTTCAACCAAAGAATATTTATTATTGAAGCGTTTTATTCCATGGTACATGAATCGGTTGGTGTATGTTTGTCAACCTAGCCTTTTGTTGAGGACTGACCTCTATACGACATGTAAGTCGTAACATGTGAAAAGATATTCTCTTAGTAAGTGTGAAGATTAATCCATTCTCACGTAGCTGACTCATGCTCTTCTTGAAAGTGTAACTAGAATATCCATCGCTGCGTTTAAGCACCCGCTTCGTCGTCTTAAAGGTGGACTTCGAAGTTTTTTACGATGGCCGAGGATCATCTATCCAATACTTTGTACTGTTTATTGTGCGCCTCCGATATATTAAGATTAGCGTCGACGCGTGTTATAGTTAATTCAAAGCGGGCGGGCGGATCTTTGCCAATTTTGTGAGAGTTTGAGCCATATCATTTTGAATACTATTTGCCGTTTGCCCTTTTTTCTTTTTTTTGATTAAAAGCACTACTTTTAGCTTGGTAAAAAACATCTCCCAAAGAAACTAATATTGTGGCGATACGGCTGTGATTTGATACTTTATTTGGTATTAAACAGAAACCAATATTTTATTTTATTACTTAAAATTCCGATTGTCGTAGTTTATGCATGCATGGCCTTAGAAAAAGATATAGGACTACCAGACTCATATTATCTTATTAGATTTCATATATCTAAATATCTAACCCAACTCCTCCACTTTTAAAAGAATCAACGGAAAGAAGTGATTAAAAATGGAGCATGTGAGAGAGATCTGCCTGGAGTTTGTAGCCAAGGAAATATTCTACTTTTCATCTCAGAAACAACGGTACATTATAATGAAGGGGGTCAAGAATAATTGAACCGATTATCGTAATTGATACCTGGAACACCAAAATAAATACCTAAAATCTACTTTAACAACAAATAGAAGTCAAATTTACTTCAATAAACTTTGAGACTTATCTTATCGCTTGGGAATGACTGCATTTTAGTATATTGATTTTCTTAATCAGATTCTTAGAGAGAATGTATATATATAATTGTAGGGTTATAATTTTTTTACTATAAATGACGAATTATTAAAAATGTCGGCCATCTTTTTTTAAAAAAGTTAAAATTCTCGTTTTTTCAGGCCTTGCCAAAATGCTCCATATGTTTCAAATTAGTTATCAAAAATGCCCTCGATCCTTATTCGGGCTAAAATTGCCTACGTGGCGGTACAGTCAATGCCACGCCAAGAAATTGCTCCGCCATGTCATATGTTTCAACTAAAAAATATTTTTTACATAAACCATTGTAATTTTAAATATTGTACTTACACTCCATAGTAAATTACACTTTGCACCCCAAAATATATATACATACATATAAATTAAAGATATATATATATAACTATTTGTAAAAATAATAATATATCAATAATAATATTAAACATATATATAAAAATAATAATAATAAACATATATAAATATAAATAATATTAATAATATATATATATATATATAAATAATAATGATAATAAAAATAAATATATAATTATTTGTAAAAAATAATAAACATATATATAAATAATAATAATAATAAACATATATATTAAACATAATAATAAGCACATACATATACTTTAATAAATAAATACTTTAATAATTTATTAAAAATACAAAAAAACAAATAACAATAAAATACATTAAATAAATAAAAAAAGCCCTACCCGTAACACCCCCCCGGCCCCCACCCGCACCCCCACCACCGCCCCTCCGCCTCTTCCTCTGCCTCCGCTCCCATGCTCCTCAAACCCGAATGCAATCTCCTCTCCAAACGAGTCCGTCGTTGTCGTCGAATTCGATAAAGCCGATATGGATGTCGAGACTTTCTATGATAGAATTCTCGCTGCCATTGTTGTCGAAGAGGGACAAACCGCTCCTGTTGGTGCTCCCATTGGTTTTTTAGCTAAATCAGAAGATGAAATCCCCGAAGCCAAGGCCAAAGCCGCTGCTAACGAATCTCCGCCCTCTGTGTGTGTTTGAAATTAGGGTGAATTTTACCGATTAAAGCTACGGGAATCGGCTTTGGAGCTGATTAAGAGAGAGAGAGAGAGATGAAATCCGATTGGAATTTTGTATTGGTGGTGGTGGGTTGGGCAAATTTTGGCGGCGACAACGTATCCAATAGTGGAGGTGGTGGTGGTGGGGAAGAAGATGGTGGTGGTGTTCGATGATGGATATGATGAAGATGGTGGTGGTGGTGGTTGCAGCGACGGAGGCGGCCGATAGGGTGGGGGTGAGGGGGGGGGGGGGGCAGCGGTGGTGGTGATGAAGACGATGATTAATTTATTTATTTTTTTGTATTTTTTTTAATATATATAATTATATATATATATATATATATCTTTATTATTATCATTTATGTATATATATTTTGGGGTTACAAGCTTGGTTGTTGTTGTTATATATATATTTGGGGTGCAAACTGTAATTTATTTTGGGGTGCAAATACAATATTTAAAACCAAAAGAGTTTCTTTAAAAAACGTTTTTTGGTTGAAAAATATGACGTGGCCGAGCAACTTATTGACGTGGCGTTGTTGTACCGACACGTAGACAATTTTGGCCAGAATAAGGGCCGATGGCTTTTTTGATAACTTTTTTTGAATATATTGGACATTTTGGCAAGATAAAAAAAAGGGCATTTTAGCTTTTTAAAAAAGATAGCGGATATTTTTAATAATCCCTCCTACTATAAATAATAAAGTTGTTGACTCGTCACAGAGCATATTGTAACTTAAGTCATTTTATGAGTAATTCATGTGATCGTAACTCATCAAAATATAGTAGAGACTAGAGAGTCATAGATTGGCGGCAGCTAACTAGTCATTTACGATCTGAGTAAATAAATATCAGTGTCTTTAATATTTTTCTTTTATGTGTTATGATTTTCGGTGTTCAATGTTTGCGTATATAACAAAAGCTTAGACGTGTAAGCTCATATAGACCAAACTTAATTAAGTTCTTTCACCAGTCGTTGCATTATTAATTAAGACGGAGTACTTGATTTCCGGCATGCTAAACTGCAAATCGGGACTCATTATTGCTTTATAAACTATATACGAAAAAGGAAAGGTACCAAATTTGAAGTTTTATTCTTGCATAGTCAAATTGGATGTTCTTTGTTACTACTTGACCTGGTTGAAATGATGTTTTGGTCACCTAGAATGCCAATTTGGAGGGCCATTGCTCTAGCTACTGTCTTAATTTTGTTGGCCGCCCCCGACTGAATTATATGATTTCAAAATCTATTTTTCTTATATGTATGTAATTATATACAATCATTTAAAATAAATAAATAGCAAGCTCTCGAATTAAGCACTTAAATGTTTTTCCTCTAACCTTCTCGAACTTGGAGTATGTTATAGTCGACATAATCAAGTGCGCGATAAATCAACAATCAATAACCGTTTGATACAAAAATTGACAAACACCTATCTCTCACCAAAGAAAGATAGTATATGTATAATATAAAATGAGGCTTAACTGTAGCTTGAGATGGGACATGGATCTAAAGTGTAATTATTTGTTTCAATTTCACTAGCTGGCTCGGTTGATCGTGCCTTTTGTGCACCACCATTCACGGTTAAACTATTTGAATGAATTCTTACGTTCCTCGTGATCCATATTATATGCGTTTTTCTTTTTAATATTTCCATAAGCTTTGTATTTCTTTAGGCTTTAAAAAATGAAATACTCGACAATGCTCGTAAAAGTTTCGACCGCCTAAATTTCAACCTACAATCATCCTCATCTAATGATGCAAAAAGAAAACTTGGACCGAAGTTCTCTGTAATTTATTCATTTTTTTTTTTTATAATGTGGAAACTGCAACTGCTACCTCTTTAAGTGTGTACTCGGCAAAATTTTGAGTGAAGTTTGTATTCTGCAAACCACATAATCGAACAAATTACATAAGCTAACATGTGCCAAGCTCAGACAAACTTGAGACTAAGTTTGTCTAAAGAGAAAAATCTCTTCTCTTTAACCAATTTTTTCGATATTACGTACGGTTAATTTGCCATGTTAAAAGAAAAATCTTAAGCAACACATCATCTGTTTTCAAAATTGTTACTCCAAATTGATAACTAGCTTTGGGACTTTTTATTTGCCTTTTCGTCGATCGAAAAGAAAAAAGGAAGCTGGGCTTTTTGTATTTGACAAAGCTCCGTGAAACATTTAAACAAGAAAATGTAACATTCTTTTGGGACTGTGGAAAGTCTCAACAGTACAACTTACAACTTGACTTCATATAAATGTTGTGGGGGCAGCATACAGATCAACAAGCTAAGGCACTTTGTTCTTTCAAATCATCATAATTTTAGGAATTAGGGCACATCAATCATTAAATTCTAAACAATTAACTGTGGTCTAAAAAGTTAATTGTGACCCGATCGAGCTTATCCTGTAATAGAAAAAATAAAAATTTAAGTCATAAGGTTTGGTCTTGTTTGATGATGCAAGATAATGCAGTGTCAATGGAGAGAGAGAGATTCTAACCTCGAGAGAAAGACAAACAGATGCATGTTTTCTTCTTCCTAAAGATCTGAGTCTATTTAATACTTAAATATTTTCCTAACTTTTGAAATTTTGACAGTTTTCCCCTTGTAATTTCTATCAAAGTGCGGTTCCGGACCAACCTGTTTCGTTATATTTTATAAAAATATGTATTTTATAATAATAAAGTAGGGAACCAAGGTCAATCGATGGGTTCCTCCTTCTAAAAGCTTTTAATTTTAAAAGGGCCTAATGCATTGTTTTTTCTCTAACTTTTCGGTTTTTAATTTGTTTATTCCCCAAATTCTTGCTATAAAATTATTTAAAGTCTGACCAAGTTGTTAGCTTTTAGGGTGTCTTGAAGTAACAATACAAATTTCTGTTCAAAAAAAAACAATACAAATTATGCCAACAAGAGTAAATGCTTATGCCGTAACCAGCGACTTAACATAAGTTGGTGAGAAATTTTACTTAGCAAGACTAGGACAAAAATTTCGAATCGATTTAATACATGGTGGGATTGCTCGACATGACAAATTGATATTATAATTTTTCTAGAGGCAAATTCATAAAACTTTTCTATGTTATTAAAAACTAGCACCAGACATCGTGTTATATTTTTTTGCGTAAAATGCCGTCTTTGTTATCCATGCATCAGACCCTCTATGTGAATCTTTTTTTTTATTTTATTTTTTTTAACTAAGATCAAGTGCATTACACTTGTCATCATTGAGGTAAACTTTTGTACTTAGTCAGAGACTTATATAACAGAAAAAATGTTTGGTGCAAATTTTAAAAAATATCGTAGCTAGTTTGAAGCTAGCTAGATGCAAGTCTTGGAAGATGAAGGTTGATTTTATGAATGTTTCCAGTGAGAAAAAAAATAATATTTGAAAAATTAAATAGTATCTTCTTTAGATGAATGGTTTTAATATATATACATGGGGACCGTTCCTTTTATTTTTTATTTTTAAGACGCAACCCTTACGCTCTAGGTAAATATGTGAGTTGAGGCAACAACATGTAAACTTTGTTAACCGGAAAGATTTCTTTGGACCCCGGACTACTATTAACTTAAATAAAATAACTATATATATGTATATATATACATTAAAATGTACACTACAAGAAATAACCATTTTTCTCGACCGGAAAATTTCGACCAAAATCTGGTCGGGATGTTTTCAGACCGTACTCCGGTTGGAAATAAAATTTTCGACCGAAATCCAGTCGTAAATTTGAACCTCAATTTTCCCGACCAGATTTTGGTCAGGAAATTTAGTTTCCGATCGGAGTCTGATCGGGAAAAGTATTCTCGATCGGGATTCGATCGGGATCCTTTGGCGAGACAAATTCCCGCCAAAGGGCGTCGCCCTAAACTCGTCCCAGCTGGGTTGCGCAACTGGGTGCGGTCGGTAATTATGGCATTACCGACCGCAATTGAGGTATTTCTATAAATACCTCCCTCCTCCTCATTTCACACACCTCACTTTCTCTCTCTCCCCCTCCCATTATCGACCGCCAAGCCCCCTTTTCCAACCAATTTCGGTCGAAAATCCGAATCTGGTAAGTTTTTTCGTCTTTTCTAGTTTTTTATGTTATATTTATTGTTTTAATATTTATTTTATATGTTTAATTGTTAGATACTGTAGAAATTGTTAGGCTTTAATTAGAAAATGCCTTTAGGAATTGTTAGGCTTTAGGAAATGTTAGAGTTTAGTAATTATTTATGCATTTAGGAAATGTTATGCAATTAGACTTTAAATATTATGTATTTTCTTTATGAATTCTTAGGCTTTAAACTTTATTTATGTCTTTAGGGATTATTTGATATTGTGTTATTGTTAGATATTTAACATTGTTTATGCCCTTTAGAAAATTGATTTATAAATTAGAATTAATGATGCTTTTACAGAATTACTATAAAGTAGAAATGATTATATTTTTAGAAATATCTACTTGAAGTTTATGTTTTTAGCTACTCTCGAAATATCTATATGTCTTGTTTAGGTAATATTATTTATCCGAGCATTGTTTTATTTTATATAATTTTTATATGTGTTAATTTAGTTATTATGGCGTTAACTTTATGAAATGTTGTTAGATATCTTAGAACTGATTGTTTTTATAACATAGTTAATGCCTTTAAGAAAACTATATAACTTAGTAATGATTAAATTTAGGTCATCTATATAATTAGAAATTTTATAACTTAGATGCTTTTACTTAGTACGTAGCACTTTAGTCGACGACATGTCGGGCGATCCTCCACGCTCGTCTCGTGATACCGGCCATGGCTAGCCCTCGAAGGGAGGGCGTAGTGGTCCACCGAGTGCCGAATGGTGTAGTGGTCCACCGAGTTTAGGTCCTCGTCTTCGTTTCGTTCATTCTGACTCTACACCACCTGCTTCTTTTGATGCCCCTGCTACCAATCCTGCCGAGTCCCTTCTACTTCCCAATTCCCATCCACCTAGACGTACTACTGGATCGAGCAGCGATACTCCATCAAATAGATTAGTACCACATCGACTAGATGATGATCACGCAGCATCAACACCACCTACATCATCTGGATCGAGGCGTAGGGCACCTAGGCCACCATCTACCGAGTCTACAACAGCGGGTCCCAGTACTTCTTCCCCGACAGACATCGCCGGTGCAGGACCCTCTACAGCGACCGGGCCGAGGCTTGTCTAGAGGCGTTCAGGTTCCGTCTGACGGTAGAGGCCGTGGTAGAGTTTTTTTGGATGAGCACGACATATTTTTGAAGGGGCGCAAGATATCGACGACGATTACCGAGGTCATTAGGACATTTATGACGAAGTGAGTTGCTTCATACAATGCGCTCGATGAGATTGTTCGAGGGCAGATGTGGACTAAGTTTAGGGTGAGATTTCAGAACACACACACACACATATATATATATATATAT
This sequence comes from Linaria vulgaris, assembly GCA_948329865.1. Lineage (NCBI taxonomy): Eukaryota > Viridiplantae > Streptophyta > Magnoliopsida > Lamiales > Plantaginaceae > Linaria > Linaria vulgaris. The sequence goes on from OX415254.1 coordinate 92,047,397, forward strand.
ATATATATATATATATGTTAACGGGTTTGGAATTATTCCCTATTTAACGGAAGATATTTATTTGGGTTGGAACGCCCTGTCCGTGATTCAGAGGCAACGATAGGTAGAAATAATAAGAATAATGGCAAGAATATTCCCTTCCTTTATTCACTGAACTTTTCCTCCTCTTCTTACTGTGTATATGAGTACTAAGTTGTAGTAAGTAAGCTAAGTTATCTTAGGTTGTTTTTCTTCTACTGATCACCTCCCTTTATATAGACTTTGGTAGGGGCAGGTGTCATTGTGCATGTATTTTGGTAAAGACAGGTGTTGTCGTTACCTTGATACAGGTGTGAAAATTAGGATAAGGTTTATCTCTTATCTACTAGGCGCTGACTGGATTTAGTCTTTGTGTCTTCTGATATCTCCGAGGGCTTCTGATGTACGATTGTTTTGGTAGAGCTATTCTTCCGAGGGATTCTATTTCTCTTTCTTGATTCGGGTCTTTCCTTCAACAATCAGGAGTGATCTCTGAGGGTGTAAATGTGATCTCCGAGGGCATGGTGGGATCTCCGAGGGCTTGATTTGGTCTCCGAGGGCTGTATTTGATTTCCGAGGGCTGTATTTGCTCTGTTTGAAGTGATATTTTTTCATCGGAGTTCTCGGACTATATTCACTGGGTGATCTTTTATTCATTTCTTGATTTTCTCCGAAATTGGGTCCTCGGATAATAGTCCGAGTGTAGTCTTTTCCGAGGAGTGTTCAGCAAGGAAGTTTTCTTGTAAGCTCATGGGACTCGGGGTCCATTGTGGTCCCTCTTGGCGCATTGGTGGATATCGGAGTCGTACGGGTCCATCGGGGTTTGCTCTTTTTCTGATGCCGTGTTGATATCTGTTTTTCATTCACCGTTTGACTTTCCAAGGGACGCTTATGTTCCTCCTCGTGTGCTCTTGTAAACCTTTTCGGGTCAGTGACCGAAAGGTAGGGCAATCCTCCGAGGGGTTTTCTTTATAGGTACATCTCATCGGAAGTACTCGTGACAATAGTATTGTCCTTGTATTGTTTTTTCCGAGCAGGAGTAATCTTCTTTTTATTTTTAGGGTTAACAATATATATATATATATATATATATACATAGTAAGATTTTTATTTAACAAAAGCTTAATTAAAACCATGTCTCAAAACATAAAATCCTTAATTAATTGCAGAAAACATACAACATTGGTCCGGATGAGTTGGGTCTGGCACATATAGCTTACGAGGCGAAGGCTAGGAAGAGTTACAAGGAAGTGGTGTACAATGCCAAGAAGAACTACTATGTGAGAAAGGATGATCCGAAGTGGGCGGGGCGTCCGAGGGCTGGTGGAAGAACAAGAAGTTGGAGGCTGAGTTTGTGAAGCATTGGGAGTCAGAGGTGCGTGTGAAGAAATCGGTAGCAGGACAGAAGAACATGCGAAGAAGAGAGACCCCACACCATGATCGTCCTGCACGAGGGACTCATGCTAGTGGGTCCATTAGCTACATGAAGATCCAACGTAGGATGGTATGTCTTAGTAAATCCGATTCTATACAAATAACTTTTGTCTTAAACTAAAAACTTATATCAATATGCAGACGTGTTTGAGACCTCCAGGGGCCCATGTGCCTTGGCATAATGAGATGTATCGTTATTAGCATACACATGTTCTGAATGATCTGCCAGAGGGAGTTCCACGTCACCGCGTTTGGGTACACCCCGTGTATAGGGCTATCTACGTAAGTATTTAACTTGTAAAGCATTTTTTGATTACTATATTAACATATGCATTATTAATTATGTACTAACTATTCTATCAAAATGACCAGGACTCCAGGAGGCCTACATAGACTTGATGATCGAGAGGTACGAGGCGGGTCGTACTAAATGGCCCTTCATGGATTAGGAGTTGTGGAGTAGGACGCCTGGAGGAGTGAAGAAGGGGAAGGTTGCGGGCCTCCCTTCAGATGCACGTCACGATCAGTTTGACTTCCAGACGAAGAAGGTGCTAGACAAGACACATGCCTACGCGAGGAGCTTGGAGGGGGAGAACAATCGTCTTAGGACTGCTACTGATCGGAGGGTTGCCGTCCTTATGGACCACATAGAGCACTTGACCCAGTACATAACCGACGCGGCATGTACTCCTCCTTCTCGACCCTTTCCAACTGGATTCATGTCTCAGGCTCATCGAGCCTACCAGGGTACAGTGCCGATACCCCATCTCTCGCCATTTCCCCCTCGTGATCCATTTGCAGCTACTGATCCAGATGCTATGAGCCTGAGTACGAGGATGACTATGAGGATGGCGATCTGGATGACACTCCCGATGGTGATGCTGCCGATCTTGGTGGTGATGATGATGAGGGTGGTGGAGCCTCCAGAGATGATACATTTGGCTTTGCTGATGATGACTATGAGGACTAGTAGTATTAGTTGTTCATTTTTTTTTTAAGTATTGAAAACTGTGTTAGTTGTTTGTATTTTGGTAATTCGTTAGATGCTTGGACAAACTACTTTATGTTTATGTAATTTCATGTTTATTATGTAACGACTCTATGTTTGTGTAATTTTATGTTTATTGGTAATTCTGTAATGTTTATATTAGTACTAGTTTGTTCGTAATAAATGCCCTTAATTTTTTTAACTATAAAAAAATCCAACACGAATAACTATAATATGAAATCAAACAACGTGAATCCAAATTTATTGTAAAATAGAAATCTCCCACTAAACTATAATCGCACACTATTCATACATACTATCCTCGGACTCTGAGTCACTCATTACTCTTCATGTTCCTCATTGCCCTTCTCTTCCTCGTTGCCCTCATCTTCCTCCTCCTATAGTCTCCTCTCATCAACCACATCAAATCCCTCGCCGACCAATTGGATATTCATATTGAATGAGGAAAGGTCTACACATAAGTTCAACCCTTCAAATTCATTCTCTTGTAGCACTTCGTTCAGCATCCCCGCTTCGACATAGTTTGATTCGGCAACTAATGACATATCGATTATGTGTATGGCATGAATAGTGGGTACGACCAATTCTTTGGATATGGCACATAGTACGCCTGTTTTTCTTGGTTAGCAAATACAAACAACTCATTGGTGCTGAGGGTACGCCTCGAGTCGATGTCAACCAACTTGTATGTTGAATGCTCATGCGTACTTGCGTTTATATCATACCAAACACATTTGAACAAGAATATGTACAGAGGTCTAATTCTGCCCCAATATTCCACTTGTATTATGTCTTTCAACGTTCCATAGAAGTTGGTAGCATCGGATCCTCCCATGTCTCCCTTCACATAAACACCGCTACAATCACTCTTCTTCGGGCCCAAAGTCATCTCGGTGTGAAATCTGAACCCATTCACAATGTATCCCTAGTAGGTTGCCACTGTATTAGCTGGACCTGTGATTAGAGGATCTATTCGTACGTCGCTCTCGTATAGCCCACATGAATACGTATGCTTGAACCATGCTACGTACTCTTGGTTCCTCTTGGATTGTATCTCCATTGGACTAAGTCCACCGCACTCCTCTTCTTCAAACATGTATATGAAAAATTTCATAAGTTAGTATTCTACTTGTCTTTAAAGAGTTTAATCATTTCGTTATTACAAATAATTAACAACAACTTACTCGACCCATTCGTCAAGTTCTTCACATTTTAGAAGCATGTAAAGCTCTATTTGCTCCATTTCATCTAAATTCAAGTACCACCTATTGTTTAGTGGCCCTATTGGCGCCCCTTTCTTTTGAAATATTGTAAGCTCATCATCCCACTCCGTGTTGTCTAGTGTCTCCTTCCTGTTGAGTTGTAAATATTTAGTCTGAACAGAGACATCCAAATACTGAGAACACATATTGGACATCTCTACAAGTAGGTATGCATTGGCTAAGGATCCTTCCACCCTCGCCTTATTCAGTACTGAACTCTTCATGTCGAACATCTGCCTAATTCATAGAAATGAATGATTAGGCAAAGAATCATAAATTATAAAAGATAATGATTTTTAAAATATAAAACCGTACCTCTCGAATGGATACATCCATCTATAATGGAATGGACCTCCAACTCTAGCCTCGTACGGAAGGTGTATGGCTAAATGCTCTATAGAGTCAAAAAATGAAGGAGGAAATATCATTTCCATCTTGCCATGGTAACAATAAACGATTCCTTCAATCGCTCCATACCCCCGACCGAAACCTCTGAGGCACAAATCGCCTTGAAAAAAGACTAATCTCTACCAAGGTCCCCCAAATCTCGGGTTCTAAGAAGTCGCGAAAGGCAATCGAGATCAATCTCTGTATGAAGACGTGACAATCATGACTCTTCATACAATACAATTTTCCTTGTTGTTTTTGCACACATAGTCCCGAGCCCGAGGCATATCCATCATAAAACTTCAGTTTTGTGAGCCAATCAAGCACCATGTTCTTTTGCTCTCTCGTAAGACAATATTTTGCCTTTGGCTTTATATACTCACTTCCTCTGCCAATGGGTACTAATAACAATTCTTTACGGTTGGTCAACAACTTAAGATCGTGCCTCGACTTAATGTTGTCCTTTGACTTAGCATTGTCCAACACCGTGTTGATGATGTTCTCAAAAAAATTCTTCTCACAATGCATGACATCTAGATTGTGGTGAATCAAGTTTGTGGACCAGTAAGGTAGTTCCCAAAAGATGCTTCGATGACACCAATTATGAGTTATATTAAAACCCGAAAGCTTTGTAGGGTTTGGCCCAAATCCAACCGATCACAGACTATCCATAACTGCCCTCATCTTCGCTCATAATTTATTTCGAATAGCCGCTGCAAGTAACTCTTTGTCCTTGTAGAAATCCTTCTTGTTGTACCTCCATTCATGATGCTCTGGTAGAAACCGATGATGATAGTCGAACCACGAGGCTTTTCCACCATGCTTCAGTGTAAAAGAATCTGTCTCACCCATGTAATAAGGACACGCCAGCTTCCCATGCGTGCTCCACTGGGACAACATTCCATAAGCAGGAAAAATGCTAATAGTCCACATTAGGGTCGCTCACATTTGGAAGTTTTCCTTTTGTGAGGTGTCATATGTCCACAAACCATTACTCCAGGAATCATTCAACACATCAATAACCGGTCCCAGCAAAACATCCAAGTTCTTTTCGGGACTCTTTGGACCGGGTATAATAAGGCTCACAAAAATAAACTCCGGTCACATGCATAAATCCAGCGGGAGGTTATAGGGGGTCACAAACACAAGCCAACAAGAGTAGTTCTTCCCAGATTGCCCAAACGGTGTGAACCCATTTGTACAGAGACCAAGTCAGGCATTTTTAGGCTCTGCTGCGAAGTCTGGATACACACGATCAAAATGTCTTCGCGCCTCGCCTGCAGTCGGGTGAATCATTCTATCAGTTGACTGTCGACACTTCAAATGCCAAGTCATATGTCTTGAAGTGCCTACAGTATAGAACAACCTTTGTATCGAGGGCCTAGAGGGAAGTACCCCAATTTCTTCCTTGCGACCCTGGACTTTCTACCAGCCTCATACCTATCGGTCTTGCATATCGGACACAATGTGAGATCCTTGTTGGCATTCTCGCCATAGTACAAGAAACAAAAATTGCAACAGACGCCGATCTTTTTGTACCCTAAACCCAACCCCGCGAGCATCTTATTCATGCCTGGAACCATATTAGGTAACATTTTCTCAATCTCTGGGTCCATAAGATCTTTAGACAACCTTAAGTACTTTCCGCAAGCGACATTAGGTACTATGTACATTGTCTTGATAGTCAAGAACTCGACAAACCACTGGAGCACAATCTTCGGCTTCTTACTGTGCATTTGTATGCCTCCGAAATGCATCAATTTGTAGAACTCCTTTGCCTCGGGACTTGGATCTTCGTTGCACACCTCCCCCTCAAAACATCGACCCCCATATGCACCCACCACCAATTCTCTAAACGAAGTATCAACATGAACCAGACTCACACGTATGATTAATATATGTAGAACTTAAAACAAGTTTAATAGTAAACTTACTATGTTAATCAATATTAACTAAATATTAGTTCAAAAGAATATTAAACTAACTAAATATTAGTTCAATTCTTGTATTTTGAGTGAACTAATATAGTTAAACTAACAAACACTTCAATATTTTTCTAAAATAAAGGCAAAAATCAATTTTTTAGAGTATTTTCGATCGGATTCCGGTCGGAAAACTAGGCAGAAAACAATTTTCGACCGGAATCCGTCGGAAAATATGAAAAAATTGGCGTATTTTTAAATTTTTGAATTTCAAACTTTTACCGACCGGAATTCGGTCCAAAAAACTCGAAATTTTAGGCGTGCTTTGGTGGAAAATTCGAATTTTCCAAAAATTCAAATATTTTCTCCAAATTCTATATATACACTTCATTTTCACGCCAAATACAAATATTTCACCAACATCTTTCAATTTAAACACTTATTTCATATTTAAATACTTTCCAAACACAAATTCTTTCAACATTACCACTTTTTTAACCTTTTCATCTTTAAATAAACACTTTTTTCTTCCTTTCATCTTTAAATAAACACTTTTTCTTCCTTTCATTTTTAAATAAACACTTTTTTCTTCAATTTTTTTTCAAACACTTGTTCTAACATATCTTCCATTAATTCAACAATATTTTGATTAACAATCACTTTTTATATTTTAGGTTGGGGCAATAAATCGAAATATTTCAAAAAACCTGTTAAATATTATTTCTGACTGGACTCCGGTCAGAAATACCTTGACTATTATTTCCGACCAGAAATCGGCGGAGTCCGGTCGGTATGCCATATTTTCTGACCGGATCCTGGTCGGAATATTTGCTACCGGACTCCGGTTAGAAAAGAATATTCTGACCGCAATCCGATCGAAAAAGTTTTCGACCGGAAGCCGGTCGGAAAAAGGGAGTTCCGACTGGACTCCAGCCGGAAAAAAGTTTTATGACCGAAGCAATCCCGACCGGATTGCGGTCGGGAAAAGGTCATTCCCGACCGGATTGCGGTTGGGAAAATATCATTCCCGACCGAATAGGGATTATTTCCGACCGGATTTCCGGTCGGAAAACAACCTATTTTCTTGTAATGGTATAAGATAGAATGAAAATATCTACTATTTGGTACACGACTTTCTCTCAAATCTTTAATATCAAATCTTAGATTTTTAGCAAGGTTTACTAAATTAGTATGTACTAATAATATACCATGTTTAATTTGGTGTATTATATTTGTTAACATAAGCAAGATTTAGACTAACAACATAACATTAAGGGGTTTTAGTAGGTTTAATAAAATATATGTGAGTTAATAATTTTTGCCTGTTTTTTCTTATTGTTTGGCTTCTTCTAGTCTTTCTTAACGTTGTCAAACAGTAACGTAAAACGTACAACCTTTGCCAATGAAGTTTCACTTATTTCCGTTATTTGAAAAATCCATGTTAGTCTTAATTTTAGTATAACGTAATGGAAAAGTTATCTTCCCCTTTTTGTCTGAATTACTGGAGACGAATAGTAAAAGTTAAAACACTTTTCGTTTTTGTCATAACAAATCACATATTTTTTGATTAATGAACTGTTTACCCAATTATCTCCAATGCGAAAAGCAAATGAAACTTCATTAATCAAATTAAACCAGCTGACATCAGAAAACGTGTTTCGTAAGAGGATAATTCTGTTTCGGGCTTGACTAATAATTAATTGATGACATGCAGGCATCTTACGTACTATGAAGTAATGAAACACCAACGGTTTTATTTATCACGTTAGTTTGGTGCTTGTTGCCTGTCTTAATTAAGATAGACATGTATATTGTCTTATAAACGATATGTGTTACACATTTCGCATATATTCTGCATAAAAACCGAATTTTGTGAAACAGTAAATTCAATGGATATTGACTTAAAAAAACCGAATTTTGTGAAACAGTAAATTCAATGGATGTTGACTTAAAAAAACCGAATTTTGTGGTTTTATTTGGTAGCTGGCAAAAGGTTTCACAAGCAATATTCTTATAGTATGAAAGGTGAAAGACGATAGTTAAGAATATAATACAAGAATTTGAGACTTTTAGCGACTGGAGAGGGGCGACCAGAATCCAGTTACCAGAATTATTGGCCAATAATTTAGTTATTAAATATAACTTCAATTCAGGTTTATTAATGAGATTATATGTTTAAAATCACAAACACATCAAAATCGTATGACAAAACTCCAGAATTTAAACTTTCGATAACTAGCGACCAGATTCCGATTGCGAATAATATTCATAGGGGTATTCGCAACCGGAATCCGGTAGCCACTAATATTCAAGGGTATCGGCGACCGAATTTCGGTCGCAAATAGTGGATATCAAACATTGGCGAACGGATCCTGGTCGCCAAATCGGCATAAAATTTTGAATTTTTGAAATTTGAAGAAATTCTGCCGGGGATTAATTTATTGTATAAAACAAACCTAATTTTTTATGATTATATGCAAAAAAAAAAAAATCCCTCTCCACACATGATCTAACTCATTCAGAAATAGATTAAGCTATACCCTTAATCTTATCAGGTAAAATCGTGCCGTGATTTAGAAATAACTGTCTCATTTATTTATTATAAAGTAATAGATAAAACTATTTAATCATCATTCTAATATACAAACCAAAAAGTATTATACTTAGGCTAATCTTACTTTTCTTTTTCTATTTATACCTTAAAGTTATTAATTAGTTAACAAAAAGTGTTTTTTTTTGGATAAACCAAATGATATATAATTCAAAAAAGCACGAGAAGTGCACAAAACAAAAGTACAAAACTGCCAACAAAAAGTTATTTTGTTAATCTTTTACAAATTCAAATTAGTTTGAAAAATATCATCTAAGGACGATAAATTACTCACTATTTTCTTCTCATCTTGCGAATCAAAAATTATATTTAAATTGGTCTTTTCCATATATACACTTTCGAGTTGGATTTTACTAAGAACTTCTTGAAGTCAAAAAGTTCGAAAAGAATATTGAAAAGAAAAAAAACAGTGATGTTAATATACTTATTAAACCTAAAATCTAACAGAAGGATCATGTGAAAAACATTTGAGAACACGCGACGATGCAAACGTATTTAGACAATACCTATTCTAGAAGTGAATCTTGTGGAGTTTCTTAATCAGATCATATATAGGCTTTAATGTTTGCATTCTACTTTTAAAATTCCATGCAACCTTTTCTTTATGCAACATTCGGTGAATTTACTCATGTCCATATGTTTCCAACAACTTATTTACCCGACATTTGCGATAATTTTGTTCCACATCTCCAAGATAAATTTAAAAGCTTTTTCTAAAAGATAAAATAAGAAAGACATAAATACCCCAATTACCGAAACATTTCAAAGAAGCTGAGCGACAAAACGAGAGGATATATGGATACTTCCTTCTTGAAATTTGCTTTAACACTATTCCCTCCATATAACATAGACTATTGCACACCCCATAAAGCAAATGACTTTAATAAATAAAATAAACACATAGAAGAGAAATTTGTGCACTTATTTGTCAGTTTGTTACAGACAATAATAATCACTAGAGCAATCAAATAAAATATTATGCCCGAACTAATCCAAATGTATGTAACCCTAGCCAGGTATGGTAAGACTTTTTTGGTTCTTTTAAGTATCACATCATCTTCATTCTACCTATATAACCAGGTCTTCCCTTCTGACATTTTTCCTCAGCTACACATAATCAATCAGACAATTAAGATCAATTAGTTATCTAATTAATTAGAGATGGGAAGAGCTCCATGTTGTGACAAAGCTAATGTGAAGAAAGGACCATGGTCTCCTGAAGAAGATGCAACTCTCAAGGCTTATATTGATAAGTATGGTACTGGTGGTAACTGGATTGCTCTTCCACAGAAAGTTGGTATGCACATATATATACCTTCACAATCTTTTTCAAAAAAATATTATGTTTGGAATATTTTCTTTTTCAAGTTTTGATTGTTTGATTGTAATGATTAATTTTTATTATCTGAATTATAGGGCTTAAGAGATGTGGGAAGAGTTGCAGACTGAGGTGGCTAAACTACCTGAGGCCTAATCTGAAGCACGGCGGATTCACCGAAGAAGAAGACAACATCATATGTAGTCTCTATATCAGTATAGGCAGCAGGTGATTTTTTTTCCTCCCTCCCTCTCTGATCTCTCTCTCCCCGCAAAATTTATAACAACAATTAATTCGGATTAGCTATGTGAATCGTACGAGATACGGCAGGTTTTGTGTTGGCTGTCACAAGTCTGCCACAACCCTTCTAATTATCCTAACTAGGTAGAGACAGTGAAAGAGTTCTTATGCAAAATTACACAAACCAAAATTAGCACATGCAAAGACATTCAAACCCTACACTGAGACTTGTGATGGATTTTCAGACATCACTACTTGTCCTTTTGTTATTGTCTATGATGCTTTTGTATGAGAATTTTGTACATGTCAGTAATCAGTAAACCAAATTATTTATTGATAATCTTTTTGTATTAATTTTCTTTCTTCTGATCCCCCTGTCTCTTTAATTTCTTTGCACATGTTCGTGTTCAAGAGTTTGAAAAAAAAAATGTTTGTTCAACTTTTTTTTTAACACACCTTTCTTCTTGTTTCTTTATAAGTTGTACTGGTTCTGACTTGATTAACTCTATGTCATATCATAGGTGGTCAATAATTGCTGCCCAACTCCCTGGAAGAACTGATAATGACATCAAGAACTACTGGAACACAAGGCTGAAGAAGAAATTGCTCGGCAGACGCAAACAATCAAATGGGAACCGCCTCTCGTTGTCATCAGGACAGGATCCTAAGGATGTTTTAAGTGGAGAAGACAACAGCAACAATTTGCATAACTTAAGTAGCTCCGCAGTCGAAAGGCTTCAACTCCACATGCAGCTCCAAAGCCTTCAAAATCCTTACTCCTTATACAATACTAATGACAATAGTCCTTCACTTTTGCCCAAGTTGAGCCCCCTTCAACAAAAAATGCTCCAAACGCTGAACTCGATGAACGAAAATCAAAAGATTCTGATGCAACAAACCTCGTCTAGTTACGTCCTTGATCCTAATGTCCTCGAACAAGATTACCACGCTTTGAGTAGTATGAAGAAAGACGAGCTCAATACTGAGGCCGGCTCTTTTGTCGCGAATAATGAGCGAGTTGTTGTGGGATCGGGGGAAAACATGGGGCTTCAGCCCGGTTACGGCTTTACTCAAGCCGAACTTGATGAATTGCTCAACAACAAATTGTCTTCGTCTTTTGTTCCAACGACGTTAACTGAGAGTCATCACCAATTTGATAGTTTTAAGAGTGATCAGATGGATGAGGGATCAAAGGTTGTCCTCGACAATAATCTCGGGTGGTGGTCTAATGAATTCGACACGAATTCAGCATCGTCGAACTCGTGGGATTCGACTAATAATGTGCTGCATCATCAATCTGGAGAAATGTTTCAGGATTACACAATGGGAGCATACTCATGCATGCAATAGAATTTGATTACTTGTATGATGAGGTTATGATCAGTAGGATTCAATTTGTTATTGGTACTTCATAAAAGAGAGAGGGGGATTAATTACTGGTGTTGTAAATTGTGTGAATAACTATATATGTTATGTCCTTTTGTTGTAAGCTTGCTTAATCATATGTACTTGACATGACTATATATTTTTGTGTGTTTTTATAAGTCTGGAGTTTTAATTCAGAAATTGCAGCTTAAGTTTATTGAGCCGGCTGGTTGTGTTGTTGCCAGCTAGGTCCGGCCGTTAGTAATTTATAGGATGTGCAAAATATTGTTCGAGTTTGAATTATAGATCTTACCAGGGTTGATATAGTTACCTTGCAAGCCACATATTTACGCAGCTTCTAAATCTTGGCTAATGAAGTTTTAAAAAAAAAGGGAAAGAAAAGCAAGGAAATTTTATTTTATCCTAATTAGCGTTATTTCTTAACTTTCTGTGTGGGAATGTAATTAAGCTGTCCCTTGTAAATTCATGTTTTGAGAGAGATGTAAAAGTATATATATATATATATATATATATATATATATATAGTAAAATCATAATTACATATAGATTCAGTAGAAATAAGATTTATATTTATTTAGATTATATTGAGAGCAAAATTCCTAATCACAAAGCAACTTTGCATTGGTTTACTACTATACCCTTTTCAAATAATCCAACTAATTCATTTTCCTTATATATATAATAACTAATTTATGCTATACCAGAAAAAATGAATCTGCTCATACAGTTGTTTGATTGTTATCTCTTTCTTATGAATGCATACATCCAAATGAACTAATATTGTGTCCTAAATTTTGGAAATAATTTCTTTGTATATAATCTCATTAGATATCTAAAAAAAATTTCATGAAAATTAGTATGCACATAGCCTGGCTAAGTATGCCGGCTTAAACTGGTGAAAAAATATTGAGTAATATAATTATGATTACACAAGAAATATTATTTCTCTTTATTTTTTTATAAATCATTAATTTTCTATGAATGCTTACAAATTGAAGAAGGCAAGTATTTTTAATTTGTTTTTTGTTTTACTTGGTAGCTTTTTTTTATCGGCAAAAAGCAAATATTATTGAAATAAAAAAGAAAAGGGAGGGTATAAGAAATACTCCAAAAGTTAAAAAATAAGAAATTACAATGAGCAACTTACACTACAAGAATAATTCGCATAGGAGACGAAAATATGGGCACCAAAATCCGTTCCTACATAATTGGAACGACATTTCCGTTCCCATTGCATGTTATTCATATTATATATTAAAGCACTATATGCACATATTAAAGGGGACTAGTATTTGGTTCCCATTGAGTGTTGTGCCCATTAGTGACACCTCATCGCAATGGGAACCAAAATGTGGTTCCCATTGATTAAAAAAAACAAAAAAAATAATAACTTTTGTAACAACTTTGTGGTGGTGGTTTATTTTATACTGTTTGGATAAATAATGATTGTTGATTGGTAGTATTATGATTTAATCTCTTTTAGATGGACTCATATTTAATAAATACCTTATGTTTTTTTTATCTTGTAAAGGGTAATTACTACAATTGAAACTCTTGTATATTTTATTTCACAAATCAATCATTTATTTAAAATACGTAATGTTTAACGAAATACGATAAATAAATAAACGGGAAAAATATATAACTATAGAAAATTTAAAGAAATATTCGAATTAAGTTTTTTCTTTTACCAATCATTTGAAAACACTAATTAAGCGTGTCATTCCAAATCTCGCCCAAAACGAAGTAACGAAATACGATAAACAAATAAACGGGGGGTTTATGTAATTATAGAAAAATTAAAGAAATATCTGAATTAAAACTTTTCTTTTACCAATCATTTGAAAACACAAATTAAGCGTGTCATTCCAAATCTCGTCCAAAACGAAGTAACGAAATACGTTAAACAAAGAAACGGGAGGAATATGTAATTATATAAAAGTTAAAGAAATATCCGAATTAAGTTTTTTCTTTTACCAATCTTTTGAAAATACTAATTAAGCGTGTCATTCCAAATCTCGTGCAAAACGAAGTAACGAAATACGATAAACAAAGAAAATGGGGATTTATGTAATTATAGAAAAGTTAATGAAAATATCCGAATTATGTTTTTTCTTTTACCAATCATTTGAAAACACAAATTAGGCGTGTCATTCCAAATTTTGTGCCAAACGAAGTAACAAAATACGATAAACAAATAAATGGGGGGTTTATGTAATTATAGAAAAGTTAAAGAAATATCCGAATTAAGTTTTTTCTTTTACCAATCATTTGAAAACACAAATTAAGCGTGTCATTCCAAATCCCGTCCAAAACGAAGTAACGAAATACGTTAAACAAAGAAATGGGAGGAATATGTAATTATAAAAAAGTTAAAAAAATATCCGAATTAAGTTTTTTCTTTTACCGATCCTTTGGAAATACTAATTAAGTGTGTCATTCCAAATCTCGTGCAAAATGAAGTAACGAAATACGATAAACAAATAAACGGGGGGTTTATGTAATTATGGAAAAGTTAAAGAAATATCCGAATTAAGTTTTTTCTTTTACAAATCATTTGAAAACACAAATTAAGCGTGTCATTCCAAATCTCGTCCAAAATGAAGTAATGAAATACGTTAAACAAAGAAACGGGAGGAATATGTAATTATAAAAAAGTTAAAGAAATATCCGAATTAAGTTTTTTCTTTTAGAAATCATTTGAAAACACAAATTAAGCGTGTCATTCCAAATCTCGTCCAAAACGAAGTAATGAAATACGTTAAACAAAGAAACGAGAGGAATATGTAATTATGAAAAAGTTAAAGAAATATCCGAATTACGTTTTTTCTTTTACCAATAATTTGAAAACACAAATTAAGCGTGTCATTCCAAATCTCGTCCGAAACGAAGTAACGAAATACGATAAACAAATAAACGGGGGGTTTATGTAATTACAGAAAAGTTAAAGAAATATCCGAATTAAGTTTTTTCTTTTAGAAATGATTTGAAAACACAAATTAAGAGTGTCATTCCAAATCTCGTCCAAAACGAAGTAACGAAATACAATAAACAAATAAAGGGGAGGAATATGTAATTATGAAAAAGTTAAAGAAATATCCGAATTACGTTTTTTCTTTTGCCAATCATTTGAAAACACAAATTAAGCGTGTCATTCCAAATCTCGTCCGAAACGAAGTAACGAAATACGATAAACAAATAAACGGGGGGTTTATGTAATTACAGAAAAGTTAAAGAAATATCCGAATTAAGTTTTTTCTTTTAGAAATCATTTGAAAACACAAATTAAGCGTGTCATTCCAAATCTCGTCCGAAACGAAGTAACGAAATACGATAAACAAATAAACGGGAGGAATATTTAATAATAGAAAAGTTAGAGAAATATCCGAATTAAGTTTTTTCTTTTACCAATCCTTTGGAAACACTAATATTGCGTGTCATTTCAAATCTCGTACAAAACGGAGTAACGAAATAAGATAAATAAACATTAATATATAAAATACTATAACTCTCTTCAACACTAAACCCTAAACCCTAAACCCTATAAACCCTAAACCCTATCTTTCCTATCTTTAAAACCTATAGACAACATAGTTCTAACTTGTATTTTCCTACATAAAGGTTGTAAAATACCTTCGATCCTTAATTTTTTTTAACTATACACTAAGATATGTAAAATAGGAGTTTTCCTACAAATTTCGTAAAAAACGGAATGCCGAAAGATGTTTAGAAAAGATTTTGGGGAAGAAAGCGCAATTATACAAAAGATGCAAAACAACTTCAAATTCAGTTTTTTCTTGAACAACTATTTTCACAACACTAATGAGGCATGTTAATTCAATTTTTATCGAGAAATGGGGAAACGAAACACGTTTAAAATATATTTGTGGTCAAAAATATAATTATTTTTATAGGAATGGGTTTTAATGGAAACTAATTCATGGGAACCAATATAAAAACAAATAAAGCTCCCCTCATTTTCTAGGTCACAAATCACAAACTCAGCAGCTGCCAACTCTAACTCCACTCACCGCCCGCCTACATCTCTCACGCCGCCGCTAACCACCGCCCCCTCCACCACGCTCGACGCTGACCACTTTCCCCTCCACCAAGCATCGCGAAACCACCATCGCGAAACCACCACCATCACGAAACCACCACCATCGCGAAACCACCGCGACCACTACCAGCCCTCCACCACTCCAGCTCACCGCACAACCACCAGCAGCCCCCACCGCTCCTCTTCACCACGCACTCAGCTCACCAGCAGATCGGGAGTCACGATACACCACGCTCCACCACAATTCAGTCACGACGCCACCACTCCACCGCCTCCACCTCCGCCTCCGCCTTTTAAACTGTAGGTACTTAAACTTTCTCCGAATTTTCAGCTTTGTTTTTCGATTTAGCTATGAAATTGTGAAGCTTTGAAACAATTCCATGTCTTACTCCAGCTACCAGCCCTCCGCCACTCCAGCTAACCGCACAACCACCAGCAGCCCCCACCGCTCCTCTTCACCGCACACTCAGCTCACCAGCAGATCGGGAGTCACGATACACCACGCTCCACCACAATTCAGTCACGACGCCACCACTCCACCGCCTCCGCCTTTCAAACTGTAGGTACTTAAACTTTTTCCGAATTTTCAGCTTTCTTTTTCGATTTAGCTATGAAATTGTGAAGCTTTGAAGCAATTTGTAGTTTGTTAATTTATTGAGTTTTGTCTAAGATTGTTAATGTCTATTTGTCTTTCCATGTCTTACTTTTACTCTGCACTTGTATTAGAGAGAGTTAATATTTCTATGAAGTTAAAGTTTTTTCCAATTAGTTGTTGATAGAGTTTGATTAACCGGAGCAATCATTTTGACATAAAGCCACATGTTTTCTGGCCTTATGATTTTTCTGAGAAAACAATGCTACTCCTTGTCTTTATTTTGCTGCTGTGGTTTTGATTGTAGAATCATATGACAAATGCCCTTTTCATGTTTCTTTAGGAGTTATCTACATTTTACTCTTGCGTTTACTTAGCCAATCTGTTAGTAAAACAAAATTAGAGTGAACTATTCTTAGTGGGTGTTTGCAAGAGCTTATAGAAGCTCCTTCTTCCAAACTTTTACATAAAGTCACTAAAAGCTCCTTTTGACTTAAAGCAATGAGTGTTTGCAATCCTTCTTAAAAAAGTAACTTAAAGCCGTTTAAATTAATTTTGTAGTGTTTGCAATAATAAGTAAGAAGCAGCTTTTATAATGCAATAAGACTTAATTATCCTTATTTATCGAGCATATAAATAATTAACATACACTGACATTAGACAAGTATACATTTTATTAAATCAAATAAAAAATATAATTTGGGAATGACGTTGAATATGGAAGAGAAAAAATTAAAAATATTTTTTATTGTTGAAAATGGATGAAAACGATTATAGAATATTTTTTTCCTTAATTGTAGGGGTATAGGCGTCACTTTGAGGGGAATTAGGAGAGAAAAATATTTTTATAATGCTAATAATTGAAAAGAGCTTTTAAAAGCACCCTCTACCCAGCTTGTGGGCTTGTGCTTTTTTTTTGGCTTATTTTAAGACAAGGAGAAGCAAAAGCCATGTAATCAAACACTAATTTATGGCTTCTCTATAGACAAAAGCCCACAAGCTCCTTTTAAAAGCATTTGCAAACACTCTCTTAAGATGCAACTTTAACATAAATTTGTGCTCATTGTTGCATCCTAGTTTCTTAGTTATGTAATGAGCTCAAGGATTTGCCTACTTGAATTTGCTTTAAGTATGACCAATATATTTTTGCTGGTTGATGCAGAAGAAGTCGTTCATCTCAGTCATGTACTGATAATGTGTGTTTGAGGATTTGATTGTTAATTAAGGATTGATTGTTTTTTTCTTTTCTTTTGTGATGCAGGTCCAACCGTTCAGTGGCTTATTTTGTAGAAGTTTGCCAATGAATTTCTATTTTTCTTTGCTAAATTAATTGTTCTTCTTTTCTCTTTTTCCTTGCTGCATTAGTTAGTTTACCTATATTTTGTTGATTTTTGTGAGTTTTTGATTTTGGATATTAGATAATGGTTATTCGTGGAACACTAGAAGTTTGCAGATTTTTTGATTTGGACATGTATCTTTTGTACTTCTTTTTTGGTAATATATATAACATAACCCGCCCGCCACCTGCTCTACCCGCCCAATCCGCAACCCGCATGGTTTGTAAATTGTAACCACCCGCACGGGGTCAAAGAAATGGTAACCCGCCAAGATTGGGTATGGTGTCTTTTTTCGTTGCCACCCGCTATAACTCACCCGCGTACACCCTTATGTAGTATAATGGTATTGTTAAATTTATAATATTACATATTTTACCTATTATATTATAAGTTATATTCTAAACTTACAATACTTTTAATATTATTCAACAATGTTAATATGAGAAATAACTAAATTAAGATTATTAATATGATAATGATAATTTCAGATTAAACAACAACAACATTCAAAAATCCATTTTCTGGAAATTTTAAAAAATCAAAACAGCGCTAATATGAAAATTTCGAAAATATTGGGATTTTGAAAAGTATTTAGATTTCCCCCCTGTTTTTTTAACAAATTTTAAATTGCTGCCATTTTTTTTTAATTTTCAAATAAGCAATGGGAACCAGGTATTCGTTCCTATAAAGCAATAGAAACGAAATATTGGTTTTCTACATGGGAACAGAAGCTTTGGTACCCAGGAGTAACGGAAACCAAACACGTTCGTTCCTATTAGCAATGTGAACCATTTAATTCGTTCCCAAGGCAATCGCCACTGGGGTAACGGAGACAGAGCCTTTGGTGCCCATAAGTGGTTCCCATATGGTCTACGGGAACCAAAAAAGGGGCAATTTGAACCTAATTAATGGTTCCAATTGTGCAATTTTCTTGTAGTGTTAAGGTACTACCACGCTTAAACCAAACTTAATGAAATGACAAATTATTTTCCTAATCGCCATGTCCAACGAAGATAACTAGACAAATCATCATTAATTACTGATATCGATACGAATTGACGCAAAATTCCCGAAATGGACCTTCTTGTCAAAGCTCTTGTCCATGGCCGCTTTAAAGGCCAACATGCGTTGGTATGCCTGTTCTCTTGTCGATCATATCATATCAAGATCCACGATCCACTGGCGTAGTCTAGCTGATTGCTCTGGGTCGTAGTCATGTACTCGACGGGTTGGCATCCTAATCTCAGCTAGTAACACTGCTTCATAGCCGTACACTAATACGAAGGGGGTTTCTCCGTTGACGTTCTTGGGGTAGTCATGTAGGCCCATAGGAGATTGTGCAGCTCATCGGTCCAGCTCCTGCCTATACGCTTTAGTCTACGTTCGAGGTAGTCTTTCAAAGTTTTGTTGGTTGACTCTACCTGCTCGTTGGCATGAGGATGTAATGCCGACGTGACATAGTCCTCTTGAGGCAAAGACATACATCACAAAAGTGGTCCCTCAAATGGCCACTTATAGAGCTCACCGTTGTGAATCATAAACATGAAGGTTTTATATCGCAGCATGCGTCTAGCATTTGGATCATCCAGCGAGGTGCCATCGGAAAGTTACCAAAAGATCTCATCCTTCCAAGATGGTGATTCAATTACAAGTAGTATATAATCCACGACGACCTACACTTTGTTGTACCTGGATATCCCAATTGCAGACTTTTCCATTACCAAAAGATTCATGCGCTTTTGTACATAGATGTTCGTTGAGCTGGCAAACTTTGACAAGGCATCGGCCTTGGCATTCTCGGTACGAGGGATTTGCAGAAGATCGAAAAAGGAAAACTTGCTGGCTAGGTTCTTAAGCTTAGACAAATATAATATCATCGTTTCCTCTCTCGCTTCGTATTTCCTTTAGAAATGGTTGGCCACTAGTTGCGAATCTGTGAATACTTCCAAGTGATCAACATTGAGGGTTTGAGCCATCCATACACCTATCAATACAATTTCGTACTGTGCCTCATTGTTTGTTACTCGAAAGTTTAAGCTTATGGCAAATTCAAATAGCAGCGGTCATGCGAAAGTAGATGTACCCTGAACCACCTCTATAATTGGTTGACGAGCTATCCACATGGAGCAACCATGTGGAGGTCGCATGGCTAGTGCTTGTCTAGTTAGAAATTACCCAAACGAAGTTTGTTGAGCCTGCCACACTATTTCCTAGTGTTCTGCCATAACATCTGCTAATATCTGGGCCTTGATCGCCGTTCGAGGGTAGAATTCTAGACTAAATTCACTAAGCTCTACCGCCCACTTGACAAGTCAGCTGAAAGTTTTGGGTCTCGCCATTACTTGCTTCAAAGATTTTTTCTGTTACAATCGTAATAGGGTTCAATTGAAAGTACGACCACAATTTCCTCGCCATAGCCGCTATTGCAAGAGCAAAAAGATCTATCTACAAATAATTCTTCTCATCACCCTGCAACACTTTCATAATGTATCAGAAACTGTTGGGCTCCTTTCTTCTTTACCAACATTGTGTTAATGACATGTAAAGACACTGCCAAATACAAATACAACATCTCTCCATTATCGGGCCTCGCTAGGAGAGGTGGGCTCACCATATACCTCTTCATCTACTGGAAAGACACCTCACATTTCGTTGTTCAAAAAACATCCCTATTCTTCCTCATTACCTTGAAGAATGTTAAGTTCTTCTCCGCCGAAGTCGATATAAATCTAGCAAGAGCTGTGTCAGACGACATGGCAGACACTGTAATCCTTGATTATCCTTGGTGAGGGCAGCTCCAACACCGCCATATTATTATCGATATTTGCCTCAATGCCTCTCTCATTCACCATATAATTGACAAACTTGCCCGCCATTAATTCAAAATTAATCTTCGGGTTTAACTTCATTCTGTAGTTTCTCATAATAGAGAAAATCTCGTCCAAATACTGTATATACTCCTCCGCCTTCAAGCTTTTGACCAACATGTCACCAATGTCGACCTCCATTGACTTGCCAATCAAATTGTAAAACACCTTGGTAACCAATCTCTAAAACGTCGTGCATGGGTTCTTCAAGCCGAATGATATTACTCTATAACAATACACACCTGGGTCCATTACAAATGTGGTCTTGTTCTGATCATTCACAGCCGTGAAGATCTGATGAAAACACTCATAGCATCCATCATACTCAACAAACCGCAGCCCACTCTCGAGTCTACTAATAAGTCAATCCTCAGAAGGGGTAAAGAATCACGTGGGCAGTGCTTGTTCAAATCTGTGTAATCAACACACATTCTCCATGTCACTTCTTTCTTGAGCACCAACACTACTGACAACAACTCCTGAACCTCCTTCTTTGTCGCCTAATTCTTTTCTTTGCTAAAATTACGTTTCTTCTGCCTGACCGACTTGGCATCTGGGATAACATTCAGCATGTGTACAATTATCCTTGGATATATTCCATGCAAGTCCGAGTTCGTCCAAGCAAATATATTTGCGTTACGACTTAGACAATTCACCAAGGCAGTTTCCACCTATTGACTCATTGCAGTACCAATTCTTATGGTCTTTTCGACATCCTTCCTGAACAGTTGCATGGATTTGAACTCCCCTAATGGTTCCATATTCGATTCCGCCCACTGTCTCATAGCCTGAAGCTCACATTTTTCTCTGCCCTACTCTTGGGACTTAGGTTCCATAACCTTCTCAAGCTTCTCGATTTTGGCCATCTTTCTCTGTGCTCCGATTGCCGGAACGGTATTGTGTCATTTCACCATTTTGCCAGTCTGGAACCTTTAATTTAATCGATGATGTTCCCACAGACGACGACAATAATTTGGTATTGTTTCGTCTAGGTTACAAGATAATTAAAGTATAGTACAATCGGGTCTAAAATAAACCAAATCATGTTAATCAATAACAAGGAAACATACCAGCTTTATTTGGAATACCTATTACACAGTAAAAAGCCTAGAATGACTGAAATAACCCTGAAGAGTCGAACTGGGAACAATCGAACAAAGGGTGGTTCGACGCTAAGATAACTGTCGAGTTCTAGGACAGTCGAACGGACCTGGATTCGACCTTGATAACCCTCGAACAAAGATGATTGATTGATTACGATCGAACATGTGAGCTGATCGATCGAACCAAAGAACTCTCAAACTGGAATAAGAATCAAACATATGATTCAATAGATGTAGTGTTGGTGAACAGTAATTCATGATCTGGCATGAATCTCGGGATCTGGGGTATTTGTAGACCTCTGGATGTGGGCTACACTTTAAAAAGGCAATACAATCGAACCACAACTGTTTAATTTTTCGAAAACAGTCGAACGGTCTATGTTTGACTCTTTTTTGTTTGGGCCGATAATTGGCTAGGCCTGTCGAGTTCATTTTTGGGCCACCTAAATCACCCCATCAACAATAATTCATCTCCAATAAAGATTATGCTTAGTGGGGATTTTGTTAACGTTTACTCTCCAACAAAAGCATATAGTTTTGAGTGGGTTTTAGTCTTCCATAAAGTTCTGAATAAATCATTAATGGAATCCAGATATGAGAAAGATAATGAGCTGTATTCAAATTTAACAAAAAACATTTAACGCTGTGCTCTAATCATAGATTTTCGAAGTTAGTCTCCCCCCTCCCTCCACCCCTCCTCCCATAAATACCCCATCTCCAACCAAAAGTAGCATATTCCATTTATACTCTGAAACTAGGGGTTAAATCACAAATTGCCTATAAACATATTTCACTATTTTTTTATTATTAAAACACACCTCAATTCTTTCAAATTTCACCAAAATACTATATTCTCTAAATAAAAATCTATATAATATTGCATTTTCCCATTAAACACTTCTCACCACACACTAATATTTTTCACCTCCACCCCCAAAAAATAACTCGATCCAAAAAGGAAGAAGAAAATCCACCAAGATACTTTGGGCCGACGAATTCTTCCATTGGATCATCGTGGTCCTCTTAAGTCATGCAGCGTTGCCGTCGCTCTACTGGGAATAAGCTTGCCGATTTTTTTTGAGGAAATATAGAATGTATTTTTTTTTTACTTTTTGAAGATAGAAAGATCACAAGAACGCCTATTTTAAAATCGTTAAGAACCCAGGTATACCCCCACAATTTTTCGAAGAGGAATAAAAACTCCACCAAGAAAAACAAACAAAAAAGATTCCTCCAGTTATACGTTCTAGGTTCAGGCCATGAGTAGGTCTTTGTGAAAATTTGGAGATTCTTGTGATTGTCCATAGAAAAGAATCTTGAAATCATAAAGAGTGATTGAAAAAATATTTAATGAGAGGATAATGCAGTAGTAATGCAAGGTTTTATTTATAGAAGATGAATTTATTTTGTGAAATTTGAAATAATTACGGTGTATGGTAAAAAGAAAATGGTGTAAAATTTATTGTTAGCGAATTTGCACTTGGCCTCCTAATTAGGGTCAAAAATCCATTTTGTCCTTTAATTTGGCACCATCACCAAAATGGTCCCCTAACTAGTCACCTCGCCGAAATGGTCCCTTAATTTGATTTTTTGGTCCCTTCACCGGCCCAAAATTAAAATGGCCCGGTAAATGCTTACGTGGCCACTGGTTGACCACACCAGACTCGGTTTGACCCGCTAAATTATATTTTTAATATTTGTTTAACAACTGGAATATCCAGGTAATCAAAAAAAAAAATTCAAATTGAACCTAATATTTTACAACCCACCCACCTTACTCCACCCCCAACGTCTCCCTGCACCGCACCACCGCCACCTCTCCACCTCACCAAAATCACCATCCATACATTTAATACATCTTACAACCACCACCCCTCTATACGACCGTTCCCATATCAACAAATTCGAACCGACCCAACCCGACCGGGTCACCACCCCCTACACCCCTCTCCTACGGTTGAGCATTGTGCCGCATCCCTCACGCACAATCTCTCCGACACGAAGACGGGAGCCCAACCCAACCGCCATCTCCTTTGCCTTCGAGATCTGCAAACCGAATTGGTTGTGGACTTGTGGGTGGTGTGGTGATGGTGGTGGATTCAGGTTTGATGGGGAGAGCCGGAGAGGGGTAGTGGTGGTGGGATTGTTATTGATGAAGAGTGAGATGGTGGTTTTTTTTAAGGGGCGAGTAGGTGACGGGAAGGGATTGGGTGGTGGTGGTGGTGAGGGGAGGGGTTTGTTGCGGAAGAAAGGGTTTGGGATTTGTGTTTTTTTTTTGTTTTCTAAATTGTTTTATATAAAATATAAGAATTTTATTTTTTTTATTAAATTAATAAAGATTCTATATGTTTTTTTTTATCTTTTTTAATTTATGATTTTTAAACTTTTTAATTCTAAATTCTAAGATGTTATTTTCGATTTTTCGTTTAGTTGGAAGTTGGAATTTCCAAGTGTTAAAAAAAGATTAAAAAAAATTATTTTGTGGGTCAAACTGGGTCAAGTAAGGTCAACCGGTGGCCACATCAGCCTTTTTTGACTCTTTTTAAATTTTTGCTGGTGAAGGGACCAAAAAACCAATATAGGAGACCATTTCAGCGAGGTGACTAGTTAGGGGACCATTTTGGTGATGGTGCCAAATTAAAGGACAAAATGGATTTTTGACCCTCCTAATTACGGAATTCCTGACCGATGAGGAGGTGGCGGGGGTTGACTAAATTTTAAAATTAAAAGTTAAGGGACAATGTGCAACAACATAAAGGTTAGGGGCAAGGTGCAACACAGTGGGGATATAATAATTTTTTCCCTTAATAGTACGAGTAATTATTAATTTTTTTTTTGCATTTATTAAGATTGTCAAACGAGTCATAAAATATTTTTGTAGTTGCATTTTTTTTAGTGCATATTAAGTAAGTTTAATGGTTCCTATTTATACCTTATATGAAACATTTTTTTTCTTATTTAAGACACAACATCCAGGAAAAATGGGAAATGTAATAAATTATTGAGGTATATAATTAATTTTATATTTTCTATAATTGTGGTATAATAGAAATCTATGTTTTTTTAGAAGATACATGTTAATTCTAAATTCTAGTTACCTAAAAGAATTATTTTTCTATTAATGCTTTTTATTGATGGATGGTAGAGACTAAGTCCTACATAAATCCTACTTAGAATGTGGTCATCTCTCCTCATATATATACTATGACTTTGTCCACCATAAACCATAATTAAGAAACACATAATGAAGGTGTATAGGTAGAAAGAGAGAAGTCCAAAAGCTCCAATAAAGTAGTTTGTTGGTGGATCGTGTTCAAGCAGATCAAAGACTCTATCCCGACACAATGTTCAAAGGTATTCTTCTTCCCTTTTTACGAATGAATCTATTTGTGATAATCATGTTAATCAAGATCTTAGAGTTCATGTAAATTAAAATTACAATGGTAACTAAATAAATTTAAGACCCATCAATTATATGGCATTTTCCAGCAAAATAAATAGGGATGGGCACCAAACTGAAATTGTCCGAACCGTTCGGGTACTAGAATGTTGGTTTGGTTAAAAAACCAAACCGAAAGAATAATTTGGTTTTTAGTTCGGATAGAAAAATAAATATTACATATGATGTGATTTCAATTTATTATTCTTGTTAACCGTACCAAACCAAAATTGGAATATTCAACTTTTTATAGAAAAAAACCCATAAAAGTCTTCACTTTGTGTCCTGTTATAGATATGTTCTCAAATTTTCCTTTATATAGGATGTGTTAGTTTGTTATTGTGCATAATTGGTGAATCGTGATAGTTAAAAATTAAAATTTTTAAAATTATTTATGGTTCAAGATAGTTCGTGTTTAATGCAATACATTTATATATTAATTAATTGGTTGTTTATTAGATTATATTTTTGTTATTCTATGTGTTGTATATCAAGACTTTGTTGATAGTGTAATTTAATGTTATTATATTTTTTTTCTCATTTTTCGTAGTAAAAAATAAGAATAAGAAGTAAAAGTCAAGCCCGACTCGGTTAAACCAAACTCGTGATGGTTCAAATCGGACTAAACCATCTCAAATGGTTTGTCTTTGTGAAAAACCGAAGCCACACCTTCTCTCAAAAAGCTAAACCAACGGTTCGATTTAACTGAACCGCTCGCCCCTAATAATAAGATAAAAAAAAAAACAGGAAAATTATATGAACCTATAGCTCATTTGTACGGCCTTTTAGTTAGCTTTAAGCCCTCTTGGAGGTTTTGTATATAGCCCAAGTTGGTAAGGTAGTTTCTTTTTGGGCTTTATAGTATACTTATCGGTCAACCCAACCTACACCATGTGTCATGTAGGAGTGCATCGGCTCATTATTTTGGTATGTGGTTTATAAATAAAAACAGTTTTCACTAATATTTAGTTACCCGTTATGGTCTTTCTAAAGCTAGATGAGCCCACGTCCTACTCACATGATATTATTAAACATACCATCAATATACATGTGAGAAGACATGTAAGTGTTGATATTTGAAAAAGAACTTGTGTTGTAAATACAAATTAAATGTATTCTCTTAGATGTTAAAAAAAGAAAATGTATTCTCTTATCTCTTTCAAGTTTCAACAAGATCTTTTAAGTTAAGGACTAAGAAACATATATTCTCGTAAACCAAAATTTCTACTAGCTTTTTTCAGACCGAAACAAATAAAATCCTTGTAAAATTCTTATTTGATTTATATTTTATTCAACGACTAAGAGATATGTAAGTTTCTTAAATAAATTAAAAGGATAAAAAATGCTGCTCTAACACCCATTTGTCCATCTTCAAGTCGTAGCCCAGAATAAAATAGTTTTTTCGAGTTTGTCCCTACATATAATATATAACTGATTAGTCTTTTTGCTGTAACAACATATTTGCTGACTAATGGAACTCTATTAATTCACTCCAGGAACATCAATAGAAGTGGAAGAGCCCACAGAAATGATTGTTGATCCTGATTCGATATATATAGTATTATCAAGTCATCATGACCTGCTAAGCTCTCCTTATAATTATGTTAAAAGCAAGTCTATCCAGGCAATGATTGATTCCATGGAAGTTCTCAAAAGTTTTCCTCAAACGCCACATTTTGAGCCGCTGCATTTAGAGGAAATGAGACGTGAAGGAATGGTTGTAGGTTACATGGTGATCTATTGCTCTTTGGTGGAAAAGATTCATTCTTTGCGTGTCGATGTTATGCGCAATGGCCCAAGTGCAATGGCCCAACGCCCTCCCTCAGCCCGATTGAAGAGCTCACCATATTGGGCTTCAGACTTTAGTATATAATATTATAATATAGATAGATAAGTAAGTAGCCGCAGTTTGTTTATGTAAGTGTGTTATTTTAATTACGTAATTATTTCTATAGCAGTTAGTTAAGTTATTTGGATAAGGATATGGGTAGTTTAGCGGTTGTTGTTTTCTTATTTAAGGTTTGTACTGTAGACGAATTGGGATAAGAAATATCATAAACAAGTTTATTTTATTTATCTTTTCTCTCAATCCCTTCCTCAATTTGCTGGAGTTTTGGTTCTTACTCCTAAAAGAACTAAATTATAATTGTGTTGTTAACATTTTAGTGCTTTCATTGCACATCATGCCTCCGAAACCGACTCAATCTACTGCCGCAACGGAAGACCCACATGCAGAAGCAATTATCCGATTGCAACAAGACTTGTCCGCACACAAGGTTGATACGGGTGAAAAATTCGATTCCATTATGACAATGATGGTTGATATGCAACAGAAACTGGACTTGCTCACCGCTGTGCCGCCGTCGACATCGACTAATGTCAATGGACGCGAGTATCAGGTACATAGTCCTTCTAGTCAATTTCAAAATCCCATCTTTCAAACCCAACCTCAAACAGAATCATTTAAGCCTCCAAAATTGAATTTGGAAAGTTTCGATGGAAATGATCCATTGGATTGGATTTATAATGCTGAACGTTTTTTTAAGAGTGTTAATGTACTGCCTGAACACCGGATACATTACAGTTCTTATTACATGAAATGAAAAGCATTGGGTTGGCATAACTGGATGGATCACACCCACCAATTTAAAACATGGGAGTTGTTTTTAAGAGATATTTCTTTACGATTTGGGCCATCTTCATACCGTAATCATCAGGCTACGTTATTTAAATTACGACAGGTTGGAAGCGTTGATGATTATCAACTGGAATTTGAAAACATATGCAATTTCGTGACTGATTTGCCTGATAATGCAATTCTAAATTGTTTTATTTATGGTTTAAAATTGGAAATACAACAAGATATGGCAATTCATAAACCTGCAAGTCTGCATGAGGCTATTGGGTTAGCTAAGTTGTTAGAGGATAAAGTGAAAGCAAGTAAACTTCGAACCCAATTTACCAGACCCACATATAATCCCAGCCCACCTCTTATGCCTACACCTACATTAGCTTTACCAGCCCCTTCTAAAGCCGCACAGTTGCCCATCCGAAAGTTGACACCGTCAGAAATGCAACTTCGACGATCTAAGGGATTATGTTTTAACTGTGACGAGAAATTTACTCCTGGGCATAAATGTAAATCTCCACAGTTTTTAGTTCTTCTAAACAATCCAACAGATGACATTCTAGAAGAGATTGTTGAAGAAGTGGAGGACCCCTATGCAACAATTTCCCATGACCCTATTTCTGACCCACCCCCACCACCTAAGTTTTTACTGTCAGAACACAAGGTATCATCAGAATTTCACTGCTCAATGGCAGCCTTATTTGGCACATCTGCTCCACGCACGCTGCGCATAAGCAGAAAATTGGCAGGGCATTCAGTTACGGTTTTAATAGATTCTGGTAGTACTCACAATATCGTACAACCTCGTATTGCTGAGAATTTGGGTTTACCCGTGGTAGCCTTACCAACTATATCTGTGATGATAGGCAATGGTGACTATCTACATTGTAAAGGACACTGCATCAATATTCCACTGAATATGGATCGAGCAGAATTTTGTGTGACATTATTAGTGTTACCAATTCAAGGGGCTAATGTTGTGCTGGGCATACAATGGTTGGAAACATTGGGAGAAGTGTTAGCCAATTTCAAAGAACCCAGCATTACTTTCATTCATAAAGGACATCCGATTACTCTAAGAGGGGGTGAACGTGTTGCCGAGGCAACACCTAAGCAACTACAACGAATGATCGATACTGACTCTGTGGCTTCCCTGCATGCTTTAACTTTTGAACCGACCCAACCTTCCATAACATTGCAGCCCACTTTGCCTATTGACCCTGATTCAAATCTAGCCCATTTACTAAAAGAGTTTGACACCATATTTCAAAAGCCCAATCAAATCCCACCAAACAGAACCCAAAACCATCACATACATCTATTTCCTAACTCAAAACCAGTTAATATGAAACCCTACCGTTACCCGCATTTTCAGAAAACTATTATGGCCGAGTTGATTCAAGAAATGCTGTCAGAAGGAAAAATACAGCCAAGTAATAGCCCATTTTCTTCCCCCGTGTTACTGGTAGGAAAAAAAGACGGGTCTTGGCGCTTTTGTGCTAATTACAGGGCATTAAATGCTATTACCGTAAAAGACCGTTTTCCTATTCCTACCGTGGATGAGTTACTGGACGAGTTTTATGGCACTTAGGTATATACAAAACTTGACTTACGGGCAGGGTATCATCAGATTCGTGTTGCTACAGAAGATGTGCACAAAATAGCATTTAGAACTTGTGACGGACACTACGAGTTTCTTGTTATGCCATTCGGATTAACAAACGCCCCATCAACTTTTCAAGAAACAATGAATGACTTATTCCGAGGATATTTACGTAAGTTTGTGTTGGTTTTTTTCGACGATATTTTAGTTTACAGCCGTAGTTGGGCTGAGCATATAGAGCATCTGCGAGTTGTTTTTGCTACTTTACGTGATCATCAGTTTTATGCTAAGCGTGACAAGTGTGTGTTTGGTGTGGAGGTTGTGCATTATTTAGGCCATATCATCTCACGAGATGGGGTACGAGTGGATCCAGATAAGGTTCAGGCCATTATTGATTGGCCCGTACCTAAATCTGTGACAGGCCTCCGGGGTTTTCTTGGTCTCACCGGCTATTATAGGCATTTTGTACGCCACTACGCAGCCCTCGCCTCTCCTCTCACAAATTTATTAAGGTTACACGCATTTACATGGGATTACAATGCACAACAAGCTTTTGAAAAATTAAAGCACATTATGACTACTTTGCCGGTCCTTGCTTTGCCCAACTTTGCTTTGTCTTTTGATCTCACCGCTGATGCTTCAGCCCATGCTATTGGCGCAGTACTCTCTCAATAGGAGCATCCAATTGCTTTCTTCAGCAAAAAGTTAACTGGGCGTATGCAGTCTGCACCAGCTTACAATCAGAAATTATATGCAGTTAGTGAGGCTGTAAAAAAGTTTCGCCACTACCTTCTGGGTCGCAAATTTACTATTTTTACAGATCATCAGAGTCTTAAACACATACTCTCTCAATCTATTCATACCCCTGATCAATTGAAATGGATAACTAAATTGATCGGTTTTGATTATGAAGTGGTGTACAAACCTGAGCGAGAGAACCGTGTCACTGATGCTTTGTCCAGAATTGAGTATTCGGCATTTCTGGCCATTTCAGTACCCATATTCAAGGGTTTGGACCAGCTGCGTGTTTTTGCTTCATCTCCTGAGGGGCTGCAAATGTTCGACAAGGTTAGCTCTGATGAAAAATATCACATAAAGGATGGTGTGATTATGTACAAAGAAAGAATTTTTGTACCTGATTTGGATGGTCTACGGAAGAATCTGATGGGTGAATTTCATGCAACTCCCATGGGTGGCCATTCTGGGACTAAATCCACTCTATCTCGCTTGGCAGCCACCTAGTTTTGGCCTAAAATGAAAGACGATGTACAACAAATGGTCAAGGAGTGCAACATATGTCAGGAACACAAATATCTCAGAAATAAGCCATTCGGTTTATTACAGCCTTTACCCATTCCCACACAGGTTTGGCAAGATATTTCCATGGATTTTATCACCCATTTACCTCTTTCAAATGGAAAATCTACCATATGGGTTGTTGTGGACAGATTATCAAAGTTTGCTCACTTTCTAGCCTTACCGGGAAAATTTACTGCTGGGTACCTCGCATCTGTCTTTATCAACGATTTGTACAGTTTGCATGGGTTGCCTAGAACTATTGTTTCTGACAGGGATCCAATTTTTCTCAGTGGTTTTTGGCGTGAGTTGTTCAAACAAGTTGGTACTAAGCTATGCTACAGTACGACATATCATCCAGAGACAGATGGGCAAACAGAAGTTGTCAACATAACTTTACAATGCTATTTACGGTGTTTCACAACCGATATGCCTAAGAATTGGTCGCGTTATCTACCGCATGCACAATTTTGGTATAACTCAACAGTTCACTCTGCCATTCAGAAAACACCATATGAAGCTATGTTTGGTCGACAACATCATACTATTCCAGTGTACATTCCAGGATCGTCCCATAATGCTACATTAGATTCGACTCTTACGACACGCAATGAGGTTTTAACACAGATCCAGTCAAATATGAAAAAAGCTCAAGAACGCATGCGACATCAGGCTAATAAAAAACGACAAGATATGAGTTTTATGGAAGGCGCGTTCGTTTATGCAAAACTCCGATCTTACCGTCAACAATCATTGAAGCCGCATTGCTACCATAAGCTGTCACGTCGCTATTTCGGCCCATTTCGCGTTATTCGCCGCATCAGCGCCACCGCGCATGAGTTAGAACTACCACCGCACAGCCGGATCCATAATGTGTTTCACATTTCCCTACTTCGTCCTCATTTCGGTCCAGATCCGCATGGCTTAGCTCACGTACCGCCATTATCTGACGAGGAACCCATTGCGCTGCAACCCGAAATATCATCGAAGAAAAGAAAAGTTTGGAAAGGAAATGAATTGGTTGAGCAGACCTTAGTCTACTGGAAAGGAGCGCAGCTTGAAGAAGAAGCTGAATGGATTGATTGAGCTCAATTGGTCAATATATATACTACATCCTATGGTTCTGATCAATTGCCCGTTGCTGCCCTAGAATCTAATGGTCCAGATCAGTCCACACCACTTCACAGTCTGGAGGACCAGCCTGATTCTCAGAGGGCAGGTTTTGTTATGCGCACTGGCCCAAGTGCAATGGCCCAGCACCCTCCCTCAGCCCGATTGAAGAGCTCACCATATTGGGCTTCAGACTTTAGTATATAATATTATAATATAGATAGATAAGTAAGTAGCAGCAACTTGTTTATGTAAGTGTGTTATTTTAATTACGTAATTATTTCTATAGCGGTTAGTTAAGTTATTTGGATAAGGATATGGGTAGTTTAGCGGTTGTTGTTTTCTTATTTAAGGTTTGTACTGTAGACGAATTGGGATAAGAAATATCATAAATAAGTTTATTTTATTTATCTTTTCTCTCAATCCCTTCCTCAATTTGCTGGAGTTTTGGTTCTTACTCCTAAAAGAACTAAATTATAATTGTGTTGTTAACCGTCGATGACATGAAAAAAGTCGCGAACGATATAACGAAGACGATTATTGAGTTAGAGAAACAAGGTTTTGATGTGAAGTTTTTGTCTGAGATTTTTTCACATATGATGGCCATTTCAGGCCATGTATTAGAGCAAGACGAAAGAACACGTGCACACATGAAGGAGGTATAAACGTACAAGTTACAAGTATACAAAAGTCTGAATTAAAAGTGATGGAGAGTAAAGAAGTCAGGAGGAATACAAGACTAGTTTAGAGATCATATGAAATTATATAAGCTGTACGTAGAAGAAATTTTACTTGGACGTTGACATATATGAAATTATTCTTTAATTTATTTTTCCCATTGGGTCATTTCATATATTTATATATATGTGTGTGTATGTATACGTGTGTATAAATATATATATATATATTCCAATCAATTCATATATATATATATATATTCAGTTCACCAACATATAACGCAAACACAAAATACACATTATATATATGAAATGACACAACTGTTGCGCATTAATACGATAAACAGAAAATCATACACAAACGAAAAGCAAGAAAAGACACGTTATTTGTTTACCCAGTCCCTTGCCTACATCTGGGGGCGATACCAAGCCAGGATTTTCAATATGTGTTATGTTGTAGGGTTACAATTACAAGAGAGACTATTTATAACAATGACACACTTCTAATATTAGACAACTCCTTATATTAGGCAACTCCTAATTATATAATTATTCAAATTCTGCAATTCCCAGGAAACTAGGTCTCTACAACTCTCAGTTAAACTAGGAAGCTGCATTCTTTGATAATTCAGGCTACACAAAACCTAACAATCTCCCACTTAGAGACTAATGTCATCGTAACCACATCTTCACTCTTCCCCATAACAATCCTCTAACAATGGTACCGCCATCCTTGGACTCTTCAAGCACCAAGTCCAGTTGAAGCCATGCAAAGCTTCAACTTCTCTAAGGTCACTACCTTAGTCAACATATCAACATGGTTTCACTTCCAGGAATCTTCACAAGTTGCAAGTCTTCTTCTCCAAGAGATACCGTATGTAGTGATACTTCAACTCAATGTGCTTTGTTCTCGAATGAAATGCCAGATTCTTGGCCAAGAAAATAGCACTCTGACTATCACTGTATAGAATCCTATTTGTTTGCCCTTTCTGAATTCACCCAAGAAATTCTGCAACCATACCATCTCTTTACTAGCTTCTGTCACCGCTACATATTTAGCTTCTGTAGTAGACAAAGCCACAATCTTTTGCAACTTAGATCCCCATGAAATAGCCGTACTACCCAATGTGAAAACATAACCATTAGTACTCTTTCTTCCATCAAGATCACCCGCCAAAATGAGCATCTACATAACCATTCAAGTTCGTGTATTTTCCCTCAAAACACAATAACCTATCACAAGTACCACGCAAGTACCTAAAGATCCACTTCACTGCTTCCCGGACTAGTCATATATCTACTCACAACTCCTACTGCATGCACAATATCCGGTCTTGTACATACCATAGCATACATAAGACTCCCAACGGCTGAAGCATATGGATTTTTCTTCATCTGTGCATGCTCCAAATCACTAGTAGGTGGCTCCCTTTTTGATAATCTAAACTGACTACCTAAAGGAGTGATTAATGGCTTTGCATCTTGCATACTGAATCTCCTCAACACTTTATCAATGTAATCAGACTGCGAAAGATACAACTTACCAGTCACCTTGTCCCGATTAATCCGCATACCCAAGATTTGTTTTGCCTCGCCAAGATCCTTCATGACACAATGTTCATATAGTTGCTTCTTCAATTTATTCACTTCTTGAACACAGGAACCTGCTATCAGCATGTCATCAACATATAACAGCAAAATAATGAAGCTACTACCAAAGCTTATAAAGTAACAGCAATGATCAGCATTGCATCTACCAAAGCCAATCTCATGCATGAATCCATCAAACTTCATGTACCACTGTCTAGGAGCTTATTTCAGACCATACAAGCTTTTTTCCAACTTGCAAACTAGCTCAACGTTACTCTCAAGCACATACCACTCTGGTTGCTTTATATAAATGTCTTCTTCAAGATCACCGTGAAGAAAAGCTGTCTTCACATCCATCTGTTCTAACAATAAATTCTCCGCTGCAACTATGCTCAAAACCATCCTAATAGTCGTCAACTTCACCACAGGAGAAAAGATGTCAGTGTAATCAACCCCTTCTTTCTGTTGAAAACCCTTTAGAACCAGCCTAGCTTTGTAACGTTTGCTACCATATGCTTCCTCTTTGATTCTATAAATCCACTTGTTATGCAGCGCCTTTTTCCCCTTTGGAAGCTCAACGAGATCCTACGTGTTGTTCGACTTCAAGGAATCCATCTCATCATCCATTGCAAGCTCCCACTTGCTCGAATCAACACTTTTCACTGCCTCTGCATAACACTCTGGCTCACCGCTATCAGTTAATAACAAATAATGTAAGGCATGGGAATACCTCTCAGAAGCACGATGTTCCCTACTTGATCTTCTCAAAGTAGGCTCTGGAGTACGTGGTTATTCCTCATTAGTCACCTCGTTTTCCAGAATCTTGTCTTCACTAGAATTGGAGACATCCAATTCCACAACCTTCAGATCTTTAACCCGAGTATCAACACCCACAATGTTTGATGCACCCAATCTGTCTTTGTAAAAAACATGTTCATTAAACACAACATCTCTACTACGAATAACCTTACTGTTTTGGTCATCCCAAAATCGATACCCATAATCATCGTCGCCATATCCTATGAATGTACACTTCACAGATTTCGCATCTAACTTGCTCCTAGCAGTAGCATCAATATGAACATAAGAAACACAACCAAATACTTTAAGGTAAGATAGGTTTACCGCCTTTCCTCTCCAAGATTCCTCTGGAATGCCATTTTCTAGTGGAACGGATGGTCCTTGGTTGATCAAGAAAGCCGCAGTGTTAACTGCTTCTGCCCAAAACATCTTAGGTAACCCACACTTCAACCTCATGCATCTAGCACTCTCATTTAAAGTTATGTTCATACGCTCTACAACCCCATTCTGCGGCGGTGTTTCTCTAACTGTCTTCTCCATGCGAATGCCATTATCTACACAATACTTCTTAAACTCTGCAAGTTCATACTATCCACTATTGTCAAATCTCAGACACTTCACACGCAGACCAATTTCAGTTTCAACACGTGCTCTCCACTTCTTGAAAAACTCAAACGTTTCAGATTTCTGTTTCAAGAAGTATACCCATAACTTTCTTGTTGAATCATCAATGTAAGTCATGTAATACGAAGCTCCACCGAGAGACATGACAGGGGCTGGTCCCCACAAATCACTGTGCACCAGCTTTAACTTATGTTCCTTCAGAGTTCGGCCACCCTTTGCGAAACTAACCCGTTTCTGTTTCCAAACACACAGTCCTCACAGAGACCCATATCAACTATTTTCAGACCCGACAGCTTACCTTTTGAACACAGATGCTTCATTCATTTTTCACTCATATGGCCTAGTTAATAATGCCACAAATCAGCGTTACTATGTGTTGGAACAACTCCAATGCTATCATGTTTGATGTCGGTCATATACAAAGTGCACTTTTTCAAACCCTGAGCTGCCACCATAGCTCCTTTGACTATTTTCCAAGCACCTTCACCGAATTTAACATCATAACCGTCATCATCCAACTGCCCTACAACGACCACATTTCTCTTAAGACCAGGGATGTGCCTCACATTACGCATCGTCCAAACGGATCCATTACGAGATTTAACACGAATATCTCCATTCCCCACAACATCATAAGGAAAATTGTCGCCCAGATAGACTCTCCTGCAATACCCAGCAACATAATTCATCCTCAAACTTTTGTCAGGACAAGCATGAAACGATGCTCCAGAATCCAGAATCCAAGTCTCTATTGGACTGCATGCGGTCAGAGTTGGTGCTTCACCATCATCTTCGGTGGTCACGTTTACTGAGCTGTCATCTTTCTTTGGTGCTTGACACTTGTTCTGGTAATGACCCTTTTTTTCCGCAGTTCCAACATTCAATGGAAGTCTTGTCCTTCGTCGACTTTCTGTTCCTCGACTTCAATCTATCCCGATTCGAATTCGACTTTTTCTTATCTGATCTGCCTCTGATTTCTGTACTCAAAACTAAGCCTGCAGAATTTCACGCCGAGTTACCTGAATCTCTCCTGCAACTTTTTTTGAGGTACTAACAGCCGTTACTGTCCCACTCCAGCTCTCTAGTAAAGAAAACAACAAAATTAGGACTTTAATTTCGTCATCAAACTCGATATTCAAAGAACTCAGTTGTTGTGTAATTAAACTGAATTCGTTCAGATGATCAGACGCCGCAGTTGTCTCTACCATCTGAAGATGAAACAAACGACGCATCAGATTTACTTTGTTGACTGCTAATGGCTTCTCGAACATATATGCTAGAACCTTCAACAATACCCTTCGTAGTCAGCTCTTTTACAGTGTGAAATGCCACGTTTTGCGACGACGATAACCTCACCGCGCTCATCGGCTTCCTATCCAGAACCTTCCAGACATCATCTCATGTTTGCCGGTTTATCAATCAGAGGTTTCTAGAGATCTTTGCTGTACAAGTAATCCTCAATCTGCATCCTCCAAAACCCGTAATCAGACCCATCAAACTTCTCGATTGATTTCTCTGCTTCCATCGTAACTTCTCCCACTTAACTAGATGCTCTTGATACCACTTGTTGCGCAACAATACGATAAATAGAAAATCATACACAAACAAAAATCAAGAAAAGACACGTTATTTATTTACCTAGTTCGTTGCCTACATTAGGGGGCAATACCAAGCCAGGATTTTCACTATGTGTTATGTTGTAGGGTTACAATTAGAAGAGAGACTATTTATAATAAGGACACACTCCTAATATTAGGCAACTCCTAATTATAAAATTATTCAAACTCTGCAATTCCCAGGAAACTAGGTCTCTACAACTCTCAGTTAAACTAGAAAGCTGCATTCTTTGATAATTCAGGCTCCACAAAACTTAACAAAAACAACAACAATACTCACTCAAATGCCCATTGTACCCCAATGTCGAAACCGTTAACCTATTGAAATATGCCTAATATACATATCTTACGTTCTAAGATATTGAAATAATTCAAAACTTAAACTATAGTACATAGTTTAAATCTCAGAATTGATCACGTGTAGAGTGATGCAAAATTGTAAAAGATCTGTTAAAAGCATTGTACACACGAGAAGTATGGCAAGAAGGTGAGAAGTAAGAATCCAGAAGCCAAACGGAATTCCAACAGTATGAAAAAATTCAGAATTTTCAAAACAAGCATCAAACGAAATGAACATGTTGTATGATTATGAAAAAAAGAGGAGAAATAGAGTTTATGTTGAGTTTTTATAGTATGTAGAATAATCACGTGATCATTTAAGTCCAATAAATATGTCAAAGACGAAAATCATTGAGAACTATATTAATTAATAATTTACGAATGAAATATACTTAATTGAGCCATAACTTGGATTTAGAGTGTAGCATCTGATAAAAAGAACATCAACAAAGATGGAGGAAGAGATTATAGACATGGATCAAAATTTCCGTGTATTTCCTCGAAAAGTATTGAAAGGTTTTCGTTTTTTACTCTAGCGAAACGAAATATAAATGTAGTTTCCATGTTAGTTATAACTATATTGTTTACGAGTTTTTTGAAACATGCCAAAAGTTAATCGAAAAATTTGAGATTTTCTAATTTTTAGCGTACCGAAACTACTCCAAATACTCCGAAACCAAAAGTTTGATCCATGATTATAGATAGATTTAGAAACAAATTTCTGAGGTAACAATCAGTACGAATTTGCTAGGATACTAAAAAGTAGTTAGGGACAGGAGACGAGCACTACAACAAAACACATCAAATGCAAGGTAAATATTTTTTACAAAGGAACCCATTTTCGATGCAATTGACCAATTGCATCGAAACATTTCCATGCAATATTGTGTTGCTTAAGGCCCTGATGATGCATATCATAAAATATAATTATTTCCTCCCACGAGAGAAAGGTTCAGGGAGTAGCAAGTTTATCCCAAGGACGACGGGTGATATATTTGGAACATCCCTATCGACCACGACAACATGAAGGAATCGGATCGCGCCCATCGGGCCTCCCACAGTCCTCTCCTAATTGGACGTAAATCTTTCTCACAGTAATGCTCTATGACTCCACCTGTAACGGGGGACATATCCAAGTATTTTGTTGAGGCTCAATAAACTCTCCCTGCGGATAACACTCATTACAACCTCCCCTTCGTGGGATCACGACTTCTAAAGTCATACACATCCATGCTACTCTAGCAACTCTACTCGGCCTCCGAGTCCCACTAAAATAATCATTACTTCGGCCTCGTGAAGTCTTCATGTCGTAACATCCTACGAGGCCTCCTTGGCAATATTTCCCATCGAGCTTACATACGTATTTTCGCCAACTCGGATAAAACCTCCGATAAGCGCTTATTACGAGTGAACTCACACTTAGATAACATTTCACCAACACTTTATTCTCACTTCTTGGCAGGAACGAGGAGAACAACGTTGTCAGCTAACGAAAGACCAAGAGAAACAACGAGAGGCTACAAGAAGTAACTCAATACAAATTTACTCCCAAACTCCCAACCACTTGCTATAAATGAGGAGAAGGTCAAATCTTATTTAGTCACTTCCCGTATAAAATAAGTTATTGGGTATGAAAACGAGTAACCCCCATTGGCTCAGTACACCTACGACGTTCACTGGACGAAAGGAATCTCAGGTGATTGGCTACCCTTGTAAAAAATGTTCATTAGCACAGAAGAAGACCCATCTAAATGGCTAGCTCAGTTAAGGCAGTTACTCTCAGCAGAAGACAAGTCATGATTGGTCCGCAACCCCCATGGAAGTCCTATAAATATGGGCTTGTTAGCACTCACACGACAAGGACAAGAAGTTGGACACACTCTCCTTCCACTCACTTTCTCATACTTGTAACTTTTTAACTTTTTGATCTCCTCATCTTTTACTCTTCTCACACACGAATTATCAAAGATTTGAGTACTACATTGGCATTTAGCCGCTAGCATAGCCGCACTTGTACTCCATAAGCTATCCTTTTTAAATAGCTCCCCGTCTCCAACTGAATTCCATCACTTGTAACCTACTCATTCTCGTAAACATCAATAAAAGCATCGCTCGCTTCTCTCCGGATCAGGATCATCGTTCGAGGCCATATCATCCACGATGCACCTAAAAGTGAAGTTTCCTACCCCTTCGGGTACTGGGGAAGTCATAGGCGGTCAAGCCCAGGCGCGAGAGTGCCGCATGAATGCCTTGCCTGTTGAACTGAGAGAAGCAGATCTACATTTCATAACCAATAAGCCCCGTACAAAAGAGGTGAGAGTCTAGCCATTGGAAAAACTCTATATGATAGAATTCACCAAGGGTGATGAGGGAAACGCAATGAAGATCGACACCAACATCGAAGACAATGTGGAGAAAACGATCACCACCATCCATAAATAGTTCTAGCACATTTTTGCTTGGGAAAGTGGCTCGCCCGAGAGGACCAGTCAGGAAGTGTGTCAGCACGAGCCCAACGTCTACCCCACTGATGGGAGGTTTGTTAAGGTGTAATATAATATAATATATTTTAGCATAAAATTGTTGTAGTTAAATCCTGCTATGTCGCAA
Source organism: Linaria vulgaris (assembly GCA_948329865.1). Lineage (NCBI taxonomy): Eukaryota > Viridiplantae > Streptophyta > Magnoliopsida > Lamiales > Plantaginaceae > Linaria > Linaria vulgaris. The sequence continues at coordinate 92,087,277 of OX415254.1, forward strand.
GTGCACGAATCAAGTAATAATAAAATGTTAACTATAGTTACGAACCAAGTATCGTTTCCAAAGGGAGTGATGGTTATATGTATGAATCATTTAAAATACAAAACACTAATCACTGTCACTATCTTTTCTCTTGTATTTGCATAATGTAATGAATGCTTATGAATGATTTCTAAATTAAAGATGTTTCGAATGCTTTTTATGCTAAAAATGCTTAATCTAGAATGCAATGAAATTACTCTAAGAATGCAAGAATGATCAAATATCTTTTTTGGGTTTTGGTTTTATTTTAAATGCAAGAAAACAATTAGGCTACTTAATCTAATGAATGCAATTAAACTAAGAAAACTGGAAAGATGAGAGATAAACTAAGCTAAACTAAACTAGACTAGAGAACATAATTTAGTGATTGATTGTTTTTGGTTCTGAACATTAGTTGGAAAGATTGTTTAGAGGTTGGGTTTCACAATGACTTAACTTAGTAGTTCATAGACAAATGACCTATATCTACTTACAATACTTGATAGTTATTTGAAATTTGCATGTCTAATAAATATGTGAAATATGGTAGGAACTATCCCAACCACATTTCTATGAGTCTCTAATAACCTACCGTGTCAACGGAATCCACCCATTGTCAGTTGTTTTAGAAGAGATATCAAATCTGCAATCAAATTAACTCATCTGTATCATGCTAACAAAACGTACATAGTCAAGATTGATCTAGTGTGATCTAAAGTTTGCGCATCAGTTGCTTTCGCAAATCCATATATATATATATATATATATAATATCCCCTTAGCATTCTACACGCCGAACAGTCTCACTTGGGAGATCTCGTTTTATCCCAAGCAGAGGAAGGTTAGTCCCAAAGAATAAGTAACTATTCAATCTAGACATTCAATGTCATCAAACAAACATCGAGTAAAGCAAATAAATATATTCATAATGTGGGAGGTCCTCCCCTACTCTAAACAATGTGTAGGTTAGCTCCTCATCATCAGAAGTTCAACGATCAATAAGAATTAAATATCATAGACAAAGTAAAAAAGGTAAAGAGGTAAACAACTTGGAACGTTGTTGCTTAACCCTCTTCATACTCCCTTGTGATATCTTCTTCTCCGCTAACTATCTTCTCTCAAAACATGACTCGATTAATTTAGAACAAGACTTTGATGGTATTTTCTCTCTTGTGACAACTCTCAAGGCTTCTTCTCTCGAAAAATGGTTGTAAAGGCAATGAAAACTATTTTGAAAGTTGTTGTGCGTCGTTGCCCTACTGTTGAACTTAGCCTCATATTTATAGGTTTTCTCTACTCTTGGCTGCATTTTAAGGTTTCTGACTTGTGGTGCAAACTTCCTCTAATTGCGCAACCCTCGCGCGATGTGGCTCTGATCGCGCTCCACTTGCGCGACGCGGTGGTGATCGCACTACCTTTTGATTTCCTCCATGTGGTCTCCTAGTGTCTTCTCTTCAATCGCGCGATATTCGATATTTCGTCTTCTTGTAGTACTGTAGAGTTCCCGTAGGGCCTGGACATCCCAAAATAGTGTCCTTGACCAATTGTTGTCCAAAACATTCATTTTTGGCCTCGTATAACCTCATTTTGTCTTGACTCCTTAAATACCTTAGAAAACATAAAATAATACTAAAATAAGTAAATACGCTATCATAATTATTCAAAAAGATAAGTAAATAGATACTTAAATTACATTAATGAGACGCTTATCACCCACTATAAAACCAGTCCATAAGAAATAGTGGCCCATGGGACCCAAAAGGAATAAGATAATCTGCGCCGAGGTCCAGCGAATTCTCGATCTCCACCAGATTATGGAAGTTTGATACCTAGAATAGCTCGCAAACGTTGTCCTCGTACCCAAAACCGAAGGAAAGTGGCGCATTTGCGTGGATTTGACCTCAACGACGTCTGGCCCAAATATTGTTACCCTCTACCAAGCATCAACCAACTCGTGGATTCCACTACCGGGTGTGCTCTACACCTCGACCATAGATGGATATCACGTGTATAATGAGTCCCTCATGGCCACTAAAGACTAGGAAAAAACCATTTTTATTATGGATATCGTACTGTTCTGCTATCTAGTAATGCCGTTTGGGCTCAACAATGCCAGGGCTACATTTCAACGATTAGTAAATATCATGTTTCAAGGATTCATCGAAGATATTATGGAAGTCAATGTAGACGACATGATCGTCAAAAGCATGAAAGACGAGGACCATGCAAAAGACCTGGAACGGGCATTAGAGATCATGGAGCGTTTAAGAATGAAGATTAACCAACGAAAGTGCTCAATCGGGATTCGCAACAGAAAATTTTTAGGTTACCTCGTAACCGAAAAGTGAATAAAGGTTAACCCCGAAAAGGCACAAGCCATCATCAATATAAAAGCGCTGAAGACCATACGAGAAGTACATAAGTTCACTGGAAAAATGGCCTCTCTAAGCTGGTTTATCTCCCTCTTTTTAAAGAAAGACACCCCGAAAATGTGAAAGACTTCCAATGGAACAATCAATGCGAGAAAGCCTTCAAGCAGCTCAAATACTACCTCACGAGGCCCCCACTCCTCGTAAAACCAGTCCCAGGAGAGACACTATTTCTATATTTAGCTGTGGGAAAATGGTTCGTTAGCGCAATATTAATTCGAGTAGAAGGAAGGGAACACTTACCCATCTACTATGTAAGAAACACTTTACAAGAAAGCAAGACCCGCTACACTCAGACCTGACACTTATCACTGAGGTGCGCAAACTGCGAGCCTACCTCCTCCCGCATCATGTGACAGTGCTCACCCGACACCCTATGTGCGCCGTACTCAACCATCCCAAGGCTTCTGATTGGATGGTAAAATGGGTTGTGGAACTCAGCAAATTCGACATTACTTATACTCCGAGGCCAACCATCAAAGCCTAAGTTCATGTGGATTTCATTGTAGAAATGTACGAGGGCCCGAACGAGGAAGACATGGAGCCCTCTTTGGCAAGTCTTCATCAAGGGTTCTTCCACGGGTTCCCATGGAGGAGCTGGTGTAGTGTTCGAGGGGTAGACGACCTAGAGCACGAGGGAGTCTTGCACTTCGATATACGAGTAGATTACCCCATGCTAATAACGAGGCTGTAATATGAAACCCTTCTCATCGGGATGCAACTGGCCCGAGAAAGAGGCATGCGCATGATCCTAATCCATAACGACTATCCACTTGTGGTGCAACAGATCAGTGGGACCTATGGGGCCCCAGAAAAAAGAATGAAGGAATACCTGGATGCCGTTTTGGTAGACAAGATCACCTTTCTAGAGTTTAACGTAAAACAAGTTCCTCACGTCAAAAACCAAGATGTTGAATCACTATCCAAGCTGACTAGCCAAGCTCAGCCCGTATGTACTCGAAGGATCACCTTTCTTACTCCTCATATGTCTGAGCGACATTTCAAGAAATAAAGCACCCTTGTTACTAAGCTCGCTAAGAAGGGGTGGATGGTGGAAATGTTCATTGGCTCAGAAGAAGACCCACATAATTGGCTAGCTCAGTCAAGGAAATTACTCTCAGCAGAGGACAAGTCCTGATTGGTCCACAACCCCATGGAAGTCCTATAAATAGGGGCTTGTTAGCACCCACACGATAAGGACAAGAAGTTGGACACACTCACCTTGCACTCATTTTCTCATACTTTGTAACTTTTTAGCTTTTTGGTCTCCTCATCTTTTACTCGCTCACACACGACTTAGCAAAGATTTCAGTACCACTTTGACATTTAGCCGCTAGCATAGCTGCACTTTTGCTCCATAAGCTATCCCTTTTAAATAGCTCCTCCTCCCCAACTGAGTTCCACCACTAGTAACCTACCCACTCTCGTAAACATCAATAAAAGCATGGCTCGCTTCTCTCAGGCTCGAGATCAACGTTCCAAATAAAATCACTCTATCAATATCCCCAAAAATTTCCCTCCCCAAAGGGTCGGATGGTTTTGCATCACCAGGCCCCGTTGCAGATAATTTGAATGAAAATAGTTTGATGCAAACCTCAATTGCATGGAAAAATTTGCATTAGGTAAAGTGACAGCAACGGAATATTTCCTTGTCGTAGACGCTGCAAGGAAAAAATCGGTTGCAACCCATGCACTGCAAGGAAAATTTTCGTTGCAGGTTGTATTATGCACAAATGCTGAAGCAGACGCGTGGCAGCTTCTGAGAGGTGTCGAGCTTACAAAGAAACTTTTCCTTGCATTTGGTCTTGCAACCGAAATTTCGATTGCATGTTAGAGTCACTCCTAATGCAACGAAAATTTTCCATGCAACACATGGCATGGCAAAATTTCGCTGCAATTGCCTATACTGCAAGGAAATATATTCTAATTTTTTTTATGTCATATATTTTTTTTCTTTGTAATTAATTTAGTTATTTTTTCTTTCCTAATTATAAATATTGTATTAGCTTCTCGTATTTATATGTTTAGAAAAATGACATACATATAAATTTTGTATAGTCAAGTGTATATACACACGTATTAAAATACTTTGTATAATAAACTCTAATTATTTTTAACATACTATTGTTATGATTTTTTTCGTATATGTATGATATGTATTTATAGATTTCCTATAAATACTAATGTTTCCTAAATAAAAATAATTAAAATCGAAATTCTAAACATTTATATGAAGAGGAGAGTAGATGTGAGAATTTGAATGAGAAGAGAAGATGTGAAATGAATGGGGGTGTTGGGGAGTATTTATAGGAAAAAACAAGAATTTGGGCATTGTAAAATTTCCTTGTAAGAAAAGTTGTGCAAGGAGAAATTCGGTTGCAATAGAAGCTGTGTAAGGAAACCTTTCCTTGCAGAAGCTTATGCAATGGGATTTTTCCTTGCATGAAACTTTGCAAGGAAATATTCGGTTGCAGCATACTAATAGTACAAACTACAATGAAATTTTCCTTGCAATTGAGTTGCATGGAAATATTTCCTTGCAAAACTGACTTTTGCAAGAAAAAGTTTTGATTCAAATTTTATAGATTTTAAAATTTGTCGAGTTACATATTACATGCACATGAATCTGTCGAATTTTATAGCTTTTGCAAGAAAGAGTTACATATTACATGCAAATGAAATTTGGCGAGTGGTAAATCAAAACAAGAATCAACTCTTAATACAAATAAATGGAGAACTATATTAATCTCAAAATGAGTAAACAAAATTATTTTCTCTTGATTTAATCCAGTTCACGATAAAACTTTGATAAGACCCACAATAGTCGAGACCTTGACATCTTCCCCGTCGATTTTTTTTTTGTTCCTAACACACCTAATTGACCAGAAAGTGATAGGCCAAATGGTTCCCCAAGTTTCTCGACCAACAATGAGTGGGAAATTTTGGAAGAAATATGGGAGATGATCAGCAAGGGAGCAAGGCATAACCGTCTTTAAACCAAACAAATTAAACACCAGTGAATAAACTCCGCGAAAGTGCATGAAATTAAAATATGATTGATAGTTTCTTGCTTCAGCTACAAACAGAACAAAGGCAATTGTCATTTCATAATACCTTTGTTCTGCAAATTCAATTTGGTTCTATCTTGCAATGTCGTCCACACAAAAGCCAACATTTTAAATTGTGCCTTCAAACACAAAAGACTCTTTGCCCAGCTAACGACTTTATCGATTGGGTTATTTGAAATTAATTGATATGTTGATTTACCTGAATAAATCCCAAATGGATCGCTTCCCAAATCCAAACATCTTCTTTCCTTGGAACTGAAGCAACACCGTTAAGAATTTGGATAAGATCATCTTAAAGAGTTTGCTCCCTCACAAAAAAGACTATGCTTCCACTTGATATGCCAAACCCAGAAGTTCTTGATCCATGCTCCCATATCCGCAATCGTTGCATTCCTATTAAATGCTAAGGAGAAGATCATCTTATATCAAAGACAAAGGGGTGCGTCTCCGATCCACATCACATACCAAGTTTTGTACTTTTTCCATCACCAATATGTCGCTAAGGTTATTCTCAAACCATGCATCTTCATTCATGTCTGAGTTCCGGTGAGTTAGGTCTTTCCACCAATTGGATTTCAAGTTATTTTGGCTCGAACATGGAAGGGGATCATCTATGCACCAGAGATTGTCCCGTTCGATGACAGCCCTCTATTTCTATTTTTAAGCATCGCTTCGTTACAAAATCCCAAGTCCCTCACATTTAAACCTCAAAAACTCTTATCTTTGCAAATAGTGTCCCACTTCACCAAATGGGTTTTTCTCAACTCTAAGCTACCTCCCTAAAGAAACTTTTTAAAATTTTAGTAAGAGATTTTATCACCCTGCACCTGGGCCTTGTAAAACGAGAAGAAGAAAATATGAAGCCCAACAAGAGTAGAATTAAGGATTACAATACGTTCACGAAAAAAATTGAGCTACCCTTCCATCCAGACAACTTATTCACCATGGCTTTAACCACAAAATTTTAGATTTCTATTCTTCGTGGGTTAACACCCACGAGGATCTCAACGTACTTAAAAGAGGGACGACTAGCTTTGCAAGTGAGAATTGCAGCAAATGAGCGGATCATATCCTCTTCAATGTTGATCCCATACATATAGCTCTTAGAAATATTTACATTGAGCTCTGAAGAGAGCTCAAATATACCCATGATGTATTTCAAAGCTTTGACATTCTCGAGTGAGTCGCAATAATAGAGTAGCGTGGTGTTGGAGGTTTTGTTGGAACCAAAATAAAAATTTCATTAATTTTCGTGATGACTGAATGGATTTATTTCTAGGAGTCTTCGAACATACATAGAGAATTTGGATCTACTTTAGGAAAGTATGGATCATCATAACAGTTCATCGACGGAGTTGGAGCTTGATCTTCAGTTGACGACATACTATTGGTCTATTCGTTCTTAAAGATAAATATGGTTGTAATAACCTATAATGTTTATAAAAGCATATTTATTTGTTAATATATACCATTGTTTTAACATTCTTCGATTCTAGTAGCCATCTTCATTAGATACTTGACGTCGTTTAGTTGGCAATAAGATATATTTTTTTAATTTAATTCAAAGTCCAAAATAGTATAATTTTATCTAGTTCTTTAATTTATTTGGCCCACGATTAGAGAAATCTACAATGTCTTACCAAGCTTCAACAAAACTTCTTGTACGACACTAAAGATAAGGAGAAAATTGTGTGTGAAATAAAAGTTGTTTGTAGAAGGAAAGAATACAAGGTTCTCAACATTAGAGATATCAAAGCCTTATCTTTGGCCATGTTAGGGAGATTGAGATAGCAGTTTATAACTGAAGAAGATGCATTGTCGAGGAGAGTTCTTAAGTCTAAAAGCGTTGAATTTAATAATTGTCTCTTCTTTTGCTAGTAATCTTGAATCTACTTGGTAGGTAGATTTATGAACTATCTTTACTACCTCAAAATGGAGGGATTAGTTTTCTAGTATGGTTACTCGTAGTGCTAGAGATGGTGCTAACATCAAGTTTTGGGTGGGGACTCACCTTTTTGCGTTAGATCTAGATGCCAATTCCTACTTTGCACTAACAAGGAGACGACAATTTCAAATCTTAGAGATTGGAGGGACAAGAATTGGTCTTGGACCAGAGAGCTTTTTTTCATGGGAAAAAGAACTTGTTTCGGAGTTAGAGCAACTTATTAGTAGTTTCTCACCTTGTGAAAGAATAGTAGATAAATAGGCGCGAAGTCGAGAAAATAGTGCCAACTTACTTGGTGAAAGAGATTGGGTGCATGTAAAATTCTTTAAGAAATTGTAAAATTCTATGATTGCACTTAAGAATAGATCCTTGGTCGAGAGGTTGCTTTAAATAGAATTTTCATCTAAAACAAATCTTCTTCGTAGAGGTGCTCTTGATGAAAATTCTAATTTGAAGTGCATGATTTGCCATGCGAAAGGGAAAGAGGTCGATCTGTGAAATCTTTTACAAAATCTAAATGAGCATTCTTGGTTCAGTATTCATTTAACTCTTATTTATGGGATCGAGAACAATCCTTATGCAATTTTGGGAAACTTACTTGTGGAATCAAGATAAGGATGTTTGGTAAGGGCAATAGTTTTTAACGCTTTGGTCAACATGGAATATTAGGACCAAAAATTATTTTAGTGAGAAAACGGTTGGGGTTGATAAAGTTGCTAAGATTATCAAAGTTAAAACATGGTCTTGGATTAATGTCATTTTAAATTATTTTTAAAACTTAGTTGTTGATTTATTTATATTTCCTCGTATTGGCTTAGGACATTATTGATAATTTTTTATATCTCATTCATAAAACTAGTGTTCTTAAGAACAAAGAGTCGGCCAGAAAAATGGAAGAAAGCTTGTCGTTCCTGGTTGCCATGTAGATGGAACCTTCGAAACCACATAAGGATGGGCGCAACACGTGTACCCGCATTACGGGTACCCACATGTAGATGCCCGCGCATGAGGAAAATGATACTTCGCTACCCTTCTATTCTCTCTCATAGCGGATATGAATGCGGTTACTCACGTCGATACGAGCGTACTCAATCTCATGTATTTTTCATGCGTGGCAAACAAGACAAAAATTCTTGTAGTAAAAGTTTAAATGCCCATGTTATTAAAATTTTAAGGGATAAATGCATCAAACCCCCTGAACTATGCATGTTTTTGCGAAATCGTCCTTAAACTAAATAAATAAGCGGTTTGCCCCTTAAACTATACTATTCTGTTCAATTTGCCCCTGATCGGGTTTTTGACTATTTTTGGCAATTCTTGGCCAGAAATTTTCCCCTTACCCGACACATATGTGTTGTACTAGATGTATTTTAGTAGTTGATGACAAAAAGTAGGCAAAAAAATACCTCGAACGGGACATATTCCGGCTAAAATACACTGAAGAGGAAATCACATTTTAGCCGGAATATGTCCCGTTCGAGGTATTTTTTAAAACTCGATTTTTCATCAACTACTAAAATACATCTAGTACAACACACATGTGTCGGGTAAGGGGAAAAATTCCGGCCAAGAATGGCCAAAAATAGCCAAAAACCCGGCCAGGGGGCAAATCGAACAGAATGGTATAGTTTAAGGGGCAAACCGCTTATTTATTTAATTTAAGAACGATTTCGCAAAAACGTGCATAGTTCAGGGGATTTGATGCATTTATCCCAAATTTTAAATATCATATAACTAAAATCTAATAATCACACATTAAATCTAAACGACAGTCACATTCTAATTTATCCTCTTCATGAATGACAATAAAAAGTACATGATACATAATTAACTCAAATTAAAAAAAATACTAAAAATGTAATAGTTCATAGAGGTTATCTAGATTTAATTATAAAATACTTAATTTTAGTATATATTCATATACCATTCTGCTTCAAATTAGAATATTTTTAAATATATTAGTATATATATATGTGTGTGTGTGTGTATATAAACTAGACTATTGAATAGGCATGTCGGACTTAAACAAATTTATGACCGATCAATTAATATGAAACTTTTCATAAAAAAAAAAAGTTAAAAAATAAAAAACTAAGATTAAAAAAAGGTAATTATATGAACCTTTAACTCATTTGGTAGAGCCTTTTACTTAGCTTCACGAATCACGGTTCACGCCCGCTTGGAGTTTTTGTATAGCCCAAGTTAGTTCTTTTTTTGGGCTACAATGTATACTTCAGTCAACCCAATCCACCATATTTGTCTTTGTTAGATTGACTCGGTATTTTGGTCTGTAGTTTTAAATTTAAAAACAAAATCAATAATTTTTTTTTGATGAATAAAAATATATTAAACTAAACTAAACATAAACATTTACATAACAGAAAAAACAACCATCTAACCAGAGGCTTTCAAAGCATGGACAGGAACAAAAGGATTATAAGAGATGCAAAAGAAAACAAAACCAATCTACCAATCATGAGGGGTAGATCGAATGGAATGGGGCCGGTAACAGAATTGACTTTTTTCCATTTAGCCAAATTGTGAGCCTTCTTGTTGTCATTACGAGAAATGTGATTCAAAATCCAGTGAGTCCATTTCGCCATCATGCTCCTAATGAAACAAATATCGTCTTCACAGGTCCAATTACAAGGCAAATCAACATTAATCGCTTGATCAACCACTTCATTCGCATCAGTTTCAAAGTGAGCCAAATGTTGTTGCATGTCATCCAATTTAGTCATGGCTTCCGCAGTTGTGGGGTCTGGACGATGAAGACGAAATTTTTACGGGTTGGGATCATAATTAACTATAAATTTAATTATGATTATATTGGTCAATTTTTTTTCTTTCAATTAGCACACGGAGTTGAACCCGCGTTATAATTAATAGCTCTAATGATCCTACATACATATGTACTGCATTCTCCGATATTGAAATTATAAAGAATACATATTAATGAAATGGCAACGTAACGATTAACATCATATATATTCGTATATGTGTTGCATTAATTAACACTCAACGGATTTTTTTACGCCATCAAAATACGCAATACGCTTGGTTTGCGGGTTGCGACTCTTTGATTACGGCGACATGTAAGCTTTTCCAATTCCTGTAAACTTTAGAAAGACTAATTATGAGCGTCTGGATAAAATAAAATTATTTTCGTTGTTCATGGCTTCCTATAAATAAATTAGTACAAATGAGTTTTTTGGTTCTTGCTACAGAAAATTAAGTCCTTATTTATTTTTAAATTCCTAGGGCAAAAACTGCCCGCTAAAGTATAGCAAAAAGGACATAAATAATGTCTCCTATGAGGAAGAAGGGAAAGCCACTGCAGCTCTCACGTAGCGAAAAACTTATAGTATATTATATATATATATATATGTGTCTGTGTGTGTGTATAGCATGATAGCATATAAGTAACTTAGTCTAATTGCTTTAACAACTTTTCTGCGGACTAATGGAACTCTATAAATTCTCTTCAGGTACTTCAGTAGAAGTGGAAGAGCCCACAGAAACAATTGCTGAGCCTGATATGATAGATAGAGTATCAAGTCATAATAATTACGTTAAAAGCAGGTCTATCCAGGCAATGATTGATTCCATGGAAGTTCTCAAAAGTTTTCCTCAAACGCCACATTTTGAGCCGCTGAAACATTTTCCTGAAGCGAGACGTGAAGGAATGGTTGTAGGTTACATGGTAACCTATTGCTCTATGGTGCAAAAGATTCGTTCTTTGAGTGTCAACGACTCCAAAAAAGTCGTGGATGATATAACGAAGACTCTTATCGAGTTAGAGAAACAAGGTTTTGATGTGAAGTTTTTGTCGGAGAGTTTCTCACAGATGATTGTGATTTCGGGTCATGTATTAGAGCAAGACGGTAAAACGGATGCGTACGCGAAGGAGGTACAAATGTACAAGTTACAAGTACAAAAGTCTGAATTAAAAGTGATGGAGAGTGAAGAAATCAGGAGGAATATGGAGCAAGAGTTTAAGGATATAGCTTCCAAGTTGAAACCAAGAGTTTAGAGCTCATATGGGCCTCGTTATTTATATGGTATAATTAAATATTTTTTTTTAATTAAATGAGTTGGATTGCAAATATAATTGAAAGACTGGTGCATTAGTAAATTTGGCATATTGTTCTACATATCGGTATTCCCCTTTTGTACTTTATATGAATTTAATTTTTGCCCTGTATCTTCGAACTAGAGAATATAAATTGGACAAAATTAAATCATAATCCTATGTCCATTAATACTTCAGTGATCACTATTTAACCTAGCTAAGTGAAGTGATGGATGTGACTCAATGTGGTAAATATCTTCTTACATTTCTTACGCCCCCATTATTTTGGTCTTATTTCGTCACGGTAATAGAACACAGTAAAAGATTACAAAATGAGATCAAAACAATGCTATTCAACCTTATTAACGGACTAGCTTGGTCCGGAACACTTATTACAAGCTTATTAGGAAGAATAACTAAATTACAATATTTATGTAGCGTATCGAATTGTAGGTATTCGATGCTGACGTGTCGAATGTCTTCGTTCGATGCAGAATAAATAATACTGATTCGAAGTAGTTCTGGAAGGTATCGAATTCGATGCGTGCAATAGGTGTCGAATTCGATGCGTACTTTGGCGTGTCGAATGGAAGAACACTATTTAAATGCGTATCGAATGAGTGATGTTCGATCCGATGCGTGTCGAATAAGAGGTGATTCGATCCGATACGTTTCGAATGAGAGGTGGTTCGATACTGACTGTGCTGAGGTGGTTAACTTCCCGAAAAGTGCACGAAACTCAAGGGGAGGGGCTATTTATAGAAACCGTCCCATGGGGCCCACAAACCAATATAAAGGGGCATCGAATCGTGCCTGTTCGATATGCACATCGAAAAAGGGCTATTCGATGCGCTAATGGGCTGGCCCAATAACAACGTATCTGCCTGTGGATTCGATGCGCGCATCGAATTCTCTCAATTCGATGCGCTTATGGGCCAACCCAATCAGAATGTATTGGGCCAATCTTAAATCACCCCCATCATATAGTCCCCCCAGTTTGGGAGACGATATCAACGTGGAGATCGTCTTCCAAACTTTAAAAACTATATTTGGGATTGCTTTGAACAGTCTTCGTCGTATGCATGTAAAGTTTTAGACATATTATCAATTATTTTACTGATTTGGGATATTCCTATTCATAGTATAGTTCGGAGCGGTTCACAGTGGTCCTATGAACATTAATTTAACGCCTCGAATAGCTGCAATTCGATGCGTAAATTAGGCCGCATCGAATTATACTTGTTCGATGCGGTTATTCGATGCGATCCCTCAAATGGGCCTGATGGGCCTGGCGACACCTATATAAGGGAAACACTGTCGTGAGGAGCTCATTTCTCTGCAAACGCACTTCGCTCTTCAAGTGAGACGCGTCGAATTTGCGTCATTCGATGCGATCCGCATCGAATGGTCACCGATTCGATGCGATCAACATCGAATTGGGATGATTCGATGCGTTAAAATTGTTGCTTTTTCTCTCATTAAATGTTCATATGTGCATTTCTAACCTGTTTCTCTTTTGTTTAGGATATTTTCAACCAAGCAAAAGCTTTTTCTACCGAAAATTCGATCAAGGTAAAATTTTTGCTTATTATTTTGCTGAGTTCCTTCTTTTAACAAGTTCAGGTAATGTATGTTTGAGTGATGTGTTAGAGTGTAGAGTGACGTGTTCGTCCTTAGTCAGCCTCCGTTTTAATTTATTTCAGTTCATTCTCGTCAAAGATGGTGAGCAGTGAATCAACTTCTGGGAGTGAGTCGAGTACTGGCTCTAGCTCTAGTTCTATTAATAAGGGGAACCCTTCGAATGCTCCCGCGGGCCCGAGCAGAGTCGATGTAGATGTATATGATTTAATCGATATAGTAACGGTTGATTCACCCGTGGGTAACAGCCCCGTTGCAAATATTGAACCAACAGTGCCCGAAGTGGACAGTGATGATTCATCCTCGTCATCCTATCAGGATAACCGCGCTCCAAGCGAGGGTGAGGAGGACGTAGATTATATTAATTGGGAGTTCGATGATCACGTCGAAGTCCCCGAAATGGCCTACGATCAGTACATCTCCCGTCTCCAACATAGTCGTAAGGGGCTTCGTAAAAAATTCAATATACCTGATAAGTAGAGGATCGTCCTTCCGGGCCCAAATGATCGGATGCATAACCCACCACCCGGTCATATGACTGTATTCGTTGGTCAGCTCCTCAATGGACTGCTCTTTCCTATCCCGTATGAGCTAAGATGGCTTTTAAGAGAGATAAACCTCGTGCCCGTGCAACTCACGCCAAATTCTTATGGAAATTTGATTGGCTTTATCATAGTTATGAAGGCTTTGCGCCAGCTACAAAGTCCCAGTGAGTTTTATGCTTTATTTGAGATTGCGAGGCGTGAAGAGGGATTCTACCATATCAAAGCTCAAACGAATTGCAAATTTTTGAATGGTGGGGCGACTGGATATGGAAACGATTGGAAGAGAATGTATTTTTATATCGAAGAGAGTTATGAAGGAGAGTTCGGGCGATATCGCCGTGAATGGTTTACCGGGGCAAGGATAATGATTCCTGGCGGCGTTACCATAACTTCATGGGATTGCGATTTTATCCCTAGCTTAGTTCGAGAACATCAATTTGATGTTAAAAAACTCATTGAAAATCGAGTCCTCTCTTTAGCTGGATTGTCTCCAGTGAAACATAACGGGAGGATGACCCTTGGTATAATTGCGTAACTCTTTTGGTATTTTTGATGTATGCTTGTTATGATTCTACCGATTTATGTTTCTTGCAGCCAAGTACTTCACACGAGAATGAATCGAGCTGTTGCTGCTGATCTGGCAAGCTCCCAGACCAACATTGTGCCCGAAATTCCTCCTCCCCGAAAGAGAAAGAGTAAGGGCAAGAAAAACATTGTTGGTCCCTCTTCTGCCGCTGCTGCGAATTCAACAGTTGATCCTTTTGGGGACATGTTGGAGGATAACCCAGAGAATGTGCAAGGCAGTGTTGAGGCGTCAGAAATCATGGCGGTTGGAACAGGCGACGATGTACAAGTAGGCAACCAACGCAAGAAAAGGAAAATGCCCCAGACCCGGTCACAGGCCGGAGGGGCTGCTCCACCAGCCGGCCGATCAAGCAGGCCTAGTGCTTCTAATGCTCCGGCCAATGTAGCTGAGCCAAACGCAGGAGTTGGGCCTAGCCAAGGTCCTCGAGCTCGGGCCGCTGGGTACGAGATCTCTGAGTCTGAAGCCATCGAGCATTTGAGGGCACTGCTGCCTGGTCTTGCAGTTCTTCTCCTAGTCTCTGCCGAAGAAAGGAAGAGGGTGGAGCGGAACACGCTGCATCTGCTAACAGCGGTAATGATCTCCTCGCTTGAGTTTTATTTCCTCTGAACTGACTTTGTAAATTATGATCTAACTGCTCATTAATTGTTAGGCGGGAGGTTTCGTGGACACCATGTTCTCAACCCTAATGGAATTTTGGGAGACTGCTGGCGGTGGTAAATATCTTCTTACATTTCTTACGCCCCCATCAAAATGTACCCTCTGGATTGAAATTATATAAAATGTACGTAGTTTATGCCGAAAGAAATTTTACTTGGAATACGCCTAACATACATATTTGATGTTCTAAGATATTGAAAATTCAAAACTTATTCAACAGTACATAGTTCAAATCTCAGAACTTATTCAGGTATGAGTAGAGTGATGTAAAATTATTAAATATCTCATAAAAGCAGTCTACACACGACAAGTAAGGCAAGAAGGTGGGAAGTAAGAATCTGGAAGCCAAACAGAATTTCGACGGTACGAAAAGATTCAGAATTGTCTAAACAAGCATTAGGAATGAAAATGTCGTATGGTCATGAAAAAAAGGGGGGAAAAGAGAGTTTATGTTGAGTTCTTATATATAGTATGAAGAATATAATAATCACGTGATTGAAGTCGATCCAATATATATATATATATATATATATATATGTGTGTGTGTGTGTCAAAGACGGGAAATAGAAGCAATTAGACAAGGTTTAATGGTGGCAAGGGAACTTAGGCCGCAAAAGATTTGTGTGGAGACCGATTTTTTTTGATCGGCAAAGGAAAAGTTATTGATAAATATTGGAGTATAAGAGATACTCCAACAATTTAAATTTTACATTGGAGAGGTGACATGCACCACTCGGCAAAAGAAAAAGAAAAAAAAGCGCAAATGAGACTTGAACCAATTCCAACTACCAAGCTTGATAGCTTCTACAATGTCCTGCACGTGAGGCTGATCCCCTTTAAAAATAATAGAATTTCTTGCCGTCCAAATATGCCAAATAACAAAGGCCCAAATTTTATTTAATTGAGGATCTCTTTTAGCACAGGGAATGAGATTCGAAAACTGGAAAAGAAGACCTTTTGGTGAGCCGACTAAAGCAGAATTCACTCCAAGCCACTTAACAATCATCATCCAAACCTGGTAGGAAAAGATGCACTTACAAAACAAGTGCTCAACATCTTCTTCTGGAACCCCACAAAATTGACAACTAAGATAACCATCACCAGGAATAATTCCTCTCTTATTTAGATTAATCTTGGTGGGGATTTTATTCAAAAAAACTTTCCAGCAATGGATTTTATATTTCAGGGGAGCGTTAAGTCTCCATAACGTCTTGAAAAAATTATCATGAGGAGTGTTTCCATATGGCGCCAGCAAGGTATAAGCTGAACGTACCGTAAAAGAACCGTTATCCTCGCCGTTCCATTTCCACACATCGACTTTGTCGCGTTGAGGAGTAAAAAATTGAATGACTTCCTGTAATTCCTTGAAGAGCTGGTCCTCCCATGCAAAAATATCGCGCCTCCATTGCCATCTCCATTTCCATCCTTCGCTTGTCCATTCCCCTTTGTTGGAGATTGTAGTGCACTTATCTGTGGCGATGCTAAAGAGACTGCTGAATTTGAGGAAAAAAGGCTCGTCGCCAATCCATTTTCCAGTCCAAAAATATGTATTAACGCCGTTCCCGACAACCTTTGAGATCATTTCTTCAAACCATGGCTGATTTGTGCTACTCTTGTCCAGGCTCATTAAATCATTCCACCAACGCGAAGCACCTAAATTATGGCTTCTCCCTCGACGGAAATCAGATGGTTTGGGAATTTTACCGTATTTGGCGGTGATGATCTTAACCCACAGAGAATCGCTTTCATTGAGAATGCGCCACATCCATTTATATAGCAGTGCCTTATTAAATCTGTCCATGTCTTTAATACCAAGACCTTCGATTTCTTTTGGCTTACAAATTTGTTCCCATTTAACCCATGGTATTTTGTTCACTTTGTTGCTTCCACCCCACAAAAATTGCCTATGTAGTTTAACGGTCTTTGAAATTATCTTTTTGGGAGCCCTGTAGAAGGAAAAATAATATAGAGGTAAGCCGACAAGTACAGAATTAATAAGAACGACTCTTCCCCCAATAGAGATGAAGTTATTCTTCCATGAAGACAGCCTTTTCATCAATGTCTCAGTAGCTGCATCCCATGTTTCAGATCTATTAGGATTAGCGCCGACCGGTAACCCAAGATAAATGAAGGGACATTTCTCTGATCTACAATTAAGAATCTCTGCATACTCATCAATAATTTCCTCATTGGTATTTGAAAGTGCAGGTTTTCTGGAATCAATGTTAGACAGTGAAATGTTAGACGATGTTGAGATAACATTGAGGATAACATTGAAAGCCGAGAGCATTTGCGAAAACTGTTCTTTAGTTGCCAAAATTAAGTTTTGCCTTTATTCACTTATTAATCAAGTTCCACGGTTTTGGTTGTTTACGTTTATGTCCAGGAAAGTATCTTAAACATAAGGAAGAGATTTGGAAGATTCCTTACTTGAAGTTTCCATAATTCAAGCTAAGTTGAATAGTCAACTCACACGCTTTCAAAAGAAGGAAACAAGTGAGCTGTTCTTTGCAACGCGATTCTTTCCAGGATTCTCCGAATTGAAGAAGATGTGTTACATTGCTAAATCAGTAATGAAGGAAACACATATTCTGGAAAGATATGAAGTTCACAAAGAAGACAATTTTCAACAAGGAAACAACAAGAGTTACCAAAACTGTGAATAACACATCTTGGGGTTCAAGACTCAAGAAAACTATAAAGATGTGAAGTTCATCAAGATGAAGACAAGACAATCGTGCCAATAATCCAAGAGATTAATCTTACTTTGTATTGTCTTCATTTTGTTTTGCGAAGTTTTTGTATCAACTGCTTAAGTCTAGTTCATAGAAGTTAAGTAGTTCTTACTTGTCTGCTTCGTTGAGTCCGATCAACAAAGAGCGTGAGTGAATTGTTGTGAGGAACATTTTTGATAAAACCTTTATGGTTATTTTGCCTAAGGCTCGGAAATTTTTAATAATATTGAAAACTTCTTAAAATTATATCTTCTTGTGTTCTTACTTCCGTTGCACATTATTATTATCAAGAAGATCAAAATAGAGTTAAGGCAATTCGAGCTTAACTCTCAAAAAGTGTTGTGTCAATCCACGGTCCTACAATTTCAATTGGTATCAGAGCCAAACACCGACTACACTGGTGGTTTGGAAGTGATACAACACCATGGACAGTGTCAATCCTAATACCAACAGGATTCCAGTTTTGGATGGCTCCAATTATGCATATTGGAAGATCAGGATGAGGTCTCACATCAAAGCTATTGATATTCGAGCCTGGCAATCCGTGATCAATGGATACTCTCTTCCAACATTACCAAGAGATGGTGAAGGTGATCTAGTTCCAAAACCAGAAGCAGACTGGACAGCAGCAGAGGTAAGTCTCTATAACTCTAATGAAAAAGCTCTTAATGCTATCTTTAGTTGGGTTAATCATCACATGTTCAAGTTAATCCAGAACTGTACAAAAGCCAAACATGCTTGGGATATACTTGAATTACATTGTGAAGGAGATTCTGCTGTTAAAGATTCTAAATATAGACAACTGCTTTTGCAATTTGAAAAACTTGAGATGGGAGAAGATGAAAGTGTTGACAGTTATTTTGAGAAAATTCTTGATACTACTAACCAATGTGAAAATATAGGTTTTGCTATGACTAATCAAGAAATGGTTTATAAAGCTATGAGAACATTGTCATCTAAATTTGCTCTCAAGAATATTGCAATGAGTGAATCTAGAAACCTTGCTAATCTACAGTTTCAAGTCTTGATGAATACTCTTAGAGATTTTGAGATGGAGCTTGCCTCACAACCTAGCAAACATAGGGTTGTTGCTTTAAGAGGTTCTAATCTTGACAATGAAAGTGATGATGATTTTGAAATAATTTCTTCAAACTATGGGAAAATTACTAAGAAGTTCAATAAGTTGAATCTTAAAGGAAAAGGTAAAGAGAAGAACCTTAGTAATAGTTCCACAGGTTATATTACCTCCTAAGTTTGTGAAGTACATGGCATCAAAACCTACTCCTTTAGAAGCTGATAAGTTAAAAGATGTTCAATGTTTTGAATGTAAATGATATGGTCATATGGCTAATGAATGTGCTAACACTCTTAGAAAAAAAGGAAATTCTCATTGGGTTTGTGTAGATGATTTCAATGAAGATGACTTTAGTTATGGAGAAGCTGAAGAACAGTCAGAAGAGGTTCAAACTGCTGCGCTACTCACTCAGATTGACTGGACACCAGAAGACTCCCTGAACTGCTTCGGATCTCAATGTTACCCCAACATTCAGGATCCAACATCAGAACAGGAGACCTTCTTTGCAGATTGGGATGAATATGATACTGATTCTGAACCTTATCTTGCGTCCTACTTTGATGAATCTAACTTTGATTGTTTTCATGGCACAGTGGATCTAGATGAAGAATACTTCTTTGAAGGTGAAATGTCCCAGGAGGAAATCATTGAAGACATGAAGTCTATCTACCACAAACTGCTGCTTGAGAATCACAAACTCATCAAGAGCAACAAAAGCTTGAAGGAAGAGATTGAATGCATGAAGGAGATGCTGAAACTGTATGAGAAAGACCTTGACAAAACTGAGGCTGAGCTGAAAGAGGTAAAGGTAAAATTAGATAAAGCTGAACAAACCATTAACAAATGGAACTCTTCTACATCTCTGCTTGATGAAGTGCTGAGTATGGGAAATCAAGGTAAAAATGGTTTGGGCTATGTTGAGAAACCTCCCTCTGAAGATGTTAATTCTGCCTACTTGAAAGCTGGTTTTATCAAGGATAGCAATAACTTGAGTTGTGAAATCTCTTCCAACACTGTGAAAAGGCCTACTTTTATCTGTCAATATTTTTTTCAACATGGTCACATTAAGCCTTATTGTAAAAAATATAAAATTGTGATTGAGAAGAAAACAGTAATTAATAGTTGTACCAATGTTAGGAAAACCTCTGATCTGAATGTTATCCCAACATTAGGTAACAAATCTGAAGGACATAAAAGTAGAACCTGGACTGAGAAGATAAAAACTCCTAAGGTTAAAATTGTTTGCAATGTTGTCTTTTCTGCTGTTTACTCTAACCTTGTAGGTAAGTGGTATTTTGACAGTGGATGCTCAAGGCACATGACTGGAAACATTGACAACCTGAAAAATGTAATCCCTTTGACTGTTGGAACAGTTACCTATGGAGGAGGCACTAAAGGGAAAATCATTGGAAAATGAGTACTTTATGTTGAAGGATTTCCACCACTCAAGGATGTGTTGTTGGTTGAAGGATTGAAAGCAAATTTAATTAGCATAAGTCAATTTTGTGATGACAATCTGCTAGTTACTTTTGATAAAAGTTCATGTGATGTGTTTAATAGAGACAATGTCCGTGTCATGACAGGTACAAGATCAAAGGATAACTGATATCTTGCTCAAGATGAAGCAGAATGCTACCATGCCAAGGTAGATGAATCTGTCATGTGGCACAAGAAGTTAGGACATGTGCACTATAGGAATCTGGAGAAACTACAGAAGTTAGAGGCTGTAAGAGGACTGCCTAAGTTGACTAGCGCAGGTAAAATTGTTTGTGAAGACTGCCTGAAAGGTAAACAAACAAAAGCTATTCATCCACCACTTCAGGTACAAAGTACTAACCCTAGAACTAATAGGTGCTTTGAATTGCTACATATGGATCTCATGGGTCCTATTGAGGTTAGTAGCCTAAATGGTAAGAAGTATGCTTTTGTTATTGTTGATGATTTTTCAAGATATACATGGATTAAATTTTTGAAAGAAAAATCAGAGGCATTCAACACATTCAAAATTTTGCATGCTAGTATTAAGAATCTGTATGGCACTTCTCTAGGAAGAATTAGGTCTGACCATGGAAAAGAGTTTGAAAATGTAAGCTTTGCTAATTTATGTGAATCTAAAGGCATTTTCCATGAGTTCTCTGCACCTAAGACACCTCAGCAAAATGGTATTGCTGAGAGGAATAATAGAACACTTCAAGAGATGGCTAGAGTTATGTTGAATTCTAAAAACCTATCTAAGAAACTCTGAGCCGAAGCTTTGAATACTGCATGTCATATTAGTAATAGAGTTTATCTTAGACCTGATACTACTATGACACCTTATGAAATCTTGAAGGGTTCAAAACCAACAGTAGCACACTTTCATGAATTTGGTATTAACTGCTATTTGCTAAAAGATAGAGACTATTTGAGCAAATTTGATCCCAAAAGTGAAAAGTGTATATTTGTTGGATATTCTCCTAATAGTGTTGCTTTCAGGGTCTACAATCCAAGATTGCATACTGTTCAAGAATCAGTGAATGTCATATTTGATGATTTATCTGTTTCTGCAAGTACTGAAGAAGTCACTGGTTTAGATGTTACTCCAACATTGGACTCAACATTGAACACTGACGCTGGAGATGATGAACTGGAAACTGGAACAAATGTTGACTTAACACCAAAAACCCCCAATGTTAGGCC
This sequence comes from Linaria vulgaris, assembly GCA_948329865.1. Lineage (NCBI taxonomy): Eukaryota > Viridiplantae > Streptophyta > Magnoliopsida > Lamiales > Plantaginaceae > Linaria > Linaria vulgaris. Next base: position 92,108,723 of record OX415254.1, read on the forward strand.
AACATCTATGCTGTCAGATTCTGAAGATGAAGTGGTTCCTGTATCCAGAAGAGATCCCCCTCTTAGAATACAAAGAGATCATCCAGCCTCTCAAGTAATTGGTCAAATTACTGAAAGAGTTAGAACACGCAACAAAGAAAGGGTAAATTACAAGGATATGGCTAAGTTGTGTGTTTGTATGTCTTCTTCATGTACTGTTGAAAATGCTTCTTGTTTTGTGTCCTCAATTGAACCTAAGAATGTAATTGAAGCTCTTAAGGATAGTTACTGGATTAATGCCATGCAAGAGGAACTCTTACAATTCACCAAAAACAGAGTTTGGAATCTAGTACCTAGGCCATCACATGTGAATGTAATAGGTACAAAATGAATTTTCAAAAATAAAACTGATGAGAATGGTGTAATTAGGAGGAACAAAGCTAGGTTGGTTTGCTCGAGTAGCTAGGATAGAGTCAATTAGATTACTCTTTGCTATTTCTTGCTGTCTTAGGATTAAACTTTACCAAATGGATGTTAAAGGTGCCTTTCTGAATGGTTTAATTGACAAAGAGGTTTATGTAGAACAACCTAAAGGCTTTGATGACCCTAAACATCCTGACCATGTGTACAAACTTGAAAAGGCTTTGTATGGCTTAAAGCAGGCCCCTAGAGCTTGGTATGAGAGGCTAACTGATTTTCTGTTAGGCCTAGGTTTCAATAGAGGAGATGGAGATAGAACATTGTTTGTCCTTAGAAAAAGCTCTGATATATGTATTGCTAAAATATATGTGGATGATATAGTATTTGGCTCTACTAACAGGTCTACTTTAGACAAATTTGTTGAGTGTATGACAGAAACATTTGAGATGAGCATGATTGGTGAGCTTAACTACTTTCTGGGACTACAAGTCAAGCAGCTGGAGAATGGTATCTTCCTGAACCAGGAGAAGTATGCAAGGAATCTGGTGAAGAGATTTGAGCTACAAGAGTCAAAGCCTTGCAAAACTCCTATGTCCTCTTCAGTGAAAATAACAAAAGATGGCACTGGTAGCAATGTTGACCCAACATTGTACAGATCCATGATAGGTAGTTTGCTATATCTCTCTGCCTCTAGACCGGACATCATGTTTTCAGTATGTGTTTGTGCTAGGTACCAAGCTGATCCAAAGCAATCTCACTTGATTGCTGTGAAGAGGATTCTTAGATATATCTCTGGAACTTCACCTTTAGGCATTTGGTACTCTTATGACACTAACACTAACTTGGTTGGTTTTAGTGACTCTGACTGGGCAGGTGATGTGGATGACAGGAAATCCAGAAGTGGGGGCTGTTTTTATTTGGGGAATGATTTGGTCTCCTGGTATAGCAAGAAGCAGAACTGTGTTTCATTATCAACTGTTGAATCAGAATATGTAGCAGCTGGCAGCTGTGTTACCCAACTTGTGTGGCTCAAACACATGCTTTCAGATTATGGGCTAGATAGTGATACACTTCTCATGTTCTGTGACAATCTAAGTGCCATAAGTATCTCTAGGAATCCTGTCCAACATTCTAGAACTAAGCATATAGACTTAAGGCATCATTTCCTAAGAGATATGGTAGAGGACAAAGTAATCAACATTGAACATATTGAGACAACAAATCAGCTAGCTGATATGTTTACAAAACCTTTAGATAGTGAGAGATTCTTCAGCCTGAGGAAATCTCTTGGCATGTGTGATAGGTGAAAATGTTGAGAAAACCAGTGTTGTCATAACACCACTGACTAGCACTGGTATATTGGTTGTGGTGTAGTAGGTATTCTGTTGTTATTCCTTTGTTGAGTTGCATTTCTTTTTTAGTCTCATTTAATCCTTGTTTTGTCATATTTGGTTTGTGTGGTTGAACTCTTTGATGAACAACTCTTTCTAGTTATCAGTTTCACATCTGTGTTTTGAAAAAGTTAATAAAACTCTTCTGTTTGTCTGAGGTTGTGATTACCTAACATATGGAGAAGTTGGGGTACACAAAGTTCACTACTTTGATGTCTATTTAGTTGTGTCTTATTCATATGGAATGTGTACAGGACATGTGGAGAAGCTGGGGTGCATGATGTTGACAGCTTCACTGTTACTCAGTTGTGCTTATTTACATGTTTCTGTTTGTTTGGCCAAGGAAAACATGAGGGTGATCCTTTCTACTAGGGTGTTTGAGGTTTCGATTTCTTACATTTAGTAGCACTGATCACTTGGTGATTCTCTTAAATGCAGGTTAGTAAACAAGTATGCATGAGGAATTGGGGTGTTGGGGTGCATGATAAATGAATTGCCAGCATTCAAGGCCTTTGTACTTGCCTAACTTGCTGATGTTAATGTTGTTACTAGGGTGTGTGGAGTTCAGGCTGCCCTCATTCAGTTGTGACATTAGATTTGTGTTTAGCAACCTTCAGTTTTTGGTTCAGATGAGTTATGAAAATAATAAAGACTTTAAAGAGATGTGTGCTATGCTGGTTTGAGGAGTTTTTCATTTGTGTTTACCATCTGCCTATTTGACATTACATTGTTGCATGCATATAGAACTGCATTGTTTTCTTTCTTGTTTGTGAGTTGTGTCGGTTTAGGCATAGGGGGAGTATAATTCATGTGTTGAGGCATACAATTTGGGTGACATACTGCAGGTGACACACTGATCTGTGACTTTCTATGATGTGGAAGTGAATTGTTCATTGAATTCATAACTTCTTATCTCTGTGTGTTTCTTGTTATCTATGTTGCTTACTCGTGATTTTGATCTGAACAATATGTCTGAGGTACTCACTTGCTATATTGGTTAAGTTTCAGATGTATTTATGGATGTATCTCAAGCTCTCACATGAATTTGCCTTGGTGAAGCCTGTACCTCCACCTTCGGTTTTGAATGTTATCAAATGTTATCCCAACATTGTGCACAGTCGCAGGTCAACATTGAAAACAAGAACTTATAAGTTTTCAGTTTTTTCTGAAAACCGCTCTGGTTAACTGTTAATTAAATATCAAAGCGTGTGCGTGGGAACACAGTGGGAAAGTTTTACATGGTTCAAATTTGGTAACTGCCCACTAACATTCATTCTCTTTCCTTAATTCACGATTAATTCAAAAATCAAAACCCTATTTTCCTTATGTGCGCTTGCAAGTTTATTATTTGTGCTTACTCTGAAAAATTACTCTCTCTGCTCTCAAATTCTCTCGTTTTCTCTCTGCAAATTCTCTCAAACCTTCTCTACTAACAATGGCAAGCAAGTCTCCCATGCAAACTCTTGCAGATGTTGCCCTAGGAAGTGAACCCACTGCTGCACACACTCGCTCACACACTAGAAGTGCTGCTGCAAAAATAGTTGAGGCCCCTGTTGCTGCTAAGAGGAAGGCGATTCCCTATGTGCGACGAGGAAAGAAGACCAAACAGGGAGAATCGACCTCCAATGTTGAGCCAACAGTGGAACCAACCACTCCCACCACCAATGAGCCTGAAACTAAGGTAAACACTGCTGAACACATCCCTGAATTTGATGCTGATATACCTGTTGAGGGGGAGGGTAGTGGCTCTGTTGAAAAATATGTGGAGATATCTGCGGATGTGTCTGTTGACAAGATGGTGAGGAAGTGGATTAGGGCTCAAAAGAAAAAGAGAAAAGTCAATAGGGAGAAATTGAAAAATATGTCTGAGTCTGCTAAGGCTAGGGCTGAGGCCAGAAAAAGACAGGCTGAGAGATCAGCTAAGAAGAGGGCTGCTGAGGATGAGAGGAAAGCTGAGGAAGAGAAGAAGGCTGCTGCTGCTGCTGAGAGAAAGAGGAAAGGAAAGCAAGTGATGGAAGAGGAAGTAGAGGTGTTGGATGTTGAGGATGAGGAAGAAGAAGAGGAAGAGGAAGAGGAAACTGGGGAGGAGCAGTATGTTGCTGCTGATGTTGGGGCAACATCAGGAACAAAGGAGTACACTGATGGGCTATATGTGGTCTATCCTGATGATGAGGGAAGCTACTTTTCTCCCTACTATCTCTCTCAAGAGTTGGAGAAGAAGTGGGATTCTTTCAAAAGAAGGGAGATTCACACTGAGAGAGCTATAGAGATGGCCAGTTTCAAAGAGAACAAGGTGATGAACTTGCTTGAGGCAAGAGGGCTGCAACAGTCAGTGATGGAGCTGAGTGACTATGCTCCTGAGATTGTCATGGAGTTCTACCTTAATCTCTCCAAATGGATCAGGGACTACAGATCTCCAAAATTTGGAAAGGCTTGGGTGAGGGGGAGAGTCTTCAACATTGACCCATACACCATCAACAAGATCTGTGGCTTCCCTACTACTGATGAATCTGAGGACCCCTACTATGATGATGTAATGGAAGACTTGACTGGAGGGTTGGTCAAAATCTGGAGAGATGCTCTGCCAACCACAAAACTCACCTCCCTAAGTGTTGTCTTACACAAGATAGCTTGTTTCAACTGGCTGCTAAGCAAGAATGTGACGGTACTTACCAAGGAATCAGCAATCTTGGTGTACAAAATCAAGAATGGGCTAGCTGTAAACATGGGGGAGAGGATTTTGAAGTCTATGTCTGAAGTTGCTGGAAGGAATAATGGGATGCTACCCTATCCCTCACTCATCTGCAAAATCCTTGGCAGTCAAGGATTGAAGACAAGTGTCACTGTGGGCTGGAGGAGGAATGATTCTGAATTAACAATTCTCCCAAGCTACTTGTCTGGATCAAGAGTGAGAGACCTCCCATGGAACCCAAAAGGAGTGGTGAGACCAAGGGCTGAAAAGAAGAAGGCTCAGGAGTTTGCTAGAACTTCAGTGCCTATGTCCAAGGAGGAAGATTGCATGGTCATTACTTCTGATTTTGTGGATCATATGCTGAATTGGTATAGGGGCAGATTGCTGACACTCAGAGGGAGATCGGTGAGAGGAAGGAACACCTCAAAGAACTGGAGGACATTGTGAAAAATTTGGAGGAACTCTCTTCTTCACAAAAAGGGGGAGAGTAGTTCCAATTTTAATTTTAGTCTTCTAGTTTATGGTCTATTTCTATGAACTGCTAATATCTTTGAACTGCTGGTACATTTTGGTTTTATTTGATCAAGGGATATGTCCTTGATATTTTAGCTATGGCCTGTAAATCTAAGTACTGCTGATGAACTGCTCTAACTAACCTTAATTGTTGTTTCTTATGAAGGAACTTTTTGAACTGTTTTTCTTGTTAACCTTTATGCAGGAAACTTACTGGTTTCAATGTTGAGGCAACATTGATGAATGTTGAGGTCTGAACATGTGTACATATGTGAATGTTGTGATGACCTTAATGCTTGTCTTGGTTAATTTAACTTTGAATATGATATCTTGTATTAAGGGGGAGCAGTTTGGTAGTTTAATTTGTTTCTTATTGATTATAACTTTCTGGATATAAGACTTGATTGGAACAGGTATTGGTTTTGTGAAGAAAGGCAAAAAGGGGGAGATTGAAAGTGCAGGTTTTCTGGAATCAATGTTACACAATGAAATGTTAGACGATATTGAGATAACATTGAGGATAACATTGAAAGCCGAGAGCATTTGCGAAAACTGTTCTTTAGTTGCCAAAATTAAGTTTTGCCTTTATTCACTTATTAATCAAGTTCCACGGTTTTGGTTGTTTATGTTTATGTCCAGAAAAGTATCTTAAACATAAGGAAGAGCTTTGGAAGATTCCTTACTTGAAGTTTCCATAATTCAAGCTAAGTTGAATAGTCAACTCACACGCTTTCAAAAGAAGGAAACAAGTGAGCTGTTCTTTGCAACGCGATTCTTTCCAGGATTCTCCGAATTGAAGAAGATGTGTTACATTGCTAAATCAGTAATGAAGGAAACACATATTCTGGAAAGATATGAAGTTCACAAAGAAGGCAATTTTCAACAAGGAAACAACAAGAGTTACCAAAACTGTGAACAACACATCTTGGCGTTCAAGACTCAAGAAAACTATAAAGATGTGAAGTTCAACACATCTTAGAGTTACCAAGATGTTTAAGGCTGCGATGTTACTTCTGGAACTCTCTCCCACGATAATAGTGTCATCGGCAAATTGCAAGTGAGTGACTTCTAAGGAATCCCTACCAATCTTCACCCCTTTAAAAATTCCATCCCTCTTTGCCTTTTTAAAAAGAGAACTAAGGCCTTCAACAACAATCAGAAAAAGAAGAGGCGAAAGAGGGTCACCTTGCCTCAAACCCCGAGATAAATTGAATTGCTCCGTCGGCGAGCCATTAACCAAGACTGAAATTGATGCCGACTTTAAAGATTCTTTAATCCAACCTCTCCATTTTTGATTCAACACCATAAGCTCCATCATCCTGTCTAAGAAGTTACAGTTCTCCGAGTCAAAGGCCTTCTCAAAACCAGCCTTGAAAATCATCCCCTTTCTCTTATTTCTTTTGACATCATCAATGATCTCATTAATTGAGAGGATACTGTCCAGAATGTGGCGTCCTTTGATAAAGGTCGATTGCTCTTTAGAGATGAGAGGGTCAATCACTTGACTGAGTCTTTGCGCAAGAAGCTTGGCAATAATTTTATAAAGACTTTCAATAAGTGATATAGGGCGATACTCTCGCAGACTTTGTGGATTGAGTTTTTTTGCAATGAGGACGATGAAAGAAGGATTAATCCCTCTCACAAGCTTACCGTTCGCGTGGAATTCAGATATGAATCTGCACAAGTCGTCTTTGACGAGGTCCCAGAAGTTAGTGAAGAATTTGAGATTAAATCCATCGGGTCCCGGGCTTTTCGATCCATCGCAACTCCAAACCGCTTCTTTGACTTCGATTTCTGAAAATGGCTTAGTGAGAAGGTAGTTATTTTCCTCACTGACTATAGAGCAATCTAAGTACCTAAACGTTGGCCTGGACTCCAACTCTTCTTTAAACAAGTCAGCAAAAAAGAGTCGAATATCACTCTTTAGTTCTTGAACATCCTCCTTCCATTGTCCATCAATAAGAAGCCCATGAATAGCATTTTTTGCAGCTCTCCGTTTGATACAGTGATGGAAATATTTAGAGTTTGAATCGCCATCTCTAAGCCATTTAGATCTTGCCCTTTGGTGAAGGAACATTTCTTTGTATTTCAATGCCTGCCAGAGATCTCCCAACTTGTTTCTTCGTAGATCAATATCAGCTATTGATAATGGCATTGTTTCACCTTTGAGATCCATTTCGCTTATTATAGACTTAGCTTCTTTTATTCTTCCCTCAAAATCCCTGAATGACTGTTTGTTCCAACCGATAAGCGCGATCTTTAATTTCTTAAGCTTCTCCTTGAGGGTAAAACCTCCCCACCCTACAACTTGGATTCTGCTCCACTCGTTCTCAACAAAGGATCTAAATTTGTGATCTCCATACCAGCAATCCATAACTCTGAACGGAATGGCGCCCCAATTCTAAGTAACTTTAGTGAGGAGAATTGGACAATGGTCGGATACGCTGCGATTCAGGCCTTTTGCACTAATCCATCCCATTCTTCAAGCCAGGCTTCAGAAAGCATAAAACGGTCAAGTCAATAACTTCCATGTCAAGAATGAATCTGTTAAACTCATTCATATCAGCACTAAGACCAGTGTAATCTGTTGCTCCATTTCTTTCTTGGGGGGATGGAGTTCAAATCACCCATCAAACACCATCTCTCATGACTGTAGCGCCTTTTCAAATCAATCAGTGTCGACCATAATCTTCTTTTCTCTGGCAAAGAGCAAGGACTATAGACATTTAAGATACAACAACTGATATTAGAGTTTCCCCATGTACCTGTAACAAGTATGAAACCATCGCCATTGACAGCATTGTCGAGTAAAAACATGCCCTTTCTCCATATGGTGACTAATCCTCCAGCCGTCCCTGTTGAATTGTTTATAACCCACTCGCAACTGCGACTTCCCCATAGAGCATATATATCCTTGTCCTTCACATTATTGCTCTTAGTCTCCTGCAAACCAACCATAACTAATTTGAATTTTTGAGCCATGCTCCTGACTTCCCTTCTCTTCCCCAACCCACCACAACCCCTGATGTTAAAAGAAAGCAAATTCATGGGTTATTAAAAATTTCCCCCCTCATTACCTTATTCTGCAGGAAAATGGCCTTATCTCTCTTTTCCAAATTCTCTAATCTGAGAATCATCTCACTATCGCTTCCTTCATGACAAACACTCAATCTTTTAGCCAGATTCCATGTGTCAATAGCTTCCTCAAAACGATTTTTCCTTCCGTTTACTTTGTTCATATTTTCTATGCCACTATCGCTGATGGAGTTATCTAATAAATAAGTTGAGCAATTCTGACTTTTGTTGAGGTGGGAGTCTGCTTCATCACACATGAATTTTCGGGCTCAGCAAATTCGATTCGCCCTGCTTCTGTAATAATAACTTGCCTTGTATCCTCCATTACACAACTTGGATTTATTTCATGACAATGATGTGGTTGGGCTGGAACCTTCTGTTGATTAAGAAATTGGAGATTGCTTAAATTTTAAAAGGAGTTCACTAGCCCATTTTCGTGCGGCCCAATAGGGTAATTATTTTCAACCAGATTCTTTGGCCCAACATCCAGTTCATTTTGAAATTGGAATGACGTTGGAACATTCTCAACGGTCATGTTTACCGCATTATCTTCCTCGGGAAGTTTGTCAACCCCCGACATGGATTTAATGTCGCTTATATTTTCAAGGTTAGCTTCGACTTCCTTAATGAGTGGTTCCACCATTCTTCTCTCGTCGAAAAACTCGCTGTGGAGAGAGTTCATCATCCCTACGCCTCCGAGAGTCGAAAATTCTGATTTTGAAACCCCCAAAATAGAGTTTTCATCCTCTCTTCCCGTCGCAGAATCGGTGTGTTCAAAGGAGGTCCTCTTCTAAGCTTGGGCAACTAATGTCTTCAACCAATCTGATCATGAAATCCTTTTGGTTGATCGTTGTCGTAACCACTTTGTTAATTCAGTCGTGGGATCTTGTAGAAATGAGGATTCTAGCAGTGTCAAGCCTCTTCTTTAGTCTCGTGTTTCATTTAATTTCACAAAGGAACCCAAGTCTTTCACGATTAACTTGAAGAATTCCAGGTTCCATGCTTGCAGAGGTGTTCCGTAACAGTTAACCCATACATACCTTTCTTTGGCTTCGAAATCATCTGACCATGGCTTTATGATGACGAAAATTTCCTTCCACCAAGAGGAGTTTGGGTGTCATAAAAAATCTGACTCAAGACTAATATTTGAGGAAAGGAGGACCCATCTCCCACCTAGGGGGATGCACTTCACATCATAGAGACCTTCTTTTTCAAGAATAAAGTTGATCCTAGTTAAATCTTCAAGACTCTTCAAAAGACCAACGAAGCTGCCTTTCAACCAAATTTTCTCTTGCTCCTTCGTGTAGTATCTTAACGCTGGCCCATCAGTTTTTTGATATGTATTCTGACACTGATGGGTGTGATTTAAGATTGGCCCAATACTTTGTTATTGGGCCGGCCCATAAGCGCATCGAATCAATAGTACAATGCAGCGTGACTGGGCCGGCCATAAGCGCATTGAACCGTCGAGATTCGATGTGCGCATCGAATGAATAGTGATTTGATGCGCCTTTCTGTATTTGTCTGTGGGATCCACGGGACGGCTGCTATAAATAGTCCGTCCCCTTGTAATCCGTGCACGTTTTGAGAAGACTACCACTTCAGCACAGTCAGCATCGAATCACTATTCATTCGAGATGCATCGGATCGAACAATCCTCATTCGACACGTGATCAAACAGTGTTTTACTTCGTTCTATACGACAAAGTACGCATCGAATTCGACACCCTTAAACACGCATCGAATTCGATACCATCAAGTACAACTTCGAATCAATGTTAGTTATTCCGCATCGAACAAAGGCACTCGACACGTCAGCATCGAATACAGAGGATTCGATACGCTATATTAATCTTGTAATTAGTTTATTCTACCCAGTAAGCTTGTAATAAGTGTTCCGAACCAAGCTAGTCCGATAATAAAGTTGGATAGCATTATTTTGGTTATTTATATCTCATTTTGTATTCTTTTACTGTGTTCTATTACCGTGACGAAATAAGACCAAAATAGACACTTATTTGACTTAACTGCCTCTGCATAGCTTCGAGATCCAATCTTCCTTTCCATGAAGGCATTTTGTTGAGGAGGTGACGGTTTGCTGGTATGTTTTGATTAGTCCCAACTGTATTTTGGAAAATTCGCCCTCAATTTTTGACCTCCAATCCGGATGGAGTCCAACGATTGTTCAAGAGACTTTTCATCTCTCACATCTTTGAAACGAACAAACGCAAATCTCTTTCCAAACTTGTCACTCTTATTAGAAATAACCACTTCGGCCACACTGCCATGCTTGAGGAATAACTCCCATAAGTCTTTCGCACTCCAATCCTGCGGAAAGTTTGTGATGAAAATGTGGTGATTCTCCTGCTTCCCAAGTAGCTCCTCATAGCTCCCTCTTCTCCCACCGGTTCTCAAGACGCGCACAAGCTTATCCCGGGAGATAGCTGTAGCAACAACATTCTAAGAAGAAAAATTGAAGAATGTCGTGCTCTACTTCACCAACCTTGGACACACGACTTCCGTTGGATTGAAAGGAAGAAGAATAGCCTCGCGGGCGCAATCGCGAAACAAGGTCTCAAAATGGATGGAGATTTTGCGTGATGCAACGCCCTCCCCCGAATTATTTAATTTTCATTAGTTTCGACTGATGTAGCCTAAGGGCACGTATTTCTTCTTCGTAGAAAAAAATATTTAATGATATATATTTAATTGAGCCATAACTTGATGTCAGAGTGTAGCATGTGATGAAAAGAGCATCAACAAAGATGGAGGAAGAGATGATAAATAGATTTAGAAACAAAATTCCGAGGTAACAATCGAAAAGGATTTGCTCAGGATACTGAAGAGTATGGGAGACAAGTATGATTGAATTTTGGAACGAGATAATAACAATTTTGTGGTGAGATTAACAATATATAGGTTGGTCTATTTATGAAAGAATGTCGTTTCTTAATCACCCGAGAAATAAAAAAAGATGTCATAAATTTTGAGTATCAAGTTATGTGGTCTGTCAAACTTTGATATTTTAAATATTAAAATATAAATTACGTTAAAGAAACTAAATATGATACTAATACTTCAGGCTCCTCCTTGAATGTTAAATTTAGATTGACTTGCTCTCACACGTGCAGATCGATAATTTTTCATCGTGAAATTTGAATTTGAACAACTTTTGAAACTAAAGGATAAAGCAAACAATTTTTCACTATATGGCTGAAGAGAAGAATTGCATATCCAAATTCGTGCATGATTAATAATGAACAGAAGTTGACCAACGCATACATTAAATTTCCAAGGACTATATATTAATATAATCAACACCAGAGATTCACTGTACTACGCTCATCAAATGGTAGCGACTCTTTGCAAATAATTAAGTGTCTTCTAATCAATTTCCAAACAATAACAATTAATTGAAATGACATTAGTTGTTCGTTTGGTATGGTTCCTACTATAAATTTGATGCCTAGCTAGGTCTATGTATATAACAAAAAGCAGAATAAAGATTAGATTACCATATAAGACTAAATATTAGGTAAGCTTGAAACAAAGTGATCGACGACAATTTGGTCTATTTGTGTTTTTGCTATTCTCAGATGTGTTGCAAACAAATTTTGCAGCACTTGTACCGTCATTGCATGCCGTCCGTCGGTCACGTTGGTGGTAGCTCGGTTGGCGGCTACGGTGCTGGTGGCCAGGAGTGGTGGTGCAGTTTTTGGTCTTTTGGGGAGCGACATGCTCATCAAAACGCTAGTTATTGAAATAAATTTAGGTTATTTGATAATTCAGATTGTGACGGTTCGCATTCTATATACTTTAGTTTAGTGAACTATATCCGGAAGAAGCTTATGTTTTAATTTTATTGTTTTATTCCCTAATTTCATACTAAATGAAATGGTTTTCTTGATGAAATTCAATATATTTATTTGCACCGATGAATATTATATTATATTCCTGACTTTTATGTGCGTGAGTGTGTGCCAACTTACCAGCTCGTTCCAATTCGTAATATGATATATTTGTAAAATATGGTTCCGGTTATAATTTGTGTTATTATTTGCTTTTGCACAAGTATGTTATGCAACAATACCGGAACAAAAAGCGTTACACAAGAAAAGCGATGAAAAGTATAAATTTTCACTATTGTTCGTTGAGTCAATTACAATTTTTTCTACAATTATGCAGAGACTCTGTTGATATATGAAATGCAGCCCTTAGCCTCAACAAAATTAATCTCTATTATTTTCCTACATACTTCTTTATAGGAAAATCTATTAAAGCAAAATCAAATCAATAGCTGTAAGTGAATCAATATATTCTCTTATAGTAATAATATTAAGCACATATGGCCTCAACAACATTAATCTCTCGAATAACCAAAAAAACAACTATCGTTTATTGACTTAATTCTCCAATCTCACCAAGAAAATTACCTTTTTTGGTAATATTTTCACAAGCATTTCAAGTCCATAACACTGAGGGGATAAGGAAGAATATTAGAGTATTCGAATGTAATAACCTCACCGGGTTTAATCTTGTCACCGTTTTTGAGAAGGCAGGTAACTATTCCGATTCTTCGGAAAATCATAGGATTAATCAGAGTCGTCGATGCAAATAGCGGACAAAAAATCTGAATGTCGTAAACACCGTTAGAGCTCGACGCCTCGTTAATTATTTGGACTGTAAATTTGGGAATGTTAAGGCCTGTGAACCCGGATGGCCATTGGTATATCTGGATATAACCCGAATCACAATAATCCGGAAAGATAAAGCCCGGAAAGATAAACCAACCTACATTTTCATAACAAGTACATATAGATATAGTCACAAAAATATATTGAGGAAGTATGTAAGAAAGATTATAATGGATGAGTTGTTAATTAAGAGTTGTTAATTAACTTTAGTAAAGGAGAAACTGGATCCAAAATAAACGAAAGATCGATTTCAAATGTAACATAAAATTAAATTACAAAAATAGTATAGATGAGTTGCCAATGTACATACATGAAACGGTGAACGGAAGTAGTAGCATGATGATGAGATGAATGAAGCATTTGACCATGTCTATAATAAGGCAATTAGAGAAAAATTATTATGAATTGCGTGGAAGTGAGTTTATCTGCCTGTGTTCGTGGAATTTATGTGGTTAATTTTGAGGATTGGCATCTATACTATTATATAAAGAAAGGCAAACTGTGACACCAAACTTTTGATTGCCGGTTTTAGCCTTATAATTTTATTGTTAGCACAATAGTTTAATTATTGAGTTCCTAATTTAGCCTTATAATTTAAGTAGAATCAATAACTATAGTAATTATTGTGATTGAATATTTAGTTTCCCAAAATTTAAAACTTTCTATATAAAGTCTCTATCCTTACTTATTTAATCTTTACTTATTCAAATTATTCTTTTACCATATAAATTAAAATAAATTATTAATCACGCGGGGACCGCGTGCCAGCTTTTCTAGTTATTAGAAAATGAAGCCAAAAGATTTGGTGTAACGGGACAATATTACAACAATCTTGCTTCCAGTTGTTTATGTTGAACTGGATTTTGTCCACTAGCACGAATTAATAAATCCCAAAACTTTCATATAGTGAAAATAGCGTATTAATATAAATAGTTAAATACCATCTCACGGTACATTACCTAACTTAGAATCGTTTGATTTTTTTTGTTAAATATTTTGGTTCTATATATTACTCGGTAAAGAGAAGGAAAAAAGAGAAGCTGAAAAGAAAAAGGAAGAGATTAGTAATACATGTAGAGTGGTTAAGTTCATCTAAATGCGTTACGACTTACGACTTACGAGTGGTTAAGTAATACATGTAGAGTCTGCAAGGCAAGTTAATTAGAAGGCCGGATGAGCTTATTTAAGCCCAATTAAATGCCTAGCAAATTTATGGGCTTAAAATCTACATGTTTCATAACATGTTGAAAATCAAAACAATTAGATAAGCACGAGATTTCAACATAAGACCCCGTGTGATTTAGAAAAATTGCACTAAACATTCCCTTGGTTTATCCATTGTCTATAACTCTTTAGTTCTAAAAAACTTTGCACAAAATTCCCCTTTGTTAAGTTTTAACTCCATTAACTGTTTATTAAATCATGAAACTTCCTTTACTTCAATCTCATAAATTATATATTTCATATTTAAAAAATATTTTTCAACATTTTTCTAAACATCTTTTGAAAAATAGTTATATGAGGCAGTTACATAAATTTTGCCAGGTTTTTCAAAATAGGAGTTTTGTCTAAGCATTCGAAAGAGCATAATAAACTTTTTACAAAAAAGTACACAAAGATCGAGTATAGTCTCGCATAAAGCAAGTGTACGCCACTCTATAACGAAATTGGACAAAAAAAAAAGATTTTATGCAAGGTTTATGAAACCAAGAGGAGGTTTTATGCGGAGTTTCTAAATTATACGTGGATTTCAGACAATTATAAAATCAAAAGATCAGTCCCGAGCATGATTTTAAAATGACATAAGGATTTCATGCATTTTTTTCCACGTAAAACTATAATTGGCAAACAATGTAAAGTGTTAAAGAAACTTACTAATAACCCCAAAAATTAGTATGAATTACTATATGGTGTTATCTGGTGATTAAGAGCACTTTCAGTAAATAGAGACGTTCGAGAATAATAAAAGTAAATTGGAACTATGTGAATAACTTTACTAATTATAATATGTGATTTGCTACGTACAACGCTTTAAAGTGCTGGAATGATATGCGGAAACTTGTCCATTACAATTGAGTTTTTGAGGAGTATATATATATAATGTAGGGAAGGAATCTTTCGATTTATGTTTTAGCCTAACTCAATAGGGAAAGTGGCCAGTGTTTAATATTGGCCTAAAATCGTATATCTGATAACAACCTAAATTTTGGTTGTCCAAGGTATAAATATTTTCAATTGGACAATAATGGCCCCATAATACTCTAACTAGCTTGTACTTCAATCTGATATTTATGTCGTCGGCTCTTGTCAGCTTCGATAATATTATTTATAATAAAAAGCATTTGTACACCGGGTTTTTTTTTGATAGATAAATAATGTGGAACGCCCACAGGCAGAACCTAAAAGAGTACAAGATTACAAAATAAGGGGGAAACCCCCATCACAAAAGGCACTAATTGGTAAAAAACAAGGTTTAATCGAGCCAAAATACTCGGCATTAGAGGCCCATGCTGCAACATTATGAGCCGAGTTGTTAAGATTTCGATTGATGAACTTGAACTTCCATTTTGGCCATTTAAACCAAAATTTGCAAATCTCCTTGATGAGTGGATTTACTGTCCATGGAGGTTTTACATTCGGATTGCAAATAAGAGTCACAACGTTCTTGCAGTCCCTTTCAATTGAGACTTCTTCGATTTTTAGATTAATGAGCCAGAAGCAAGCATGTTTGATAGCAAAGGCCTCTGCCGCAATGGGGTCGTGCGACATTCGATTATGAGCAAACGCGAAGACGATTGTGCGTTGTGATCCCTCAAAACTCCTGCGACAGTTGTAACACCCTCCTTGAAAGCTGCATCAACGTTGAATTTAAGTTTCCCACGTCTAGGTGGCTTCCAGACATTTGAGGCAAAGCAGGCGGCATTACTTGTTTTCTTATCCATTTGGGCAATGAAGTGCTGATCTGCTTTCACTGAAATCTCCTTAGCCAAGGAATCTGTATCAACACAAAAGTTATCAAAAAGGATTCTGTTCTCGTATAGCCAAAGGGATTCCATACAACAAATTAAGAAGATAAGGAACTCTTCCCTGTTAACCTCTTCAGGAAACTTAAAAGGCTTGTTAGAAAGAATTGAGGAGAACAACTCTTTGAAGCTCCACTCCGAGAACGCTTCAATCTTCAAGTTCCATTTTGAAGCAAACATGATAGCTCGGATAAGGTTGCATTCGAGAAAGATATGTGAGAGTGATTCTGGTTTAGATTGACAGAGTTTGCACATCACGTCTTGCACTTGAAAAATCTGGTTGAGACGTGATGCTGTGGGGAGGATTCCTTGTATGATTCGCGCGTGGATATTGGCTTTCCAAAGTTTACTCCAGATCTGATCAGGGTCCAGGGAGATGCGATTACTTGTGATGATGCGAAAAGCGGATTTTGTTGTGAATCTTCCTGACGAGGAGGAGGACCAGAATAAATTTCCATCTTCATGTGGTTCAGCGAGATCAATCTTCAGGATTGCATGAACTGATTCTGGATCAAAGATTTGAAAAATCAGATCCACATTCCATCCTTCACCTGAAGAGAGGATCAAGTCTCCAACAATCTGAGGAACCTGCGAGGAAACAGTCAAAGAAGACAAAGGTTTGGGATAATGATCAGATAGAGAGGGAATCCATGGTTGATTCCATATAGGGACTTTAGAGTTAATAGCCACCATTCTACATGCACCTTGAGCAATAAACTTTTTGCAATTGAAAACATCCTTAAAAAACCAGGAAACATTTTGAGGGCACTCATCAAGTTGCATCAAATCACAGTTTCTAAGATATTTCAGACTAATAAATTTTACCCAATTTTTGTGTTTTGCAAACACAATATTCCAGGATTTTTTAGCAAGCAAAGCTCTATTAAAATCCCAAGTTTTCTTGAATCCCAATCCACCAACAGCCTTAGGTAAACACATTGAGTCCCAAGCTTTAAGAGCTAAGACATTATTATTGCTATTATGACCCCACCAGAATTTCATGCATAACCTGTCAATGTTATTACAAATAGATTGCGGAAGCAAACATGTCTGCATGATGTGGATTGGAGTAGATTGGATGACAGATGAAATAAGAACTCCCCTACTGGATTGTGATAGATTTTGCTCCTTCCAACCTGAAAAGCGAACAGCAATCTTAGAAACAATGTCACAACAAGCTTTAACTCTTGATTTAGGCTT
Source organism: Linaria vulgaris (assembly GCA_948329865.1). Classification (NCBI taxonomy): domain Eukaryota; kingdom Viridiplantae; phylum Streptophyta; class Magnoliopsida; order Lamiales; family Plantaginaceae; genus Linaria; species Linaria vulgaris. Next base: position 92,125,710 of record OX415254.1, read on the forward strand.
GCAGAAATAAAGACCTAAGTGTTTGGCCTTGTGGTTACACTCTTTAAGATTAAGAACATATAAAATGGAGTGTTTGAGAACAATGTCAACGTTATTGCTAAAATGAACAAAGGATTTGTTCTAGTTAATTTCCTGAGATGACCATAGCCAAAATTTAGAAAGGCAATCAGAAATACATATAGCATCCTCAATTTCAGCCCTACAAAAAATAGTAAGATCATCAACAAAATAGATATGAGAAATTGAGGGAACAGGCCTAGCAATCTTTATACCCTTAAATTTACCTTTAAGTTCAACATCAAATAAAAATCTAGAGAATAACTCAGCACAAAACAAAAATAAGTAAGAAGACAAGGGATCACCCTGTCTTATACCTCTTGATGGTTTGAAGAAGCCAAAAACAGTACCATTGATGAGAAGGGAGTAAGAGCAAGAGGAAATGCATTGGAAAATCCAGTCAATGAAAACAGGATTAAACCCAAGATTACAAAGGATTTGCAAAATTAATTTCCACTACACTCTATCATAGGCCTTAGATAAATCCATTTTGAGAGCCATGACACCTTTTTCCTCTTTTTTAGATTTAATATAATGCATGATCTCTTGTGACACAATAGAGTTGTCACAAATATCTCGTCCATGGATAAAAGCTGATTGATTAGGGGATATACATTTATCAATGAAGGGTTTCATCCTATTAGCAATCAGTTTTGAAATCACCTTATATAAAACATTACATAAACTAATTGGTATGTAATCCTCCACCCTAGAAGCACATTTAGATTTAGGAATAAGAGTGATAAAGCAATGATTAAGGGATTTCAAAAGTTGACCTGATTTGAAGAAATTCTGAACAACTCTAATCATATCCTTACCAACACAACACCTCATTCCTTGGAAGAAGCCTGGAGGGTAGCCATCTGGCCTAGGACTTTTGTCAGCACTCATAGCAAATATGACAGCTTTGATTTCTTTTGGAGATGGACATGTTGTCATTTTTGCATTATCTTCCTCCGTGATTACCTGTGGAAACAGATTTTCCAAATCTTGGGGGAAAGGGAGGCAATCTGCATTCTCAAAATCAAAAGTGAGTATCATTTTAAAATAAGATTGGAAACAATTTCATATTTCTTCCCACTTGAACACAAAGCTATCATCATTTCTTTTCAAAAAATGAATGCGATTTTTACTGGATTTGAAAACAGATGTAATGTGAAAAAATCTGGTATTGGCATCTCCATCTCTCAACCAATTCACTTTTGACTTTTGTTTCCAAAGGGTGTCCAGATTTGTGAGAGTGTGATCAAGCTGTTTCAAAAGTTGCTTTTCCTTAAGGATGTTATCCTAGGACTGAGCAAGAGATTGTAATGTGTTAATTTCATCCTGCAAGACTTTGACCTTAGTTTGACAATTTCCAAAAACATCAGTATTCCATTTTTTGAGTAAGCCTTTTGTTTTAGCAAGTTTGGAGCCAATCTGAAATTGAGGGGAACCATTAAGATCCCAGTTCCAATTGGAGACAATGAGATTGACACATGAAAGCTCATTCAGCCACATACGCTCAAACCGAAAAGGTTTTTTACCATTCAAAGAGAAAACCTCAGTATATAAGACAATAGGAGAATGATCAGAACGAATAGCAGGGAAATTTATAATATGAGAATCAGGAAAAAGCATGCACCAATCAACATTGGCAACCCCTCTATCAATACGCTTTTTAACGTTAGCGTTTTCATGACGTTTATTATTCCAGGTATACAATAAACCCTTGGCCCCAAGATCAGTTAAACCATTATCAAATAAGGATGAGGCAAAAGAAAAATTAGAAGAGGAAGCAAAGGGCTTACCCCCCAGTTTTTCATCTTGTGAGAGGATTTCATTGAAATCACCCATAACAATCCACGACCCCTTACATAAGTCTTTTTGAATGCTCATTTGATCCCAAAACGAAGATTTTAGAGAGGCCACAGGAGGGCAGTAGATACCCGAGAAATACCAAACCAGAAGAGGACCAGAAAAGGTAATAGAAACAGTGATGATCCAATTAGAGGAGAAAAGAAGATTAACTGAAAGAGAAGATGAACATGCAAAAAGGATACCTCCAGAGATACCAATCGGGGGGATGAAAATATGGAAATCAAGATTGGAATTAGAGATAATACAGATGGTGGAGTCGATTTTGGAGGTCTTGACTTCGGACAAGAAAAGAATATCAGGCGCAACATTCCTCAAAAGAGCTTTTAAGGCTCTTTTTACCTTGGGTTTTCCAAACCCTTGGCAATTCCAAGCTATTATTTTCATATCTGGGGAGCCGACCCTTGAGCACCGTCAAAAATCGGAGAGGAACTAGCTTGTGATTCGGAGCTGACTTGGGGAGATTTCTTTTTGTAGTGCTTAATCACTCTGTCAACTGTGTTTTCACTTTGATCAGTAATAACAATTTCTGGTTCAGCTATTTCAGTGAATTTAATTGATGAGTTGTTGGATGATTCAAGAAAAATCTTGATAAAGGGACAGGTTTGAGTCGACAACTTGGGGTTTTTTCCAGCTCCAAAGTTTGGCGCTGGAAATCTGGAAGTGGGTTTTGGGTTAAGATCAGTATAGGGCCTTTTAGTGTTGTTTGGGCTTAGATTTAGAGGATATTGGGTTGTGGGTTTGTTTATGGGTCCAGAAAAGAGATGATGACCCAATTTGGATAAGAGGGAGAGGTGATATGGAGATAGGTTGAGTGTTAGGGGCGTAATATTCTGATTAGGTGATTGGAAAGATATAGGCTCAAAGTTGATGTATATAGGGTTGCTAATGCACAGAGTTTCAGATGTGTCAATCACCAGATTTTCTTGCGGATTTTGCTTATCCGGGTTAACCTCAACCATACACGTGTCTTCCTTCGGCGTGAGTTGAGTAACCAACTCGTGTTGAGTTGACTCAGTGATTTTAACAGACGGTGCAAGACTCACCTGGTTGGATTCTTCCTCCTTGCTTTGACTATGAGTAACTTCTTTCGACTCTGAATTCTTAGTAATTTTCGGTTTTGGCGTTTGGAATCCTTCAACAGTTAGCCAAGTTCCGAATGGTAGCTTATCCAGGGGGAATCGGTTGCGGGAGAGTTTCCGGGCAATGTGAAATCTTGTGTCCGAGTTTGCCGCAAAAGAAACAAAACTCTTCTATTTTTTCGTATCGAATATTAGCCTCAATGATTCTGTTTCCGTTCCTCAAAACTCTGACCTGATGGATCAGCGGTTTTGTGGAGTCGATTTCCACCTTGATGTTGAAGGAGTGTTTCCACTTGTTAGTCTCGTGGGGAGTTGATGATATAAGTTTCCCCACTCGATTACCGATTTCCTGAGCAGTATCTAGATTTCTGAAGCACGCTGGGAGATTTGACACTCGGATTCCGATTTCAACGGTTTGTAAGTCGACTTCCTGCCAATCAAGGGTTTCGGGCCACTGTCTAATGTTCACCAAGTTTTTCTTGAAACGCCAAGGACTATTGTTGAGTACTTTCAGAAAGTCTGCTCTATCAGTGAATACAAAGGCGATGGAGCTCTGTTGCAGAATGTTGACCTGAACTTCTTTTCTACAGTTCCAAATTCGTAGGAGAGAATTTTTGAGGGTGTTGGAGTTAATAGGGTTATCAGAAATGTAATGGGCTATGAGAGAAATAGATTTATGTATATCTTTAGAGCTGGGATCACAAGAGCAATCGAGATTTGATGTTTGGTTGGTTAGCTCACTAATGAGATTATCATTGAATTCCACTCACAAAACTCTAAACAAAGGAGTCAAACAGAACAAAAACACAAGAGGGTCCACAACAAAAAAGACCGTGAGACAAACAAAAACATAAAAAAAAAACAGAGAAGGGGCCACAGGGGAACGGGAGAAAACAAAAGGGGAGGGGAATACAGCTAATGGAAAAGACAAACCAAGGTGATGCAGGATGAAAAAACTAAACTAATCTCAGGATCAGACCCGAATAATCCTACTAGGAGGAAAGCTCAAGAGAGAGAGGGTATAAATTTTAAGGTAAGCAAATATTTGTACACCGGTTGTTGCATACTAACTTCCGTATGAAACTATTCTAGGTCACCTAATTCAAGGTCCAAGACTACCACCATCCCGTGATGGGGTTCACCCTTGACTCCTACTTACTGTTTTGTAGGGATTCTTTATCTTACGAGGCTTTTCGGCCTCATAAGCCTCTTATTTTGACATGTGCATATTCACATTTGGAGATTCGTCACTCTCAAGAGTCTTCGTTTATATGTTTCTTATATTTTATGGGTTACCACTTATGAGGACCTTGTGGTTCACAATCAACCTGGCCAATTTTTAAAAAAACAAATAAAAACACTTAACCCAATCAAGCCAAATCCCAGTTAAGTCAAGCCTTTCAAAAAAATTAAAAAACTAAAAACAACTTTGAGTTGTTCTTATTTCCACTATTGTAATGGCCAAGAAATCTAAACAGTTTTCTCACCAATCAATTCATTGAACCAAACTTGTTCCTAATAATCTTTTCGTAATGAAAGTCGATTTTTGTAGTATTTTTCTAAACTGATTTTTATGAAGTTCTTGAATCCAATTTTTTGTGGCTGTTAGAAAATTATCACTACAAGAAAACAAGGCAACAACTACGATGATTTTCGTTGGTAAAACTCCGATTTCTGTTGGTAATTAGATTTACCAACGAAAAATTTCGTTGGGAAAATGGTTTGTGAAAGCCCCGTCGCTAAAAGTAGCAACAGAAAATTATGTGTTGGTATAATTTGCAACGATTTTTTTTCTGTTGGTAATAACGTTACTATTTTGTTGGGCACCACAATTCACCAGGCATAATTTTTCGTTGGAAATTTGTTACTGTTGCAACAAAACTGTTGGAATCTTAACTACGTAAATGTAACGATTATTTCTGTTGGTATAGATACGAAATTTATGTAGATATCATGAATTTTGCTACAAACGTTCTTGATGGTGATCTGTTGCAATTTGCCAACATAATATAGTGACATAATTTTACTACAACATTTTTGATAGTGATTTGTTGCAATTTTCCAACAGAATATAGTAACAATCTTTTTGTCGGAATATTACCTACAAAACATTGTTGGTATTTAGTAGGTATAATTCAAAGCAACAAAAATAACATCAAAAACACTTGTTGAATTTACCTACGCTTAACATCGTTGAAATACTTATTACAAAATTTCTAACAATTATTCTGTTAGTGATTTGTTACAATCATAGAATGATATGTTTTTTAATATTCTTGTTACATATAAATTTGTTACTAATTTCTTGTTAGCGCTGTGTCAGTTTTTAATTAATATACGATTTTTAATTAATATAATCACATTAAAAAAACTCAACTTCTGGAAATTTTTTGTCAAGCCCTTTTGCTTAAAGAATAATAAAATCGAAAAAGAAAAAACAAATAATTCTTTTATTTATTTATAAACTTGAACGAATTATACATCGATATGACAAAATATATATATAAAAAAATAATTTATCTAAAATAACGGTTTCATTGTCTTCCAACTTCTTGATCTTCCCATATGCTTCTTTCTGGTTTGACACGTTCGCAGCATAGCTTGTGTTGCCTCGTGACCTACGCAGTCTTCTTTGGTACTTTTATTCTTTTTCGTGTGCATTTGTTCATATATCTCAAGCATTGTTGGACCCTTAATTTTCCTTGTCCTACAATAGACATGTAGTGCATAAATATGTATATTTAATAAAATCAAGATTCTTGATATACTAAAATTACCATTTCCTTCAATTGAGCCAGAATCGAAATTTCTTTTTCGTGATGAGTTGTAAGTGTCTCCCTCTTTATTGTCATAACCGTTGTAGTAACTTCTGGATCGCAACAACTGAAAATGAAATGATCAACATTCGTGAAATCAAACGAACAAAAAAGGTAGAAAATTGCATCTTGATGTATTGCGTCTTAACTTCGATTGTAATTGAAATAGAAAATAATAGTACCTGGTAATACTAATTCCCGTTGAAAGAGTTTAAAGACGAACCTTTCCTTTCAATGTCAAGCTAGTTGAATGAAGAAGAATTCAAAGTTATTGCCATATTGCTCACTAATAATATGAATTCGTGGAATTGATATAAAATATATAAGATTTCGGTTGGGTTGATATATAAAGATAGAGATGAAAATAAGATTTGAAGAGATTTAATTTAAATAAAGAAACAAAAGGCGGGAATATGAAAAATTGGATTTACCGCAAGAAGAAATTTAAAGAGATTTGAATAGATTCATATATATCATGTATATGATTAGGATATTCTATATCTACGTACGTTTAAGTATTTTCAATATTCCATAGCAATATCTCAACCATATTTTACTTCTATAGATTCCTTGTATACAAGCACCATTGATTAACTAACTAATATAAGTAAATATAATATTGGAGTACAATTATATCATACGAAACCAATGAGCTTTTATTTTACGTACGGGGTTTTGCTGGATTTTGATATTCTTGCTATGATGAGTATATACATCTTGATTATTAAACGAATAAGGCATTTAATCATTATCTCATAACTTAAGTATGTATTGTGACATTTTAAAATGGCAATTCATATATGTTCCAAAACTGACATATATTTTGATTACTAATAAAATCAAAAGAGCATATTAATCAAAAAGGGAAAAAAAAAATCAGAAGAGCATGTATGTGATTTTCCCTTCTTTACATAAATATCCAGAAATAAATAAATATATATGTGTGTGTGATTAGTTGCTTATAGGTCACGTGGCCTCTCATAGGCAATGTAAATATTTAATTTGAATCACATGAATTCTATACTTTAACATTTGTTGTGAAATTTTGTTTTTTTTTTAAAACATTTTTTGTGACTTAATTAGTCAATAAAAAATGTTTAAAAAGGTAAAGAACTTAAATAAGTTATCAAATCTGAATTTGAAAAAAAAACCACGTGTGTCTTTGTTACAATGCAACAAGCGGGATGCAATTGGAAAGTCTGGAAAGAAAGTTATACTCAAAATGGTACATACAGTTGCGCAAATCTGACGCAATTGCAGTGTACTAACTACTAAGCCCGAAAATTGTCCTTAAGCCCCTCTACTGATGCATATGTATACCCTCAGCTGCTCACAAGAGAAAGAGAGCAAGGGAGAAGCTCCATGGTCGAACTGGGAAAACAATCGAACAGAGAAAATAGTTGAACCGAGAAAATAGTCGAACGGAGAAAACAGTTGAACAAAGAAAACAGTCGAACCAAAAAAATGGTCAAACCCTCGAACCCAAAAAGTATCAAACCTATATGTGGTATGAAAGTTACGTGAGTCAGGGTCCCGAATCAAAAAGCGGATCAAGGTTTCGATCAACCAATAGAGAGATATGATCAAGACTGTGAAGTCGCGCAATGCAATTCGATAGTAACCCTCGAACAGGGAAAAGTGTCGAACCCTCGAACCCAGAAAGTATCAGACCCATATATGGTTTGAAAGCTACGTGAGTCAAAGGTCCTGAATCAAGAAGTAGATCGAGATTTCGATCAACCAATAGAGAGATATGATCAAAATCGTGAAGCCGCGCAATGCAGAACCAAGTGAACCAAACAGCCCAACCGGGGCTCGACCTTTCGAAGGTTATTTAAAGAGACACTTGATTCTCTCAATGGTATACGTAGGCACCTTGGCACTATTCAAAGTTCAGTCCAAAATCATAAGTATGCAACCTCTTTTGTCGCGATGCTTGGAGTGCATGTGTAAAGGACTAAGCTGATTATATTCTAACACAACTATGAATCAGTCTGATGTGGAGTATCTTATCAACCTGCCAAGTCGGCAGACGAAAGCATGCCAAATCAATATACAGCCACATAGTTTAGAGTAGAAGAATCCGTCTCTAACTCGGCTTTCTGGTCATATACCCGAGGTCTCGGAGCTTACACCTCGCTTCAAAACACGTTGGTGTGCCATAATTTTGCTACCTTAAAAATGCAAGTCACTTCAACGCTTACATGGAACCATGAGGATGAAGAGGCATTTCTCTCTTCATCAAAAAAGCCTAAGAATATGCCGAGACGATGTCCAAACAACTCGATCCTCAAAAAAGGCATAGAAACATGACGAAAGACACGTCAACCCAAAAATAATGCACCACATTGATTCTAATTAATGTGGCGCGCCACGTAGGCCCCCGAGAGGGGGCACGTCGTTAAAATGACATGCCACGTGGCACCTCAGTCAAATCTAAAGATCAACGTGCCATGGCACGTCGATCCAAAGTTTGATGTGCCACGTCGGACTTAGTCCGACATGGTATGTCCCGTCCTTGTGCCCCCATAGAGGGACATGTCGATTCTTGACCGACATACCACGTCGGGTTTTCTCGACGCAACATGTCAAACTTCACCTCACGTTGGTCATTAGGTCTACGTGGCACCTCTAACTAGCGTTGGTTGGATTGGTCAACGTTTGACCAACCCAGTCAAAGGTCCACTTGGTCCACCTTAGGGTGGTTCCCACACCCTAAGGACTTCTCCTCATCTATAAATGTTCCGTCATTTCTCCATTTTAGGGGTTGGATTTTTGAGAGCTCAAGCGTGTGAGTGCTTTCTCTCTCTCCAAAAAAGCACGTCTAACATCCACTTCCACTCATATGTTGGCACGTCAAACCTCTTAAGCTTGACATATTCGCCCATCGCGACGTCTACTTACGCCATGTCGATTGGTGGGACATCTTATGATGCACGTCTTATAAATCACGTCTTATAATGCACGTCTTATAATGCTCGTCTTATAAAGCACGTCTAATAGAGCACGTCTTATAGAGCCATCTAACAAGAGCACGTCAAACAAAGTACTTCAACCATTTTTCTTTATTTTTCTATAGACATCAATATGTCAACAATTGGACTAAGTCAGATATGAGTTTGACTCCCAAGTAAACGATATGAACTTTGACTCGTGATTTGGCCACTTCGTAGTGCAAATCACTCGACGTCCCAATATCAAACCTCCGAGTGAGCTCGATGAATAATAAGCGCCATTAGGCTGACCAAATGATATCTAATCGAGATATTCTCCCCTACGGGGTCGACTATCAAGACAATCAGGTCTCGACTACGAGACAAAGACTTCGAGGGTCGTTTAACAAACCTACATGATCTACACACGCTCGAACGTTACTTGGCAAGCAGAATATTTTAACTCAAATTTTTCTTTTTAATTTATCATATATATATGGTTTTCTTAAAAAATAAATATCGTAATTTGTGAGCCTTAAGCATCATGCCTTAAGTCTTATGCCTCGCTTCTAGACCCAAGATACACCCCGTCATACTACCGATGTTTTTAATGACATTGGCCAGAATTGACATGCTTTTAGGTTAATTCTGATTAAGTACACAATTTTGAGTAAATTAAGTTACTTTGTTTTAGTAAGTTATGGAATTTTTAACGTGTTGTAAGTAAATATAAACGATCGATTAATAAGTTACGTTCGTCATTGTCAATTTAAGATATACAACCTAATTACTCTTTTTATTTAGTAATAAAATATTGTTAAACATATACATACATTGTAACAAAATTTTAAATATGTCTAATTTTCATATTATATTGTAGTTACTATAAAAAAAAGTTGAAAAAATAAAAATAAAAATAATGGGGACTTATTTGGATGAAAAATATATTATGTAATCCAAAATCTATAGTTTATGAATTGATGTGATTTGAGAGTGAAATATTATATAACTACAATTTTTTATGAATTTATTAATCACTATTTAGTTTGAAGCTGAAAATAAGATGAAAAGAAATAGATTGATGCTTGGCGCCAAATCCAAGGGAAGGAAAACGAAAACCCCGCGTAGGAGCCCAAATCTAAGGAAAAGATAAAGAAATCCAAATCGAAAAAGAAAAGAAAAGGGTTGTGAAAAAATAGCAACAACAAAAACCGTCTCTTAAGTCCCAAATTTGTGCCCCCCCATTGAAACCTTCTTTCGATCTCATCAGCCGCGCTCGTTTGCATTTCTCTCTCTCTCTCTCTCTCTCTCGTCAAAATCTCGCATCCGCCATGTCAGTGCTGACCCGGCTCAGCGCGGCAGCACGGTTGTCTTCTCTGCTGCCACATCGAGGGTACGGATCCGTTGCAGCAGCTCAGGTGGACTACGATTACTACGATGAAGAGGAGGAGCCGCATCAGAAGTCGAACCGTGGATGTGAAATTGCGGATTTAGGGGAATGGGAGACGGTGGGTAGGGGGCGTGCAGTGGGTTGTCATGTGTGATCCAATGGTCAGGCGACACGCGTAAGCTGAGGGTCTCGCCAAGCTTCTCGACGTGCCTCACATTTCGCCCACTTACACTAGCCGCCCAAATATAAAGAAATCCAAATCGAAGGGAAAGAAAACGGCTGAGCACGCCTGAGCGCTCGATGACGCACTCCTTGTGCCGCTAGACGCTCGCTGGCTGAAACATGGTAAGCCAATCGCCCACTTACACTAGAATTCGAATTTGTAAGTAGGATAATTCTGTTTTTGAAGTAACTCTGTTCGATTTATATTAATGCATCATAGGAGACTTGATTCAAGTCAGCTTCCACTGCTATATTCCCATGCTCTTTACCCGTTTGATGATTTGTTTCAGTGAGTTGCTTTGGTTTAAGAATTTCTTTACCTCCGTGACTTGAATCTTGATGGTTGGGAAGATTGTAGTTGCTTTATTGCTCTAAAAAAAAGTTGTATTACTTTGTATTTTAGCTGTATATCAACTTATTGTTGTGGGAATTTTCTTTCTTGGGTTATTTGATATTTTACTTCTTTTCTTGGAGGCGCTGTGTATGTGTATGTTCTTTTCTCTTTTGTGTGTTGTACTGGTTTTGGTGAGTTAAAGAATAGAATTTTAACACAATTAGTTGTTTCATGTTCCATAACCGTTTAAGTATGATGTGCATCGTCTTATGAGAGATATGCTGCTCTTTGACTGAGGCATGAACTTCATTTAGTTAATTATCCAAAAACAAAAATGATATAGTAATTTTCTTTAGTTTGTTATTGGTGGATTTGGTGATCAAGTATAGTAATTATCAGATACGAACTATAGGTATTGATGTGGTTAAGTTGTTTGTTAATTATATTGTTTGTGCGTGTTTGGTTAAAAGTCAAGCTACTTTGTCTTGTTATTTATAATACTTAATCAGTTCTTTGATTAGACAACTTAGGCATTTGTATTCCCTTGTTATTATTTTGAATTCACTTGCGCCAGTCCTTGTTTAGATTCAATAATTGATATGTTACTAAAACATTTCCCAGTTATCCTTTTTTATTGTTCTGCTATTCTCCCTTGAACCTTTTGCTTCAGTCAAATTAAAAGCTTCTTATATAAATTACAAACTTGTTTAAGTAGGAGCACATTGAAATATTTGTTTGTTGAACAGGTTATTATCAGAATGTCTATAATATTTTTGGAGTGATATACTGTCGTCATGGACTTGGATAAGTTTTGAGCTAAGTCCAAAGACCCAACGTGAAAGTATGGTTTTTGGCCGAACAAGCCTGGTCCAAACGAAATGTATTGATGCGGAATTTTTGTGGAATTTGGTGGGTGCATGAACATACAAGCAGATTTTGGGAGAAAATTCGTTCAACTGTTGATACTCTTTGTTGTACAATTGATGATGATGGCGATGATTATGAAACTCAACCCCCCGATCAACTCAGGACATTGATGATCTGAGTCAAGCTACTGATATGGATGATTCTCAATTTTTTGATCCAACAGATGACACCAATATATAAAAATAGTATTTGACGAAGATCTGAGTAGTCAACATAAAATGAATGGCGACGACTCGACATGTAGTTATATTATGAATCTCTAAAGTTGGAATAAATATTATTGTCGTTGTAATAAGACAGAGAAGCATTATTTCTATTGATACTTATAATTTAACGGTAAATTTTGTTAATGCGGAGCCTCAATTGTCTTCTAGTCCACTAGTTTATTCAATATGCCTTGAATCAAAATGTGCCAGATAATTGCTACAATTTTTCTGGGCGCATTGATTCATATGATTTATAAAGTATGATTTACTCTTGTTCAGTGTTCTCATGGCAAGTGGCTTGGATATCACTACTAGATACTTGTTTTTGTGATTCGTTTTGGCTACTTGAGCATTGGTTGATTGTATGTGGATTTTTAGTACGGTGCAGCGTGCATAGTGAACCCTTGTTAGATCTAAGCATTTGTCTTGCAATATAGATTGATGATACATGGGAAAGTCTGAATTTGTCTTGTTTTCTAGTTTCTTCATCTCATTTAGTATTTGTGGCTTTAGTTGCTTGGCTATGTTTATCTGGCACAATTGATTTTAACTATATCCAAGAACTTTTTTGTGAACGTTGATGCAACTTCTTTCTCACAAAGGCTAGCAGTGCATAGACTACTGATTTTTTTTTTTACTCTGATGCATAGACGGTTGAATATGAATGTTAATCTGGGAGGCAACCCGAAGATAAATAAGATATTATTGTCTAATTGAACTTTCAAGGGTTGGGAAGGCATATAGATTTGGTACTTTGTATGGTTTTTTATTACTTGGGTCATCTGAAGTTTATTGAAATAAATGTTCCTGTGGAGTGTTTTGATGTTGTACCTCTTAACTTGGTGTATTTCTTGTACTCTCCTAATAATTCTTTTTTGTTCTAAAAACAATTAATGTAAAAGTACATACAATATGCAGTTGTGCAAATGTTGTCTATATTTCGTGTATTGGGATAACCAAGCGAAAGCGATGCATCGATTTGAATAATATGCTCACAGATTATGACACCATATAATGAGAAACTATTTTTTTTCTTAAGAAGCATCTAATCAGGTGTTTATCTTTAGTTTATATGCAATTAATCAGGTGTTTACTTCTAAATGTTTTCCAAAAACTAAAAGATGTTTATCTTTAGTTTATATGCAATTAATCAGGTGTTTACTTCTGACTCTAGTTTCTAAACCAAGTGTAAAACTTTTGTGTTTTGATTTGCTATTGGTAAACTTTCACTATACACTATTGTCAATTTTTGGTTGAGTTCATCGTTACTATTTCGCTGCTCACAGCGACGAGTGATTTCTACTGATTCAATATCGTTGTTGTTACTCTAAATTACATGCTTACAAATAATTTTCATCGATATAGCAACAAAATTGCAACAATCAAGAAAATCGTTGGATATTCTGTGGGTAAATTGTTGCAAATTATTACCTAGTAACTTTTTTGTTGGTACTTCGTTGAAATTTTGTTACTACTAGTAACGTAATTCTTTTTGTTGGAATAACTTCGTAGTTGTTGGCTATAATAGCTTTTTGGTTGGTATACTGTTGGAAATTTGTTACTATGAGAAACAATTATTTTTTGGTTGGAATCACTTCGTAGCTGTTGCCTATAATAGATTTTTCGTTGGTATGTCGTTGGAAATTTGTTACAACGAACAACAAATATTTTTTGGTTGGAATCACTTCGTAGCTGTTGCCAAGTTTTCTTGTAGTGTATGTTGGTTAGGCATTTAAGAATAAGCAACCCTCTTGTTATGATATCTACATTTATGATTTGGAAACTGAGTGCGATAGGGTATTAACCATGATGGTATCTGATTGTCAAATGACATGGATGCAAATGATATTTTATTTCTTGCATAATCTGTGTAGTAACGAAAAATGTAAACTGGAGAAGCTATTATCATGGTACTAGTCCTTGGATTAATGTTGTTCCTCAATCTAAGTGATTGGATTTCATCAAGAAGAAAATGACTGCTTGTATCCATATCATGTATATACTGCATTTTCTTGATATCATTGTGAACTTTCCTCCGATTGGGACCATTAAAATTGTTTCCTGTACTCACACCTTATTTTTCTATGATTGATTCCGATTTGTTAGGTGATACCATATATAACACTAGGAATGTGATAGCGATGCGTGATTGGGCAATGGCATTTAGTGAAATATGTATTTTTTTTTTTACTATTTTTTGTTGTTATTATTCTTTGATGAGTACTATATATGTATGTGAAATATGGGAGCATTGATTGATTTTTAACTTTAGGTTGTATCTCATTGTTTAGTGAATAATCTACACTCTCAGAGAAATTTTTGTCGAGCAAGCTGTATTTCATATAACCAATTCAATACGGCATTATGGATGGTACGTGGTTTTATTTTATTTTTCCCGTGGATTAATGATCCTTACACTCGACCAGAAGTTTTCACAATGTTTCTAATTTTGTTCCTTTTATTGGTCATTTAGTCTATTCAAATCCTTCCATAAAGGAAACAATATTGGCGGGTGATGATCTGATGATGATGGGGGCTCTCTCGACACTAATTCCCCCAGAGATAAAGTCTCACATGTGTAGAGTGAAAATCACTCATGATTCATAATCTTTGATAATTCATCTCTTCAAGATGTTGGTGATTTGTTTCTTTCTCAGGTAATTGTTGGAATTCAGATTTGGTGAAACTTATCTTTTTTTATTTTTTTTTTTATTTCTCACTGTGTCCGCTATTGGTGAAACTTATCTTTGACATGGCCACATCAAATGCTTTTCTCCAAATATTGATTTATGCACTGCGCCTGGTGATAACTTACTTTACGTGTCCTCCTCCTCGTCAAGAGATTCACAACCAAATTCGCTTTCCGCCTCATCACATCCGAACTTGTCCCTACTGACTGTGATCAAATTTAGAAGAATATATGAGAATCATGTTGTTAATGCGGAATTGTTGGCCCGTGAGATTGCTATTAAAGCTTTTAATCTGATTACTCTTTTGCCCAGAAGAATAAAATTGTGTCTTGACTCTATAACAGTTGTCTGGAGGCCACCAAGGCTTGGATTCGTTAAAGTCAACACAAAAGCTTCTTTTAGAAATGGCCAAACGACAACGGTTTTTCTCATGTGAGACCACAACGGATAATGCAGAATTATGTTGATAATGCAGAATTATGTTGCATGTCCAGTTGTCTTAATTAGAATGTTTTACTAGATTATTTCTCTTTGGTTGAACTCGATCTTAAGTACCCAATGCTTGTAACATGGAAATTCTCCTGGTGAATAAATCTGTAAGTCAGGTTTCTATAAGACATATTTTCTTTCATTTATTTTTGTTTGAGGTATGTAACTATGTAGTCAAGCTTTAATATGTTCATTTGACATAGCAAAAATCATCACTTTATTATCAGCTTTCTTTTTGTTGTGTTTCTTGGACTTCCATTTTGCGGCGCTTGTGGTACTAGTGTTATCAATACTTCTCGTTAATTAGAGTTGCATTCTCTTAACACTCAACCTGTTTACAGAAGATGAAGCATAGATACAAAAACTCAAAATAAATCTTGTCACATATCACTAAAATACATCATACAATTTCCTGCTCAGTGTACATATACCTGCAAATTGTGGTTGCCATACAAATGATTTTTTGTTCTATTTTTCTTAGCATTGAAGAACATTCATGAAATAAAATGATAAAAACAAATTGTAAAAGAAATGAAATTAAATCAGAATGTCACTCTACAACTACCAATGATTATTACTCATTTGGCCAAAAGAAGCCTACCAAAAATATGTAATACTAATCAGGTAAAGTTGTCTACAAAATCGGCCAAGAACGAAGTTACAGAAAAAAAATCTTATGACATTTCCAGAGTTGAAATCATGAACAAATGGCACTTGAGGAACTACTCAAAAGAGGGCAAAGCGCTCATATTCTAATAGGTTGGGGGTGAAACGTTACAAATAAAGTCCCATATTTTTGGACAAAAATGCCCTTCTGACACGCGCGTGAGCTGCACGTGAACGGAATATTCCGCCGAATTTTGGCCGAGAACCACCAGGGGACCAAAACGAACAGACACCCTATAGCTTAATGACCAAAGTGCTGATAAACATATGTTAAGGATCAAAACGCAAAATACCACATGGGTTAGGGTGCTTGCTTTTATCATTAAATTAAATTTCCAAGAACTATATATTAATACAATGTTAATCAACGCTAGATACATTGTACTGTGTGTCTACATCAACTGGTAGCGACTCTTTGATAAGTGTCTTCTAATCAATTTCCAAAAGATAACAACTAATTGAAATTACATTAATTGTTCGTTTAGTTATTGTTCCTATAAATTTTATGCCTAGATATGATCGATCATGCATATACCAAAAATCAGAATGAAAAATACCATACAAGACTAATTGTATAAGGTAAACTTGAAACAAAGTGACCGATGGCAATTTGGTCTATTTTTATTTTTGGTATTCTCCAATGTGTTGCAAAAGTTTTTTTTTGCAGCACTTGCTCCGTCGTTGCATGCGGTTTGTCGGTCGCGATGGTGGTAGCTCTGTTGGTGGCGACTGTGGTGGTGGCTACAATTGGTGGGGCAGTTTTTGGTCTTTTCCAGGGTGTCATGCTCATCAAAATGCTACAAAAGGTCCTATGTGACTTAATTAATCAGTTATGGAAATAAATTTAGCTTATTTGATAATCCAGTGTTGCTTATTTTGACGGTTCTCATTCTATGTACTTTAGCTAAATCCTGAAGAAGCTTTTGTTTTAATTTTATTGTTTTATTCCCGAATTTCATACTAAATGAAATGGTTTTCTTGAATCAATATATTTATTATCACTGATGAATATTCCTGATTTTTGTGTGTGTGTGCTAACTTACTGATGAAAGCTTAATCAAAATCTTCCATTAAATAAAGCAACAAAACAAATGTAAAATATGATTCCGGCTATAATTTGTGGTATTATTTTATTTAGCACAAGTATGTTATATATGCAACAATTCCGTAACAAAAAACATTACACAAGAAAAGCGATGAAAACGTATGGATTTTCACTATTGTTCGTTGAGTTAATTACAATTTTTTCTACTATATAATTATGCAAAGATACTGTTTATATGCAGCCCCTATTCAATTCATTTGCATGGCTGTCGGGGAACTGTGTACAAATTCTGAGCTCCAGGACCCAAATTGAGATTGCAATTTGTTGTACAGCGTAATATTGGTAAGGACTGACTGTGTAACACTTCTTTATAGGAAATCTATTAAAGCAAAAAGTATAATGAATCGCTGTAAATGAATCAATATATTCTCTTATAGTAATTATATTAAACACATACGGCCTCAACAATTAATCTCTCGAATAACCAAAAAAACAACTATCGTTAATTGACTTAATTCTCCAATCTCACCAAGAAAATTACTTTTTGGTAATATATCAAAGTCACAAGCATTTCAAGTCCATAACAGTGAGAGGATAAGGAAGAATATTGGAGTATTCGAACGTAATCACCTCAGCGGGTTTAATCTTGTCACCGTTTTTGAGAAGGCAGGTAACTATTCCAATTCTTCGGAAAATCATAGGATTAATCAGAGTCGTCGATGCAAATAGCGGACAAAAAATCTGAACGTCGTAAACACCATTAGAGCTCGACGCCTCGTTAATTATTTGGACTGTAAATTTGGGAATGTTAAGGCCTGTGAACCCGGATGGCCATTGGTATATCTGGATATAACCCGAATCACAATAATCCGGAAAGATAAAGCCCGGAAAGATAAACCAACCTACATTTTCATAACAAGTACATATAGATATAGTCACAAAAATATATTGAGGAAGTATGTAAAAAAGATTATAATGGATGAGTTGTTAATTAACTTTAGTAAAGGAGAAATTGGATCCAAAATAAACGAAAGATCGATTTCAAATGTAACATAAAATTAAATTACAAAAATAATATAGATGAGTTGCCAATGTACATACATGAAACGGTGAACGGAAGTAGTAGCATGATGATGAGATGAATGAAGCATTTGACAATGTCTATAATAAGGCAAGAGAAAAATTATTATGAATTGCGTGGAAGTGAGTTTATCTGCCTGTGTTCGTGGAATTTGTGTGGTTAATTTTGAGGATTGGCATTATTAGAAAATGAAGCCAAATCTTGACCAGCTCAACTCAACATTTCCATTTCTGGAAATTATTTTAATTCAACTTAATTAGCAACTTAACAGTTTCCACTTTAAAAAATTTTCCTAACTTATTTTGTAATTCTGTTTTGTATATTAAATTTGACCGTTGGAGGTCATTAGCACGGAATTAGTTTTAGTATAAATAGATCACAAAAACACACGCGCACACTTAAGTTTTCTTTTCCAGTTTATCAGTTTAGAGAGATGAATTCTTCTCTCTTCCAATTCTGTACCAAACTCAACTCCATTGATGAATAAAATTGAAGCTTTTGAGTTTGCTTTCATGGTATCATTCGTCACTATTACGATCATTTCGTTGTTCGAACTCTGCTCAATCACCTGCTGGTTGGAGAAGAATCTCGCTAACTCTTGAATCGGATCTCAATTCTGTGAATCGATTTTAACCTAGTTCTTCAATTGAATTTGTGTTCTTGTTAATTGATCTGTCTCATCACCCTACATTGTGATATTTGTCGATTTGTTCTTAAATCTTACAATATGAGCAACTTGAATGAGGCTGATAACACTGTTCCTCTGTGTAATCAGAATTCAAATGTGAATTCCAGTGCGCCTACATATAATAAGAATCCCTCTGATGATTCAACTACGGTTTATTTTCTTGGATCCAATGATTTTACTGGCCAATCTATTGTTAGTGACTTGCTGACAGGTGATAACTACTCTTCTTGGACTAAAGGCATTGAAATGGCCTTAACAATCAAGAACAAAATTAGGTTTATTGATGGATCCCTCCCCATGCCTGCTGATTCTGATATGGTGTTGAAAACCTGTTGGATTAGAGCCAACAACTTAGTACTTTCTTGGCTTATCTACTCTGTGTCTAAAGAAATCAGAACAAGTCTTTACTCTTTTAAGACTGCAATTGATGTTTGGAAGGAGCTCAAGATGAGGTATGACAGGACTGATGGCTCAAGAGTGTTTCAACTGCAGAAAACACTGGCCACAATCACTCAAGGCTCAATGAGTGTTACCTCTTACTATAATGCTTTTAGAGTGGTCTGGGATGAATATGTCAGCCAGAGGCCAATTATTGCTTGTTCATGTGGTCTTTGTGTATGCAATGTCAACAAACACATGATGGATCTTCAGCAATCTGACTGTGTCATGACCTTCTTAGTAGGATTAAATGAATCATTCACAATGTTAAGGAGCCAAATTCTGCTCATGTCACCTCTACCTTCACTATCCAGAACTTACTCTCTCCTGCTTCCAGAAGAGAACCAGAGATCCATCCACTCTCATTCTTCTATGTCTCAGGATCCTCTGGCAATGTTCACAAGAGGACCAACAACTGACACTAACAACAGAGTCTATACTCAGAACAAGTTCAGCAAGAACAAGGACAAGAAAGAGTTGAAATGCACCCACTACTTGTACAATGGTCATACAGTGGACAAATGTTATCAACTCATTGGATATCCACCAGGATGGAAAGGACCAAAAGGGAAAAGAGCTCCACCATCTGCTCGTATGGCTAATGCCACTGAAGATACACAGCAGACTGAAAGTGAAACTTCACAAACAAATATGGACCAAAATATGGCAAGTCTGTTCAATCAATTCATGGCCTTCACCAGGAGTCAACAAGTTCCCTCCTCAAATGCTCAGCCTCTACCTTCAGCAAATTATGCAACTACTCACAAAGCTGGTATTCCTATAACTCTCCGTCATACTGCATATTCTGCTAGAAGTAATATGTTACACACACCCTGGATCATTGACACTGGTGCTACTGATCATATGTTGTGTGATATTACTTTGTTTCCATCTACTGCTAAGCATGTGAATATACCTATAGGGTTACCTAATAACCAGTTCACTAATGCTAGTTTACAATCTGATATAACTTTAACCAGTGGGTTAGTTCTGAAAGATGCATTCTATGTTAAAGACTTCACTCATCATCTGGTTTCTGTCTCTAAGCTAACCAGTTCTTCAAATATGTGTATTGTTTTCTTTCAACATATGTGTTTCTTGCAGGACCTTAGACAACATAATGGACTCTATTTCCTGGATATAAACACCAACTTTCAATGTCTTTGCAATAATGCTACTACTAGTTCATCTCCTATGGACACTGTAACACTATGGCACCATAGGCTTGGTCACACACCCACTCACAAACTGTCTTGTATCCCATCTCTTTCATTGAATAAGTGTGATTTGCAAAACCCCTGTGATACATGTCATTTTTCTAAGCAAAAAATATTAAGTTTTCCTGTTAGCAACTCTACTTCTAGTGCTGCATTTGATTTGATTCACTGTGATCTTTGGGGACCATTCAATGTAACTTCTGTTGATGGTTATAGATACTTTCTTACTATTGTGGATGACTATACCAGATGCACTTAGATATATTTTTTGAAAGCCAAATCTGAAACTCAACAGAACATTCTCAATTTCTATAAGCTTATTGAAACACAGTTCAATTTAAAGATCAAAGTCATAAGATCAGATAATGGAACTGAATTTGTAATGAAATCATTCTATGATTCTCTTGGCATTATTCACCAAACTAGTTGTGTAGAAACACCACAGCAAAATGGATTAGTAGAGAGGAAGCATCAACACCTCCTACAAATAGCAAGAGCCATGAGATTTCAATCAAATGTTCCTTTAGATTACTGGCCATCTTGCATTGCTACTGCAGCATTCATCATCAATAGGTTACCATCCCCTACTATAAATAACAAAACACCTTTTGAAATGCTTTTCATCAGACAAGCAGACTATTCCATTCTAAAAGTGTTTGGATGCCTATGCTTTGCATCTATCTTAACTGCTCACAGATCAAAATTTGACAAAAGAGCATCAAAATGTATTTTCTTGGGATACCCCAGAGGAACAAAGGGTTACACTCTTCTTAATCTTGAGACTATGCAGACATTCATATCAAGAAATGTTCAATTTTATGAACACATTTTTCCCTTCAAAGAAAGTACTGATAATCAACAAGAGCAAAACACCATTCTCTCTATCTGAACAAATCCTTAACTAACTTGCAGGTTCAGGAAGCAGAAATTCATTCTCCAGTCCTTTCCAGTCATATTCCAGGACCAGCACCAACTCCTGTCATTCAACAACAACCAACTGAACCTTATGTTGATCATCAACCACCTCAACTCAACAACACTGCAGAATCCTCTACTCAAGTTGTTGCAGAACCAAGTAACATTGTATCTATCCCTCCTTCTACTTCTAATCTAAGAAGATCCTCTAGAACTGTCAATACCCCTGCTTATCTTAATGTCTATGACTATAAATTACCTAATGCTTCTCACAATAGCAATCAAGCTTTCACTGTAAAATATCCTATTGAGAAACACATAAGTAGTGAAAGATTGAACACTACTCATTATGCATTCACCACTGCTCTGACAAAATCAGTGGAACCAAAGACATACACTCAAGCTAACAAGCATATTGAATGGAGAGAAGCTATGAAAGCTGAACTCACTGCCCTTGAACAAACAAACACTTGGGTTCTCACTGATCTTCCCCCTAACCAACACTGCATTGGATGTAAATGGGTCTTTAAGATCAAACACAAATCAGATGGCACAATTGAAAGACACAAAGCCAGGCTAGTAGCCAAAGGATACACACAAGAGGAAGGCCTGGATTATTTTGATACATTCTCTCCAGTTGCAAAATTAACCACTGTCATAGTTATACTTGCAATTGCAGCTTCTAGAAACTGGCATCTACATCAACTGGATGTAAATAATGCCTTCTTACATGGTGATTTAGATGAACAAATCTATATGAAACCTCCCCCTGGATATTGTAATCCCCTTGACAAAATAGTATGCTTACTTAAGAAAAGTCTATATGGGCTTAAACAAGCCTCAAGACAGTGGTACCACAAACTAACCACTTCTCTAATTTCTTATGGATACACTCAATCCATATCAGACTGCTCTCTATTCATTAAAAGATCTGGCACTAACTTCACTGCTCTATGTATCTATGTAGATGATGTAATATTGACAGGAAATGATATGTCAGAAATAACTAACCTCAAGAGGTTCCTGGATGAGAAATTCACAATCAAGGACTTGGGAAACTTAAAATACATTATGGGCATTGAAATAGCCAGATCACAGAAAGGCATTACTATATGCCAAAGGAAATATGCTTTGGATGTGATGACAGAAGATGGCTACCTTGGATGCAAACTAGCAACTACTCCTATGGATTCATCTACAAAACTACAGGCAGCAGATTCAGTATATTTAGATGATCCCAACATATACAGAAGACTGGTGGGCAGGCTTCTCTACCTCACCATCATAAGACCAGACCTCAGCTATAGTATTCAATCACTCACTCAGTTCATGTCTCAGCCAACAGTAGCTCATTTGGCTGCTACTCACAGGGTGCTCAGATATCTCAAGAATAACCCTGGACAAGGACTTTTCTATCCAGCCTCAAATGAACCTCACCTCAAGGCATTCTGTGATAGTGATTGGGCAACTTGTCCAACCACAAGAAGAAGTGTAACTGGTTTTGCAGTATATCTAGGAGAGTCTCTAATCTCTTGGAAAGCTAAGAAGCAACCTACTGTCAGTAGGTCCTCCACAGAAGCTGAATACAGAGCAGTAGCAGCTACCACTTGTGAAGTTCTCTGGCTGAAACAGTTGCTCTCTGATTTTTCAGTCTCTGAATCCAAAACCCCCTACTGTTTACAGACAATAAAAGTGTAATGTGCATAGCCAGCAATCCGGTTCAACATGAAAGGACCAAACACATACAAATAGACTATTTCTTTGTTAGAGAGAAGGTTCAACAAGGTCTTATCAAGGTTCTCCATATCAAAAACAACCATCAGGTGGCAGATATATTGACCAAACCCCTATCTCTTCAACCCTTCAATATTATGAAGTCCAAGATGGGCTTATTGGATATCCACGCCCCTCTTGCGGGGGGGTCTTGACTAGCTCAACTCAACATTTCCATTTTTGGAAATTATTTTAATTCAACTTAATTAGCAACTTAACAGTTTCCACTTTAGGAAACTTTCCTAACTTATTTTGTAATTCTGTTTTGTATATTAAATTTGACCGTTGGAGGTCATTAGCACGGAATTAGTTTTAGTATAAATACATCACAAACACACACGCGCACACTTAAGTTTTCTTTTCCAGTTTATCAGTTTAGAGAGATGAATTCTTCTTTCTCCCAATTCTGTACCAAACTCAACTCCATTGATGAATAAAATTGAAGCTTTTGAGTTTGCTTTCACCAAAAGATTTGGTGTAACGGGACAATATTGCAACAATCTTGCTTCCAGTTGTTTATGTTGAACTGGATTTTGTCCACTAGCACGAATTAATAAATCCCAAAACTTTCATATATTGAAAATAGCGTATTAATATAAATAGTTTTTTTGGAACCGAATAAATTCATTACCAAAACACTGTCCAGTACAACAGCCGATCTATCGATCCAGGCTTACAATTTAGCTAAGTAAACTACACTTTTATCAAACATCTAACGAACCTCTATACTAGTCTATTATAGCTTAGAACAGTATGTGTGTAGCCCTTTCTGGAGTTGGGCTCTGCCTTTGATTATTTGAATCACCTTCATTGCCAAATCCCTGTCCATTTTTTTCTCTTCAAACATTGCCGCATTCCTGCTTTTCCAGATCTCATAGACTGTTTCTGCAGCTGCCAGCTTAAGCAATTTAGCTTTCATACTTTTCCCCTTGCTGTTTTGTGTAATCCATTCCAGTTCCTCTCCCCATCTCCTTGGTGTGTGATATATTTTTTGCCATTTTAGAACCTCCTTCCAGACACTGTTAGTTTCTTTGCATCTAAAGAACAGGTGATCAATGCTCTCTTGGCCTCCACACAGCTTGCATTTTTCATCAATGTTCATCCCATATCTCTTCAGCCTGTCTTTGGTTGCCATTCTTTGTAAGCATCCCATCCAAAGTGTAAACAGTGCTCTAGGTCTGGCCAGATTTCCATAGAAAGTCTTTCTCCATGGTACTATTTGTTTATCTTCTCTGAGCCCTCTATATACTTTTCTGGTATTGTACTTCCCATGTTCCCAAGCTTCTTTCCACCCTTTGTTGTTCACCATCATCTCTCTTTTCTTGAAAATAGATTTAATTAGCCATGAGCAAGATGGCACAGGTTTGTATTGCTCCACATTCTGCTCTTTTATGTAGTAAGCATGGATCCAGCGCACCCACAACTTATCTGTTTTTCTTGAGATATTCCAGAGGAGTTTGCTAATAGTAGCATAGTTCCATTCCACCAGTGATATCAAATTTTGGCCTCCTTCTCTTTTAGCATCACATAGGTGCTCCCATGCTACAGGGGCCTTTCTGCTTACCCCATCTTTCCCTGTCCATAAGAAGACTCTACAGATTGTTTCCACATGTTTAATCACCCTCTTTGGGAGTGGGAGAATCTGCAGCCAGTAGTTAGCCATAGCAAAGATAATGCTTCTTATCAGTTGCACTCTTCCAGCATAACTCAGTAATTTTGAGCTCCAATGTCTAATTCTATCCAAAATCCTCTCAATCAGGACACTACAGTTGCTCACTGTTAGTTTCTTGCTATCTAGGGGTATACCTAGATATCTAACAGGTAGTTCACCTCTACCAAATCCAGTCAGTTGTAGTATAACTTCCTGATCCTCACTGTTTATACCTCCAAAATAGATCCTGCATTTGGTATGACTTGCTTTAAGCCATGTTGCATCTGAAAACTTCTTGAATTGTTCCATTAAGAGTGTCACTGATTTAATGTCACCCCTGCTCATCATCATCAAATCATCTGCAAAACAGAGATTAGTAATTCCCAGTTTTTCACATTTAGGGTGAAAATTGAAATCAGGCATGTTCCTTAGCTCCTGTAGTACTCTGTGGAGGTATGCCATGATGAGGACAAATAAGAGGGGAGATATGGGGTCCCCCTGTCTCAGTCCTCTCTTGGCTACAAGGATGTCTGATGGCTCACCATTCACTGAGTATCTATAAGATACAGTTGTTACTATGGTCATGATCCATTTCACAAATTTAGTGGGAAAGCCCAACTCTTTCAGAATAGCTTCAAGTGCTGCCCACTCCACTGTGTCATATGCTTTTTGTATATCCATTTGGATCATGCATCTAGGTGAATTACCTTTTCTTCCATAGCCCCTTACTAGTTCCTGAGCCATCAAGATGTTGTCATGTATCACTTTGCCTGGGAGGAAGGCTGATTGGCTATCATCCACAACACTGTTGATCACCCCTCCTAGTCTTTTAGTAAGTATTTTGGTGATGATCTTGAGTATTGTGCTACAGCATGAAATTGGCCTCATCTCCTTCATGGTTTGTGCAGTTGCTGTCTTTGGTATTAGTGTGACCAAAGTGCAATTTATGGCTCTATATATTTTGTCCTCTTGAAAGAATTCTTTCACAGCAGCTATCACATCACTCCTTATAATCCTCCAAGTTGCTTTGAAGAAAAAGGCATTGTACCCATCAATTCCAGGGGCTTTGTTGTCTCCAATCTCTTTCAAGGCTTCCCATATTTCTTCCTCAGTCACTGGTCTAATCAGATGGAGGCCATCCTCTCTTGATATACTCTTCCCCTTTCTGATTGCAGGTATGTCAATACCTTTCAAATCATTTTCCTTTGATCCTACCAGTTTCTCATAGAACCTCAGGATTTCCTCTTTAATATCTTCATTTTTTGTTATGATCTCCCCATCATCTCTTCTGAGTTTTTGTATGCCTGCTTGCTGATTTTTCCTTCTTATTGTGGCATGGAAATAGGCATTGTTTCCATCACCTAGTTTCAGCAAGTCCATTTTAGCTTTCTGGCTTAGAATTTCTTCCTCCACAGTATGGATTTTTATGAGTTCATCAGCTGCATTTCTAGCTTCCTCCAAAAGTTGGTTGTTGTATCTGTCTCTTGTGAGAGCCTCTTGGCATTTTTCCAACTTTTCTCTGCTTTCCAAGACTTGTTGGGATATTCTGTTGTACTTCTTTGCCATATCTCTCATTGGCTTCTTCAATCTCTTCAGTTTTTCCGATAAACAGTACATGGGTGTACCCCTGATCTCTTCCTCCCAGTTCTTTCTCACTGTCTCAATGAAATCACTATCCTTGCTCACACAGTTCATGAATTTGAATGGGTGTTTCTGGGTGTTTCCTTGAGTTCTGTACTGTAATTTCAATGCACTCATGTGGTCTGATATTGTGGCTTGCATCACCTTCATTTCAATATCATGGTGTTTTGTGAACCACTCCATGTTTGCAATAGCCCTGTCTATCCTTGAGTATATCAAATCCCCATTAGCTTTCTGCTTGTTTGACCATGTGAAATATGGCCCTTCAGTAGGCACCTCAGTAAGTCTTGTGTCATTCATCATATTCTCTAGGTCACTATACTCACATGGTCTCACTTTGCTCCCCCCTTCTCTATCTGTCATTCTCAACACATTATTGTAATCCCCTATGATAATCCATGGCCCCCTAACATGCTTAGCTAACTTCTCAATATCCTTCCACAAGCCCTTCATTTGGCTTAGCTGATTGTGAGCATACACTGCTGTGAGCCAGTAGATCAATTCTCCTGTTGCATCATGAATACTCATATGTATGTATTGGTCTGATTGTCCATGTACCTTGCCCTTAGTGGTGTTTCTGTCACACAACACCCATATTCTACCATTACTGTGCTTATTATAGTTGTCATGATAATCCCAGTTTTTTCCCATCTTGTCCCTGATGTTTTTTGCTTTGTGTTCTTTCACCCTTGTTTCAACTAACACAGCCACATCACATTTTTGAAGTGAGAGGTAGGAGCTAACCTCTCTGTGCCTAGCTTTTTTATTGAGGCCCCTAATATTCCATGCTACCATCATGGGACATCTTTGTCCTCTCCCCCTGCTCCTTCACTTCTCAGGGGGTTAAAACTGTTACTTGTCTCCCATCTCACTTCAGTTTTCTCTCCTATTCTCTGTCCTTTCCCATTAGATTTTTTCCCTTTATTTATTGCTGACCAATCCTGCTCCTGCCTGTTGTCCTTTCTTTTTTCAGGACTGTCTTGTGTAGTTGTTTGGACTGTCTTTTCCTTCTCTCCAGTTGTTTTCATTTCTGTTTTTTTCCTCTTGCCCCCCTTTTTGTATGTTTTTCACCACATACTGCATCTTGTTCTTTGTGTTTCTTTGGGTTTGCTTTTCATTTTTCTTGCTGCAGTCATGCCCAATTTTCAGACACTGTGTACAGTACAATGGCATGCCTTCATACTTCACTTCTTGCACTATCTTTTTCCCCAAATGGTCCTTTATGGTAATAGTTTCTCTTAGCTTCTGTGATATATCCACTTCCACCATGACTCTTGCATATGACACTCTCAATTTCTTAGCAGTGCATTCATCAGTCACTATGGGCTTCCCCACTGTACTAGCTATTTTCCCTATGCTTTTCTCTCCCCATAAGTGTAGTAGTAGCTGTGGAAAAGTAATCCATAGTGGGATCACTCTCACGTCTTCCTCCAGTTCAAAACCAGGTTCCCACTTCTTCATAAACATATGTTTTCCATATATAGAGTAAGGCCCTTTTTTCAGCACTTCATCTATGTCCTCTATGTTCCCAAATCTAAGTATGAAGTAGCCTTTCTCATTGTAGTGGATATCAGGCATTTTCACATAGTTCCATACTCTTTCAATGAACACTTTCACTGCATTCATGGTTAAATCATTCTTTAGCACATACATTATGAGGCCATTTTTCCAGAACTCCAGTTCTGTCTCAACATCCTCTCCATCTATCTCCACTTCATATTCACCATTTACTACTTTAGGGGGGAAGAAATTAACTGTATGCCCATGGTTAGGGATCCGATTACCTGTAATTACATCCACCCAGGGTTTCAGAGCTGGTTTCTCTGTCTGTTCATCCTGCTTCCTGATGATTTCCGCCTCCTTGAACTGTGGCATGACCTCCACTGTCACCATGTTGTTCGGTGGTGGAGATCGGCTTTGTCTTGGTGATTCACTCTCCTCTTGTTGTCCCATTTTTTCCTCTGGTTCAGGTGTTTTTTTCCCTCGGATCTTGTTTATCTGAGTTGTGAGCAGCTTTCAGTCTCGCTGGTGTGGCTACCGACGTCGCCGCCTTCTTCGACGGCCGGCCGACGCGTCGCGTGTTCATAGATTCCGATCGCCCTATCACTGTGTGTGAATCGCACCTTCACTGTGTGTGAATCACACCTTCACTATTTTAATAGTTTTAGCTTTTCTATTAATATAAATAGTTAAATACCATCTCACGGTACATTACCTAACTTAGAATCGTTTGAATTTTTTTGTTAAATATTTTGGTTCTATATGTTACTCGGTAAAGAGAAGGAAAAAAGAGAAGCTAAGGGAAAAGAAAAAGGAAGAGAATGACGAGAACACATAATTTATAGTCATTTTTAGTTTTCTATTTATACCTTTTATTGATTTTTTATTTTTTTGTGAAAGGGACTGATACGTTTGCGCTCTAGTAACGAAAAGAAATTAAAATCAAGTTGCATACTTGCATTGAGCATGCATTCGTTCCACGAATATGTTATTACATGTAATAATCATTGTTTTGTTTGCCTATTAACATATATTTAGGTGGTCTAAAAATGACAATGAATGTTTTTCTTTCTGAATACAAATTAATAATATCCTACAATTGGAATTTCTTCCCTTTTTGTGATAATTAGTATTTTATCTTATGCACTTATTTTCCTTTTAAGTTCGTCTAAATGCGTTACTACTTACGACTTACGAGTGGTTAAGTAATACATGTAGAGTCTGCAAAGCATTCTCATTGGATAGTTGCTTAATGGACTTTTCTTTCTCATTGGATAGTTGCTTCATGTATGTTTCACCCTCTTCAAAGCCTCCAAACTTTAGTTCCTTTACATGACTTTCTTCCACCTTGTCTTCCCTACTCAACAATTTTTCTATCTTGGAGTATTGGTCTTGCACATGTTTGTTCAGCATCTCTATGGCTTTGGTCAACATCCCAATTTATTCCTCCAAAGTTGTAGCACTTGTTGTCAACGCGTGCACGATATCCAACGGAGATGAAAAACCCGATGTGGAGTGAGGAGTTGGTGGGGAGGAGTCGTCGCTTTCAACATCCCCGTCATTGTTGACGTTGTTGGAGACATAGGAGTCCTTTTGAACAATGTCGTGGACGACTTCACTTGTCAACTTCGTGGATGGATCAGCCAATAAGTCGGACATCCTTCTTGTCTTGACTGGTGCCATGTGGTTGACTTGTTGTTCTTGATGAAAGGAGATGAGAGGTAGAGAGGTCCCACTGGGCGTGCCAAATTTGTAGTCACAAATTCTTGAATTCTGAAAATAAAAACAAGAAAAAGATTACAAAGTAATTTTTGATTAAACTTAAAGTATAATTTAGGATACAATCTCTATCTAATCCTCTAATTCAATTCTACAAGAATAATATTAAAATTTATAGTGAAAATCTTCAATTTGATCTTCGCTGAAATGATTTGAACTTGGAAAAACGTTAATTCAAGGGTCTTGGACTTGATCTCGGATTAAACGGTGATTTGACTTGAGGATTTGACTTGAGAATTTAATGGACACCAATTTGACTTGGGGATTTGATGAACACCCATTTGACTTAGGAATTTGATGAACAATGATTTGACGATTTGATGAAGGATGATATGATTTTCGTCTTCAGTTCTTTGGATTTTTAGACTTTGATCTTCCTAGTATGGATTTTGATCTTCAAAAATGGTTTTTCGAGGGCCTTGTGACTTGATCTCGGATCAAAATAGATTTTTGGTTTGAATGTGGTTGAAGAACGGTATGAATTTGATTTGGATTTCTTGAATTTGTTGAAGATTTGATCTTCTTGGTAGAGACATCATCTTCAAAAAATGGTTTTTGGATGAACTTGAGGCTTGATGGCGGATTGAAAAATGTTCTTAACGAAGAACATCTTGAAGATGGTTGAAGGATACCTTTGAAGATTACTCAACTTGTTGGAGAGGATTTGGACTTCCTTACTCTGAATTCTTCAAGCTTCAATCGTTATTTTTGTTCTTCAAGAGTACCGCTATTTATAGTTGTAGAGTGAATCTCAATCAGAATCTCCTGATGAGATGAACGGTTGTGATAGCGTCTACGATTTCTTGATTTGAAAGACTTGATCTAAATGAATCTTCTTGATATCTCTTGAATATTGAGTCTTGAAGGAGAAGACTTTCCTTGTCTTGATATTCGATGAATATATTTATTTAACCCTTTAAAATATTAGGATTAAATAATATATTTATTTTTCTTTTCTTGCTCGACAAGACTTGTCATTATTTAATTTAATTGGATAATTTAACTCCAATTAATAAATAAGACATTATTCAATTTATCCATCATATATATTAAAATCAATAAATTTAACTACTTTACTTTGAAAATAAATTTATTATAAATCCAAAATAAAATAGATAAATAAATTAAAAATTAATATGTTATTCTCCACGTGCCGAGATTTAATTAGACACAAATTTTAAGTGTCTACAAATTGCCCCATTGTGACTTGTTCGCGGAGTCGTAATGAAACATGTCGGGGACGAGTCACAATTTATTTGACATGACAAGTATGCAACAATAATTTTATTGTTGAATAACATAGGCTAACTCCCACCATTTACGTATTTGAGGGTCTAGACATACCATGTGCATCACACAATTTGTTCCAATTTTTTTTTGGCTCACACGGACCACGGACATGTGACAATTGCTTTCCCACCTGGTTTGACCGGTCAACTCTTTTTTTTTTTTTTGATAGAGGCCGCCAGTTGTGGTCTTTGTAGACCAGCTATATCATATAATTGCCCTCACCATCCTTTTTGAATTTAATGGATAGGAAACTTTCTTTTTTTTTTGTTCTACTCCCAGTCGTCTTTTCCTCTTCTCCTTTTTTTTTAATTCAAGGAAATATTTGGAGGAGGAAATTCCTTGTGCTTCAATTATTGGGTGAAATTTTGTGGAGAAATAAAGTTTCCAAACTCAACATCCACTTTCGACTATAAAAGAAGGCTTGAGGCATAAGTTCTTCTTCATCTGCAATAGAGACTTTTCCCAACGAAGTTTCTTTCAATAACAAAGATTTTCTTCTTCTTTTGTTAGACAGACCTTGCTGCAATTTCAGCGAATTTGGCGAGAATTGATCCAGTTCGGGTGAAGATTTCGCCACATACTTCCTTGACGGTGCGACGAACAGAGAAAGAGAAGCTTTTTTTTTCTTCTTCTTCCTTTTTTCCGATATATATATATATATATGATACATATTATATAATCACAAGGATCTAACTATTTCACTCGTTTTTTTCGTTGTGCAGCGATTTAGAGAAGAAGATCAACTTACGGGCACAAGCGCCGACGAATGGGACATCTTTCCTCTTCTCCGTCAATTGATAACTTGTCTTTCTAACCCTTTTGTTTTCTTCTTTGTGTTGACAGCTCTCGCACAATGGTGAAATTCGGTCATGCCTACAATTTGAAGGGAATTGAGACTCTAACCATCACCGACGATGAAAACCAACGGGACACAATATTGGAAGTTGGTATCCCTCTTGCCGGAATTTTCACAAGCTGATGGCCCACTTTGATTAACACCACTAAGCCTAAAGATTGGACCGAAGAGTTTCCCAAGTCCTCCAATCGATCTCTGCCGTCGTTCGTGCTCCGGTCTCCTCACCACCGAATATCAAACGATGATCTTCATTTTGACACCTTGGGGCGACGCATTGCCAAAGGAGATGACATGTGGGACGATGCCTTTTTTCACTTTCCCGACGAAATCCATTACTTTCCCAGATATTGAGAGTGGACATAAGATGTCCTTGTTCGGTGCAAGCCTACACTTACTTCCACCAATACGTACGAGCCGGTCTATGCGTCCTTATTCACATATGAGTGCAATTTGGAAATCCTAAAAGCCTTGTGCGAAGCATGGTCACCGTCTACAAACACCCTTGTCACTTCACTTGGAGAACTCTCAATTTCCTTATGGGACTTGGAATATCTTGCCGGTTTGCCTCAATTTCTTTTGACATCCATATTTTTGATATGAAAAATGGATATCGGGATTCTTGGAATTCGATGTGATTCCCCCGATATCGGTTTTCGATATGAAACAGTATATAGGCCTTTTCTATACTTAGTCAAATTTCTTCAAATTTTGAAGCCATTACTTATCAGCTACTTTTCGCTTTTCATGTTTTCTCAACAAAGAGTTTAATCACTACACGCGCGATCAAAGGTGGGTTTTCCGACCTGGTTCGAAATCTGTGGGCTTGTAGGTCTTTTTTTTTCCTAACTGCGCAAGTTTATAGGCATCTTCTGTGCTTGTTAGACATATCTGAGCCAAGAGATTTTAGGTCGACTTATGAGGGAGCTGTCGTTGTTCATAAGGGTGAACAAGTAGGAGACAATGCTAGTCCACTGCACCCGCTAGGATATGTGCCGATGTCCCAAAGTGATAATGAGATGTGGGACCTCGATTGTGATGGCCGCGCACTATGAGTCGCGTTCCGATGCGAGTTGGTTCAGCATTGGCCAGACACTTTACCCAGTTCAAACTAAAACACGTCTCGTAGGAAGGGATGTCACTGTCCAGGATCAACCATACACATAATGATAAAAATTGATTTTAATATACACAGCGGAAGTCTGGAAAATAGAAATAATTTGACACTTTAATAATTACGTACTGATGTTTAATCATTTTCAATTACATGAAATTCCAAAAGGCAAGATTGGTAAAATTATTCATGTGATCCATGCTGCCACGTCGATCTTATCCTGAGGAATGGACATGCAGGAAACAAAATGAGGAATAAGTCTTTGATGACTTAGTGAGATTCATACAAAACAAGTGGCAATGCGAGAATTAACAGTGATTCAATTGATATATTTCTAGGAGTGTTCTTACCGACAAAAATAATTTAACAAGATAATTTGATATAACAATGGTACCGAAATATTCTGAAAATAGTTTATGAACATGTGTGTTAGAAGTAAACAATCCAACCTTATACTTCCAAATACTACCTTATACCTCTCAACGAGGAGCGACCTCGCAAACAAAACAGGTGACATGCTCGAGTACATGCCGATCCAGCACGCGGGTTACAGCCAACTCCTGACTGCAAGCGACGCCTAGATAAATGGGTATCAAGCGAAATTACTTAAACCGACAGTCCTTATTGCCCGACAGTAAATCTACTCAATCCCTGGGCCCAACTTCCCAAAGGCGTCCCAATGGGTGATAACCAAATAAGCTAGTTGAGCTACATGTCCCGAACATAGTTCGTTTCTCTTTGCACAGTTCAATAACCAGTAGACGAGATAAAGACGAATTACCATGATTATGAATTAATATGTGATAAATAATTAATGATTGAATATGATTTAACGATGAGGAAGGAAATCATGTTATGAGAGAATATAAGATGCAAAAATAGGAATACGGTGAATAATAGGTTGTTCGTGTTTTGGTAAGGGGTAGTGTCTTTTTTGTCCAAGTTCCTCAAGCCGTATACCAAACTGGGCCAGAACAAAATCAGAAATCGAACCTCACCTTTATTTGTACGGAGAATCTTGCGCGTCGTTGATTAATTTGTCAAACCTTTAATATCATTAAGATAATATAAGTTAACTGAATAATCATAACTTACTACTATGTACTATTCAACTTTCATGTTGATGAAATTTGAGGATACTAATTTAAGTAAATAACGCATATCATTGATGAAAATCTTACGCGATAAACTTTGATGTCGTAAGGTTAAGTTAAATATCAAATATACTTTGTATATGTAATTTATATCTCAAGATTTATCTTAAGCAACAATATATTTAATTATAATTGTAGTTATAATTTTTCTAATGTTAGAAAATCATTTCAAATGGTAAGTATACAATAATATCAAGTATAGTTTGATAAACTAATTAATTTGATGTATAATAAATCTTCAAAATATATTACTTAACTGATTTATGGAACATATGTTCTTTAAGTCTCTAATACATCCAAAATTCCAGGAATCATGACATCAAACAATTACCTTATGAAGCAATTCAGTAATTTGTATAACTTAATTAATATTATTTTGTTTCAAGATTATCTTAAAATTACATAACATTGTATTTATAACTTATAAAAATATTAATACGTAAACCTTATCAAGGTAAATGATCAAATAATGTTTAAATTACGATACATAATCATATAAGAGGATTAGACCTCAAAAGTATATATGATAATCTTATTAAACTTATGTAAGGATATGTTAAACATGATAATTATACTATTTATATACTATTGAAAAATCTCAAAAATATTAATTCGTGAATAAAAATAATATTAAAGTAATTCTAATGATTGTTATATCTTATAAGAGTCATGTGTAAGTGATCAATCATGAAATTATGATGATTATTTTCAATCATAAACAAAGAACTTAAAGTATGTAAATTAAGCTCAAAATCGTCGTAGTTTCCAGTTTACCTTTGATCGGATATCCAAATGAACTTTGTTTCCAAATAGTTTTATGGCAACTCATCCCTAACATCACTAGGAACATGTGTACCCAAATGGGAAGGAATATCCAAAGGTTTGCCATGTTAAATAATTCTTGAAAATATAGAACTAATTTTAGGATTTTCAGACAGCAGTTTACGATTTCGAAATTTTGACATTCTGAATCACATTATTTGAAAAACATTTCTCATATAAAAGTTAGAGGACATCATGAAGAGAATTCAGCCGTTGGTTTTGATCAAAAAAGATTTTTTTACAATTAGTTATGATTTTTCTAAGGTGCAGGGCCGAATGGATAATTTCTGCACAAGAAAAGTTTTGGGGTATTTCCGGGTAGAAAATGATGAAATAAGAACATGGGATGAATTTTTCCTGAAAGTAGACTTAGAGGGTGTTTGGTTTTGCTATTATGTAATACACAGATTTTTAAAAGGAGTCTTAAAAAGCATCTTATAATTGATATAAAATAGTAACAGGTGGGGGTAGAGATTATAGTACCACTTTTAATTTGAGTCTGTACCGGGTCCGTACAGGGCTTTTGGTTATTAGCTAAAAAGCCCGAAAATTTTATCACACAAAGCAAACGCGATATTAAGTGATATTAGATTGTTAATATCACTTAATACATGAAACCAAACACCCTCTTACTAACTTAGAGATTTATAGACTTACTAACTTAGAGATTCATAGGAAGAAAGAAGGAAAAATCGAAATAATTTTGGGTGTGAAAATTGTTGGAAAAAGCCTACTATTTATAGTCAAAAAATCAAATTAAAATACTTATAATTAAGGTCCCACTTTAATTTCTTTATCCCTGACTAACTAATGAAGACTCTAATATGATAATAGGGAGATGTGACTATTTTTTCTTCCATAACTTAAAATATGATATGTCTAATTCAAACAAAATACGTATAAATACATATTTATTTATTTATACATGTTAAAACAATTTAACTAATGTCTCACCTTACTTTCTTTAACAACTAATCACCAAAATCTGAGTTCAATTGTCATAAGGGTGATGTGGGTGATTTCAAAACCATTCACCTATGATGTGATATTATTCTTGTTGTTTATTATAAAAACAAATATGAATAAATAGATATTTTTACACATACTTATGTAAGTTTTTCTAGGTTAAAAAAACTCCAAGATCAATATGTACATGTAAAATATATTTCTTAAAGATATTTGAAGCATATAAGATAATAAAAAATGGTTAATTTTCGTTCAAGGACTAAAATGCAATTTTTTCTCAAACATTTGGATTCAAAAATGTTATTTCCAAAAGTTTGAGGACTAAACTGTAAATTTATATTTTTGTTCAAATTTCAGGGTCGTTACATCGATGATCAAATAGGTGACTCGTATCGGCATGAGGATGATGGCGATGACTCAGACGAGGAGTTTGAAGAAGAAAATGAGTATGGTTTTACCGGGGTAGGCAGGGAAAATCAGTATAGGACACGAGAGAAATACCAGGATATGGTATCCAGCGTGCCGCACAAACCCCAACATTATTACGATAATTACGACATAAGGGTTATGAGATAAAATTCCCGGAGAAAGATGAAAGGATGCGCACCCCTCTGGTGGGTTATATTACTTTCAGTGCCAAGCATTTTGTCAATGGCTTGAGGTTCCCTATTCATCCGCTGATCAACACTTTGTTGAGCAGTATATGCGTTCGCCTAGTTCAGTTGTTGCCGAACTCGTTTAGGGCTCTGGTAGCATTAATCTTTGATGAAGTCTCTTAACGGCCCGTGTGGCGTTAATGAATTTTGGAAGTTATTTTCAGTGATTAGCAATAAGAAGGGGGTAATGGGTTTTACTTTGTGGGAGAAAATGCTGGTCACAAATTCTTGACCGCCACCCAATCTAGTTATGGGACTGAGACGAAAAAATAATTCTTTTATGTTAAGGAAAAGACTCAGGGGGAGTTTAGTTATTTGACCAAAGTTTGTTCAAGGCCTAAGAGACGTGGTATACCCGCGGGTGTTGGGGCTCCAACATGGGAGGAAGGTTTTTTTTTAGGAACCTAGTTAAGTACAATTTCGACGATGATGTCTTGAGAGCTGGTGGCTTATCGCCCAAGCCTTATAACAACCCCATAGCTTGGGTATTCTTTTTAAAGATGTACTTCCTTTTAGCTTGTTTAAGCATATATCTCTACTGCTCTCATATTTTATGAGTCTAACTTACTTGTTATATTTTCTTGCAGCTACTCTTGTGATGGGTCGCCAAGATAAGATGCAACAATATCCTGCTGCAAGGCGAGCAGCTAGTGTAACGGTTGGTAGTGGGGTTGATGGTGCAGATCCTGGTGTGCTTAAAACTCGTGGGCGGACTAGTCGTCGTTCACAGGTGAGGGAGGTTGGTAACTCTCAAGGTGATCGAGCAACCAACCCGCGAGACCAGGGTGGAGATCTTGGGGATGTTCCCTTAGGTGATGTGGGAGCCCATTCTAGCAACCCACAAGCCACGCTCGCTCACCGCATCACATGTTCAAGCTTAGCGGAATAGAAGAGGCCGTTTCTGGGGGTCCCTCCACCCCACGTGCATGTAGTTGGGCTACTCTGGTCCTAGCATTAATGTTGGTTCCCATGAGTTTAACGAGAGTGGGGCTATTCGTGCCATGGGCAACACCTTCTCTACTATCGCGATGACTCTACTGTTAGGGGAGCATAACCGAGCACTCGCCATGCGCCGAGGCATTCATGTATTCCAAGTTGTAAGTGATAATTTCTTAACTGGTTTTCACCTTCGTTAAGTATTGTCACATGTGTGTCCTTCTTTAAGTAACCGTGCAACCTGTGGATTTATTTAGGTTGGCAAGTTTTTGAAAACAAGTATGACAGTGGAAAACAATGTCGAGGTCGAGATGGCGGAGGCGGTGGCACAAATGAAAGCGAACATTGATATAATGGCCAACTTTGACCCTATTGTGGATGATAGGGCTATTACAGAGAAGAGGCATACTCTAAGTTAACTTGAATCTGCCAACCAAGTCATTGCCGCTTCTCGTGCGGAGAACGAGAAACTGAAGTGTGAGCTCGAACATGCTAAGAAATATGTCTCAACTGAGAAGAATGGCAAGGAAACGGGAGTCAGCGTTGCTATTTGAGGGACTGTCCATCCTCTACGAGTTTATCGTTCTTCTTAGTACTTCGTAGGATAGTAGATAAGTTTTACCCGTTAAGGTGTATTTCAGCAGTACCACAATGGATAGGAGATAACTTTACCATTTAAGGTGCATTTCTATTGTACCCCTTAGGATAGGAGATAACTTTACTCGTTAAGGTATATTACTGCCTTACCCCGTAGGATAGGAGATAACTTTACTCGTTAAGGTATTTCTGCCATACATTGTAGGATAGGAGATAACTTTACCCGTTACGGTATATTTTCTGTCATACCGCGTAGGATAGAAGATAATTTTACCCGTTAAGGTATATTATATCGTACCCCGTAGGAGGAGATAACTTTACCCCTTAAGGTATATTTTTGCCTTACCTCGTAGGATAGGAGATAACTTTACCCGTTAAGGTATATTTCTGCTTACCCCATAGGATCATAGATAACTTTACCCGTTAAGGTATATTTCTGCCCTACCCCGTAGGATGGAAGATAACTTTACTCGTTAAGGTATATTTATGCCTTACCTCGTAGGATATGAGATAAATTTATCCGTTAAGGTAGTGAGTTGCGGAATCTTCTTGCCCCAGTCTAGTGCCTTAGCCTCGATCTCATCACAAAAGGGTGTAAGCCTACGGTGACTCGAGGCTTGGACAAGTCTATGGTACACCTCCTACTTTCTGTTGAAGGGGTAGGGCGGCTGCTAGGGCCGTAGTCACGATTTCTTAAACAATAGCGTTGAACTGGGCTATCATCTCCGGTGGTACAACAACGGGCAACGCAGGTGCGGGAGCCGGTGCTGGTGCCTTAGGGGGAGGTTGGACCCGTGTTTGTTTCTCAACATTCGGGTCTGGTAGTGGTCCCCCGATTGGAGCGTTCTGAGCAGTAGAGTTTTCCATGGTTGCCCTATGAGGTTGCGATCTGGTCCTACGTTGCATCCTAACGTCCTTGTATTAGTCTCTTGGAATGTGGTGTTCCCACAGACGACCCCAATAATTTAGTACAAGATCGTAGCTTACAAACCAATACAATAGATTACGAAAATAACTCTTGACTTATTACAAACTATGTCAGCTATAGCTAACACTACCCATAGGCTGACTTTGATCGGAACACCTAAGACGACGCCTGGATGTCTCAGTTGGATATCGAATATTCTGGGTGATGTCGAATACCGGCATATATCGAATAATAGTGGATGTCTAATGTGGTGGATGTCAAATGTGGGTGGATGTCGAATGTTGATGGATGTTGAACTCAAGAGATATCGGAGGTGGCCTCCATATCGAGTATACTAGTATATCGAGTAAGTAGTATATCGGGGAGTGTATTGATATCGAAGTTGTATATTTGATGTGTAGTGTGAACAATGTATATTATATTAATTAACCTGTCTTGAATTGTGGATTGGGCCTTTATATAGATATCGAAGGTGGGGTCCTTTGAGATTTGCGGCAAACCATGTACCATATCGAATATGTGAGAATGAATATTCGATATAAAAGTGGGATATCGGGCGTAAATCCCCAATATGAAGTGGACTTGGGTCAGTAACTCAGCTGGGTTGTCCCCTATGATACTTATCTATATTAGTATGCATAATGTAGGAAGGAATCTTTTCATTTATGTCTTACCACTTGGTCTTACTTAAAAATGAAAGTGGTCAGTGTTTAATATTGGCACAAAGGTCGTAGATATGATAACAACCTTAAATTTTAGTATTACAAGGTATAAATATTCTCGAACTCGGAAATAATGGCCCCATAACACTCTAACTTGTACTTCAATCTAGTCTTTATGCCGCTGGTTCTTGTCAGCTTTGATAATATAATAATAATGCGTTGTACGCGGTTGTTGCATACATTTCTCTGTATGAGACCATTCTTGGTGACTTAATTCAAGGTCCAATACGCTATCTTCCGAGGCTCTTTGGCCTCATAAACCTCTCCTGTTGACATGTGCATATCTTTAGTGGGAGATTCATCACTGGTGGACTATAAGGGCTCGTTTGGTTGGTCCTTTAAGGCCCTATAAGGGTCATTCAGTTCGTATTGAACAGTTGTAATCTTTGGTTTGGTTGGGCCTTTCTAGAACCCGGGTCATTCATATTGAGTATGAATAACCCTGGTTTCAGACTCAGTTTCAATATGGGGTGGGGAGGATTTTTTTAGTAAATGACGTATGCAGTGTTTTCTACCCTACAAGCGAAATTATCCATTTTCCCTCAGAATTAACGGATCTCTTCTTCAACCATTTGTAGCCAAAATCCCTTCTTGCAAATTGCAGCCACTGTCTTCCATTATCTACGAACAGATCTCGGAATTCAAGGAAGTTTTCAACCCTTTCCAAGCGCAACCCTTTCCGATCTCTAAACTCCATTTTTCTCTTCCATTTTTCCAAGAGCGCGATATTTTTTCTGAAGCGGAGAACAACTCACGGCAATCATGGATCCCGAGTTTCCTCTACTCGACATCGATGTGCGATGATGAATTTCGGCCATCAGATCCCGATCGAGAAACTAGTTGAGATCAAGCGAGAATTTGTGATACAGGAGTCGAAGGGATATTGAGCTGCGGTCTCACTCACATGGCCGTCACACCGCTCGATCTCGTCAAGTGTAATATGCAGGTGAGATTTATGTTATGATTTGTGAGATACGGTTCTGGATCTGAAGCTTAAATCAGAGATTTTAATGGCGGTCAAGACGATTTCACTTGAAAAGCTCAAAGGCTTTTGGCACTCTCAGGTCAATGACCCTGACAAATGGGAACTCAACATGGTAATTATTTTTTAATTAGCTTTTGTTTCAGCTCAATTAGGGCTTTAATCTGATCGGATTTAGTATAATAGTATAAATACTTCTGATTTCATATTTGTATTTACTAATTATATCATCTGATTGAATTTTGGATAGTTGTAGTTCATGTGAATTTGTGGGAGAATTAGTTTATTCAGTTGGTTCATGAATTATCTATTATCAGTTACTTATTTGTTGATTTATAAACATTTATTATAGATATGGCAAATAAAGAGTTCAAGTTGAGTCCTTTGAGGGTTGAAATTTTCGATTTTTTTAATACGTTGCTGAGTACTTTCCGTCTATCTGAGAACAAAGGAGGAGCGTATCTCCTATTAGTCACATTGTTCTCATGTTCCGAGAAAAGTTGGGACGGTTAGCGTAGAGGTCAGAGCATGTGTTTGTAATGCAATGGTGGGTTGAGTCGATTCTGATATCTAGATTGTCTTGGCTTTACTTTTGTGCATGAGTTAGGCACAAAGCGTTGTTGCTTGTTAATCTGGGAATTGCAGGTGATGTTTTCTTTTGTACTGTTCATTTAGTGAAGGTCCTCTTTTCGCGCTTTTGTTGGTTAACTTATGCTCGTCGGAAAGAACGTAGACACGTAGTTACTGAATTGAGCTTGTAATTGGAGTGTAATCGATTATCACATTTTTTCAATTCAGAGTTCTATGTTCTATCTTTGTGTTCAGTTTTCCTTAATCTATAAAATATTTTGAGAATTGAGGTGAACCTAACGTGTATCTTTTGTAATTACTGAAGTTATGCCTGAATGTGGATTTCCAACTGATAGGTTCTATTCCTTGAAAAAACTTTGTTTTTTTTTTTTTTGTGTGAATTGAGAGCTTATGATCGATTCACGGTTTCTTAATCTGTCCACAATGATGCAATAGCTCTTATGATTCTTTTTTAATCTTTCTGCAGAAACTACTCCATGCAGTATATCTCTTTGCTGGTTCCATCATTGTAATGCGCCAGTATGGTGATATGATGGCCATCTGAACAATGGCGATATTATCATACCCCAAGTTGACGTTGAAATTGATTTAGAATCGGAAGAAGATTGCCGTTCTTGTAATTTTTTCCCAATGTTTTGAGTTCTATTTTGTACGAGATGGAAAACAGTTCATTTTGGTGGGGTTCTGAATGTTGGATTTATTAAAATTTGTGCTTGAGCTTTTGTTTGCTATTTGCGTAAATTATTGGATAAAGGATAAATTGTTATATGGTTTAGGATTGATATATTTGCAGTAACTAACCTTTATCTCTGAAGTTAGATAACACACATGTATTTGATATTACTAAATGGAATTATGGAATTATGTTTGGATGAGGAACTTGGTGAGAGATTCATGGTACAAACATTACAAGATGTGTTGCCTGGAATTGGAAACAAGTAGCTAGCATTGTAATAAGTTTCATCAATTTGTATATTTACTTTCTAACGTTAATAATAAATTTTCTTGTAATAGAAATCTTCATATACGTGTAAAGGTTTAATTTTGAGTAGACCAAACATTCGTCGAAAGTTAGGACGTACTTTTGTAACTTAACCGCTTGTGCGTAAGTATTTGGTGTTTTAGACTTAAATATTTGGAGATTTTAAAAGAATTTCAATTTAGGTATGTTCATAATATACCTCATGTTTATGAATTTTTTACTTGTGTCAATTTTTTTTTATAATTGTATTTTAATGATTGATAGACACTAAAAATAGGACATGTTTTAAAAAATGACATATTTCAAGAGTATAGAATGTTAAATTCAATTTGTTTTGACTTCCAATATTTTCTACCTAAATAATTGGAATGGTGTTGATAAGGAGAGTTTTGTTCAGATATTTTAAGGGTATTGCAGCCATTTCAACCATACAAGGATAAAACATGATAACCAAAGGTGGGTATAGAGCTTGGCCATATTGATAATATGACTCAATATTTTTGCAACCAAAGCTATTAATAACAAAAATAATATGGATCTTATTAGATTTCTTGTTGAGTATGACCCAATCCTTCCACCACAACCAAACGAGCCCTTAACGGGTCTTCGTTTATATGCTTTTTACATTTTATGAGTTACCACTTATATAAATATTAAAATAACCACTTATACATTTTTAGTCCATGAAGTACAAAGAAAAATTAGAAAATCATGGCATACCGCATTTTAAATTCAAATACTAACGTCTTAGATTGCAAATAAATTATATTTTTTGGGGCACAAACATGTAGACAAGATACAATATTGGCCTTGTTTGGATCACTTTTCACCCATCCGTTTCAAAGTTTCATTGGCAAAAAGATATTTGGACCGAGTTTCAATTTTTGGACATTAGAAATCATTTTGGCTCACTTTTTTCACTTTATCCGCCACTAGCTTATAAATCTCAATGATCAGTAGCCCCCAAATGTGAATGTTAGTGTAGATTTACTCTTAATTCTTTTATATAGGCTTTATAATTTATATTCTTTTGACTTTTTTGGTCCTTTTTTAATTCTTTTTCCTACTTATCGTTCTCAAGTCTCAACAAATGGGTTAAACAATATAAATTACTGAAATTGATTTGTTTGTAGGAAAAGAAATGATCAATTAATTATCAAAACAAATCAAAAAAACTATATAGATTTATTTTTTTCTTTTCCCGGCAGATAATATAATATAAACCGAACAAACTCTATGAAATCTTTAGCTACTTTACCTAATTAGAATTGGATAGCCACACCCTTTTATTCCTGATTAATGGTGCCACGAGGATTTATTTTTGGTGAAAAGTACCACAAGGATCTTATTGTCGAATTAATGTATAACAATTATAATTATGGTTCACTAAATTTAATTCCACGAGGATTCTGAGTAAGTTCCAATTTTACGAAAATACAAAAACTTTTAGTACTCTTTTGC
Organism: Linaria vulgaris; assembly: GCA_948329865.1. Taxonomy (NCBI): domain Eukaryota; kingdom Viridiplantae; phylum Streptophyta; class Magnoliopsida; order Lamiales; family Plantaginaceae; genus Linaria; species Linaria vulgaris. The sequence goes on from OX415254.1 coordinate 92,169,161, forward strand.
ATGGATATATATATTGCACAAATTTACGTTATTGGTTTTAATAATCTGGTGCATTGCTTAAAATTCAAATAAAAGGTGATAACAAGTATTTTTAAATATAATGTAACATGAGAAAATCTTATTTAATATTATTAAAAACTAAAAGGAACCACATCTGAATTTGAAGATGCAAGGAAAAAAATAACATATGTTATGCAGATCATATATATACTTGATAAAGAATTCATGCAACTAATAGATTCAGAATACACTAAAAATTATGAAGAAGGGAAATTGCATTCGATATACTAATTAATCTTCACGTAAGAAGTTAATGCAGTTTTTGAATAGTGTATGTAGCTTTGTCTGTGACTCTATGTGTGTGTGAATGTCCTATTAGATACTTCATAGTTACTAAATGTGTATATAATTTATATATACATATATACACGGTAATATCAATTAAGAAATTTCTTAACATATAATTTTTTAAATGAATCTTGGGTTGAAACTTGAAGGAATATATATAAGGGAGGAAATAGTGTGTACAGATTTTTTTTTAGGAAAGGGACCAAGTCAGAAACTTAAAAGAAGCATATATATATATATATATATATATATATATATATATATATATATTAGGTCTTAATTAGAAGGGTAAAAGAGGAACCTTAAATAAGGCATTTTAAAATGCAAATAAACAACAAAACAAAAGGTCAGAAACTTGTTTCTTTTAATTTTGAAAGTTAATAAAATTTATCCTAAATTATGATACTTTAAAATATACCGGGGCTGAAAATATATATAAGAATAGTAATTTATATTTTAAACGATTTAATGTTGGTTGCTTATTACTCACATTCTTTCTTCATACTCACGTAATTTGTTGTATAATTGTGTCTATCGATCTTCAATGGAATAAATTACCAAGTTTTACAATTTTATGATATATTTATACATATATATGTTATATAATTATATATGTCAATGTGCTCGTTGATTAATTTTTACATGTAAAGTCATTATTATAAGTATTACATTACACTAATTTCATATAAGCTACAAGTTTACAATTAATATTTTTTGTTCATTCATTTGACTAGAAAAAATAATTTACATTATAATAATATCCAAATATTATTAATCAAGCATTAACTATAATTAAAATATTATCACTATACAGATCCATCACATTGATTTGATGTTTATATATACATACTTTTCTTCCAACACTTAAACATTGGGAAAAAATCGAAACTAGTCCTTTATTGTGTCCTAGTTACAGTTTTGGTCCTTTATTGTGTCCTTGTTTTATTTTGGTCCTTTATTGTGTATTTCAGTACAATTTTGGTCCTCAGGAAGAAGTCAGAGTCTAAAATATCACGTGGGAGCACTTGTCGGCCAAAATAAAAACTTTTTTAATTCCCACATGCAAACTCACATGTGGAAACGTTGGTTTTAATTTTATTTTTATTTTTTTTATTTAAAATTCTGACCCGGCCAACCCGATTTGACCGGGTTATCCGGATCGGACGGGTCAAAATTTTAAATAAAAAAATTAAAATTGTTGTTCCAACATGCGAATATGTTTGTGGAAAATTCAAAAAAATTGAATTGAGGGCAACACGTGCTCGTACATGACATTTTCGGCTGAGATTCCATCTGAAGGACCAAAATCGTACTGAAACACACAATAAAGGACCAAAATAAAACAAGGACACAATAAAGGACGAAAACTGTAACTAAGACACAATAAAGGACCAATTTCGATTTTTTCCCCTTAAACATTCAAATAACATTCAAATTAAATTTCAATTTTTTGACACGTTTTTCAAAATATTTTTGAAACACCCAAATTAAAGTAAGCCAAACCAATCTTATGAAAATACATCCAAACAGAGTCAATGTGACTAACCACAACGCCAACGATTCTTGAAATAATCTCCTTTTATTTGATTTATATTTGTGAGGAACACGAACATGACAAAAATACGTATGATACTTTTTCAGTTTGCATCATAGCAAAACTATATCCCAAATCAATTCCTAATCATCTCCAACAATTTCTCAAAATTCATCCTCGAGCTCCCCTTCAATCCAACAGCATTTACAGCTTTCTCCCTCAGCTTACAAACATTTTCCCTCAGAGCTTCACCGCCCTCACTAACCATCAAATAATTCAATGATTTAATCATATCATTTTTACTAAAAACCCCTCCTTCAACCCTAACCCCAATCTTCCACACATCCTCCACCATTCTCCCATTAATCATCTGATCCCCAAAAAACGGCCGGCAAATCATCGGAACACCGCCGGAAATACTCTCCACCACCGAGTTCCACCCACCGTGCGTCACAAAAACCCCAACACAATTATGCTGAAGAATTTGTAGTTGTGGGGCCCAAGGTACTATTTTCCCGTACTCTCTTGTACGTTCTTCGAATCCTTGCGGTAAATTTTTCCTCGCGTGATCTTTAGTCATCGACCATAAGAACGGGAATTTGACGAATTCTAGGGTTTCTGCTAGTTCCGTTATTTCGTGTGGGGGTGGTACGATTACGCTTCCGAAGCTGATGTATATTACGGATTTAGGGGTTTTGTGACTTTGGAGCCAACTGAGGCAACCGTGTGTGTCTTCAGGCGTTGAAATTGGGGATGAGGAGAGGAACCAAGGACCGACGTTGAGGAAATTGTTGTTGAATTTTGATTTTAGGTTTTTGGTGATGATCGGGTCAATTTCTTCAAAGGAGTTTAATATGATGGCTCTGGACGTTGGAAGCTTTTGCACCATTTTGTACATTGTCAGAGCTAGTGGCGTTGGGTTCTTCTTCACGAAAACCTCAGGTGGAAGGTCCGTCAAGTGCGTCGCTGATAATCCAGGTATAAACGACATTGTTTGCTCCTTCTTTTCTGTCTCAAGACCTGTAATGTAAGCAGTAGCGTAGCCAGGTATCAGGTTAGGGGAGCAAAATTATACAAAATGTAGCAAAGAGAAAATAACTATATTCGAGAAACATCTTGATCTATGCTCTACTTCATGAGAGACTTACCAACGTCAAAACTTTGAACAATTTCTTTCTCAATAAACATTAATACATTATTACATAAGAAATCATCTTCCATAAGTTAAATATTCTAATTCTAGAGTTCTAATTTCAATCAAATAAGGATATCAAATTTTCTGATTCATTATTTTTTTGAAATAGCGCGTGCGTATATCATAACTTTCAAGGGAAAAAAAAAACTCAGAATATAAGCTATAAATATAAACACATAATTAACCGATCTGTAACAGTGATAATGCACCAAATTTCCTGTACTAAGTGCTCCTAATTAACTATCAATTTTAATTGGGCGAAATGCCCAACGTTAACTTTGCAAAAGCATTTACACCTTTTATTAGATACAACACATATACATATATATATATATATATATTGTGATAAATTTTCCATAAATTAGCTTGAAAAGACAAACTAACAACTTAGTACTTACTACAAATATGTTGAAGGTTCTAATCTAGTAATCTTGATTGAATACTACAAAGTTACTGGATTTTAACTGTTTTGGACTTTGATAATTGTTATATATTTGTTTGTGGTCGATCCCTTCACTAGTGAAGGTTTGGTGAAAAGGGAAACGGAAATTATAGTTAAACTGGTTTACTCCCTATAAATAAAAGTAAATTTACCTAAAAGAACAACTAAATATTTCAAACTCACCACATTTATCATTTCGATAAGATCATAAGATTAAAGATGGCTTCCCCACAAATCAATCTTATTATCATCACTATATATATAGTTCAGTTTGTAAGTAAACTTACCTGCTGATTCCAATGACTTCTGAATTTCGTCAGTGTACATATGCGCAGATAGAGCAGCCGAATTACCAACCCAAAAGGCCACCCATGGCACACCTCTTTTCTCAGCCATATCAGAAGCGAACGACAAAAACGCGTCGATTATCAAGCAACTCATTGTCAAACCACTTTGTGATTCTGCTTCTTCCATTGCCTTCTCAAAATTAGCGGGCGACGCTTTAAGGAACAATGCAATGGCCTCCAAATGACTCCCCGAGAAATCTTCCGGGGTGCCATCCCAAATGTCGTATGTTTGAATATTCTCGGGAAGTGTTGAGTTATTTGAGGGCCCACAGTTGAAGAAAGAAAAGAGTGTATCTGGTGCCGCGGCAGCTAGTTGTCGGACAATGGCGAGTAAGGGCGCGGCGTGTGTGCCGAAAGGGAATGCCAGAACACCAATATGCGACTTAAAGACCATGTTTGGTAAATGGATGAAGGACAGTTACTTAATTTAATTTGCTTGAAATTAAAAGAAGTAATAAGGAAACAATTTGAGTATATAGTAGTAGTCTGAGATCTAGTGAAAAAGTGGTGTGAAAATTGGGTGCTAAAGTTTGTTCTATATATGCTTGATAGTATGGAGGTTGTGTGAACTTGTGATAGGTAGTTGATTGATTCTGTAAACTTAAGTGTTAACTGTTGGTTGGCAACTAATTGCGTAGAAGTTTAGTTCGCATACGCGTGGCGTTATTTCTCAAGGCAAAACTTGTATAAAGTTTTCCCTTATAATTGGTGAAGTATGGTAAGTATAAGCAGCTGACTAGCTAGTAGCTGAATTTCGAATTATTTCCCAACAAAAAGATTCCAGCATAAAATTTTATAAACCATATGATTGCGTTAATGTTTTTGGTAGAAGCGTGGCGGGTTGGTGAGTATAACAAGAAAAATAAAGCAAGATATGGAAAGGTTGGTATCTCGTGCCCAGTGGTTGAATATTCTCTATCAATGGAGAAAAAAACGTTACATACACTATATATATATAAACATATACTTACAAAAACATATCTTCTATGGCATATATATGTGTGACATTCTCTACACACTTACCATATTATTTCACGTGTTTTATAGGTGCAAAGAGAATAAAGTTTTGTTTGTCATTCAAAATAGTCTAAGTAAAATGGTTAAAAATGAAAATACGGCTAAAAAGTTAGATATTCAATTTCTGGAAGGACTATGTGCATATTTCTAATACACAAAAGTAATAATTACTGTGTATTACTTTTCGAAAATACAAATATATAATTACTATGTACACTTTTGTAATATACAAACATTATATTTACTATGTGCATTTTTCTCATATACAAAATATTATATTTACAATGTATATTTTTCTCGTGTACAAATACTATATTTACTATGCACACTTTTCTAATATACAAAATACATGGCATAAAGATGAATACTTCTTGATATATAAAATACATGTGCACTTTACCTAGAACTGAGATCTTAGAACACATGTTTACTTTAGATTTTACTTAGGACAAAGCAATAAAAAATCAAAGAAAATATGTATGTTTATGTGAGAGAGATGGAGAGAGATTGAATAACTGGCTTTTTAGTCGTCTTTTTCACTTTTAATCATTTTACTTAGATTATTTTGAATGGCAATTCTCTTTGGACTCATAAAATACGTGGCGTAGTATGGTAAGTGCCGTAGAAAATGTCACGCATATATAACATAGAAAATTTGTTCTCATTACCTTAGCTTGTTATTGTCAGAACATATAATTATAGCTGAAATGTACCTGTGCGTAACCAAAACATTAAAATAGTAAGTGGGTTTATTGTGAATCATATTGATGCATTTTTAGCTTCTGTGCCTTGGTTGATTCTTTGATTGAAAGATTAAAACACCACAAGCTACTGTTGAAATTTTAACTAACGTCCTCTGTTTTATAGAAGATTTAAATATTGTTGATAAATGATAAGTAATTAAATCGTGATACATGTACAGTTTCGTTAGTTGGGCTGTTATATGTTATGATTATGAACTAAGGTTACATCATTCATAATTGGAATTTCGTCTAAAACTCATAATTTCAGTATTTCACTATGTAGCAGCATGATGATGATATGGAATTGAAGAGGCATTTATTATCTACCACATTCGTGATAACTTTATTTACTAAATATTATGATATAATTTTATTTACTTATTTTGATATCACATATGTGTTAAAATAAATTCAATATCAAAGAACATAAATATTAGAAACTCGATCAAGATAAACAAAAGATTAAATAATCAACTTCTCAGAAGTCCTCTATTAATTAAAAGAAAAACTAATTTCTTAAGAGAAAAAAAAAACTTAATGATTAAACTTAAGCACGATTTTCATACGCTAAGTTTGACTGAAATTGAAACTTGTCCATCTAGCATTGTCTTCACTAAATTTTTTGACAACAAATGGCCTTGCGATTTTATCATTTTTGTAAGAGTGTATTTTGCTGAATGAGTTCTTCATTAATCTTGAGGTCAAGTATATAGTACAACAAGGAGTCTAAGTATGGTAAATTACCTAATCTAAATAAGTACAAAATCAATCTAAGATATACACAATAGAATATACTAGAGAATATACAACATATATCTAATACACCCCCGCAGTCGAAGCGGGAGGATCACGAACGGTTAGACTGTCACGAAAGTCATCAAAAAGAACCCGGGCCAACCCCTTAGTGAAAATGTGGGCAATTTGGGACCGAGAGGGGATGTGTAGAACTCGAACATGGCCCCGAGAAACCTTTTCACGAACAAAATGGATGTCTAACTCAATGTGTTTGGTGCGTTGGTGTTGCACCGGATTAGTAGTGAGATAGATGGCGCTCACATTATCACAATAAACTAAGGTTGCTTTTGAGAGAGGAAGGCAGAGCTCCAAAAGAATATTACGAATCCAGCATGATTCGGATACTACATTAGCAACCCCACGGTATTCAGCTTCGGCACTGGATCGTGAGATAGTGGGTTGCCGTTTAGAAGACCAAGAAATAAGATTATCGCCAAGAAATATGCAATATCCAGAAGTGGATCGTCGAGTGTCGGGGCAACCAGCCCAATCAGCATCAGTATAAGAAAGTAGAGAGTTGAGCCGTGAACGAGAAATATGAAGGCCAAGATGAGTTGGGCCTTGAACATACCGAAGTACTCGTTTCAGGGTTGCCATGTGTTCTAAACGAGTGTCATGCATATGAAGACAGATTTGTTGAACAACATAAGATATATCCGGTCTCGTGAAGGTAAGATACATGAGGGCGCCCGCCAAGCTACGAAACAAAGTCAGGTCGGGAAAGGAAGGACCCGAGAAACCGAGCTTTTGTTTAGTGTCAACGGGTGTAGCTGCAGGTTTGCAAGAAGACATGCCTGCACGTTCTATAATTTCTCTAACATACTTGCTTTGAGACAAGAAAAGACCACCTGCATGATGAGTAACAGCAATGCCCAGAAAATAGTGAAGGGAACCCAAGTCCTTCATGGCATATTCAGAACCAAACTGAGCAATGAGAGACCGGAGAAGAGCAATAGAAGATGCAGTCAAAATAATATCGTCAACATATAGGAGCAAATAAGCAATATCGTTATCCCGCTAATAGATAAAGAGAGAGTGGTCGGATTTGCTGTGAGAGAAACCGATGGTGGAAGCAAAGTCTGCAAACCGCTGATACATCGCCCTAGGGGCTTGCTTAAGGCCATAGAGAGACTTCTTTAGTAAGCAAACATAGTCGGGGTGGTGTGAGTCACGAAAACCAAGTGGTTGGTGCATGTAGACCGTTTCATCCAAATTCCCTTGAAGGAAAGCTTTCTTGACATCCAACTGATGAATGGACCAAGAACGAGAGAGGGCAATGCTGAGGACGGTCCGGATAGTGGCGGGTTTGACCATCGGGCTGAAAGTATCCCAACAATCAATGCCAACCTACTGAGATCTGCCATCACCAACAAGACGAGCCTTATATTGCTCAAAAAAACCGTCAGCGTTAGTTTTGTGACGAAAAATCTATAGAGAGCGAATAACATTCACATTAGTCGGACGAGGGACTAACTCCCACGTCTCATTCTTAATCAAAGCATTATATTCATCTAGCATGGCTGACTTCCAGTTAGGATCAGATAACTCAAGAGTGGGACTTTTGGGAAGAGGGGAGGGAGATGTAGTGAGAGAGAGATTAAAAGTACATTTAGGAGTGTGAATGCCACGCATGCTGCGAGTGACTATAGTGCGAGAGGGAGGAAGGGGCGGTAATGAGGAGGATATAGTAGTCGGAATTGGGGAGGCGACAGACGGAGGACTAACCGCGGGCTGGATTGAGGCCAAGATGGACGGGCGGTGGGTCGGTGGAGGTTGGGCCGGAGGGGAGGGGGCCTCAGCAGTTGGGCCAGCGGTGTAAGGGGTCAGGTCTAGTGAGCTAGCAGTCGGGTAGGGCGAGTGACCATGGTCCGGGGCACCCGTGGCGGGTTGGGCCGAAGTGGTGGTACAGACGTCTAGTTTGTGGATGAGGTAAGGGTGAATGGTACTGTCGAGGAAAGAGTAGTTATGTGGAGAGGAGGGGGAGAGGTGTTTGAAAGGGAATTTGGACTCGTCAAAAAGAACGTGACGAGATAGGATAATTATGTTGTGCTGAAGATCAAAGCATTTGTAACCCCTATGATGCGAGGGATACCCGAGAAAGAGCAAGGGGAGGAACGAGGTTGAAGTTTATGGATAGTAGTGGAGGGAGAGAGTGGGTAACACAAACACCCAAAAGTTCGTAGGTGCGTGTAAGAGGGTGTGCGGTTGTATAATATTTGAGTGGGAGAGGAGTGGTGTATAGTATTATGTGGGAGGATATTTGAGAGGTAAGTGGCAGTTTTTAAGGCGTGAGGCCAAAGAGAGGGAGGGGCAGCCGATTCAGTGAGGAGAGTGCGCATAATGTTATTAAGAGACCGGATTGGGCATTCAACTTTTCCATTTTGGGTCGAAGTGTACGGGCAAGAAAAGCAAAGAGACATGCCAGAGTTGTGGCATAGTGACTTGAATTGCTCATTATCAAATTCCCTGCCATTATCACATTGCAAACATTTAATAGGGGTACCAAATTGAGTTCTTATAAATGTAGCAAAGGCAGTGAATATAGAAAAAACATCAGATTTTCGCCCCAATAGGAAAAGTCCACAAGAATTTAGAGAAGTCATCTAAAAACAAGACGTAATATTTGTGACCACTAGCCCCTAAGACCGGCTAGGTTCATAAGTCACTATGAATAATATCAAAAGGGTACAAGCTTGCATTAGAAGATATAGAAAAAGGAAGTCTAATATGCTTTCCCAAAACACAAGGTTCACATAATGTTTGTTTATACAAAGTGCGACAAGGAATAAAATTGTGTTTATGTAAAAACTGTAAAATGAAGGATCCCGGATGTCCCAAACGATGATGCCAAAGTGAGGGTGAGGTGGCGGTGAGGGCGAGAGTGGGGCGGGTGGAGATGGGCGGCAGTGAGGAGGGAGTGATGGGATATAGGTCACCGGTACTATTACATCGCATGATTGGGGTCCCTGTCCAATAATCCTTCACAGAGAAACCAAAAGGATCAAACTCAATAGAAACACAAATATCAGTAGTGAAGCGTCGCACAGAGATATAGTTTTTAATAATATCGAGAGCATGTAAGACTTTTTGTAAATAGAGCGGATAAGAAGAGAAAGGGAGCAATGTGTTACCATGACCTTTTACCGAAATATGAGAACCATTGCCGACCAGAATATTATGATGCATGCCTGAAAAAGAATAAGACGAGAGAGTACCTTTTGCCGAGGTCATGTGATAAGAGCACCGCTGTCCACGTACCACTGCTGATCTGGAGGTTGCAAGGAGAGAGTATGCATAGCACTGTCAATGTCCGTAGGTGCATATCCGTGCGGAGGTTGGGCTTGGACTGAGTATGCTTGGGGGCATGGGCCCAAAATTCCAGACTGAGATGGAGCAGTGGGCCGTGTCCAACCAGTGGTAGGGTAAGGACACGGTGGATAGGTCCACTGAGCATTGGGCCACAGATAGGACGCCCAAGGTTGGGCCGGAGGAGCCCATGGGCGCGGTGCGGCTTGTCCAGAATAGCCGCGACCGCGACCACGTCCGCGGTTACCACCGCGACGTCCTCGGTAAGAAGAGGAGGAGCCGCGGTTGGAAGGTGGCGTATCGCGATCGTGGTGAGGGGGGTCCGGTGGTAGTGCGGTGTGAACCATAGCGGCGGCAGCAGCGGTAGAGGCTTGCTTGGCCTTGTGGGTCTCTTCCATGATGAGACGGGAACGAGCCTCATAGAACGGAGGCAAAGGATCACTCTATTGAATGAACGTGGCTACACCATCGTAACTCTCATTAAGGCCGACAATGAGTTGGAGAACGAGACGTTGGTTTGAAACGGGTGCACTAACATTCGAGAGTTGATCTGCAAGTACTTTGAGTTCTTGACAATAAGAGGAAATATTTGCAAAATTATTCAGAGATACCTGAGAGAATTGGTTCTCCAAATAAACCGCTCGTGAATTCTTGTTGTCCTGAAAGATGTTCTCAAGATGGACCTAGGCTTTGTGTGCCGTGGAATCCCTCTCAATGATGGTGTGCATGAGACCGTGGGATATAGTGCCATATATCCATTATCGGACGATAGCATCAAGTCGGGACCAGAGGTTGGAGTCGGTAGCGGTAGAAGACGTGACTTTGTCCTTTTCCTTGTCCGCGGTGGTGTCTTTGTCTGTAGTTTTGGCGGCGGACGTGGTGGGGGCGGAAGGTGGGGGAGGAATTATGTGATCGATGACTTGATATGCACGGCAGTGAATACGAAAAAATTATGCCCATGTGGAGTATTGGCCTTTCTCCATCTCAAGAGTGATCGGGATGAAGTTCCGAACATTAGAGACGGCTAAAGCGGGATGAAATTTAAATTCAGCCATATGAGAGAGAGAGAGAGAGAGAGAGAGAGAGAGAGAGAGAGAGAGAGAGAGAGAGAGAGAGAGAGAAGGCACACGGCTAGTGTTAGACTCGTGATACCATGTAAGAGTGTATTTTGCTGAATGAATTCTTCATTAATCTTGAGTTCAATATATAGTACAACAAGGAGTCTAAGTAAGGTAAACTACCTAATCTAAATAAGTACAAAATCAATATAAGATTTACACAACAGAATATACTAGAGAATATACAACATATATCTAATAATTTTCATTTAAATAGTCGAAAGCAAATTAATGAATCAACTCTTCAAACGATCTCTTCGTAACTTCAAAATATAGAAAGAAAAAAAAAACTTGATTGTTGTGTGGACTTAACTACATTGGTCACCCACTCTTCAGTCTTATCAAAAAGCTTGTCTATCTTTTTATTTACTTCATCCATATAACAAACTTTTTTTCTCCTACAGTAGGAAAAATCTAGTCATATGTTCCAAATCTTTGAAGTTTTCGAAGCTTAAATATTCCTACCAACGTAAAAATAATTTTATAGATTTTAACGATTTGTAAATACTCCTAAGAACAATATTTTTGATCTCAAAAATATTGTTAATGCGTGTACATCTATTACTATATTAAAAGCAAAGCCTTCCCCCTCACAAAATGGCAGTTTGGATACCAAATTTTGAGTTTTCAAAAATACCCCTGCTTTAACTTTTCAACAATTAAAAAATAATTAATTAAAATCAGTAACTACCACCACTCCTAAATTTCCTCCACATAATTAGCAAATTTCTTATGTGATTTTTAATGTGTGCAGAATGGATTAGTTTCCTTATTATTTGCATCAATTTTATAAATTATATTAAAATTGTGTTACATTAAAGTTTCTTTGATAATTTATATAGTTTACACGCGGTCCTCGCGTGTGTCAAAGTTGCTAGTTAAAATAAATAAATTAAGTTAATCATCATAATATTTATTAAATCAATTATGAAGGTTTTCTCACCTAACGCTTTCTTTTTTGTGTTGGAATATTGTCGGAGCATCATTTGAGAATTTTCTGAATACTTTGGTTTGTCTTCATACAAGAAAACAAGAAAAAAAAAGGTAATAAGAAAATATGACTAGAACATAGAATTCGTACTCATCCTTACTATGCAATTTTATATTTAAGTTTTTTCTGCAACAAAATTGACATTTTCTGAGTTACCGAAAAGAGATTTCGTTTTTATTGGTTTGTTTGCTTATTAATAGATTTTTAGGTATAGAAATGAATATTAGTGGTTTTCGTTTTCTTCGTTCTGATAAAATATTACAACGGAGATTTCTTCCCTCATATGATAATTACTATTTATCCATAATTCTATTCCTTTTAATGCCTTACAATGGGTTGAGTGAAGATTATTAATACCAACCCAATACAAAATATTTGGTAGGAGTCCCTAAGTCCAAATTAATTAGAAGTCCAAATGGGCTATCTTGATCCCAATCGAATCCTGAAACTAGTTTAGCATTTAAAACTTCATTATGGGCTTAAAATACATTTGTAACATTTTGAAAAATCAAAACATTTACACAAGAAGATTCATATAACCTATCAAGTTCAAGGTCCGCGCCTAAATGTGCTCTTGGTAAAAGTTGAAAACTAAAAAAGCTATTAGCAATCGAAAAATTAACCACTTATAATAACTGTGTTTTCTCTTTGTGTCTCTTCATGAGTGTGTACGTTCCTTCCGGCAAGGCCCCTTCTGACTTCGTCTTCCTCGCTTCTACCGGACTACGTGGCATCTATTCAGGCTTGTTCTGATCGTTATCTTGGATATTATGGTTTTTTTTTCTCTTCTCTAGTTTGTTCGTTCCTCTAGAGTAACAACATTGTTATCTTGGATTGTGGTTGTTTTTTTTCTCTTCTCTAGTTTGTTCGTTCTTCTAGAGTAACGACCGTGTCTTCATATTTTTCTTTTCTTTTTTCTCTTTTTCCGTATTCTGTTTTATGTGCTTTCTTCCTTTGTCGCAGGTACACTCGTTCAATGGTGATTGAAATCCAACCCCAACGAAATACTTGTAACATTAATCATGACTATGTCGGAGGCTGCTACGGATTTTGGTATTAATTTATTAAGTCAGAAACTGCGGTTGCATGAACAAGAGGACGACAGTCTTTTACTATCGGACTCAGTTTGGTTCAATTCTAATGAGGAGCAGATCTAGCGTTGGTTGGTAGACTTCTAAGGACGAGACGGTTCAATTTTGGAGCTTTCAAGACTTTGATGAAATTGGTTATGAACCCAAAGAAAGGCCTTGATATCCAGAAGATTGAAGGGAACCGAATGATTTTTCAATTCTACCCCAGTCTTGATAAGAAAAAGTTCTTCAGGGAAGCCCTTGGTCATTTGATAAACAGATCATAATTCTCAATAACATCGGTAGTGAAGAGAATCCTAATCAAGTGAACTTGGATATGTGCGCATTCTATTTGCATAGTCATGATCTTTCTTTCTCGAGGCAAACGAAGGAGATGGCAATGGCTATTGGGGGCAAATTGGGATTCTTCCTAGATACCGATAGGGCGGGTAGAGTTGGGGGAACCATACGTATACGGGTCAAATTCAATGTCACACAACCGCCCTTTCAATTTCTAAGACTTAAAGGGCTAAGAGGGGAGGAAATTCTGATTCGGTTCACGAACAAGTGTCTTCCAAACTTTTGTTATTTGTGAGGAATGTTGAGACACATTTATTCGGACTGTGATATTCGATACAAAAGCGAGAAGCTCCAGATCAAAAACATCTTCCGTATGGACCATTGCTTTGAGCTATTACTCCACGTCCAAGAGGTTTATAAATTTATCAAATAGAGAAGGTAAGTAAAGAGGTTCGAAGATAGAGCGCAGGTTTCACGAGATGCGAACTTGAACAATAGGTTAGCATTTTCTACTGTTAGAAGGATCCCGAGTGCGACTGTTCGTGGTCACCCTCACGTAGCAGCAACCAAATTTAATGAGGAGCAGGTGCGTGATTCTCATACAAAGTTACATGCGAAAGCTATTCGTAATAAAAAAAACTTAAGAGCCCACTCCGGAGATGGAGTTAGGTGAAAATGATGTTGAACCAATAAGCCGTTTGTTACTTGTGGAAAATGATAAGGATATTGGGGGGGGGGGGGGGGATCATGTGAAAAATCAGTTGCTCCTCGATGAGGGTGATGGATGATATTTTACTATAACAATGGAAACATCGAAAAGAAACCAAGATGGAGTGAATGAACAATAAATATTTTCGAGAGCAATTCTGGGTGAAATTATGAACAAAGAATTTAATATCCTTAAATTTCCTAGTATATATATGGGAAAAAAGCAGACCACCCCCTAACCTTTCGGCCGTTTTGCATTTTGCCCCCTAGCTTTGACTTTTAGCACTTTGCCCCCCCAGCCTTGTATTCCGTCAAACGTTACCCCCCACGGGAATATTCCGTCAAAAAAACCGAATATTCTGTTAAATTTTGACACTTTGCCCCCCAGCTTGCGGCACTTTAACGGAATATGCGTTTCTTTGACGGAATATTCATTTTTTTAACGGTCATGTTACGTCGGGGGTAACGTTTGACGGAATACAAAGCTTGGGGGGACAAAGTGCTAAAAATCAAAGTTGAGGGGGCAAAGTGCAAAAGGGACGAAAGCTAAGGGGGTCTTGTACTTTTTTCCCTATATATATATATATAGATACTTTTCAAAGAAAAAATATTATTTTGTAAATTGTCTTTTAGACATTCATCTTTTAAAAATCATTATTTGGCCCCAAATATTTAAAATATTGATTTAATCCTTTTAATTTAAACATAGACAAAATTATAAGAATAAATAATTATTGAAATCCAGTCTTTTTCCTTCACTAGGACCCCAAGAAGTAATGGTTGGGACATGAAGGACCATAAATAGGTCCAAACATTATAAGTTTGGATGAAAAAGTCTTCACAATAATAATTTCATATAATTTATAATAGGATATATTTGAATAAAATATTGTTACATCAAACTTGGCTGAAAATTCTGAAAAAAGTACAGTAAAATACTTGAAGATAATAATCTAACTAGTTGATAAGTTAATTACCCCAATCATGTAAGTTTGCCTTTAAATTCAAGCGTTTTCTTTGTAAAAATTTCACACCAAAAGTCCCTAAGAGTTTGCATATGCTTTCTTCACCCAAGTTCTCCCGTTTTTCGTCCTCTACTCAAATAAAATATTTGGAAAAGTTCCTAAACTCCAAAATTGTGAGAAAAAACTCAAATTCTAATTCTGCCAAAAAATTCCAGTTTTACCTCTGAACTTAAATAATATAGAAAAAATATCAAGGTCTAATATTTTGGAAAACTGCTTTATACATTTTTTCCTACGTGTGTTTAGAACAAAAGTCCTCAAAAATATTTGGAATTTCAATTGATTAGAAGGGTCGATTAAAGGTAATTTTAAGCTTGCTACAATTTTCAGCCCTAAATAGCATATCTCTTTTGATTCTTCAAATTAACATATGTATAATGATACTAATCTTAAAATTGATCATATGTAATAGTTAATAAAGTCATGAGGATATTTTGAAACCCGGTTGTTATAAGTTTTAATCAAGTATATGTATTAATTATGATTTTTCTTTATAGGTTGTAGGAAATATATTCATGCTTAAATTCTCCTTTATTCCAAATCAATATGTTGAAATTGTGTTATGATCTAAGTTATTACCTGATTATATAACCTTGTTCCCAAGTTAATAATTAATTTTCATCTTAAGTTAATTCTACAAAATTATATCTTGTGATTCGTTAATGAGTAGTAATCATAGGAAAATTCTATAAATTATTAGATATGAGTTTCATGTTAAAATAAAAAGTTTATTTATGCTATGACTAAAAGGTAACCTTAAAATAAAATAGGTATGCCTAAATAGCAATGTTGTCAAAAGTGTTGTTAGAGCGAAAATCGAAGAAAAACACGCAGGAGCGCTGCTGTTGGGCGAGTTTTTCCTGAAGCGTTGTTAGAGCGCGCTCGGGGCGCGATTGGAGCGCAAGTTCAGTTTTTTTTTTCGGAGCCCAACCCAATTCTGCTTTCTTTACCAGTTTAGAGTTTAACTTTAGCCCAATAAAGTGTAAGCTACGGAAAGAAATAGTGGGTTGTTCAATTAAAGCCCAAAACCTACATTAAATGAAGTAGAAAAAAAGGGTTTGTGGCAAAAAATGGTTCACAAATTGTAATTTTAAGTATTTCTTTAATATGTTTTTTTATATTTTATATTTTTTGTGAAAGCGACTATGAATGATCTTTATGGATATTTTTGAATCTGAGAAATATTGGTTTTAGACTTTTAGTTGAAATATGTTTTTGAACATTCTGAAGATTATATTATTTGCATCTTTTTGTTCTAGTCAATATTTTTTCCAATGTTGTTTACATAATTATATTTTTATATTTGAAATAAAATAAAAATACCAATATTTGTGGATCTTACGCTTAGCGCCTCTGAGCTTACGCTTCGCTTCTAAGTATGAAAAACGCTTGCCCTGCGCTTTTCGCCTTTCACAACACTGCTAAATAGTTCATACACGGATGTTATTAAGAAACTAATAATCTTACGGTGAAATCGCGAGAACCGAGTTAAAATGTAATTATTTGTCCTATTTCTATTTCTTGACTTGGTTGTAATCAAATATTAAAGATAAGAAGGACATACGTAAAATTATAACAAACTGTAAAAGTTAATTATTTGGTTTAAACTTATTAATACATTTAAATTTATTTAGGAGACGACGCATAATTTCCCAAACACGAAGTAACTGTCACATGTGAGATTTATAATACTTTTAAGCCATGTTTGGCACCCGGCCTGAGGAACTTGGACTGAGTACTTGTGATTCTTGCTTCTAAATGGAGAACAACTTATTCTTTCATCAAAATCGTTTTCTTTTATGATCACATTTCGTAACATAATCCTTTTGCTTACTGTTGAAATATTCTTGTATCATGGATTCTTAATCATCTTCATAATTACAATAATTTCTCCAATATGATAATCCACCTGTTGGTTCTTGAACTGTGCACCGAGCAACGAACTATGTTTCGGACATGTAGCTCAAAAAGCAACGGACATTGTCCGGGTTACTAGATTATTGTTTATCTGTTATACCCATTGGGATGCCTTTGGGAAGTTGAGCCCAGGGATTGAGACTGTTTATTGCTGGGCAGCAAGGGTTTTCGGTTTAAGTAAATTCGATCGATACCTGTTTATCTAGGTGCCGCTTGCAGTCAGGAGTTGGTTGTAACTGCGTGCTAGGTTGACATGTACTCGAGCATGTCTCTTGATTTATTTGCGAGGTCGCTCCTCGTTGGGAGGTACAAGGTAGTATACTGGATGAAATAAGGTTGAATATGTTATATGAGATGCACAAGTTTATTATCTTATTGTTCGTCTGTTATTCTGTACCTCTCAGTTCTAATGTTTTTCTTTCATACCATATCAAATTTCACATATTTGTTACATTTATTATCGTTACTAAAAATCTCACTAAGTCACCAAAGACTTACATCTCCTGTTACTTTCTTTGTCCATTCCTCAGAATAAGTAAGGCTTAGCAAGGCGGCTAGATCAAACTACTGTGGACGTGTGAGATTTAAAATAAATCAAAAGTGTGTGAAAATAAAAATAAATCCCTAATAATTGTGTGTTTTATTACGTATTTGATGGTTTGAGTTTCGTGTGGATTATAATAATAAACTCTATAAATCTTGAAAGATTCCGTTGTAATAAATAAGTTTGTATTTGGCTTTATTATGGTTCCATTTAGTGAGCCTCTCTGAGGTAGCGTTAAAGTTCGAATTGGAAATTTACAAATCCGGAGACCTAAACGAGACTTTAGAGTTTTGGACCTCACAAGGTAGGTTTTAATAAATCTGCATCATGCTTATTCAACGTGGATGTGAAAGAAGTAGGAAAGATGGGTAAAGGAATGCGTAACAACAATTCAAGTCAGAGGAAACCTCGAGCTAAAACAACAGTGGGGGCTAGTTCTAGTGGATCATGGAGGGGGCTTTTACTTTGGGAGAAGATGTAGATCCACCTTTGAAGAAGAGACGAGATAAGGTGACTGACGTTCGTCAGGAAATTATGCAAACCGCTATGTCTGCGACGCAGTAGCTCCGAGATCAATGAGTTTATTCTACTGGGACTGTCAAGGCTTAGGGACCCCTTGCACAATTCGCGAACTTCGATGCGTTGTTGGCCGACTTCATCCCTCTCTACTTTTTTGAATGGAGACAAATGTTATAGTAGGAAAATATAGTTTTTAAAACAACAACTTGGTTACATTGGAGTGTCTATTGATGCACGGGGAAATCAGGAGGTCTTGCGCTGTTGTGGCGTAAAGATCAAGGTGTCCGTTTATTGATATATTCACGTAATCATATTTATGTTTTGGTTGAGTATGAAGATACAAAACGTGATTGGAGGTTCATGGGTTTCTACGGCAAACCGGATGAGAATCTTAGAGCAAGATCTTGGGATCTGATCCATCATCTTGGAAATAATTCTGCCAAGCTATTGCTTTACGGTGGTGATTTTAGTGAAATCATTAACCAAGGTGAGAAAGTGGGGGTGGGGGGGAGGGGATTGCCACGACCGACGTGGACTTTTAGGAACATTCGTATAACTCACGGTGATATGGGGTTGACAGATTTGGGTTTCTCGAGATCGCCATTTACTTGGTGTATAAAACCTCACATAATTAGAGAACGGTTGGACCGCGCTTGCGCATCAAATGTTTGGAGATTTATTTTTCCAACGACCACGATTCAACATACTTTTATGCGTTGTTCGAATCATAATGCGATCCATATCTATATTGAGGCACATAATGTGAGTAGGTCACAATGGCATAGGAGAAAGAAATTTAGATTCGAAGATGGGAAAATTGTTAAGCAGATATGGAGTGCCATGGGGGTTGACATAACGGGTGGGGATCTATTGGGTAAACTCTCATCATGCCGAGTCGGTCTTCTTAGATGGGCTAAGTGGTCGAGAACGAGTATCAAGAAGTGTATGGAGGATCCAAAAAAAGAATTAAGGTGCTACGATAGGGCTCAATTAGTGAGAGTCAAAATGGGAAGAGTTAAGTATAACACGGGATATAGAACTGATGTGGGACCAAGAGAAAATTTACTGGAACTAGCGGGGTAAAAAAATTCATGGTTGATAGAGGGAGACAGAAACACGGCTTTTTTTCCATAGAAAGGCGAGTGAGAGGAAGAGTGTTAATGAGATTTGGGGATTCAGAATAAAGGCGTGGTTTGTATAAGATAGTAGGGGTGAGGTTGAGAAGGTGGTTGCAAATTACTTCATGGATATATTTGGTTCGCAGGAGCCCTCGATTGCTAAGATTGATGATGTGTTACAAGTGGTTCAGAGGAAGGTTAGCGCTGATGTGACCCACCAGCTGAGGCGTCCTTTTACAACTGAGAAGGTAAAAAAGTCTATTTTCAGTATGTTCCCTCTTAATTTGCCTGGCCCTGATGGTTTTTCACCTGTTTTTTATCAAAAAACAATTGCACTTAATTGGCCAGGATGTTACCAATTTTGTCCTCTCGTTTCTTAATGATAGAGTACTACACCCCTCCATTAATTTTACTCATATTGTACTTATTCCAAAATGTATTGATCATGTTAGCATGGCACAATTTTGTCTTATATCCTTATGCAATGCGAGTCTTAAGATTGCGACTAAGGCTATTGCTAATAGAGTGAAACATTTTCTTCCTGATATCATATCGTATGCTCAATCTTCTTTCGTTCTGTACCATCTTATAATGAATAATATCCTTGTTGCTTTTGAGATTAATCACTTTCTTAAGAATAGACGATCAGGCAAGAAAGAATATATGTCACTGGAGCTGGACATGAGCAAGGCTTGAGATAGAGTCGAATGGTCCTTTCTGGATCAGGTGCTATGAATGTTAGGTTTTGATTCTATGTTTGTGAGTTTAATTATGGAGTGTGTGAGTTCAGTATCTTATTCTGTTATGCTTAATGGTTGTGAGACGAGACTTATTAGGCTAAGCCGAGGTATGAGACATGGGGATCCACTATCCCCTTATCTGTTCTTACTTGTTAATGAGGCCTTTTCAGGTTTGATTAGAGATGCTGAAAGGAGGGGCACTTTAAAGGGCATTTCGGTTTGTAAAACTGCCCTGGTTGTGTCACATCTTTTATTTGCAGATGATACGCTTCTCTTTTGTGAAGCAAAAATTTAAGTAGTAAAAGAGATTCGTGACATCCTCCATCGATATGCTAAGGCTTTGGGGCAAGAAATAAATCTACAAAAATCCGTGATTGTGTTTAGTAAGAACAATGATGCTGATATGATTTGGGAAGTTAGCCAAGTGTTGGGGGTTATGGTTGCTGAAAAACATGACAAGTACTTGGGACTTCTAGCGGCTGTAGGAAAATCGAAGAAGGACCTATTCTCCTACATTTGGGATAAATCATGGAATAGGTATCAGGGGTACAAAGAGAAAATTCTCTCGGGTGCAGGAAAGGAAGTTCTTAAGAAAGTTCTTATCAAGGCAGTTGGCCAATCTCTTTCGAACTTTGCCATGGGTTGCTTTAAACTTCCAGGTTCCTTACTTAACGATTTGGAGTGATGGCGAGCAAGTTTTGATGGGGTAGCTTGGATCATAACAAAATTCATTGGGTGTCTTGGAAGAAGTCGTGTTAAGGGAAGCGTGAGAGAGGAGTGGGCTTTAGGATCTTAGTGCTTTTAATGTGGCGCTCCTTACAAAACAGGCTTGGAGGATTGGAAATACCCGGACATGCTTGTTGGTCGGATTTTCAAAGCAAAGTATTTTCCGAATTGCTCTATCTTTGAGGCGAAGAGCAAGAGTGCACCATCATTCTCGTGCAGAAGTATTTTTAACACAATCCCTATTCTAGAAAGGGGTATGAGATGGCACATCGGGAATGGAGAGTCGGTGTCGATTTGGATATATCCATGGTTCCCTCGACCATTGGCTTTTAAGATAATTACGCATTATGGTAGGGGGTTGGCAGATATGAGAGTTAACGGGTTGATCGACCATGATACAAGATGGTGGGATCAGGATAGAGTTCGACAATTCTTTTGGGAGGTGGATGCAAATAGTATACTTTTTATACCTTTGGGAGATATGAGCAATGAAGACTTAATGATTTGGCATTATTGTAAAAATAGAATCTTCACTATTCAGAGTGCTTATCATATGATAATGACGCAGGGTCTAATCTCAAAAATAGTGGTGCAATATGATAGCACAGTGCAAGATTGGAGATTTACTTGGAGAGTGAAGGGACTAAATTAACTCAAGCTCTTTCCCTGGTGTGTCTGTTCGGAAATTCTTCCAACGAATTATAACTTGGCGAGCCATCGGGTTTTTGTGGAGACGAATTGAATTGTTTGTGGTGGAGATCTGAAGGACATTGTACATGCGTTATTCAATTGTCATATGGAGAGGCAAGTTTTGGTAATTTCATGTATTCCTTATGCGGCTCGGGTTCTAGCTGGGGAGACGTTGATAAATTGGCAAAGACGGGTGTGCCATTCATGGGACGCGATGATGGTGCTAAAAATCGTGGTTGTTTGTTGGGCATTATGGGGTAGAATAAAAGAGTGGCAGGGGAAAAATATGATGCGCTGTTAGATGTTGTAAATTTTTCTAATATATTTTTTGGAAATTGGGTGGATTCTCATGGATTGGATGCAAATTAGATATCAGTGGATTCGGTTGGTTTATCTCTTCCTCCTCGTCCGTGGATTAAGTTTGACTTTGATGGGGTTGTTTTTGATAAGGATAATGCGATTGGTGTTGGAGGTATGGGTGGAAACGGGACGGAATCCCGTACCACGGGATCATATTCCATGGGATCCCATGTGCACGGGAATAAAAAATCCACTCCCGTTCCCGTCCCATTGTGGACGGGCCGTTGTTAGTGGGATTAACGGGACGAGATCCCGTCTACGCGGGAATCCCATCGTTGGCGGGATTTCCGCGGGAATCCCGCAATTTTTCATAACACAAATAGAAAAAAATGGGGAAAAATGTTTTTCTACATTTTTTCCTTCGACAATCGGTATTTCCGAATACTTCGTATTAGAAAAATATCTATTTTTTGACATTAACAAGTAATAACTTGTTAGCATTAATCACAACTCAATACGAATCACATTCACAATGAATCACAATCGCTATTTGCTATCACAAATCACAAAAAAAAAAAAAAAAAACCGCGACTCAAAAGGCAAAAATTGTCTAACGAATATACTCTAATATTTTATTTATCTCCTTATACTCCCCTCCTTTTAATTTATTTTAGCAACTAACCCCCAAACCCTCTCTAAATTGCATAGGTAATAGAAATTGGCGGGATTCCCGCCTCCTGCGGGAATCAAAAAATGATTCCCGTTCCCGTTCCCGTCCCGTGGCTGGCGGGAATCCCATTCCGTTGGCCGTGACGAGACGAAAACGGGATAGGAAATTTCTCGCTAAGAAAATTTCCCACGGGATGGGGCGGGAACGGGAATTTTCCCGTCCCGTTCCCACCCCTAGTTGGAGGGATTGTGAGGGATTAGAATGGCAGTGCCCGGGCTTGATTTCAAGGACGAATTTGTGGTAATCTTGGCGCTCTTAATGTTGAGATCATTGCAGTTTTATCGTGTGTTAAAATGGCAATTTCGTTGGGTTGGTAGCGATTCATTTTCGAGGGTGATTGCCTTGAGGTATTGGAAGCTTTAGACAGCTGCGTAGAGTGGGGAGCGGAAGAGGGGAACCTAATCCGAGACATTAAAAACCTTTGTGCTGATCACGTCTCCTTCATGTTTTGTTGGATTCAACATCATTATAATGGTGATGCTCATGATTGACGTGCATTGCTTCTGTTGATACCGATTGGATTGCGGCTCGGGATGATGATCCAGATTAGTTGTTTCTGCTCATTGTTCTCTGTTTGTTTTTTTTTTTTTTTGCTTTAGTCTGTTGTTGTATGCGTTATTATGTTTATAACATTGTTGATGGTTGGCCACCAATAAGGCCTGATGATATATACTCTCTTGATTATTTTTAAAAAAAAGTTCAAGGTACGCGCACCAACGTCTTAGACAAATATTCTTTATTGCTTGAATCCAATTCTCGGAGACAAGCACACTATTAACCTATGATGCACTGATAACAATACATAATGGTCGCTTATATCTCATTTGATGATTTGAAGTCTCTTTTGAATATGTACAAACCAAGAAGGAGATCACTTGATTTGCGTTGCATAAGGTTTATCGTCGTTTGGGGTGTTTGGTTGTGTAGAAATGACTCAGTTTTTAAAGGAAAAACAACCTCAAGAATTTGCCACACTTGAATGATTCAGGCTCATTCTTGGCCATGGCTTCAGACGACAAAACATAATTTTCCTTATTTCAATGGTGTTCTTCACCCTTCCAATGCATGACCCCTTCCAATGCATGACCTGAATGCTTTTTTTGTGTAGTTCCTTTTTCCTCCCATTAATAAAATTTTTCTATCTCGTCAATCATAGAAAGGAAAAAGAAAAATGACACATAATCAACGGTTAGGATATTGATAAATGTTTATTATTTAATGTTTCTTGAACACAAATATGACGCTACATATACAAGTGATTTTACGTAGTGTCGGCCTATTGAATCAGAGCAACTAACACTGTCATATCTAGAATTGTATTAGGGACTCAGGGATTTTTTTGGTTAAAGAACAATAGGCAAAAAATTAGAAGAGAACTAAAAGGGAAAAACATTGAAATAATCCCTCAAAAAATAGTATGTTTTGAATTGATTTTTTTGAGTCTTCTGAAGAAATTAATAAAAAACCTAAGAGGAGAAAGTTTCGCAAATTACCTCATTATGTTATCCAAAAATGAGATCACAAGAATGTTTTTTTAGTCTGTTGTACCATACTTTGGTATTGACATTTGGCAACCTCTCAGTCGACCACGTGTCACACCTTGAAGTATATAAATGACAAGTTCCGTAAAAGTACTAAGTTATTGGTGTCGCTTTAGTATCTTAAAGAGATAAGGAGTGAAAGTCGTTGGCTTCTCAGGTCATCGCCTTCTCGGGTTGTCGCCTCCTCGAATCATCGCCTTCTCAGGTTGTTGCCTTCTCGAGTTGTCGCCTTCTTGGGTTGTCGCCTTCTCAGGTCATCGCCTTCTCGGGTTGTCGCCTCCTCGAATCATCGCCTTCTCAGGTTGTTGCCTTCTCAGGTTGTCGCCTTCTCGGGTTGTCGCCTTCTCAGGTCATCGCCTTCTCAGGTCATCGCCTTCTCAGGTTGTTGCATTCTCAGGTTGTCGCCTTCTCGGGTTGTCGCCTTCTCAGGTCATCGCCTTCTCGGGTTGTCGCCTTCTCGGGTTGTCACCTCCTCGAATCATCGCCTTCTCAGGTTCAACACAAGTCCATCAATGATGGGCCAAGCCCATCAACAAGCCCATGAAGTACCTATAAATACCCCCTCAATTGGATGCAAAAGACACACAATTCACATCTGACTTTCTCTCTCTAAGTCAGAGCTTTCTCTCTCTAGACTTTGAGAGCTTAAATTTCGTCCGACCCGCTCGGTCCGACGACGTCTTATGCGACATGGTCCATCAAGCTCTCGTGGACGCACAATCCAGTACGGATTTGAGGCCCATCTGACTCCCTTTGGCCCAATAAGCTTCAAGCCCAACACAAGGCACACCCGTTCAGTACGGCCCAACAAGCCTCGAGCCCAACATAAGGCATACCCGTTCAGCACGGTCCAATAGCCCAACGCGCAACAGTGACTATCACAGAGAAACAATGAACTACGTTCGGCTTGATTCCCTAAACGGGATACGTAGGCAGCTTGACCCAGCCCAAGTTCAGTCCGAAACTAACAATCTCCAAGTTCACCCAGGTATGGACTCTTCGTGTTTTTCAGTGCAGGTTTCTCGAACTCAAAGCTAACCCAGCACCAGTACGGAGCTTGGGTTAGTCTGACGTGGAGTGCTTAGTCAGCAGACGAAAACACCCCGCATCAGTGGCGCCGTCTGTGGGAAACCACTCAATGCATTGTAGAAGAAACACACGCACAATGACAAGGTGTAAGAAAGCAACTGAGAGGATCAATGCTGCTACTCAGCAACGATCAGAACCTTCTGCTAGAGCTACTAGGAGAGTTGATGCAACGATCCCAACGCAACAACGTGCACCCGCGACAAGTTAACAATCGCATCAAGACCACTTCAGGACTTGCTACCGCCAAAGCATGTGGCTCAACCCATTCAAGCTTTACAAGCCACTCTAAGAGCACCACGAACTCAAGATTTGTACAACCTCTTCATTGGCGAACAACTTTGAGACGATCTTCCTTGCATCAATGAATAGAAGCATGCACGACGTCCTCGCACGACCTCTTCATTGGCGAATAGCTTTGGAATGATCCTGACAGAACAACGTACATCCGCGACAAGTCAGCAATTGCATCAGCACCACTTTAGGATTTGCTACCGCTACAACATGCGGCTCTACTCATTCAAGCTTTGACATGGCGCTTTCTTCAAGGGTTCCTGGATTGTTTCTTCAGTGACTCCGAGACATTTTATTCAACTTCAAGATGCTTTATTCTGAGACGCCATGCCACCATTACGGATCCACAACTCAACGTTGACGGATTTCTATAGTCCAACGCCAATCACGGATACCATTTGTCCTAGTAGTTGTAGTTCCAACCAGAATAGGGGCGTTCAAGCAAGAAATCTAGAGCAGATCCACCACCATCATCGATCTCCTTGACTTGATGGAGCACAGTCGTGTTCACCACGCCTCACATATTACTGATCATTACTATATCGCAATAGAACTTGTGAATAAACTAGCAAAGTTTTCACAAAAACTTAACTCCATGCTGGAGATCAAGCATTGTCCTTCCACTAAAGGGGTATATCCAAGACTCGACTAGCCAAGGATTCTCCTACGGCGTTTTTAATTGACAACACTAAGTGCATTGTAGAAATAAACCAGCAAGGTTAACACCAAAGACTATGATCACTATCGAGCAACGACGATAAAAAATCATTATCGTACTACAATGTCATTGAAACATAAATATCTTTGTGTGTGCTTTCCAACGGTCTAAACGATGCTCCTAACCAACTCCGGAAGCGCCTTTACAGGTTTTTTAAAGATCGATGCGCATTGGCACATACCATATCCGAAGTCACTACTACAGCTGAGATGAAACTTTCACATAGTGTTTGGCCTTCAATCGAGACATTGTTCACATCAATTGAAAACTCTTGATGTCATCTTTCTAACGCCACCTGCTGTGCTCATTTTCGGTACTAGATGCTCCGCCACGGGCAACTTGAAGATTGTTGTTCATTTGCTTAAAATTTGTGTAATGATAGAGACTCACTGTCTCTCCTCCCTTGCGCACTTGTGTAGATGTATTCATGTAGGTGTAATGATAGAAACGTGTTGTATCTCTTCGAAAATCTGGACTGGCAATATGACATGAAGCTCATGCTCAACGATGAAAGCAGTCTGCGCATTCTTATGGAAACCAGCCGTAAATCCCTGAAGAAAATTTTCAAATGCCATGTGGCTTATTTCATTAGAAAGAAGACTCACGGAGCTTTCTATCCATGTGTGGCACTTATTCTGAATCCTTCTCAATTGGAGCAGTTCTTCTAAGGAGTGCCAAAGAACTAGCACATGACAGATTGCAAAGCACTTTGCGCAGTCCCACGAAAACAGCCATAACTTGCTCCACAAAATTTCAAATGACCTATGGGCTTATTTCATTAGAAAGAAGACTCATATGGCTTTCTATCCATGTATGCCACTTATTTTTAATCTTCCTCAATTGGAGCAGTTTTTCTAAGGAGTGCCAAAGAACTAGCACATGACAGATTGCAGAGCACTTTGCGCAGTCCCACGAAAACAGCCATAACTCGCTCCACAAAATTTCAAATAACCTATGGCTTATTTCATTAGAAAGAAGACTCATAAGGCTTTCTATCCATGTATGGAATTTATTTTTAATCTTCCTCAATTGGAGCAGTTTTTCTAAGGAGTGCCAAAGAACTAGCACATGACAGATTGCAGAGCACTTTGCGCAGTCCCACGAAAACAGCCATAACTCGCTCCACAGAATTTCAAATGACCTATGGCTTATTTCATTAGAAAGAAGACTCATAAGACTTTCTATCCCTGTATGACACTTATTTTTAACATTCCTCAATTGGAGCAGTTTTGCTAAAGAATCTGAGCCTTCTTTTGGCTGCACTCTGAAACTTGAAGTTGAGACTACCACCTTCTTGAAGCCCTTTTGCCATGATTCTCTCTTATATTTCGTGGTCATATAAAGGCGTCAAACCGTACTGGTAGGACAAATTCCTAGATGTGATGAGTCTTTGAATTCCGGTACTGGATGCTCCGCCACGGGCAACTTGAAGATTGCTGCTCATTGTCGCCTATCATCAAAGAAGTGTGTAGCAGTTGAAATGAATTTCTCGTGTAGTTATAACTCTCTGCTAGAACTTCCGTCAACATTGTTCGATAGGTCATGATGTCAGCTTCCAACCGCACCAACCACGCTCCAATCCGACAGAGGATGCGGTCGTACGTGCGTTTTGAAAATGGTTGCTCCTTGCCACTCGCCATGACCAAGCTTTCATTGCTGCAGCGGTTGAACGACATTTTTCTTATAGATTTTTTGGCACCAAATCGGAACTTACACGTTCCTCCACGCTTCCTCGCAATCCAGTTGCGCAAAAGTGTTTCGCTTTTGCGATCGAGGGTGATGTTTGTACACAAACTCCTCGCCAAGCTAATCTATCACGCACGAATAGAACCACGCAAAAACTTCTCACACGTGCGAGCTCTTTTGACGCCGAGGCTCTCCTAGCCAGGAAGCTTTTTTGTGGAGCCTCTAATTCAACATGCAACACTTTCTTCACTAATGACAGTTCTTTGATCGGCATTTTCTTTGGAAATATCAAGGCTCTTTCTTCAACAACTCTTCTCGCACGATTTGATTTTTGCACACGGACTCCTAGACAAACTGATCTCTCATGCCAGGACTCACCAACGCTACCGATCTCCTCCGCAACCGAACAACAGCATGCACAAACTGCTCGTGTGTGATCTGAATGGAACCCGGTCTTTTCTCCTTCACCAGAGCAATTTGGACAAAAACTCTTTGCCATGAACGATCTGATCCCGCAACGCCGCGTCAAACAGATTCGCTCGCTCGAACTCTTTCCACTGGCGAACAGCAAAGCAACCAAACTCTTTGCACAACAGCCCGCCGAAACCCTTCACACGATCAGCAGCTTCGCATGAATTCTTTGCACAAATAGCATCTGCATCGGAACTCCTCGCGCCGACGAACAGCAGCACGCCTGAACTTCTAGTGGCGATGAGAAACAGCACGTCGGAGCTCCTAGCGTCGAAAAACAACAGCTAATTCCTCTCGCTGAACTCCCCGAACCGTGCGAAATCCCGCCATCGGCGAACTCCTAGAAGGTGTGGATACAGACTGATCGTCTTGCTAGAACTCTTCTCCTCCAATCTCCCTTGTCGATGAACGAACGAGCAGAAACGGAAAACCCCCACGGCGTGTGATCTTCCTCAGCGTGTGAACTCTTCCTCATCGAGTTGTTCCCAGACGAACAGTTTGGAGGCGGCTGGAATTTTGAAAGAGAGAAGAGTGAGTCAGCGACGTACATATATATAGGAGGAAGAAGGTTATGAAAGGCAGAAAATTGGACTTTCCGTTTCATCATGATTAGTAGCGTGAATACGAAATTTATCCAGATCTGGAGAATCTATTTCAAGATTGGAAAAAGATTGAAAGAGATTTACTGTAAGGAGAAAATTTGGCGAGATAATTGAAGGAGAGATTTATGTTGAAGATAAGTGGGAATTGTTTCATTGAAGACGCTAAACAACGGCTAAACATTCAATTTCCTACACATAGCAGACAAATTGCAAATAACCTTGAGTTGTGATATTGCAAAAAGGATATATAGAAGAGGATAAAATGGCAAAAACACACCCGAGACATGTCAAAAGGAATCCCAACAAATTCAGCGATGGTGGAATGAACCCTCAAAATGCGAGAATTTGCACAAAGTACTACACAATCACGCGATTAGCCACGATGAATACTTCTAAGTGCCTTGTCTTACATACAACACACTGCAAAGTGGGGATTTATGATACCGTTCCTTGGGAGGCTAATTTCACTCATCTAAGCAACGCAAGACAAGCTACTCCTGAAATAACATTGGCACTACCCAACACCATTGTTCGAAGTCGTAGATTTTCAACCCTACTTGTCCAACCAGCGCGATCCACACTCTCATACAGCCGCCCAAATACAAGGTTAACGAAGACTTAGTTTTTTGGAAGCTCGGCGAAGACTTGGCTTTGCTTAAGCTCAACTGAGAAAGACTTAGCCCTCAGAAAATAATGAAGAGTTAGCTTTTCGAAGCTCAACTAATAAAGGACTAACGTCCCCAAAGCCACGATGCTACAATCAGGCTTGTTGAAGATTGGGTGTGTTACAAATTGGTACACACAGTTGAAGATTAAATTCGATTCAAAGGGAGTATGTATTGTTAAGCATTGAATGTGACCCCCAAACGGGTATGCACTATTGAAGATTGAATGCGACACAAAAGAGAGTACGCACCATTGAAGCCTGAATGCGAACTCAAGAGGGTTTGTGAAGCAAAGAAGTGAGGAATATCACCTATGCTCGTATCGTAGGCAAACGGCTGCAACTCAAGAAAAGTCGGTATGGCGTGATTGCTACATGTCGACGGATCAACTACCGCCACGATTGAAAAAGTTGGGATTTGTCAAACTACATCAAACTACCAACTATCACCTCCTAATCAAACTACAAAGAGTACCCCATGACGGGACTTATAAATAAACAATGCTTTATTAAGTGACTTATGTCAGAATAACATGTTTCGTTAAGATTTACGCTAAAATAATGCTTCATTCAGCGACTTACGCGTCAACATCGCTTCACGAAGCAATTACACCAAAAGAACGTCTCTTGTTGCATTGAACACCTTATAAGGCTTTGATCGCCTCTCAAGGATTAAACGCCTCTCACAACGCCGAATGCCCCTCACGAGGATAAATCAACTCATCAAAGTGATGCTCGATGATCAACTTGTCAAGAAAACGAGCTCAATTCAGAACACACGACCTCGCAACAATCAAGAGATATCCCCCTACCTCGTCACTCTACACAATGCGATAGAACAAAGTCGTACACACTGACTCAAGTGCGATATGGAACTAGGGGACTCTCTATATGAGTGAAACTACTAACACAAATTGTTGCAGCTGTGCAAGTGACAATGATAACACACGCAACACCCGTGTTAAGGATCACAAAAACTATTTCAAAATATCCATTCACCACTCTCGGCAATGATATTAACAACTTTACGATGGCAATCGCTAAACCGTACAAATCACTACTCCACCTTCAAAGAGATATGGTGAGGATAAGAAATAAGGCATGACACAAAGGAATCCCGAGAAGCTAGGTGAAGAGCCTATTGGGCGAATATCCCATAAAGTAGACAAGCAATGTAAGCCCTACCAAAATAAACTAGGTGAAGAACCTATTGGGCGAATATCCCATAAAGTAGGCCAACAACGTAAGCCCTACCGAAATAAACTAGGTGAAGAGCCTATTGGGTGAATATCCCATAAAGTAGGCGAATAATGTAAGCCCTACCAAAATAAACTAGGTGAAGAGCCTATTGGGCGAATATCCCATAAAGTAGGCCAACAACGTAAGCCCTACCGAAATAAACTAGGTGAAGAGCCTATTGGGCGAATATCCCATAAAGTAGGCGAATAATGTAAGCCCTGCCAAAATAAACTAGGTGAAGAGCCTATTGGGCGAATATCCCATAAAGTAGGCCAACAACGTAAGCCTTACCGAAATAAACTAGGTGAAGAACCTATTGGGCGAATATCCCATAAAGTAGGCCAACAACGTAAGCCCTACCGAAATAAACTATGTGAAGAGCCTATTGGGCGAATATCCCATAAAGTAGGCAAATAATGTAAGCCCTACCGAAATAAACTAGGTAAAGAGGCTATTAAAGTAGGCCATCATCATAAGTTATGAAGACAAGAACCAAATAGTGACATTTGGAGGCAAATACATGCAAGAACAAGAAGATAAGCGAAATATGAACCAAGGAATGCCTAATCTACTTCACAATGTCTTCTCCTTCAGATAACACACTGCGAAGTGGGGGGATTACTGTTGTACCATACTTTGATATTGACATTTGGCAACCTCTCAGTCGACCACGTGTCACACCTTGAAGTATATAAATGACAAGTTCCGTAAAAGTACTAAGTTATTGGTGTCGCTTTAGTATCTTAAAGAGATAAGGAGTGAAAGTCGTTGGCTTCTCAGGTCATCGCTTTCTCGGGTTGTCGCCTCCTCGAATCATCGCCTTCTCAGGTTGTTACCTTCTCGGGTTGTCGCCTTCTCGGGTTGTCGCCTTCTCAGGTCATCGCCTTCTCAGGTCATCGCCTTATCGGGTTGTCGCCTCCTCGAATCATCGCCTTCTCAGGTTGTTGCCTTCTCAGGTTGTCGCCTTCTCGGGTTGTCGCCTTCTCAGGTCATCGCCTTCTCAGGTCATCGCCTTCTCAGGTTGTCGCCTTCTCGGGTTGTCGCCTTCTCAGGTCATCGCCTTCTCGGGTTGTCGCCATCTCGGGTTGTCACCTCCTCGAATCATCGCCTTCTCAGGTTCAACACAAGTCCATCAATGATGGGCCAAGCCCATCAACAAGCCCATGAAGTACCTATAAATACCCCCTCAATTGGATGCAAAAGACACACAATTCACATCTGACTTTCTCTCTCTAAGTCAGAGCTTTCTCTCTCTAAGTTAGAGCTTTCTCTCTCTAGACTTGAAGAGCTCAAATTATGTCCGACCCGCTCGGTCCGACGACGTCTTATGCGACGTGGTCCATCAAGCTCTTGTGCGACCCGCAATCCAGTACGGATTGGCGGCCCATTCGACTCACTTTGGCCCAATAAGCTTTGGGCCCAGCACAACGCATACCCGTTCAGCAAGGTCCAACAAGCCTCGAGACCAACATAAGGCATACCCGTTCAGCACGGTCCAATAGCCCAACGCGCAACAATGGCTATCACGGAGAAACAATGAACTACGTTCGGCTTGATTCTCTATACGGGATACATAGGCAGCTTGGCCCAGCCCAAGTTCAGTCCGAAATCAACAAACTCCAAGTTCACTCAGATATATACTT
Source organism: Linaria vulgaris (assembly GCA_948329865.1). NCBI lineage: Eukaryota > Viridiplantae > Streptophyta > Magnoliopsida > Lamiales > Plantaginaceae > Linaria > Linaria vulgaris. Next base: position 92,201,328 of record OX415254.1, read on the forward strand.
TTCGTGTTTTCAGTGCAGGTTTCTCGAACTCAAAGCTAACCCAACACCAGTACGGAGCTTGGGTTAGTCTGACGTGGAGTGCTTAGTCAGCAGACGAAATCACCCCGCATCATAGTCAGTCTATATGTCATAGGGGAAGCAGTTGCTAAATTAACATAACGCAAGAGAGTAAAAGTGAGCTAATTGAGCCACCCAAGTTCCATAGCTTTTGGTGTGCTATCATATATCCAAGATAACTACGCATTTAGGAGGTCTACGCCGAGCAAATTTGCAATGTGTTTGTACAAACTTTTGCACAATAAGGTAACACAATTTACTGATTCGAGATAAAATTAGAGGATGGCTATTTCTTATATTCTCGATTTTTTTTTAATCTCAATACTCGATCACACCACAATGTTAATATAAAACGATTTTATACCATGAATACTAAATTACTAACACTTATTATACTAATTATTGTAATCAACTGAATCCAAATCAATCCCCCTTGGGCTTACTAATCACCTCTAACAATTTCTCAAAATTCTTACTTGAACTCCCCTTCAATCCAACAGCATTCACAGCTTTCTCCCTCAACTTACAAACATTCTCTCTTATAACCTCACCACCCTCACTAACCATCACATAATCCAACAACTTAATCATATCAAATTTACTAAAATACCCTCCTCCAACCCTAACCCCAATCCTCCACACATCCTCCACCATTCTCCCATTAATCATCTGATCCCCAAAAAACGGCCGGCAAATCATCGGAACACCGCCGGAAATACTCTCCACCACCGAGTTCCACCCACCGTGCGTCACAAATACCCCGACACAATTCTGCCGAAGAATCTCAACCTGTGGGGCCCACGGTACGATTTTCCCGTACTCTTTTGTCCGATCTTCAAACCCTAACGGCACATTTTTATCTCTAATTGACCACAGAAATGGGAATTTGACCGATTCTAGGGTTTCTGCGAGTGCGGCAATTTCGATTGGTGGTGGTACGATTACGGATCCGAAGCTGATGTAAATTAGGGATTTAGGGTTTTTGTTGTGATTTTGGAGCCAATTGAGGCAGTTGTGTGGATCGGAATTAGGGTTTGTTGGTGTTGGGGAGGTGAGGATTGAAGGTCCGATGTTGAGGAAATGGTTGAATTTTGATTTTAGGGTTTCGGTGATGATCGGGTCGATTTCTTCGAAGGAGTTTAGTACGATGGCTGTGGATTTCGGGAGCTTTTGTACCATGTTGTAGAGTGTTAGTGCCATTGGTGTCGGGTTTTTGTTGATGAAAATCTCGGGCGGAAGGTCGTTGTATAGCACGGCTGATAATCCGGGGATGAACGATACGGTTTGGTCGTTCGTTTCCTTTTTGGGACCTGTAACGAATTTGAAATTATGAGTTTTTGAAGATTGAACATTTCGTCGTTATAGATCTGAGAGAGGTAAAATTACCTGTTGATTCGACTGAGTTTTGAATCTGGTCGGTGTATATATGCACAGCTAGAGAACACGAGGCAGCGGTGTAGAAGGGAACCCATGGGACGCCTCGTTTCTCAGCCAGGTCGGAGGCGAACCATAGAAACGCGTCGGTAATCAGGCAACTTATTTGCAAACCGGATTGCGATTCCGCTTCTTCCATCGCCTTCTCAAAATTAGCTGGCGACGCTTTGAGAAACAATGCGATGGCTTCAAAATGAGTCCCAGAGAAATTCTCATGGGTGCCGTCCCAAATGTCATATGTTTGAATATTATCAAATGTGTCCGACACGCGTGCCAAATGTATTGAAGCGTTTGAGTCTGCGGAGTTGAAGAAAGAGAATACTGTGCCTGGTGCCGCGGCAGCTAATCGATGGACGAGTGTGAGTATGGGTGCAGCATGTGTGCCGAAAGGGAACGCTAGCACGCCTATATGCAATTGGAAGACCATACTTGTTTAAAGGATTAATTTTTTGCGTGAAATAAAAAGAAGGGGATAATTTGAGTGTGTAGTAGTCAAGAACTAGTTATGAAAAGGTGGTGTGAAGGTTTGGTGCTGAAGTCTGTTACATATATATATGCGCTTGATAGTGTGGGGTTGATTGATTCTGAAAATTCATGAATGTTAGGCTAGAGAAATGGTTCATGAACTAATTGTATGAAAGCTTAATTCTCTGGAGTAAGTACACTGCGTGGCTTATTTCTCGCGGCAAAACTTGTATGAAATTTTATCTTCTAATGGGTAAAAACTAAAAAGTATGGTTAGTATAAGCAGCAGAATGGTAGCTGAATAGCTGAATTTCTGCTCAAATGGCCTTTCTGGACTCTGGCTTTCATTCCACGGGAAGCTAACCCGGAGGCTCATCTCTTGGCACAATGGGGTCGTTCTTCTAATTGGAATGGCCCTATTAATTTTGATATCCCCCCAGCTGATTGGGGTTAATTTGGTTGCGCATCCTCTGGATGTATTTTGGGGTTAATTACCCGTTTAAACTCTGATCTTTATGATCATTTGTTGTAATTTTTCGATTTTTGATTTATATTATATTCTTAATTATCAAAAAAAAAAGAATGGTAGCTGAATAGAGATTATTCAGTCGCAGCAAATTTAAATAAAGTCTCAAGGTTTATTTACAAACCTATAGACTTATACTGATCACATACAGCATATTTCTTCAAAGAGGAAAAACAATTGCAAAACTCTTGTTCTTAATTAACCAACACTTATCTACATGTAGTAGAAGTGTAAAACAGGTTATTTTTAAGTCACCATTCCAATAACTGATTTCAGAAACGTTAATATGGAACATAAATCAGTATCTTCTGCGCTTCAATTATATTCTAGGAATCATTTGTACCAATGACACTAACACTATGATCCTAAAAGTACGAGGAATTTTGCCCAAGCACGAGAATGTTTAAAAATTTCAAAAGCTTTCATTTCCTAAACAAAAGTTTTCTAGCAGTGTGTTCTTTGGATTATATAATTCGTCAATGTTTTCGGTAGAGGGTTAGTCAGTTGCCGATTTGAACAAGAAAAATAAAGTAAGATGGATGAGGATAGGTAGATATCTCGTTTGGCTTAGCTTGCCGGTGGTTGGTTATTAATTTATTACCATTCAAAAGGTAATGTAAGTACTCTTCTGCTTACTGTAAGGACTCAGGAGGCCCTTCTCGATCACGCCTTGCAACCAAAATCAATTTATTTATTTTTTTGACACTGAAATCATATATATAAAGCATAAGCACGTTAACTACATCACAAACCTTAATAAGGTAACTTCACAAAAGGGAAATTCTCATGAATACATATACCTACCATCAACTAAAATGATCACGACCATATATATATGAATTCACTGGAACACAGGATATAATACAACATCAATACGGCCTTTCCCCTACATAATTCCCCGGAGGATAATAATTACAAGTCATGAAAACATCACCACTGTCACAAACAACCCTAGCACACCCAACTCTCCTCGTGCTCTTCCACACAATCTGCGTGTAGTGCCCGCACAACTGCCCTTCCACACAACTATTACTCATGTAAGCATAGTACTTCTCCTCCCCAGCCCACGCGCTCACCGCATCCATAGGCGTCCACGTGGATCCGCTCCCCCAATATATATTCTCTCCCAACTTGAAATCGCCCTCAGGAAACGAATGCACGAGCTGACAATCCGCCTGCCGCTGCCCAGCCCACCACCGCGCATAGCTCTCTAATTGCGAGTCCCATACGAGCGGGACCTCCATTTTTCGTGCTCGGACCAAGTTGTGCCCGAATAGGAATTGTATGGACTCTCTCATGCAATTCCAACATAGCTGTTTCGAAATTTCGTATGTGGTACTTACGTTGTGTGTTTGTGTTGCTAAGGAATAGTGGTGGTTTAGGATGCTTGTGAGGGTGAGTAGCAATAGAAGCATGTTGCTAGGCTTCATTGCCTTCTTGTGATTGTGGCACGGTCGAGCAATGTTTCTTGTACTAGCTCTCTATATATATATATATATATATGTGAAACTTTTAATATAACATGTACGTCCCTCCAAATTTCATTTAATTATAGAAACTTGTCTTATTGATCGATAATTATAAAAGCTTGCATTGAAATTCTAAAAAAATAACAATCAATGCTGCTTAGATTTTAGAATTGCCAAAACTCCTCGAAATTTGGTTAATTTTAGGACGAAATATTAAAATGCTCCTCAATAACTTTTTTTCAGAAGTTAAAATGCTCGTTTTTTTCAGGTCTTGCCAAAATGCCCCGTAAGTTTTGAAATTTCTTGTAAAAATGCCCGATTGCCTTATTTGGGCCAAAATTGCCTACGTGGCGGTACAGTCAACAAGTTGTTAATGACACGTCATATTTTTCAGCCAAAACACGTTTTTCACAAAAACCCTTATAACTTTAAATATTGTATTTGCACCCCAAAATAAATTGCACTTTACCCCCCCAAAAAAATATATATATATATATATATATATATATATATAAATAATAAACATATATATATATAATCATTTGTAAATAACAATATCAACATATATATAAATATATAACTATTTATAAAATCAACATATATAGATAAATATATAACTATTTATAAAATAATAGATATTTTAACATTATATAAAATAAATAAATAAATAAAAAAGATAAAAAAAAAATCATCCCACCGGGTACCCCCCCCCCCCCCCCCCCTCCGCCGAGCAAAACCACCCAAATCGCCGGTACGCACCACCCCTCCCCGCCCCGCCACCACCACTGCCAAATCGCAGTGGTGGCGACCACGATTGCAGCGGGGGTGGCGTCAAATCGACGCCACCACCGCGATTTGCAATGGTGGTGGCGTCAAATCGACGCCACCACCGCTGCAATCGTGGATGTTGGGGGCGGGTTGGTGGGGGGGGGGGGGGGTAGGGTTTATTTTGTATTTTATTGTTATTTGTTTTATACATATATATATGTTTATTATGTTTATATATATGTTTATTATTATTTATATATATATTTATTATTATTTATATATATATCTTTATTATTTATATTATATGTTTATTATTTATATATATATATATGTTTATTATTTATATATATGTTTATTATTATTATTTATATATATTGGCTGAAAATATGACGTGGCGGATCACTTTATTGAGGTGGCATTGACTATACCGCCACGTAGGCAATTTTGGCCCAAATAAGGCAATCGGGCATTTTTACAAGAAATTTCAAAACTTACGGGGCATTTTGGCAAGATCCAAAAAAAACGGGCATTTTAACTTCTGAAAAAAAGTTACAGGACAGTTTTAATATTTCGTCCTTAACTTTATATTAATTGCGTACAATTTTACGGGAAATTTATGTAATAAGACCAAGTACTAGCTAGGCCGGGTTTAAGCCATCCCCACGTTCTAACCTTAATAAATCCCCCCACCTCTAACCTGAATAAGTTCCCCCACTTATGATTGGTTGTGTAATCCTCTTCAATATTTTTAATTTTTGAGGTTTCTGTCTTTTTTTCGAACTCCGCTTTTCGTGTTTTCTTGTTTTTGTAAGGGGTTGTGCTCCTCTTTTTTATTGAACTTTGCCTATAAAAAAAAACTAGGCCGGGTTCAAATGTAATTATCCTATATCTTGTGTCATATAATGTATGCACTGATTTATTAGATTATTAAGCATTTATTGGTGATTGTCGTGCCGAATAATTGGGTAGCTAGAATATAGTAAAAAAGGTGTGAGGAGGTGTTTCAAGAAAAAAAAAAAAAGAAGAAGAAGAAGATAAAATTGGCTGTATTTGGGAGAAGGAGCTAGCATGCATGCATGTGCATGTTACGTGGGACACACTAACCAATCACATGTTATCTTGCTATAGAAAATGGATCGATGTTGTTGGTTAAGCATCATATATATATTTATATTATGGGGTTTTGGCATTTTGTAATATAGACAAAAATGAATTATTGGAAGATCTCGTGAAAGGAAAGAGACCACCAAGGTGCACCCGTGAACTGGCTTTCTATTTCCTGTGGGGGCAGTGTCGTCTCTTCGGTAATTGATCATTCCCAAATGTAACACGTGGTAATGCGAATCAAATCTCTTGTTTTGATGCATCTGATTGTGTAAGAGTTGTAAGAGTTAAGACTAAAGACTAATAATTACAATTGACGTAATTAATTTGAAAATATGTAAGATGCACGGGCCATATATTTTGTCACACATTATGATGTCGTATGTATTAATAAGGTGAGACATTAACACATTTATTAGGAACTTGTATACTTAGAAACCTTGTGCAAACTGATTTTGATTGGAGAATGATCAACATTCAGGTTAACATTACTCCAAAGATTACCGTCGTGTTTGCAAACTCTACTGGAAAATTAGAAGTTTATAATTTTAAGTTAAGTTTCAAAATCACTTAAATCTAAAAGTTGAGAGGTTTGCAAGATAATCTTGAATTTGAAATTGCTAACAGTTGTTTTATTTTTGAGGGGTATTTGGGGTGGATTATAACGCCTTGCCCAAGTTTGAGGAGAATCTAGCCACTTTTCGTTGTCCTTCGAAAAAGTATATTCTTATTTTTCATGTCCCCTCCTCTTTTTATAGAGGTCCCTTTTCATATAAGTAGGATATTTCTTTTATAGACAGGTGTCCGATGCATGGGGGTAGGATATCGAGTGTTTGCTTCTTAGGTAGACAACTGTCTCCGATGAAGCTGACATAGCTTCCGGATGCTATGGCCTTCGGGTTCAGGTGGCCATGTGTCTTCGGCATGCTGAGTCAATTCTTTGGGAAGACTTATTTATTTGAAGAAGACAAGAACATGATGGGTATCGTTCCTTTTGTCCCGATGCCTTGCTACCGATGGGTGAATGCACGAGGAGGGATTTTTTAAGAAGATTTCTCCGAGAGGCCTCAGTATATCTTCCCTAGGACTATGAGCCACGAGGGAGTAAGCCTCGGGTGATAAGGTAAGTGCGAGAGTATCGTATTCCTATGGGACATTCATGAAGCTATTTAAAGCTCTTGATACCTCGCGCGTGATTTGTACTATGTGAAATACTTATCAGGAAAGATAGAACACCGTATATCCAACATCGGGAAAACATTTAAGTAAGCCGATACCGGAGTGATATCCGTGATGCTTAGAAGGTATCGTGGATTGAGTACGAGACTTTTGAAAAGAGCCTGGGGTTAACAATAGCCCCCCCCCCCCCCCCCCCAAATTCCTATTGCTCTCTTTTGAGAGGCAAGAGGAGTTTGAAAGGAGATGCACTGCTTGGAGGTAGTATCGGGCAAGCTATCATTACCTTTTCAATAGGCCGGTTTTTGCCCGCTATACCTGTTGCATTTAAATTTTCTTCTTTTTTTATGACGTGGCATTTATTAAAGTCGTGTCTCTTGGGGGTGGTGTGTAACGGATAGTCACGTCCCTTCATCGTGAAGACGTAACGGTCCGAACTCTTAGGATTCTACGCCATTATGGAGGATGTTATTAATGGGGAGCAAGCATTTAAGTCGCGTTCAGGGGACGTGGCGTCGTGGGGCGTAAAAAGGGGGTTAGTGGGCAATTAATACCCGTTAATTCCTAGGGTTATAAATACCCTCTTCCCCAAAATTATTCTTCACACTTTGCAATTTTTCTAGCTCTTTCTTTTCCGTAAAAAAATTCTGCAACCTATCAATCTTCTTCAAGCTTTCAGTTCTCCTTTAATGGCGTCTTCTTCTACCACTCACATGGTCTCTGCGGCTTTCGTCTATGGTGTCGTTGCCTTCTCATCTGCTTCAGATCCCCCTTTAGTGACGGGGGCCCCTCCTTCAGTTTTGAGTAAGCGGGGTGCGGCAGCAGGTGGCAGTGGAAGCGCAAAGAAGGCGAAGAAGTCTAAGAAGCAGTCCGACAAGGGTGGGGTTCCTTGAATTACCCAGAAGGTGGAGGTCACCGCTAGTACTGCTACCCATGAGGAGGTAAATAACTTATGCACTGAGTACGGGGCATCGGGTCGGAATGTGATGGTGGTGATTCCGGCGACCGATCAAAGGAGTAACGCTCCTCCCGCCAATCACCGTATGGTGTATTATTCTCAGGTGAAGGCGAGGTTGCGGTCCTTTTTCCCCCTTCTACTGTGAAATATTCAAGTTCTGCGATGTGTGCCCGAGTCAGCTCATCCCGAACTTCTTTACGGCTCTATCATTGTTTGTCTTCTAGTGTTTGATTAGGGGATAGAGAGTACGAAGGAGAGGTTCTTTGCCATTTTCGAGTTGAACCTCTCTCCAGGGGGGCTCTTTTTACTATTTTGGTCATCGGAGCAAGGATGACCGCATTTCCGAGGGGAATGTCAGCTCGCACAGCACATGAAAGAACAAGTTCTTCTATGTTCGTCCTATCATGGGGAAATGGGACATGCCCTATACCTGAAGGGAGCCCCAATTTTCCGAGCGGGTTATGGATGATACTCTAGTTTTTTTGTCGGTGTTCGCGGCGAAGGCGTTGGTAGAGTCAGCTAAGTTTGTGGCTCTCTATTATACCGTGGGCTTGCGGCATATTACTCACCTGGATAGGATCAAGAAACCTCTAGCTATCCTCGCGGTTTACGTCGTTGCCTTTGGTAAGTTTTGCATGTCTTCTGTCTTAGTAGTTTTTGATGTTATGGTGTTTTGGGTTTATCGGAGTTTAACTGACCTTGGTCTTCTCGCAGCGGGGGCGTTGAAGCCTTTCATAATGGAGGATGATGATACTTATGGCAGGGCGGGGACTTCCGAGGGTACTGTGCCCCCAGAAAATGTATTGGTCTCAGGTGAAGCCGGGGATCCCGGTGCTGCGGAGGTTATTGTTGATCGGATGTGGACTCGGTCTGCAACCTCGATGACTTTTTCTCGGTCATCGAGCGGGACGTCGGATGCTCCTGAGGAGGGAGGTCCAGTTGTGAATTCGACGGACGCTGCCATTATTACCTTCTCCCTAGAGGGGGTGGACGATGACGTGGGGATTGACGGGATACCTTTGTCGCCCTTACTGTCATCCCACTGCCCTCTGTCGCTCCTTTCGTCGGTGTTATGATGGGCCCTTCTACCGCCCCGTTGGATATTATCGAGATGTCTTCATCCGATAAGTCTGTTGCATCAGCGGATACAAAGGATTTACTTTTGGCGACGCCGTCGGTCAGTCTTCTTTCTCCGCATATTCCGTTGGCATCTGCCATTACTCCAGCTCGGGCCTAGGGTAAGTGTTTCTTCTAGAACTTTCTTTAAGCGGTTTTTGAAAAGATTGGTCTGATATTTTACTTATGAAGGGGTGTTTTGACAAATAAGGGGAAAGCTCTCATGGTTGAGGTCGAGGGGGCATCGCTGTTGGAAGATGCCTTTTACTTAGGTATGCCTTCGAACTCTGGTTCTTTGCAATTGATTCATGAGTTTGGGGGTAGTGTCCTCACACTTGCATTGGTTGTGTGCAGGGGCGAGTTGTTTAATTTTGGAGGGGATTCTCTTCCTCCGGCCCCCGATATCCTGCCTTGAGGCCCCATTTTTGAGGGGGCTACTTTTTGTTAGAGGAGTTGATGTCTATGGTCCCGTCCTTCGATAGCCGCATCACTTCAGGTTCTTTCGCGGCTATTCAATCTGATAGCCCCGTGGTTACTTGGGTTCGGCTATCGGGAGGTGTGTCCGTCGGGGGGCCTTCTTCTTCCAACTTTCCCACTGCTGTGGAGGGGGTTGAGGCGGCTCTCGGAACGATATCACGTTTCTTTTCTTATACTAATGCATTGCCCATGGATGGCTTGCAGTTTTTGTAAGCCTGTCTCAACTGGATGGCTTTACTGGTAAGTTTCTCTTTCTGTTCATCCTTTAGATGCATTCTTAGGTTTCTTTTACATATTTTAGTTTTGTTCTTAGGCACCTAAAGTGCTTCCCCTTGTCTTACTCGAGGTCGGGAAGCTGTGAGAGAACACTGTCATGGCTGAAGAAAGATTTTGGAAGACAGAGGAGGAAAATAGGGTTCTGCGAGAGCGAGCGGAGAAGTATGAAGTGGTCTGGACCAAGGCCACTCGGCGGATGTCCGATCTTGATGCAGAGAACAAGCACCTTCAGACTTCTGTATCGAAGCTTGAGGCTTTGGGGATAGCCTTGAAGGAGAGGGTGGAGTTCACGGAAAAAGAGAGGGGCGCGAGTGTTTCAAGGCAGGAGGAGTTGGAGCAGAGTTTGTCCCAAGCCCCTTTTCGGGTGGAGACTCTGACGGAGGAACTGGCGAAAACTCCCGCGTCGGGGGGTATTTCTCCCGAGGATTTGCAACAAGAGCTAGATAACGCCACCAAGTTTAGGGGTACAAATGTAATTTTTTCAAAAAGCAAGGGAAAAAATGGGATTTCACTTGACATTTGAAGTTGGTGGTTGTGGTATTAAATTATCATAAGGGGAGGGGGAGGTGAGATTAGTTATGCAGGAATATTCTCCAAAAAAGTAAATTATATAGGGCCCCTCCTATCTTTTATTTGCCAACCAAATGTGATATTAACCCACATTATTTAATTGATAAGGGCTATTAAGGGCATCCAAATGTGCCATAAAAGTATGGTTTTGATTATCTGAAAATCAAAGAAAAGTAGGAGCTATGCAATACTATGCTATAAGGTTAACATTTTGCTTCCGTTATATGTCTCAACATCTACTTTATATTTTTGTATCTAATAGCACATATCATGCGATTCATCGAGTCGTATAGGACACAATAATCCTACAATTGTATTTTTGTAATCAATATCAATATGAGAGATTGACCAATAGGACCACATCGAAATATTGGGTAAAGCACATAGGTCAACCATCACATGCACGGTACCTCTCAACCTTTATACTACACTTATCAATCCTCGCAATTACTTGCCACCTTATACACAATCAAGCATTATATATAAATTAGGATGTTGAAAAAAATGAATAGAGGAGTCTAGTTGACTTAGGACTATGAATACAAAGACCACCTTGTTTTGTCACCAAATATCCCATTGTTAGTCATCTCTTTTGAACTGCGACATAATTCATGTAATAGTGATACAATATTCATCTAGCTTGGAGTTTTCTAAAATAAGGTTAGGATGATGGATATTAGGGTTCGTACAACGTACTCAAAGGAGCACTCGGGTAATCCTCTGATGATGCATCGAATTAGGTTTTCCAAGGTAATGGACATAAGCTACACATGTGGGGTAGCACCAAGTTACGCCCCAAGCTACGCCAGATCATACATCCCTCCGGAAACACCAATAGGATACATCATCGGGATAGGACCATGTTACGCCCCCAAGGTTACGCAAGGTCATACATCCCTCGGGAAACGCCACTTGGATACATCTTCGAGATAACACCAAATTACGCCCCCAAGGCTACGCCAAGTCGTACATCCCTTGAAAAGCGTCAAAAGGGCTATAACATCGGAGCCATACTGGGACATACCATCTAAGGACCCACTAAGATATAACCCTTTGGTTACATACGTATTCCTCTTCGAAAAATCACCGATATGCCCCCTTCCCCCCAATCGTTCTTCAAGGAAGCATCATTTACAACTGGGGGAACCCTTGTACCACTTCCGATGAGTTTCACTGCGATTGCCTCCTCAATGACCATCCTTGATAAATTCTTCTAAGGCGTAGTCATCATTACTCTAAAATGAGACATCATTATGATCATATCAGTAGTTACTTGACTCGAAGGGACTCCATAAGATAGAGTTGGAGCAATAAAGAAGAGAATATGCTAAAAGGGGAGCGTTGCACAATAAGTAATGATTTAACCCCCAACTGCCCGCGACAAATAATAAGCCAAAGGGACTCCTACACTGTCCTCCATGCAGAAGGAAAAAATATTGGCAGGAAGGAAACATCCAATTGGTCGAAAGCCCCCACAAACTCCCATAAAAGGGAGTGGGCGCAACAAAACAAGGCAAGCAAAATCGGCTATCCTAAAAGCATAAAGCAATCCCATATTCCATCTAGCATTGTGTTTTGCTACTATAGTTTCCTCTTGTCTTCAATAAAGCTCACTTACTTGTAATCTTCTCTCTTTTATAACAAAATACAACATTGTTTCCTCTCTCATATCAGGATAATGCACTTGATCTCTATCCTAAATTTCCCTTCCTAAATATGGTCGACGATGTTGTATGTTGAATAAACACTTGACATTTCATTTTGTTCAAGAACGCATATAAATTACCCATTACTTTTAAACCATGATTTACTCGAGTCCTATATATTAGGGAATCCGCTCTTCCGGATCCACTTACCTAGTTTAAGGGATTGTCCTTATCTTTTTTGTATCTTGTTATTCTTTAGATATGATTCTACTTCCTTATATTGTGGAAGATTTCTTGTATATAACATTATACTCTTGTATTCTTAATCACTCAAGAAAATATATTACACACTTAAATCTTCACATGGTATCATCCTAATTATGTGATCCCACGATCTTCCTACGATCCGACCTAATATTTCCTTTCTTTTTGCGTCGCCGCCATGTCCACTGACTCTTCCATCGACTCTGACAACACGCACGGTCACCAAGCCGCCGTCCAACCACCCCGCCCACATGGCACCACTCCTACCGCCCTCACGGCACCCACAACCCTCATCCATGTTACGGCCCATCACCACTTTCAGCTCAAACTCATGACCACCAATTATTTATCGTGGCATTTGCAGGTGGTGTCACAACTCAACTGCCTCAATTTGATTGGTTACCTTCAGGGCACATACCGCTGCCCCAATTCGTCCAACCACGAGGCTTATACCCTCTGGTTTCAACAGGACTCGCTCCTCCTTGGAGCCCTTGTTGGTGTCGTTTTAGATGATCTACTTCGGCTTATCACCTCTGCCACAACTTCCACCGTTGCATGTGTTAATCTTGTGCACAACTTTGAACGCCCCGATCGCACCAGAGATAAAGACGCCCTCAACTCTGCCTTTTTAGGCTCCCATTCTGTCACGAAATTTCTCACGGATATCAAGGCGAAAGTTGACGCTATGATTGAACGACCACTGCATGAGGACGATATCACCCTTTACGTCCTCAATGGTTTATTGTCACATACCATGACATTGCGACCACCATCCATCTGCACGCGCAACTGCTCTCCTTCGCGGAGCTCTACAGTGTCGTTGTGTCTTATGAGGCCTATCTTCGTCGTCTTGACAACGAGACATCATCTCTCGTCGTCACCAGTAACACGGAGTCTCATCAGCCCCCCCCCCCATTGCGGTCACGGGTCTTACAACAACTCCCACAACTGCGGTCAGCCTCCAAACCATGACTGCCAATCTCGTAACCGTGATAGAGGTAACCCTATCAGTCCTCTCGTTCATCGAACTCACCTTTCAATATTGTTCAATGCCAGATTTTTGGTCGTTATGGGCATATAGCCTCACGGTGTTACAATCTCAGTTCCATCTTGCCCACGCCCAACACTGCGTGCACCCCACCTAACTCTCAGTCGTGCCCCGGCCAAGGTTCTTCGCTAGTTGACTCCAGTGCATTGCACACCATCACCAACGACATCAACAACCTCACATTTCACTTTGAATATGATGGGACAGATGAGGTTCAGATTGCAGATGGTCATGGTATGAAAATTACACATATTGGTTCCTCTAAGTTATGTTTTCCCTCTCACACATTCTTGTTACCTCATATTTTGCATGTTCCGGAATTCGAACACAAGTTATTATCTATCCACCAATTTACACGGGAAAACAATGTCTCTATGAAGTTCTTTGCTCACTATTTTCTTGTTAAGGATCAACCTTCGGGGGTACATCTGGCGAAGGGAACTTGCAGTAATGGCATCTACCACATTCGGCCACCTTCCTACTATATGCAGTCGGCCGCTCGCCTTGCCACTTTAGGAGTTCGCACGTCGTCATCTATATGGCACTCACGTCTTGGTCATCCCGCCTCCAAGACTAGTTTATCTTTAATTTTTGCTTTTAAATTACCTATTGACAATAAGTCCTTTGCGAAGGATATGTTATGTGATTCTTGCCTCACTAGCAAGTCTCACAGTTTACCATTTGAGAACTCGTCTTTGATTGCTTTGCATCCTTTACATTACATTTATGCGGACGTTTGGGGGCCTACTGAATTATCTCTTGATGGGTTTTGTTACTTATCATTTTTGTGGACTTATTTAGTCGTTATTGCTGGTTTTTTCAGTTGGTTGCTGAATCTCAAGTTCTTGATGTTTTTACTCACTTCAAACCTTTGGTGGAAAAATAATTCTCGCAACAAATCAAGAATTTTTCAGTGATAACGCGGGGGGGGGGGGGGGGGGGGGGAGGGGGGAAGATTTCGTCGCTCTTAAGAAATTCTTTGCACAATATGGTATAAGTAGGCTTACAACGGCACCTCACAAACCCCAACAGAATGGACTTTCTAAACATAGACATCGTCATATTGTTGAGACTGGGCATGCCTTATTACATCATGCTAGATTGCCTAACACTTTTTGGTCTTTTGCACTTTAAACTGATGTCTATCTTAAAAAACAGGATGCCCAGCTCTGCTATTGGCAATGACTCGCCATTTCACAAGCTCTTTGTTGTTGCTCCTAACTATCTCAAGTTAAAGGTTTTTGGGTGTCTATACTATCATTGGCTTCGTTCCTATGAGCCCGAGAAATTGTCCTTTCCATCTAGACCGTGCATTTTTCTTGGATATTCTACCTCGCAAAGTGCCTATAAGTGTTGGGATCCGACCACTCAATGACTCTTTATTTCTCGGCTTGTTCGGTTCTGTGAGCAAATTATTTCGTTTGGGATCCCTTCTACACTTGCGGCCAAACCCACACCTTGGCCCTTATCTCCGCCCGATCTGCTATCCATAGCCCCGCCTCCTACCCAATTTGCGGTCTCTACACATTATGTTCATAATGTAGGTCTAATATTGGGGTAACATTGCAACCAGAAACTTTAGCACCAGTTTCTACACCTTCTATTCCCAATGTTGGGTCGATGTTGGGGCAACATTGCAACCAGACCCCTGTTGCACCAGTTTCTGCACCTTGTATTCCCAACGTTGGGTTAATGTTGAGGCAACATTACAACCAGAACTATGTTCCTCACATTGTGGCCCAACTTCTGGCCTTGGATGCTGTCCACTCGGGTCCACCCACCAACTCGCATCATATGACGACCCAGTCCAAGAAAAACATTTATAAGCCCAAGGTCCTTAACTTAGCCAAAAAGCATCCTATTGTGCCGATTGTTGAACCCATCAATCCGACCGTCGCCCTAAAGGATCCCCTTTGGCGTCATGCCATGACCGAGGAGACTAATGCTCTTTTAAAACACGGTACTTGGGACTTAGTTCCACCACATCACGTCGCCAATACTGTGGGCTACAAATGGGTCTTTTGGGTGAAGCACAAACCCGATGACTCGATTGACAAGTATAAGGCTCGTCTTGTGGCTAAGGGGTTTCACCAATGCCCCAGCCTTGATTATGTGGAAACTTTCAGTCCTGTGGTCAAAACGATCACCATTCACCTCATTCTCTCCTTCGCTGTCACGAAATCTTGGCATATCCGCTAATTGGACGTTAGTAATGCTCTCTTCCATGGCAATCTAAGTGAGGAAGTCTTTATGCAACAACCCCCGGGTTTCGTGGATGCGTCCCGCCCATCTCATGTGTGTCGCCTTCGCAAGTCGATCTACGACCTCAAACAAGCACCACGTGCTTGGTTTCACGCGCTCCGGGATGCACTCGTCTCGCTTGGGCTCACCCAATCCCGTTTGGATTGCTCCTTATTCATCTATCGACGTGGTTTAACGATGCTTTTTTTGCTCGTCTATGTGGAAGACATCATCTTTACGGGCATGGATCATTCTCTTATTACCTCATTTATTACTTGACTCCAATCCTCGTTCGCCATCAAAGATCTTGGCATGCTCTCTTACTTTCTTAGTATTGAAGCCCTATCATGTAAGGAAGGTCTCTTACTTTCCCAATACAAGTATTTCCATGATCTTCTCGTTCTCCATCATATGGAAGGAGCTAAGACAGTTTCCACGCCTATGGCCACCAATGCCATTACTTTGTTTCAATCGTCGTCTCCGGATTGTGATCCGCATATCTATCGCCAAGCCATCAGGGAGCTACAATATCTTGCTCTCACCCGACCCGACATCACTTTCGTCGTGAATCCCCTTGCTCAGTTCGTATCATCTCCCACGGACAACCATTGGGCTCGGGTCAAACATGTCCTTCGTTATCTTAAGGGCACTATCACCCACGATCTCTTACTTAGGTGGAACTCTCTCCTCACTCTTCGTGGCTACTCCGACGCTGATTGGGTCGGGAATCCCACGGATTGCTCCTCCACGACTACTTTCATAATCTTCATTGGTCATAACCCCATCTCGTGGAGCTCTCGCAAACAACGGGTTGTTGCTAGGTCCTCCATTGAAGCCGAATACCAAGCCTTGGCCACGGCTACTTCCGAGATGCGTTGGGTCCAAAACCTTCTCACAAAGTTTCATGTCTCGCGTAACTCTCCTCCGACTATCTTTTGTGACAACAATGGCGCGACTCACTTGTCTCTTCATCCGGTCATGCACTCCCTCATGAAACACATTGCCATCGACATTCACTTTGTTTTTGATATTGTGTCAAAGGCTCTCATTCGTGTCTCGCATATTATCACTCATGACCAGCTTGCGTATATCCTTACTAAAGCTCTTCACCGCTCCCGATTTCATCTTCTTTGATCCAAAATTGCCTTAGCCGATGGAACGGGAATTTCGAGGGGGTGTATTAGGGAATCCACTCCTCCGGATCCACTTACCTAGTTTAAGGGATTGTCCTAGTTTAAGGGGTTGTCCTTATATATTTTGTATCTTGTTATTTTTTTGATAAGATTCCACTTCCTTATATTGTGTGTTAACGGTTATTTTGTTTTGTGAGAACTTTTCTTGAGAGGAGAGTGGGAAATAACGCCTTTTCCTGAGTTTTAAAAGAACCTAGTCCTCTCATTCTTCTTTCAAAGAGTCCCATTTTCATAGGGGCAAATATTCATTGAAGTGGGATCTTTTCTGGGACAGACGTCCGATATTGGGGGAGCAAGTATTGAATTATTGTTTTAGTATTTGACAAATGTCTTCGAGGATGCTGACATAGCTTCCGGGTATGTTTGTTATCAGGTGCGTTTGGACAAGTGTCTCTAGTGTGCTGAGTTGGCTTTGTGGGTGGCCTTATCATTTCAAGAGGATAGGATCATGACGTATACTGTTTCTTTTTGTCCCGATACCTTGCTTGCTTCCCCTTTGACATATACTGCTTCCTTTTGTTCATTTACCTTGCTTGGTGATAGTTCACGATAGGCGAGAAGTCACGGGGCTTTGTTCACGATAGGTAAGGAGTCACGATACTTTGTCACGATAGGTAATATTGCTTTATACTTGTTTCCCATTTTTTCTTGGGATTATGAGTCCCAAGGGTATGGGTCTCGAGTGATAAGGTAAGTACGAGAATATCGTATCCCTATAGGGTATTCGTTAGCCTATTTAAAGCTCTCGATACCTCGCGCAGGATGTGTACTCTGTGAAATACTTATCGCGGGGGATAGAACACCGTATATCCAATATCGAAAGAATTATTTAAGTCAACCGATATCAGGGTGATCTCTGTGATGCTTTAGGAGGCATCAGGGAGTGAGCATGGGGCTTTTGAAAAAAGCCTATTGTTAACAGTAGCCCCCCCCCCCCCCTTTAGTTCATATTGTCTTTTTTTTAAGAGGCAATAGGAATTTGAAAAGAGTTATGCGGTTCTCCTTCTCTTTTTCTTTATTTGATTATAGATATATATATATATATATATATGTTAACCATAAAAATAAATAAAAGGAAAATAAGAAGGTTAATCCTAATCGGGAACTCAATAAATGGACAATACAGTTGTCATGGGTACTTCCGATGACATGTACCCACTCCTAATAAGGAGACCCCATCGGATGTTGCCCTACTCCTTGGTCACTGACCTAATAAAGGCATAGAAACGCACACGAGGAGGAACATAAGCGTCCCTTGGAAAGTCAAATGGTGAGTAAAAAACAGATATCAACGCGGCATCGGAAAAAGAGTAAACTCCGATGGATCCGCGCAACTCCGATATCCACCAATGCGCCAAGAGGGACCACAACGGACCCCGAGTCCCATGAACTTACAAGAAAACTTCCTTGCTGAACACTCCTCAATGTGAACTGCCCTCAGATCACACTCCTCAATGAAAACTGCCCTCGGACCATCATCCGAGGACCTATTTTCAGAGAAAAAGCAGAAATGAATAACAGAGCGCCCAATAAATATATTCCGAGGACTTAGACGGAAAAGTCCCATTTCAAGCAGAGCAAATCCAGCCCTCGGAGATCAAATCCAGCCCTCTGAGATCAAATCAAGCCATCGGAGATCATATCAAGCCCACGGAGATCACATTATGCCATCAGAGATCCTGTTATGTTATCACATTACGTCCTCGGAGATCACTCCAGATCCTTGAAGAACGGACCCGAGTCAAGAAAGAGAAATAACACCCTTCGGAAGGCATATACCGCAGTCCTTACTCCCGTACGAGCCTTCTCATTATGTATCAACAAAAGCATAGCCCTCGGAAGAATAGCGTCCCCAAAACAATCATTCATCAGAGATCCTCGGAGCCATCGGAAGACATAAAAATTGATCTAGTCAACGTCTAGTAGATTAAGAGATAAACCTTATCCTAATTTTTACACCTGTATCCATGTAACGACACGTGTCTTTACTAAAACACATGCATAATGACACATGCCCTTATCAAAGTCTATATAAAGGGAGGTGATCAGTAGAAGAACTTAACTTAACACAACTTACCGCAAGCACATAAAGATAAGAGGAGGAAAAGTTCAGTGAATAAAGGAAGGGAATATTCTTGTATCTCTTGTTATTTTCAAGTAATTTCCATCTATGATTGTTTCTGAATCACGGACAGGGCGTTCCAACCCAATATAAATATCTTCCATTAAATAGGGAATAATTCCAAACCCGTTAACAAAGTGGCGCCGTCTGTGGGAACGCCATAATATCTGTCCTCGAGAGAGTTCAGCAAACGTCGACTAGGATGGATGATCTCTTTGAAAGTGAAAACCTTCCGATTCCTTACAGTGACTCGGAAGAAACTCTGTCCAATTATGAATCATGTACGAGAGATTTTATTAATATTCCCCGATCTGTCTATGAAAGACTTGTAGATGCTACATGGGCACCCCGGAGGGGGAACATCTAGGAAACATGTCCTCTATATCCTCCGAGGACAGAAATTTCCCTTCGGAAAGAGATACACCCCCGGCGGTGCGGAACCCAAACTCAATCCCTTGGCATCAAGAACCCCGACAAACGTCCCGAAGGTATGTTTATCCTGAAAGGACCCCAGAGAGGGGTCGGGGGGAAATTTCACACCCCTCGGAGTATCGGGGAGATGTTGAACACTCCTTGTGGGGAATGATGGATGACTTACGAAAAGAATTGGGCAATCTCAAGAAAACCATGGCTCCTGAGGAGGATCCCACATTCAAGACCTCTCCTTTCATTCCCGAAATTGCTTTAGCCTCTATCCCCTCGGGGATGCGGCCCATTAATATCCCGTTATATACCGGAGAAGCTGATGGAAGAGATCCGCAGGACCATATCCATAAATATCTGGTCGGAATGGACCTATCTTCCGCCCCTGACCATGTGTTATGCCGCGTGTTTCCTGTCACCCTCGGAGGGCGGGCTCAGGCGTGGTTCACTCACCTTCCACCTAGTTCCATTACGAGCTTTGACCGATTAGCTCATTTGTTTGTACGACAATTTGCTTGTAATCGAAGGTACCCCAAGTCCGCTACACATCTTTTCACTATTAAATAGAAAAAGGATGAACCCCTACGAGGGTATATAAAGCGTTTCACGGACGAAGCGCTAGATGTTCCCAACATTAGCCCGACCATCATGGCGGACATATTGACTCAAGGACTTCGAACGGGGGATTTCTTCAGATACCTTATGGGCAATCGTGTCACGGACATGAATGAACTTATGCAAAAAGCGGAAGTCTATATTCTGATGGAAGAGGCGGAAGGAACGAAGAAGCAAATGGAGCAGGAGGATAACGAACACCTAGAGCGCGCAGAGAGAGAAGCAAAGACTAAGGAGAAGGGTAAAGAGGGAAAACCTCCTCCGCGTAAAGACGAGGGCGGGGTGGTTAAGAAATTCCTCCGACCTGTGCCTTTACCTCCCATGACTATCACTCCCCCGGAAGTGCTCAATATAATGAGAGGCAGCAACGAATTTCACTGGCCCGTACCAGTTAAATTTCCTAACTGAGGTAAGAACACATGGAAATATTGCAAATACCACAAAACATACGGGCACACCACTGAAGAATGTACCACCCTTCGTAGAGAAGTGCTTCGTCTCCTAGAAATAGGATACTTGAAGAATTACCTCAAGGAAAATAATCTTGGGGAGCCCAAGACAAACGTATGGAAGAGGTCACGAAGAGAAGAAGAGGAAGAAGAAGAGGAAAGAACGCCCAGTCGGAGGTCACGAGAATGGACACCCAGTCGGAGGTCACAGGAAAGGACAGTTGGACGCCTACGACCCCAAGAGAGAACCAAAGACCGTCGACAAAACTCCCGAGAACGGACCATGGGGTATCCGAGTTTGCCTCCTCCACCCGACTTATATAAAAACAATCCCCCGTCAGGGCGAACCATCAATATGATTGAAGGAGGTGAAATTTCAATGACGCCCCAAAGTAAAAAGAAGAAATACTTGAAAGAAGCCAGACGAGCAGAGCAAGGATTCCCAGTCTGCTCGGTCCAAGAGTCAAAGCTGCCTAGCATTACCTTTGGACCCGAAGACCTTACAGGTATAATATACCCCCACGAAGACCCGTTAGTTATTTCAGCCGTTATCTATGGGTATGAAACCCAACGGATCCTCATAGACACAGGCAGCTCTGTGGATGTACTTTTCTTGCCTACTTATCTTGCTATGGGGCTGAAACAAGAAAAATTGGAAACCGCTGAAGTCCCCTTGGTAGGATTCTCTTGGGAAACTTGTCATACCCTCGGAACTGTGACTCTTCCAATGTCATGGGGAAAGGGAGCCCTTCGGAGAACAGAGCCCATCAAATTCTGGGTAGTGGAAGCTTCTTCACGGACATATAATGCCATTTGTGAAAGACCATCCATCCGAGCCTTTGAAGCTATCCCCTCTACCTTGCATCTTAAAGTGAAATTCCCCACCTCCTCGGGAATCGGAGAGGTCCGAGGAAGTCAATCTAAAGCCAGAGAATGTTGCATGAATGCTATCCCCTCGGAAGAAGACGAACCTTCCCTCGGAAACAATAAAAAGTGCAAGACCGAAGAAACACGAGTCCAACCTGTGGAAGAATTAAAGATGGTAGAATTGGTGGAAGGAAGCCCTGAGAAGGTGATCAAAATGGGTACCCAGATGACATTAGCAATAGAGGCTCAACTGATTTCCCTCCTCAAGCAATTCCATCACCTCTTTGCATGGGAAGGAGGACCGCCCGGGAGAATCAGCAACAAGGTATGCCAGCACTTTCTTAATGTGAAGCCCAGAGCTAAACCTGTCCAACAAAAGAAAAGAAAAATTGGACCCGAGCGTAATAAAAGCATTCGCTCGGAAATACAATGCCTTCTCAACTTGAGGCAAATTCGGAAAGTTATCTATCCCGAGTGGTTAGCTAATGTCGTATTAGTTCCCAAGCACGGAGGGAGATGACGGATGTGCGTTGACTTTACTAACCTTAATGAAGCATGCCCGAAGGATTGTTATCCTTTACCAAGCATAGATCAGTTAGTTGATTCCATCGCTGGATGTGCACTACTGTCAACCCTAGATGGAGACCAGGGATACAATCAAATCCCGATGGCGGCAGTGGACCAAGATAAAACTAGCTTCATTACGGATGCAGGCACCTTCTGTTACCTAGTCATGCCCTTTGGACTAAAAAACGCTGGGGCTACCTATCAAAGGTTAGTAAGTCTTATGTTTGCAGGACTTATTGGAAAGTCAGTAGAAGTTTACGGGACGACACGGTAGTCAAAAGTAACACTGCCGAGGAACATCCCGAGGACCTACGAAAAGCGTTGGTCATTATGAATAACTTTGGCATGAAAGTTAACCCTAGGAAATGCTCTTTTGGTATCCGAGGAGGAATTTTTTTGGGGTTTATGGTTACGGAGAGGGGAATAGAAGTAAATCCCGAGAAAGCAGAGGCCATCATGGGGTTACCCACCCCAAAGACAGTGAAAGATGTTCAAAAGCTGACTGGTAGAATGGCCTCGTTGAGTCGATTCGTCTCCAAGTCAGCAGAAAAAGGGCTTCCTTTCTTCAAAATACTTCGAAATGTCAAGGAATTTCAATAGACCCCCCAGTGCGAGGAAGCCCTCGGAGAACTAAAAAGGTACATGTTGAAACCACCTTTGCTTGTAAAACCTTTAACTCAAGAAGAGTTATTTCTATATTTGTCGGTCGGAGAAGAGGCCATTAGCACCGTTTTAGTCAAAGAACAAGATGGAGAACATCGTCCGGTATATTATGTCAGCAAAACCCTCCTCGAAGCCGAGACCAGGTATACCCTAACTGAAAAACTTGTCCTAGCATTGGTTATTACGGCCCGCAAACTACGCCCCTACTTTCTTTCCCACCCAATTACAGTCCTAACAAAGCATCCCCTAAGGACAATTCTTAATAAGCCTGAATCATCAGGGAGGTTAATAAAATGGGCCATAGAACTCACTGAATATGACATTTCTTATGCCCCGAGACCCTCCATCAATGCACAAGTCCTGGCGGACTTTGTAATGGAACTTACGGGCATCGGATCCGAGGGGAATGAACCATTGTGGTACGCTTAAGTAGATGGGTCCTTGGTGAGCACGCACGGGGGGGGCAGGAATAGTTTTTGTAAATCAAGAAGGGGAGGATGAAAGGCTTCATTTTGCAATCAGAATAGATTACCCCCTCTCTAACAATGAAGCTGAGTATGAAGCTCTCCTTATTGGTATGAGACTAGCAAAGGAAGGAGGAATGAAGAGAATACTCCTTCATAGTGATTCTCAATTGATTGTCCAGCAAGTCAAAGGATCATATGAAGCAAAAGAAGAAAGAATGCAAGAGTACCTCCGATTTGCCCGTCAAAGGTTCGAATGGTTCGAGGAATATGATATAGTTCAAATTCCCCGAAAAGAAAACCAAGAGGCGGGCGCCCTATCTAAAATGGCCACTCAAACAGCTGCCATCCACACTCGGAGGATTACTCTACTTCATGTCAACCAGTCTGAAAAAAGTGAAGGCAAAGAGGTAAATACCATCTCAGATCCCTCGTCTAGCTGGGTGACTCCTATCAAGGCCTATTTGCAGGATCCCGAGGGATACTCCTCGGACAAGAGTATCCAGCGGATGATGTTCAGAAAAACCATTCGGTACTTCCTCAAAGATGGAATACTTTTCTGAAGAACGTACTCGTGTCCCCATGCTCGATGCCTTAATGAAGAAGAAGCCCAACTCACTACAACAAAAATGAGATTTGGTGGCATTCAAAAATGTTAGTATTAAGTTATAATTGTGGCATTTTTATGTTTTATGGCGTTTTTTAGAAATGCCACTTGTAGCGGTGTAGCTAAAGGTGGTAATGTCACTTTTTAATCCGATAGTGGCACAATAGAAAGTGTTACTACATCTAGATACAATGATATTATAAAGTGCCATAAAAAATACTTTAAATGACATGTTAAAACGCCACATAATCTAATTTTACTAATGCTTTAAGATGACACTGTAGTTACATGTAGTGACAGCTGAAAATGCCATCATAGATATATAACTTGACTTTATAAAATGTCACATAAGCTTAAATAATTGACACTCTATAATGACATCATATGAACAACTAGTGGCACATATGAGCGCCACTTAATCTAATTTTACTAATACTTTAAGATACCACTATAACTTAGTATAATGACATTAACAAATGACATTATAGATACATACTTTGGCATTGAAAAATATCACACGAATTTAATTTAGTGGCATCTTAAAATGACATAATATAAATCAATAGTGTCATAAAACTATTGTCGAAAATAAATTAACGCCAATCTAAAATATCGCGTCTATGTCCAATATTGACACTTTTTAATGCCACTACTCACCAACAATTATTACTTTTTAAATGCCGAAGCTTGATTGCCCAAAATCAATATCGATATATTATTTTAATAAAAAATTGCAAAGCTTAATTATACACAACAATATATAATAAAAAATAAAAAGATGAAACCTTTATTAAAAATCAAAATCTGATAGGAAAACTAAACATAATAGAGCCCTCAAACATTTTATCAAATTGTGCGGTGCTTTATTAAAAAGAAATTATAAAAAAATTACAAAGACTACTTTGAAAGTAACTTATTGCTAACACCCACTCCAACACTCTAACGTTCTTGAACCCAAATCTTCAAAAAGTTTTTCATTCTTCAGCAAATAAACCATCCACGCACATCGGCATCAAATTCTTTCAATTTCTGCGAATAACAACAACAAAGGAAAACAAGAAATGTTGTATTAAATTCCTTCATAATGGTATCATTTATATACCACAAAATAATAT
Source organism: Linaria vulgaris (assembly GCA_948329865.1). Taxonomy (NCBI): domain Eukaryota; kingdom Viridiplantae; phylum Streptophyta; class Magnoliopsida; order Lamiales; family Plantaginaceae; genus Linaria; species Linaria vulgaris. Next base: position 92,226,008 of record OX415254.1, read on the forward strand.
TGATATTCGAGAGATCTAAAAACACTCACCACATAACCTATCGGCCAAGCAATGAATTTTCCAATAGCATCTCTCATCAGTGAACTTAACCAACCGTTCATTAGGCATTAAAACGACATCTATGAAAACTTCTAAATGATCGTGTCCTAATTCATGTCCCCCAACTTCTTTAGTCGAATATGTGCCATATAATCATCCGACGACAATTGTGGGATCTTTAATGAACTTCCCAAATTTATTGCGGCCCTTCCTTTCAGGTTCTTCATCATCTTCACAGACAACAATCACAAAAGAAGAATTACAAAGCATGAATTTGTTCAAATCAATCCCAAACATCAAGTTTCAGTTGTTCAGCAGCACAATATCCTCCTAATGCATAGTTTCACAAATCTATCATGAGCACCATAGCTAAACAAGGCCAATACATCAGAAAGTTTACATCATGCTGTTATAATACTTCTAGAGATAACTAAAAACCTAGGGTTCTAATACTAAGAACTTAACATGTACACCACATGCTTTGTCTTGTACCTTGATTTGTGTGTGCATCCGTATGTTTATCTTATCGATGTAAAAATGGTAATTACACATAAAATACAGCAGAAAGGCACAAAGGTGGAATAACACGTACTGTCATCCTCTTCCTCCTCGTCATTCCCAAAATCATCAGAAAACGATGGTCGTGGATCAGTTTTTATCTTACGCTTCTTCATCTTCTGCAACTGAAGCTCCTCCTCCCTTCAAGACGAGGAAATGGTTAACAAAAGCATTAAAAATATCGGCAACCATGATCCACATTAAATGTCAATCATTCAGCCCAAAACAGGAATCACTCACTCTTGCTGCAACTTAAGGAGCTTCTCCTTCTCTTCCTCTTCAAATTTGTTCTTTATATTTTATATTAACTCTCTGCAGTGGAAATATCCCATTTAACTACCTAACATTCAACATAAGGTGAAAAACACAATACAATAAAAGAACACAAAGTACCTTTCTCCACATATTGCTCTCTTGTGACCAAACCAACAGTTTCTTTCTTGAATGCTGTCTCGAGAATCTGAATGTTACAGAAATACTTGATTTTAGAACAGAACTTATTGGTAAAGCATGTATTAACTATAACCATTTCCAGTTTTAAAGAAAACTTGGGCCGCTAAAGGCTTAATGAAATCGATTTAACACAATAACACAGGGCTCAAGTTTTATTTGAATTTCTTAAGCACTAGAAGTTTTGGATGTAACTGAAGTTGGAAGCTCCTCCATGTGCTCTTTTTGTACTTGTGTCTTACGTGTCTGGAAAAGACGTATTCGTTTGAGCTTGAATAGACTATTAAATATGGAGCTTAATCAAACTGTTCAATTTAGTAGAAGTCCAATAGTTTCTATAGACTACAACACATATATAATGTACCATTCTCCAAGAAATTCCAAACTCAACTGAGCAGTAAATACTTTTCCACAAACTAGATTCTAGTGATTTGAAAAGATATATACATTAACATTAGTCAAGTTGGGTTTAGATATCTTGTCTTGAATGAAGCTTGTAGTCATTCGCGCTTAAATTATCTATTCCGTTTTTAAGGCATAATTGAACTGCTCGATCAAGTAAATGTTCAACGCTACAAACCCATACATATACTAGATACTTTCAACTGGCTCAATTTAAAAGCATTCAACAAATTAGTACACAAATCGGAGCTAGTCGGCACGTTTCTTGTGTCTAATAGAGAATCTGAGCTTAAACAAAGAATCGACCGCCAGCTTCACCGCACAGCTCAATCAAGTACAAAAATAACGATTTCTATACACTAAAAACCCAATATACTGTATTCTATTTCCAAATGAATCCCAAAGATTCAAATGATAATAGGGCAAAAAGATAAATCGATACGACGAATACGGATTGGATACCTCGGAGGTACTTGAACCGAATTGGAGGAGACCAGGTTGGCCTTGAACAGAAGCTGTTTTGTTTTTGAGCTCTTGGATTTTGCGGCGCTCGGCTTCTCGCTGCTTCTCCAGCCGCCGGATTCGAACGGCGTCCTGCGCTGTGCCCACGTACCCGTCGCCCATACCCGCCATCACAATCGCCTTTTCACCGCAAATCAATAAAACTAGGGCTCGGCCTCGGGGATTTCTTTTTGAACAGCTGTGTATGAAAAAGAAGTGGGCTTGTGTTAAAAAAAAATTGATGATTACGGAAACATGTTTATATTACCAAATTACATATACAATACAATATTAATATTAATATATATATATAGATGTTTAGACATTACTAATAGTGTTTGTCATTAAGTTTTAGTTTAGTTTTTTTTTTGTTTGATAAATAGTTTTAGTTTACTTTAAAAGTAAGTTTTGTTTTCTATTTATTTTTCTTATTCAATCGTGTTTGTTAATTATATATACACAATGTTTTTATTCTTTTCAAAAGGAGACTTTTATTTCTAGTCATTTTAACTTTTTTTTTTTAAATATTTAAGCCATTTGGAGTGTAATTTTGAACTAAAGATAATTTTTCATTATTGAATTAATTATAGGGGTGTGCAAAACGACATTATAGTATCAATGATCGATATTTTCATAAATAGTTTATTTGATACTTTAAAGGTTCAGATTATTCGCCAAATCATATTAATTGGATACGATTCGATAATTTATGGAGCTAGATTCGGTACTTTCGATGATTCGTACTTTTGCCAAACTTATCTTGAATATTTATTCATCACTTAAAAAAGATTTAAAAACTATTAATTTGGTATTATTTCATATCGTTTACAAGATAATAAAAATGCTGTACAATCGGGCCTGAAATATACCAAATTATGCTAGTCTATTACAAAGAAATGACTAGCTTTGTTGTGAACACCTATTACACAATTAGAAAGTCTAGAATGACTAAAATAACCCTCGAGAGTCAAACCGGGAATAGTCGAACAAAGGCAGGTTCGATGCTGGAAAAACTGTCAAATCCATAAACAATCGACCGGACAGAAACTATAACTATGACACAATAAATGACCAATATAGATTTTTTTCCATTAACAATCTGACGTGAATCTTGGGATATGGGTACTTATAGACCTCCGGATGCAGCCCAACTCCACGAAAAGGCAATAACAGTCGAACAACGCCGTTCGATTGTCCTGAAACTGTCAAACGATCTATGTTCGACTCTTTTTCGTTTGGGTCGATAATGAGTCAGACCGACCCAGTTCGTTTCTAGGCCATCTAAATCACCCTCACTACCTATCATAGTGCCTTAAAAAAGTAAGACTCGAATGGAGAAAAACATATTAAGTAATAAATATGTTATTAAGCATTCAACAATATATCTTTAATTTAACTCTAGAACTCTACTCCTTGACCGTTAGTACATCATAAATACCTTATAATATTCAAGAAGACCCACCTCGTCGTCTTGCTTTGACCGCTACATAGTTTACTTAAAAAAGACAATACACAAATTCGAAGTCCCAAACTTTACTTCTTCTTTTCCTTTTTCATTTTTTTTTTCGAAATCTTTCCTCTTTTACAATTTTACTACTCCTTGGCTACTTATTAGTCAAACTTTTCTTCGGTTAGTTAATTTTAATTCCAAAGATTTATTTTGCTTGTACTTGATGTAGATTGTAGATTCAAGCTTAACGGCTTCTTTCACTCAATGTCACTAACTTTTTTTAAACATAACATCATATTGTGATATTCTAAAGCTAATGTCAGTAATTATCACAAATTTAATGTCACTAATACATTACTTAAACGTGATATTTCTTAAAATTGACATTATATTAATGTATAGTGACATCTTCAAATTAGTATCATTAATTCTTATTAATTAATGTCACTAATAATTTAACTATATGTGGCGTTTTAAAAGAATGACATGACATAGGTCTACAGTGACATTATCAACATGTTGTCATTAATTAGTGTGTGCTAATGTCACTAGTTTATTAATCAGAAGTGGCGTTTTTTTAAAAATGACATTATATAAATGTAGGGTGACGTTCTTAAACCAATGTCATTAATACTTTTAAGTCAATGTCACTAATGTATCAGATATAATGACAACTTTTGAAATGCCATCTAATTAATTAATTGTGTCATTTTAAACTAAATGTCACTAGCAGAGTGCCACTATAGGCCATTTTTGTTGTAGTGACTGGCTTTAGCAGAAACTCACGAGGGGACATGCGGGAGTCATACAAGCGGCGAAAGCATGGTCGGACGCTTAATTCGACAAGGCTACTACTGGCCCACGATGTCTAAAGACAGTAAAAGCCATGCCGAAAGGTGTAAACCGTGCCAAGCTTACGCCCCTTGGATTCATCAACCCGCGGCCCCGTGGGAACCCCATCTAACTCCTTGCCCGTTCTCCAAATGGGGCATTGACATACTTGGACCCCTCATTCCTGACTCTGGTCAGAAGAAGTTTCTACTAGTAGCCATTGACTACTTTACCAAATGGGTGGAAGCGGAACCCATAGCTAGGATAACCGCAGGTGCCGTTATCAACTTTCTTTGGAGAAGTATCATTTGTCGCTTCGGTGTCCCTCGGAGCCTGGTAAGTGATAACGGTCTGCAATTTACGGACCAAGGGTTACAAAAATGGTGCGACCATTGGGAAATAAAACACCGCTTTGCTTCGGTGGGATACCCTCAAGCAAACGGTCAAGTAGAAAGGACCAACAGAACCCTTTTGAAAAACATGAAAGCCCGACTCGATTGGCACAAAGCCAAGTGGGTTGAGGAAATACCCGGTATACTATGGGCCTATTGGACCATGCAAAGCGCCGCTACGGGCGAAACTCCTTTCAGTCTATCCTACGGATGTGAAGCTGTCCTGCCCTCGGAGGTCTCTATAGAAAGTTGGTGAGTCAGGGAATACGAGGAAGTAACCAACAGCTCAAATCTAGCTCTCGCCCTTGATCTACTCGAAGAAAAGAGAACCCGAGTAGCCCTCCGAGTGGAAGAGTACAAGACTCGGATGTCACGATACTACAATGCCAAGGTAAAGCCCCACACTTTTCAAGTTGGAGATCTAGTGATGAAACGAGTAGGGGCTTCCAAGAATGTAGGCAAGCTTGATCCACGATGGGAAGGACCCTATAAGATAGTGGAAATTATGGGGCCAGCAACCTATCATCTTGCCGATTCCGAGGAAATAGTGCTTCGTAATACCTGGAACTCAATCAACCTTAGAAAGTAGTATGCTTAATGTAACAGTCATGCATGAATAAGAAAAGTTATTCATATACAAAGGGTTCCATTACAAAAGAAAATAGAGTTGCTTGACAAAAGGATAACTCTACATATGAGTCATCTTAGCAACCCAACAAAAAATCCCCTCGTATTGTGAACTAAACTACATAATATCCCTCTACAAGTTAAACCCCTCCCATAGGGCGCTTTCCTTCTCGAATAAGTCGTCGGCGCTGCTCCTCGGAAAAGGAAACTGGATCATCAACAAACACAATCGGAACTGAAGGATCCCTAATAGGTGAAGAAGGAAACTCCTCGAAAACCTAACGAATGTTAAGTTCCGGAATTAGCAAGCCTGGGGGAAACTCTGGCAAAGCTTGTACAGCATCTCGGCACAACCGATAGCCTATATGAACCAAATCACGCATCTCACCTTGGAGAGACTCACGAAGGTTAGATGGACCCACCACTTCCAACACTGCTTGGACTCGAGCCATAACCAACGTCGTTGCCTGGGTACGAGTTGCCCCTAGTATTTGTTGATTTAGGGCATCTTTTTCCCTCGTGGCCTGCGTCAGTTGCTCTTCCGAGGACCGCATTTGGTCACGTAACTCCCCTATTCTCCTCTCTAAATTCAATACACGAGCTCTCTCTAGCACCAGTCGGCGTTCCAAGTCCCACGCTTTATCCCTCTCGGATTGTAACACATTGTTGTGGATTTCTTGAGTGGACTCGTGAACTTCCTTCAATTGAGCTATCTCCGCTTGAGCCTCTAAGAGACCTTGCTCTAACTCATCCCGACGACGATATACCAAACCAGGATCAGAAGAGGAGCTTCCGTAAGATCCAAGGGCATCTAACACCGTATAAATCTGCTCAAGAACAAAGCAAATTACATCAGACATTGGCGACAGGTTAGTAGTAAATAAAATAGATAAAATAAATAAGATACCTCACACAGGTCTTTACAAGCTAAGTCCTGGAGAACGGATACCGAAAGGGTTTTCATCAACCCACAATCCATCGCATTCAATAAACCACTGAGAAAGTTTCGACAAAATCCCACCGCTGATCCGAAAGGAGAAATATCCTGATTATCCCCGGGGGGAAAAGATCTCGCGAGGGAAGGGTTCCCCTCGGGTGGCAGTGCGGGAACACGATCCGGGACACCCTCAAAGGGCTGCAAGTCCTCCATATCGGGGGAAAGAAGGTACTCCTCTAATACATTCACCACGGCAGAACTACGGGGAAAAGGTTGTGACACCACTGGAGTCATGTGAGACTCCGTTTGGGAGGAAACCGCTATCGGATCCGACACTCCGAGAGGAATTATAAAGTTTACTATAGGTGATGCCTCTAGTCCCTCCTCCTTCGAAGAAATATCAACCATCGCTTCCTTTACGAGTGGATCAGAACCACCAACTCTCAGCAGTCCGGGACTACCATGCAATGCCCGCCCCAGAAAAACATCATCAGAAGACCCGAGGGAAAACGCTCCCATCTCTGCACCTGCAAAAAACATCAGTATGCAAACAGTCCGAGGACACCCAAAGAATTTACAAGTTGAACAGGTAAAGGGTGATCAGTAAAACTTACGGAAATAAAAGTTACTGTGAAGAGGACGAGATGTGGGGGTACACCCCTTCACCCCCTCTTGTAAACCTGCTAAAATCAGGGCCTCGGGGAAATCTAGCAGCCCGGATATGTCATAGGAACCAGAAAAAAGCCCTGAGTGAAGCAATACCTCCCTCTCGTGACCTTGTGTTTCGGCGTTGGGAGCAATATATCCTAAACCCCATCGGATGGGCACCCCCCATGACCTGGCTGATTGACCTCTCGGACGGACAAAGAAAAATCTCCGCCTCCAATCCCCTCTACAAGAGTGGATACTGGATACACGAGTGAAGGTATTTTCCTTATCCCGATAGGTCAGGCTAAAAAAGGGAGTTCCCTCTGAACAAGGTCGAAGGGCAAATATTGTTCCCACCCGATAAGGGGACACTGGAAGGTTTAAAAGCTCACAACGCAGAACATACCCCACCAAATGACTATATGAGCTTGGTGTTAGCTGACTCGGACATACCTGCCAGTACCGAAAGAGTATTTGGAAAAAATGGTGGAAAAACGTTCGTAACCCGCAACGCATTTGCTCGTTGTAGACAGTCAAATAACCCGAGGGAGGTGCATAAGCTCTCTGACTCGAGGAGGGCACTATTACGTCATATTCTTCCAAATCCAGGTTATACCCAGTAAAAAGAGACCTTACTGAGTTCTCGCACTCCGTACTCGTAGTGGATCCCATACGTCCTCTACCTATCAGTCTGGACGGATTAAGAGGAATCAAATCAAATTCCGAAGACTCATCCGCCAAAGGATATGGCTCCCTACTCATGAATATCTCCCTAATATGATTTACTTTGCGGGAATTTGTAGATGAAAGCCTACGAGCTATTCCCAAAGAGGAACTCGCGCCAAGTGTCGCCTGATTTCCAGACAAATTATCCCTCGGAGAGGAACTCTCACAGAGAATAGGAGGAGCCCTTGATGGTCCTGAAGGACTCCGAGCGGTGTCTCGAGAAGAACCACAAGATGAAACTAAACCATTTCTCCTGTAGTAAGGAGGCATCATCTTTTCAGGTAAGTATTATCCTCGTGCTTACAATTATTGACAAAATTGAAAAAGAGATCAAGGACTAGTTATGATTATAAGGTTAGTAGTAAGTGCCTAACTGATGAAGGGCTTAAGTGCATATATATTCTTCACTCCTTGATTAGAAAAATAAGATTAGATCCCTATTACATAAAGTAAGGGACACGTGTCGAGAAATTTTCTTAATTAAAAGTGACATGTATCTTACATTTCCATGCAAAGCAACACCTCCTACTTAGGAGATAAACTTAGTCAGCAATCTTAAAGGATTTATCATTATCCTCCTTAATTAAATTTTAGCAATAAAGACAAAAGGTAGAGGAATGAAAAATGGAAAAAATGTTTATTTATTCAAAAGCCGAAGAGCCCTCGGAAAGGGTGATATGTACAAAAGACATTTATTAAAAGTAAGAAATAAAAAATTACAAGGAAAAGATTATGTCCCCGAAGTAGAAGGGTGTGAAGGAGTCGTCTCCTCAGCAGAAGTACCCAGCGAAGCAAGGCAAGAAATTGGGGAAAATACCCCCCGGAACCACTAGCCCTCGGACTCGGACTACTGGCAGAGCGCATCGGAGAAGGTACGGGAGAATCCCTAGGGGATAGTAAACCTCCAAATCTCCCCACAAAGTAATGACAGTCATCGGGAGTTGGCTTCTTCAACTTGCGGAGGTCAAAAGACTTGGAAAAGTCCACGTCCGGCCTTAGCAAAGACTTGGCCAGCCTAGCACATTCCAAATAGCCCCACAAAAGATGGCCTGTCAAAAGCTCGTGAGAAGGTGTATCGGAGACTCCCGAGTGCTGCCTAGAGATCTCTCGTTGAGCAAATTGAACTGCTGCATCAATCTTAGCCTGCACCTCCTCGGGAGAAAGAAAGTTTGCCAACTTTCCCTCAGCTGACTCAGCCCTATCGGTGACTTGACCCAATGTCTCCTGGAGGCTCCTCTCCCTCTCACAACCTTCTGCCACTTCCTTCTCAAGAGCGGTGATACGAGCATTGAGGGCCCCCTCGGACTCTTTTCTTTCCTTCTCTAAAAGGGTTATCTTAGCTGTCGCAGCTTTCTCGGATGCCTCCATTCTCTTACAAGCAGACTCGGCAGTATTTAACTTATGGTGTAAACCCTTTTTCGTCTTCTCAGCTTCTTGAAGAACGAACTCGTAGTCAGAGATTTTTGTAAGAAGAACCCCTTCTCTCACCTGACTCTCCTTATCCCTGGATAAAAGAGGCGCTAATTGCTCTCGGAGAGCTTCCAACTCCTTCACGTCTTTCAGACCACGCTCCTCTACCGCAGTAACTGCTTCCCGAGTCTTCCCAATCTGCAGAAGACAAGCCCAAAAAGAAATTATTATGGATAAATGGTACAACCCTGGAAAAAAGAAAAAAAAAACTAGTGTAAAGGAACTTACCATGAGCCCCAACCAGTTAAGACTGGTATACAGAAATTGATACCCCTCGGCGGGTGTTGAACTAGAGGAAGCAAAGAAACGGAGAATGTCCTGATAGGCCTCCCCAACGGTCCGAGACGAAAAATGCCCCTCTGGCCCACTAGGAGGTATGGGCGCCTGAAAGGTGTGACCTCTCGGAGATAGAGTCACGGGAACAGAAGGAGGTACTGGAATGTGGCCCCTCAGAGGAGTAGTTGCCGATACTGGAGTCATCACCTCTGAGTTAGTAAAAACGGCCCAAGAACCACCAGCTACGACGGACGGGCCAGTCTCCCCCAGCAGCGAACTCAAGATCCCCTCCTTCACATCTCTGTCCTCGGAAGAGGGATCAAACCCCCCTTGAGTATCCTCGGAACCCCCTCGTGAAACCTCCTACTCGGGAACACTAAACTGGGCCAAGAAATCTTCCTCTACAAAAGGTAATCTCTGTAGGTGAGAAAGAGAATGAAACTAGAAAAAATTATCACTAAAAGAGAAGGACTGGTAACGAACGCTTACCATATAAAGAGGGCTCTTCCACCATCGGAGCCTTGCCTTTGCCCACAGTCTCTGCATCAAGAAGGAAAACATCAGCACATGGATAAAGTCTACAGTGAAGATATGAAAAATTTCGTTAAAAACTCATAAGAACTCACCACGAGGGGCAGATTCAGAAACTTCCATGGGCGCAGGCTCAGCTTCATAAGTGGACATAGGAGAGGGATCATCAGAAGACAAGTCTATCACCTCTGTAGTCTTCTAAACAAATTCTTCCTCAGTCGCCCTCAGAAACATCCCTTCTTCGGAAACCCTCGGAGAATTTCCTATATCGGATCCAGAAACGGGTAGATCTCCCGTCTCGGACCTAGAAACTGGCACCAAGGCCAAGTCCCAATGAAAGTGCAGGTTTTCTGTAATCAATGTTAGACGGTACAATGTTAGACGATGTTGGGTTAACATTGGATAACATTGAAAGCCGAGAGCTTTTGCGAAAACTGTTCTTTAGTTGCCAAAATTAAGTTTTGCCTTTATTCACTTATTAATCAAGTTCCACGGTTTTGGTTGTTTATGTTTATGTCCAGGAAAGTATCTTAAACATAAGGAAGAGCTTTGGAAGATTCCTTACTTGAAGTTTCCATAATTCAAGCTAAGTTGAATAGTCAACTCACACGGTTTCAAAAGAAGGAAACAATATTGGATTCTCTGCAACTATGATTCTTTCCAAGATTCTGCGAATTGAAGAAGATGTGTTGCCTTGTTAAATTAGTAACAATGGAAACACAATTCTCTGGAAAGATATGAAGTTCACAAAGAAGGCAATATTCAACAAGGAAACAACAAGAGTTACCAAAACTGTAAACAACACATCTTGGCGTTCAAGACTCAAGAAATCTATAAAGATGTGAAGTTCATCAAGATGAAGACAAGACAATCGTGCCAATAATCCAAGAGATTAATTTTTCTTTGTATTGTCTTCATTTTGTTTTGCGAAGTTTTTGTATCAACTGCTTAAGTCTAGTTCATAGAAGTTAAGTAGTTCTTACTTGTTTGCTTCGTTGAGTCCGATCAACAAAGAGCGTGAGTGAATTGTTGTGAGGAACGTTTTTGATAAAACCTTTATGGTTATTTCGCCTAAGGCTCGGAAGTTTTTAATAATATTGAAAACTTCTTAAAATTATATCTTCTTGTGTTCTTACTTCCGCTGCACATTATTCTTATCAAGAAGATCAAAATAGAGTTAAGGCAATTCCAGCTTAACTCTCAAAAAGTGTTGTGCCAATCCACGGTCCTACAATTTCACCCAAGAAGAAGGAGCTACCTGGCGTAATGGAACAACACTTCTGATAACCCCTGTCATATCTATATACAGAGGAGAGTGGTCCTCGTGAGCTCTTCCCACCTCCGGAGCTGCGTGCTCGCCCTCGGGAGCATTGACCTCCTCTTTTTCGTGATCACCCTCCTCTGGCACATCAGAAATACCACTCGGAGTAGGTTCACTCGGACCCGACTGCAAGTAATAATTGGCCATAACCTCCTCTGCATCACCCCAAAGTCAGCATATATAAGTACAATTCACCATTATACTCAGAAGAGGAATAAAAGAAGAGAATAAGGAACTTATGCAAAAGCTTCCTCGCATCGGAAGACAGGGACAAGGGCTTTTCCACGACATCGTCGGTAAAAACCACGTGATGAAGTCCGGACGTCTCAAACAACATCATAAAATCTTCCGACTCCATCAACTTGTGCTGAGAAATCACAGGAGATAAAACTACCTCCGGGTCCAAAGTATGCACGGGAGTTGTGCCCTCTCTCCAATCGAAGGGCATATCCCATTCACCTTTTGCGGGCTTCACGAAAAAATACCTATTTTTCCAAACGTTGTGTGAAGTAATTGCCGCACCCAGAATCCTCTTCGAGGAGTCCCCCGAGTTGTCCCGGTGACGAACATTGTAAAAGGGATACCCCCCGGGCGACACCCCCACATCAAAAATCGAAAGAAAATGATCTACCCCACACTCCAACCCATTCACCTGACACCAAAAAACATAGATACAGAGGGCGGCAAACCCATTCAGAACCATTTGACTTGGGCTAATATTGCAAGCCTTAAAGACCTCACAGAAGAAAGGCGGCATGAATGAACGCCACCCATATTTTACTTGAGCAAAGTAAACTGTCAACATACCCGGAGGAGGATAACACGCTCTCTCGTCCTTCGTTGGGATTTGGAACACCATATTCTTTTGAAAAGCCCCCGTTGAAGTGAATAAATCCAGTACTTGCTCACGAGTGGCGATACTAGGAACCCTCTCCACTTTGGCGAAAGTCCGAAGAGGTGCCTTCTTCGATTTGGGAACCCTAGCCTTTTTAGAAGAAGTGGCGCCACCCTCAGAGGAGGTAGCAATCTCTCCTTTGCGTTTAGGAGTAACTACCCCTACCGGAATACTCCTCACATTTGCAGAAGAGTCAATCGGAGCAGTAATTTCAGAGGAAGTAGCGGCAATGGGATCAGTGTTGGTGGAAGAAGCCATTGGTGTAATAATAAAAAAGGAATGTTTTCGAAAAAGAGAAGAAGAGCGAGTAAATGTGCTGGGAATTTGAAGTACAAAAGAAGAAGAGAAGAAGTTTTTGCTCTGAGAGAAAGTTACCGCAAAGATGAATTGGGAGAATGAAGAAAAAAGAGTAACAGTGTCCCTATTTATAACCGGAGACGACAACGGTCAGATATCTTTAAGACGTGGAACTTGTTTAAAGCTCCACGTAACCGCCGTCTGATCACGCCACGCCATCACTATTCTGACCGTTACCAACGGTCAGATATTTCAATTTTCAAAGCTGGTCAAACAACAATTCATCACCTACATCCCGGAATCTCCGCGTGCCTAATAACGATACCCCCCAGGGGTAATAAGGTAAGTTCTATATGATCCGTTTTTTTAAAAAAATATATGTATGCATATTCCCTCGGAAAAATGTCAAAAAATAAATATATGGAAGACCAAAACATGAATTAAGCCCTCGCCTCACCGAGGACGATGAATAAAATTTCCCTCGCCTCTACGAAGGCGAGCGAAATTTGGGGGGGCTAGTGTTAACCATAAAAATAAATAAAAGGAAAAGAAGAAGGTTAATCCTAATTGGGAACTCAATAAATGGACAATACAGTTGTCATGAGTACTTCCGATGAGATGTACCCACTCCTAATAACGAGACCCCCTCGGATGTTGCCCTACTCCTTGGTCACTGACCTAATAAAGGCATAGAAGCGCACACGAGGAGGAACATAAGCGTCCCTTGGAAAGTCAAATGGTGAGTAAAAAACAGATATCAACGCGGCATCGGAAAAAGAGTAAACTCCGATGGACCCGCGCAACTCCGATATCCACCAATTCGCCAAGAGGGACCACAATGGACCCAAGTCCCATGAACTTACAAGAAAACTTCCTTGCTGAACACTCCTCAATGTGAACTGCCCTCGGATCACACTCCTCAATGAAAACTGCCCTCGGACCATCATCCGAGGACCCATTTTCGGAGAAAAAGCAGAAATGAATAACAGAGCGCCCAATAAATATATTCTGAGGACTTAGACGGAAAAGTCCCATTTCAAGCAGAGCAAATCCAGCCCTCGGAGATCAAATCCAGCCCTCGGAGATCAAATCAAGCCCTCGAAGATCATATCAAGCCCACAGAGATCACATTATGCCATCAGAGATCCTGTTATGTTATCACATTACGTCCTCGGAGATCACTCCAGATCATTGAAGAACGGACCCGAGTCAAGAAAGAGAAATAACACCCCTCGGAAGGCATATATCGCAGTCCTTACTCCCGTACGAGCCTTCTCATTATGTATCAACAAAAGCATAGCCCTCAGAAGAATAGCGTCCCCAAAACAATCATTCATCAGAGATCCTCGGAGCCATCGGAAGACATAAAAATTGATCTAGTCAGCGTTAACAATATACATATTTATGTATTTATTATTATATATATTTTTTGCGTGACATTAATTATTAATGTCGTGTCTCTTGGGAGTGGTGTGTAACGAGCAGTTACGTCTCTTCATTGTGGGAGGTGTAACGGTCCGAATTTTTTGGCACTTGTGCCATTATAGAATGTGGCCTTTAATGAAGGGTGTGTTGTTGGGCCACGTGTCAGAGGAGTGGCGTCGTGGGATGTGAAGAGGTTTTAGTGGATAATTAATACCCATTCTTGCCTAGGGTTATAAATACCCATTTCCCCCCAAATTTATCTTCACACTTGCAAATTTCCAATTACTCTTTCTTCCCCAGATTTCTCTGCAACTCATCAGCTTTTCAAGCCTTTTCTACTTTAATGGCATCCCTTTCTAATACCAATTTGGTATCTGCCGCTTCCATTTATTGTGTTGTTGGGTTTTCCTCCGCTTCTGAGCCCCCCGTGGTGACGGGGGCCCTTCCTCTAGTTTTTCGTAAGAGAAGCGCAACGGCAATGATGGGGGCAGGTGGCGGCGAAAGTACTAAGAAGGCGAAGAAATCCAAGAAACAATCCGACAAGGGTGGCGCTCCCCGAACTACCCAAAAGGTCGAGGCCACTACTAGTACCGCTTCTCAGGAGGAGATTAAGAATTTGTGCCTTGAGTATGGTGCGTCCGGCCAGAACGTGACGGTGGTGATTCCGTCGGCAGACTAGAGGGGTAATTCTCCTCCTGCCAAACACCTTACAGTGTACTACTCTCAGGTGAGGGCGGGGTTGCGTTCGTTCTTCCCGCCCTTCTACTGTGAGATTTTCAAGTTCTGTGACGTGTGCCCAAGCCATCTCACCCCCAACTCTTTTACAGCACTAGCACTATTCGTTTTTTGGTGCTTAGTTAGGGGGATTGAGTGCACAAATGAGAGATTCTTCGCCATATTCGAGTTGAAGCTTTCCCCGGGGTGCTCCTTTCTATTGTTTCAGTCATCAGAGCAAGGATGACCGCATCTCCGAGGGAAATGTCACCTCGCATATTACTTGGAAAAAACAAATTTTCTATATTTGCCCTACCGAGAGGGAGTGGGATATGCCCTATACCTGGAGGGAGCCCCAATTTCCGAAAAGGGTTATGGATGATACTTTAGTTTTCTCGCCAGGATTTGCAGCGAAGCCTTTGGTGGAATCGAAGAAGTTTGCAGCTCTCTATCGGACCATGAGTTTGCGGTATATTGCTCCGATGGACAGGATTGAGAGGCCTTTGGCTATCCCTGAGGGTTATACCAGTGCCTTTGGTAAGTTGTATGACTTTTGCCTTCGTAAAATTTTTAATTTTTTTGGTATATTGTTTGACTTTGATCTTTTTGCAGTGGATGTCTTAGGACAGTTTATGGTGGAAGGTGCCAGTAGCTATAGTGGGGCACAAGCTCCCGAAGATGTAGGGGCTCAAAAAGGTGCTTTGATGTCGGGGGAGGTTGAAGTTCCCGTCGCCACGGAGGATAATGTTGAACGTGTGCGTACTCGTTCTACTGTCTCGACATCTTTGTCTCAGTCGTCGAGCGGGACATTCGACACTTTGGAGGAGGGTGGTTTGGATGTGACTTCGGCGGGTGTTGTCATCGTGGGGTCTTTCCCGTTAGAGGGAGCGGAAGACGACGTGGGGGTTGGCAGGATGCAATTACCACCCCTCACCGTTGCTCTTCCTATTTCCACAGACCCTGGCATGGGGGTTACGATGGGCTCTCCTACCGTACCCTCAGATATCGTGTATGTATCTTCATTCGATAAAGCAGCAGCATCAATGGATTTGGTGGATGTACTTTTGGCGACCCCACCTGCTGCTACTATCGTCCACGCCTCGGGTACGTGTCCTTTCTGGATATTTTCTTAAGTTTTGTTAAGAGATTTTTTGTTCAATTTTTTAATTATGAAAGGTGATATTGATAAATAAAGGGAAAGCTCCCATGACCGAGGACGAGGGGGGCGTCATTAATGGAGGATGCCTTCGATTTGGGTAAGCTTCTGAGTTTGATATTTCCATTCCTAATAGATAATAAGTTTATAAGTTAGGGAATATTTTCCTTATGGGGGTATGACTAATATGCAGGAGGTGAATTTTTTCGGGGGGGGGGGGGGGGGGGGAGGGGGAATTCTCCCTTGGATCCTCATATTCCTCCCTTGGTTCCGGTTTCCAAGGATGTGGTTTTTCTATTGGAGGAGTTGATGACCGCGACACCGTCCTTTGTCGATCGCCCCGCCCCGAGTTCGCTGGTAGCCATTCAATCTGATAGTCCAGTGGTTACTCAGGTTTTGCTATTGGAGGGTGTCTCGTTAAGGGGACCTTCGTCCTCCAGCATTCCTGCTTTGGGACAGGTGCCTGGCGCGTGGGAAGTGGAGGCAGCCCTCGCGACAATAACGTAATTCTTTGCTTCCACCAGTTCTCTGCCTATGGATGGATGGCCCTTCTTACAAGCCTGCGTTAACTGTATGGGTATAATGGTAAGCGTCTTTTCCTGTCCCTCTATCGGAAAAACCTTTTTGATTTTATTCTTTATATTTTGACTTTGTTTTTAGGCGTCTAAAGTGCTTCTCCTTGTCTTACGCGAGGTTAGGAAGCTGCATGAGAATGCCACCGCTGCTGACGAAAGGCTTCGGAAGATGGAGGAGGAGAATAGGGCTCTACGGGAGAGGGTAGAGAAGTATAACATGGCTTGGTCAAAGGCCACGAAGCAGATTCAAGATTTGAGGGCTGAAAATAAGCGACTCTAGTCATCGGCATCGGAGATGGAGGCCTCGGGCATGGTTTTGAAGGAGAGGGTGGGGTTTCTTGAGGAAGAGAGGGTCGCATGGATTCTGAGGCAGAAAGAGTTGGAGCAGATTTTATCTTAAGCCCTTTTCCGAGTGGAGACTTTGATGGAGGAGATAGCGAGAATTCTTATTTCGGGGGGCATTTCCCCTGAGGAATTGCAACAGAAGTTGGTCGCTGCTACTAAGCGGACACAGGAGGAGACCCTTTTCTAGTGCCAAGAGTTTTTTGCCTGTAAGAACCACGGGTACTTGATAGGGCACGTGTTGTGGGGGTTCCTCCAATGCTTTGGGCAAGTGCGTAGGAAGATTACTCCCAACGCTGATCCGCACTAGATAAATATTCTGGAGATGCAGAAACCCGCGTTGGAGCAAGCTCTCTCCCTTTTCGAGAAGCATAGCTCCCAATTTCCTCCTTCCTCAGTAGCCTTGCCCGAGTTCCAATTATTGTTGTTGTTGTTCCGAGGCCCGCTATTCATCCTCCGACGCCGTCACCTTCAGCCATGACTCCGATTGCTGCTGGTCCCTCGAGTGCATCACCATCTGTTCCTCCTACGAGTGCCCCGACCTCTTAGTCCTAGAAGAAGCTTTTTTTTTGTAGTGCAGTGGTGATGTTTGTTTTTTGTACTTTTGTGGATCTTTTTTGGTTCTTAATGAAATTTGTCCTTTTTTCATCTCTATACTTGTTATTATATGAATTAAATGAATCGTAATGTGTTCCTATATTTTGGAAACTTGAACTTCCCTTTTCTAATCTAACGCCTTAGGATAATAGCTACGTGTCTTCTTCTGCTTAAGGGAAGAATGTTGAGAATGATCATTCTCCTAAACCTTTTATGAGGTAGTGACACGTGTACTTTGGTGTCTCTTTGTTATGGGTTAGAGTTACCGTGGGATCCGAGTGGACCTTTTCTTATGGGTGGGTCCCTTATTTTTACTATATATGCTTATACTTCTAGACAATCATTTTCATTAAGTTCAGACAAATTTTGTTTCATCAGCGACTGTTACTGTGTCACTTTTACTTAGAAGGAGTTTTCCATCCTTTAATGTTCTTGTGTCAGGTCAAAAACAAAGTTTTACCTTGGGTAGGCTTAAGTGTTTGTCATGACTCCTACTCATTCTTCTCGTTCCCAAGGTGATTTTGTTTCCTCTCGGATATCCCCTTCCGTGCGTGTGGTGCGTCGCATTCCCGATAATGCTGTTATATCACGTTCCAGGTGAACGAAGGGTGGCATGTCTTCTATCTTTAGAGGTTCTTCTCCTACAACTTCCCCCGCACAGCTCCATGCGGATGTTTTACAAACACATAATATTAGGGAAGTGTTTATGAGTAGAGAGGCGTACCTTCCGATATATCGTTTTTCGGTGTTCAATACTATTATCATCAATTCTCGGGCTTTGATAGGTAGGGGTCTGCAATGAGTACATAATCTCTGGACTTCGTGGCGTCTTTATTCCTATAGTATAATTTGAAACTTGATAGGTACGATATCGTGTTGCCCCGAGATGATCAGAGGGCTTATGACCCTCCCGTGGGGTAAATGACAGTGTACTCAGATCAGATTCGTTGTGGTCTTCATATGTTTTTTCACCCTTTCTTGCAGGCGCTTTTTCAGTATTGGCAGGTATGTCCGAGCCAACTCACGCCCCAACTCCTATCGTTATCTTGTCGGATATGCCCTTTGTAGCGGACTTTTGGACTTACCACTCATGCCTTATCGGGTGGGTAGTGTTTTTATTTTGCGGCCTTGCCCTAGCGGGCTTCCTCTCTCCAGTTTAGTGTATCGAGATCATCGATAATCGTTTACAACCATTACTCGGCGTGTCACTCCTCGTGATGACTGGAAGAACCGTTTCTTCTTTTTAAGGCCTCGGGAGGGATTAGCTTCTTTGTGGGGGGTGCCCACTCACTGGTGGCTGGGGTATGTTGTACCTAATCCTGAAGCAGCCGTTCAAGAAGCTAGGTTTTTACAGGTAGTCAGTTGTTTGACGAGAGTTACGATGTGTGTGGTTTATTGGAATTATCGGATGCTCTAGATTAGGCGGGGTTGCAAGAAGGGGCAACCTCATGAGGGGTTTCCTTCCGCCTGCTGCATACCAACTTTTTATTTCTTAATGTCTCGCTTTTTCCTTTACATAGTGGCCAATTCTGGTTTGTTTTCTATATCTTACCCGGAATTCATTTCGTTTTTTTTTCAGGTTCCGAAATGGAATTCTTCTCTGTAAAGGCTTCTGATAAGATTTCACTAAGTAGTGCCTCAGGGGGAGATCTAAGTCGGGGATGAACGAAGGTCTTTGTGTTTTGGCTTGGGGTTAGTTTCAGATCACTTTCTTCGGCCCTTGGTGGGGGTCCGTCTTCTTTAACGATAGGCCATCCTGTTATTGAGGTGGGGAATCTCTGTAGGAGGATTCCACAAACAGTGGAGCCTGTAGGGACTCTAAGTCCGCTCCTTTCATTGGGGTTAGGTTCCCAGCCTATCGGGAGGAGTGGATTTCCTGAAGGGGAATTTTCTCTTGATTTTGGAGGGAATTCGATGTTGAAGAACGTGTATCGCCTCCTCTGCATAGGGGATCTTAGGCTGGGGGGAATGAGCATGTGGAAGCATCGACGGAGAGGGAGGGGAGGGGGCGTTTCCCTTGAATTAATCATGACATGGTTTTTTGCCGAACCTTTTTAAGTGGTTTGCTGAATAAATTAGACTGTGCCGTGCTAAGTACCCTTTCCTTGTCTTCCTTACAGGATATGGCCTGTAAGGAGCTTTGTGAGGTATAGTTCCGTTTCTTTTTACTTTCTGGAAGTAATTTTTACTTTGCTGTTTTACTCGTTCTTCTTCTCCTTTGCCTCTTGCAGTTATTTATGGTGATCAACGTCGTGGGCTCTCGGAGGGATCAGGCTTCACCGGAGATAAAGTTGATATATCGCCATAAAGATGATCTGGAGAGGGAACTTCTGTTAGCTAGGCAAAAGATAGAGGAGCTTGAGATTGCTAACAAAACTGCACTGGATGCACATAGGGGAGCTTTGAAAAGTTTGGTGGAGAAGTCTTGGGACGTGGAGCGATGCTTGTCGTTGGTGCGAGCACGGATAGTCTGTTTAGAAGAGAGGGTGGTGGAACTTCGTGATCAACTTTGAATTCTAGAGGAACGACTTTCCTTGGTTTTGGAGGAAAGAGACGCGGCCCTCCGTAGGGTAACGGAGGTGACTCAGAAGCATGAAGTAGCTCTGGTGTTGGCCCGGGCTCAAGCGGTGATGGATATATCTAACTCTCTTCACCCTTGGGATGCTCTTTGAGAGGAATTCAGGGCCATGGTGCGCATCGGATATAAACTGTGCGAGGAGGTTGTACGATCTCTTCCTGAGTTTCCTGTCCCTGTAGCAATCCCTCAGTTAAACATCGTGCCCTTGCTTCCGGGCCACCCCTTAGTACTATCCTTGGAACCCAAACCAGCTTCCGAGGGTTTGGTTGTACCTTCCATTGACTTGGCCGAGCCAATGGACCTATCGGAAGAGCAGCGATGTTGGTTGATCTGAGAGGGAAAACGCCCCATAGAGGGTCTTTGAGCTCCTCCAGCTTTTTCTTTTGTGTTGTAGCTTGTAAAATTAAATGGAAGCAAGAGTATATGCATGTTTTGTGTTGTTTTTTTTGGTGTGTTTTTAGATAGATGTCGATGTGGGATAGGTTTGCCTAGAGTCTGTTCAAGACTATAATTTTGTAGTGGCAAGGCTATTCCTCTTTTGTTATTATACGAGTCATCTACTATAAACACTGTTTTATTTATGTATAAAGTATGTTTACATCAAGCGTAATACTTTATCAGGTTATATGCGTTCCACGTGTTGTGGAACACTTTCCGCTCGTGGTTTTCTAGAAGATAGGTGGCACCCCCAAGGATCTTAGCTATCTTGAAGGGTCCCTCCCATTTAGGTTGGAGTTTCCCTATATTCTTGGAAGCTTCCGCTCTTTTAAGTACCAAGTCTCCTACTTGGAAGATTCTGGCTCTTACCTTGGAATTATAATGTAGCGCCATGCGTGCCTTGTATTACTCCATTCGAATGGCCGTGCGGGCTCTCTTTTCTTCTAGGAGATCTAAGGCTAGGGCAAGATTAGAGTTGTTGCTTACCTCCTCGTATTCTCGGACTCGCCAGCTTTCTACAACCACTTCCGGGGGTATGATGGCTTCGCTGCCATAGGTTAAGCTATACAGAGTTTCTCCCGTGGCAGTCCATTGGGTAGTTCTATATGCCCATAGGATGCCAGGAATTTCTTCTACCCATCTAGCCTTGTGCCAGCCTAGCCTTGCTTTCAAGTTTTTTAGTAAGGTTTGATTGGTTCTTTCCACTTGACCATTGGCTTGGGGATAACCCACGGATGCAAAGCGATGCTTTATCTCCCAGTGGTCACACCATTTCTCCAAGTCTTGGCTGGTGAACTGGAGTCCGTTGTCATTAGTTAGGCATCGAGGTATACCAAAGAGGCATATTATGTGCCTCCAAAGGAAGTCAATGACGGCTCTAGAGGTGACTCTAGCCATGGGTTCTGCTTCCACCCATTTAGTAAAGTAGTCTACGGCTATTAACAGAAACTTCTTCTAGCCTGCATTGGGGATCAGAGGTCCTATTATGTCAACTCCCTACTTAGCGAAAGGGCAAGGACTCGGTCCCGATACCCAAGGTATCACACGCTAATGGATTCTAATGGTAAAGATCTGACACACTTTGCATCATTTAGCATGCTCTTGGCTGTCTTGGTCCATTGTTGGCCAGTAGTAACCTTGGCGGATGATGCGTCCCGTCATGCTTTCTCCCCCGGTGTGGCTCCCACAAGTTCCTTCGTGAATTTCTCTAATAACCTACTCCGCTTCTTCCTAATTTAGGCACCTAGCGTGGGGGTGGGAATAGGATCGTCGGAATAGGGTACCTTTATGAAGGAAATATCGGGTCGCTCATTGAGCCATTGCTTGTTGTTCGGCTTTGCTCCTGGTATACCCTTCCGGGTGTTCTAGATAAGTTAGGATGGGACTCATCCATTCGTTCTTGGCCGAATTTACTGTGGCATTTATCTCTTCGATTTCAGAATTCTCTGATTCTGTGGCCTGGAGGAGAGTAATGCAACAGGTGTGTATCGTAGAAGCCTATGAAGCTATTTTGGACAAAGCGTCTGCTTCTTGGTTGTCGGAACAAGGAATTTGGATAATCTTGCAGCTTTTGAACAAGGTATACCTCCGATAGACAGCCTGCAAATATCTACACATCCTTTCTTCTTTGGCCTCGTAGGTACCGTTGACTTGTTGTACTATCAGCTGAGAATCACTGTGAATAACTAGTTTTCGGATTCCTCCGTCTTGGGCCAATCTCATTCTTACCAATAAGGCTTTATATTCTGCTTCATTATTAGATAGGGGATAGTTGAGCCTAACGGCGAAGTATAGGGTTTCATCCTCTACTTCCGTGTTAGACATGACTGTCCGTCTGTCCCTGCCCCTCCATGGGTGGAGGTAGCGGATCCATTAGCAAATACATGCCACATTGGCGCGTTTCGAGTGACTTCTATGCCTGTCATTTCCATGACGAAATCTGCTAATACTTGAGCTTTGATTGAGGGTCTGGGGGCATAGGAGATGTCGTATTCAGTGAGTTCAATGGCCCATTTTATCAACCGGCCTGAAGTCTCAGGCTTGTTGAGAATGGTTGGCAGAGGGTATTTAGTCAGCACCGTGATTGGATGTGAGAGGAAGTAGGGACGTAGGTTGCGTGTCGTTGTAACAAGAGCTAACACTAATTTCTCCGTTTGGGTGTATCTCCCTTCTGCTCCTTGTAGCGTTTTGCTAACATAGTACACAGGGCGCTGTTCTGTGTTATCCTCTTTGATCAATACATCACTTACGGCTTCCTCTCCAACCGCCAAGTACACAAACAACTCCTCTTGAGGCGTTGGTTTTACTAGCAGTGGGGGGTGGATTAAGTAGTTTTTCAACTCTACGAGGGCCTCTTCGCACTGTTCGGTCCATTGGAAGTTTTTGACATTTCTTAGGACCTTGAAGAAAGGTAATCCTTTGTCGGCCAATTTGGAAATGAACCTGCTCAAAGACGCCATTCTTCCTGTTAGCTTTTGAACGTCTTTAACGGTTCGAGGAGAGGGCATATCAATGACAGCCTTGGCTTTCTCGGGATTCATTTCTATACCTTTCTCCGTGACCATGAACCCTAAGAACTTTCCTCATTTGAAGCCGAAGGAGCACTTCCAAGGATTAATCTTCATTCCAAATTGGTCCATGATTGCTAAGGCTTTACGAAGGTCCTCAGGGTGGTCTTTCACGCGGGGAATTTTAACGATCGTGTCATCAACGTATATCTTCATTAATTTCCCGAGTAGCCCTACAAACATGAGGTTTACCAAACGTTGGTATGTGGCACCCGCTTTTTTTAGCCCAAATGGCATTACCAAATAACAGAATGTGCAAGCTTCCGTAATGAAGCTGTTTTTGTCTTGATCTATGGTGGCCATCGGGATTTGGTTGTATCCTTGGTCCCCATCCATTGTGGATAATAGGGCGCACCCGACCGTAGAATCTGTAAGTTGATCTATGCTGGGAAGGGGATAACATTCCTTGGGGCAGGCATCGTTTAAATTCGTGAAATCAACGCACATCCACCATCGGCCACCCGTCTTAGGGACGAGGACCACATTGGCTAACCATTTGGGGTATCGGACCTCGTGGATCTGTCGTAAGTTGAGTAGTCGTTGAACCTCAGATCGGATAATCTTGTTCCTGTCTGGTCCCATGTTCCTTTTTTTTTTCTGTTGTATTGGTTTAGCTGCCGCCTTGACGTTCATGAAGTGTTGACAAACTTGATCACTAATTTTTTTAGGGGGTCCCCCTTCCCAAGCGAATAGATAGTTGAATTGTTTGAGCATAGACACTACTCCCTTTTCTGTTTCCGGATTCATCTCTGTTCCTACCTTGACAGTCTTTGTAGGATCACCTTCTACTATCTCAATCATTTTTAGTTCCTCAACCGGTTGTACCTTTGATTCTTCATCCACCTTATGCTCTTTGGTGTGGGGGGGGGGACTATATCCCCGTTGTTTTCATAGGGTATAACATTCATACATCATTTCCTAGCTTTGACTTGACTACCCCTAACTTCCCCTATGCCCAAAGATGTGGGGAATTTTATTTTTAGATGGAGGGTAGAGGGGATGGCCTCGAAAATTCGTATAGATGGCCGTCTGCATATGGCATTATACGTTTGGGAAGACGCTTCCACTACCCAAAATTTGGTGGGTTATGTTCTTCTCATGGCGCCTTCACTCCAAGACATGGGCATGGTGATTGTTCCCAAGGTGCAACATGCTTCTACCGAAAAACCTACAAGGGGAATTTCGGCCACTTCCAAGCGTTCCTTCTTCAGTCCCATTGCTAGGTAGGTTGGTAGGAAGAGAACGTCCACCGAGCTGCCTGTATCAATAAGAATACGCTGGACCTCAACACCAAAGATAGTAGCTTCAATAATCAGCGGGTCCTCGTGAGGGTACACTATGCCTTTTAGATCGTCGGGCCCAAAGGCCATAGTGGGCAATTTTGTTCCTTGTATTGAACATACAGGCCGCCCTCGTTCTACCCTCCGGGCTTCCTTTATATATTTCTTCTTTTTTTCGGGGGGTGACAAAGAAATATCTCCTCTTTCGATCATGTTTATCGTTCTACCTGAGGGGGGATTATCTTCATAAGAATTGGGAGGGGGAGGCAAACCTTGAGGGGGGATATCTTCCCGATACTTCGCATTAGGTTGCCTTTCCTCCACGGATCCCTCAGATCGAATTCTCTTCCAGAAATTTGATTTAGGCGCTTCTTGATTGTTTTCCTTTAAGTAATTCGCCAGATATCCCACGCTGAGGAGACGGTGTATCTCATTTGTCAAGGTGGTACAGACATAGGTATCATGCCCATATGCCTTATGATACTTGCAAAATTTGCCCGTGTCCTTCTTCTCATAGGGTCTTCTAACGGGTCGTGGCCACTGTAAGTCAGTACTCCCCCTCATCACATTGAGTACTTCCGTTGGGGTAATCGTTAGAGGGGGTAAGGGCGTAGGTTGTAGGTGTCGTTTCACCGTATTCCCTTTATCTCTACGTCTAGGGGGTAGTTCTCCTTCCTTAACCTTGTCCTGAGATCTTTTTTCGTGTTCCTGGTCATTATTTTTTGACTTTTATCTTAGAATTTCCAGCTTCTTCCATGATAATATAGATCTCTGCCTTGTGCATGAGTTCGTTCATATCCCTAATTTGGTTGCCTATAAGGAATTTGAAGAAGTCTCATATTTTGAGCCCTTGAGTCAGAATATCTGCTATAATTGCTGGGTTGGCATTGGGTACGTCTAAAGCTTCATCCGAGAAGCGCTTCATATAATCCCTAAGAGACTCATCTTTCTTTTGTTTGATCGTGAACATGTGACTAGCAGATTTGGGATACCTCCTGTTGCAGGCAAACTGTCGCACGAATAAGCATGCCAACTGATCAAAGTGAGAAATCGTTCCGGGGAGTAGTTGGGAAAACCAGGATTGGGCTCGGCCTACGAGGGTAGTCCAAAACACCCGGCACAGGACAAAATCAAGAGCCGAAGCTAAATCCATAGTAGCTATATATTGATGAATATGATTATATGGATCTCTTCCGTCTTTGTCCCCCGTGTACAAAGGTAGGTTACTAGGTCTCATTCCCGAGGGTACCAGGGCTTGAGCAATTTCCAGAACGAAAGGAGATTCGTGGTACATAAGTTCTTCCCCGAGAGCTAGATTTTTCTTCATGTCCCTCATTTATCTACGTAGGCTGTTAACCATGCCCCATAGGGAGTCGTTTACTCTAGCAGGTGTGGAGGGTAGCTGGTGGTCTCGGAGGTATGGGGGTCTGGCTTCCCCATAGTTATGTGGTCCTCTCACATTATTATCTTCAAAAAGGGTTATAGGCCCTCGGTTCTGTGGATGGGTATCATAACTCCTATAATTTCGTCGGAAGTTGGGATCATGATGGGAATCATATCCTTCAGAGTCATAATGTTCCCTAAGGAGGCTTGGGGGAGGGTCCTCGGAAGGGTATGCAGCCTCTTTCCTATTTCTCTGGGTAGCCCCCTCCACAAGGCGTTCGAATACGGATCGAGGGATGTTTATAAAGTCCCTTCTCTCGGTGGTAGCAGACAGTTGGGGTTCTGAGGACTCTTCATACGCGGGTTCCAGACAATCCTGGGTATTGCTTTGAGAGGGAGAATTACTCATGATTTGCAGGAGGAGTGATTTTTCTTCTTAAAACGTACTCCAAGGCGAAATATTATGGCGTTCCCACATACAACGCTATTTTGTTAACAATTATTTTGTTTTGTGAGAACTTTTTTTGAGAGGAGAGTGGGAAATAACGCCTTTGCCTGAGTTTTAAAAGAACCCAGCCCTCTCATTCTTCTTTCAAAGAGTCCCCTTTTTGTAGGGGCAAATATTCGTACAAGTGGGATCATTTCTGGGACAAACATCCGATATTGGGGGAGCAAGTATTGAATTATTGTTTTAGTATTTGACAACTGACTTCAAGGATGCTGACATAGCTTCCGGGTATGTTTGTTATCGGGTACGTTTGGACAAGTGTCTCTAGTGTGCTGAGTTGGCTTTGTGGGTGGGCTTATCATTTCAAGAGGATAGGATCATGACGTATACTGTTTCTTTTTGTCCCGATACCTTGCTTGCCCCCCCCTTTGAAGTATACTGCTTACTTTTGTTCTGATACCTTGCTTGACGATAGTTCATGATATGTGAGAAGTCACGGGGCTTTGTTCAAGATAGACGAGAAGTCACGGGGCTTTGTTCACGATAGGCGATAAGTCATGGGGCTTTGTTCACGATAGGCAAGGAGTCACGATACTTTGTCACGATAGGTAATATTTCTTTATACTTGTTTCCCATTTTTTCTTGGGATTATGAGTCCCGAGGGTATGGGTCTCGCATGATAAGGTAAGTACGAGAGTATCGTATCCCTAGGGGGTATTCATGAGGTTATTTAAATCTCTCGATACCTCGCGCGAGATGTGTACTCTGTGAAATACTTATCACATGGGATAGAACGCCGTATATCCCATATTGGAAGAATCATTTAAGTCAACCGATATCGGGGTGATCTCCGTGATGCTTTAAGAGGCATCAGAGGTTGAGTATGAGGCTTTTGAAAAAAAGCATATTGTTAACATTGTGGAAGACTTCTTGTATATAAAATTGTACTCTTATATTTTTAATCACTCAAGCAAATATGTTACACACTTAAATCTTCACACTATAAGCTTAACTATGCAATTAATATGTATTAAAAAATGAAACCTAGATAAACTTCAAAGTAGCGCCGCCACGTCACTCTTAACTCATCACTCCATAGATAAGATAATCATGGATCCCCCATGATTTTTGATTTTTCAGACAATGACACCATCCAACCAATCCACTTCATCGTATTAACTGACGATCACAAGTTAAGTCCAACAATTATACTCATCAACTTATTCTCAACAGCAAGTAAAATGACTCCCATACCCCCTCTCCTTCTCCAACAAACAAACCGCAATATCCGGCTCTAGGAGGGGCAAAACAAGAAAACATCAGAGCTCCATAATCGACACGTGTACCAAATCATCAATTTTTATCCAATGTTGATATTTGTTTCCTAGATATGCGAATTCCGAAACGGAAAGGATAATCCAATTTCAAACTGATATTTTATTATTATTTTATTTGTACCCTTTTTCACTTTTGAGGACTTATCTTATCCATAATTACCAAACTAGTCCCCACAACACAGTAGCTTCTCCTATTATATATTTGAAATATTGCTGACTCATATTAATTAAAAGATTGTTGGGTTTTTGGCTACAATCTCTCGAGAGTCCTCTCTCTGTAAGTTTCTCTCTCTGATTTTTACATAAAAATTCAATCTTTATTATGTGCTAGTTATTTTTTTCTTGTAAAATTACTAAAGGTAAGCACTTGAATGCTTGATGATGGTTTATTTGATTGATTTGGGGTATTGGGGTGCCTAAAGATTTAAGCTTTATTATGAATTGCAGGGTTATTTGTATATTTTTTAATAAAAAACAAAAGTGATGAAAGCTCCAATTTTTATGTTTTTGTTGTGAATTTCTTGTTATTTAGTTAATGATTCCCTGCTTACCATGGTCTTTGCTGTTTGCAGAGAGTATAACTTTGCATGAGAAGATAGATACATGATGGAGCGGGCTAATTTCTTTTTGTTGTTGATTTCACTAAATCTTGTATCTAATATAGCGGTAAAGTTACTATCTTTTGACTTGTGGGATTGTGTAACTTTGGTTTTTGGTGTGAGTTTTGTTGTGTGTTCTCTGTGAACTTGAGCTAAGTTAAAATGAATGCAGAATGCCGCTGCGCCACCAACTTGTCCGGCAGATGTTAAAAGTGATTGTGCTACTGGCTCTGATGAACAGGAAGGGGAGTTCTTCCCTGGAATTCCGAAGATTAAGTATGAGGTAGGAGTCTCAGAGTGCGGTTTCTCCTGCTCGTTTTACGGTCAATTGTTTTTAGTTTAGGAAATATTAAGTGTGGTGTTCCTTTGCGCTTACAGGGTCCAACTAGTAAGAATCCTCTCTCTTTCAAATGGTATAATGCCGAAGAGGAGATTCTCGGCAAAAAGATGAAGGTGAGTGTTCTGTTTCTTAATGGTTCGTATTAATTGCAATGCAGAAGCAATTTGTTGAGTGGTACTGGTGGCTATAAAAAACTGATATGATGTAGGACTGGATGAGGTTCAGTGTCGCGTTTTGGCATACGTTCCGTGGGACAGGTAGTGATCCATTTGGTGCACCTACCAAGATGTGGCCGTGGGAAGATGGCACTAATTCATTGGCAATGGCCAAGAAAAGAAGTATGGTTGATTTGGATGTCCTGCAATTCTGATTGCTATTATTTCTAAATTATTTTATTCATTGTTTCCTTCCCTTCTTGTATTGGTGATTCAGTGAGGTTGAACTTTGAGTTTATCGAAAAGCTTGGAGTTGATCGTTGGTGCTTTCATGACAGAGACATTGCTCCTGATGGTAAAACAATTGAGGTTAGTTAGTATACGACAGTTCCATTTTGTCACCCTTTTTGGTAGTTGAAGTTTGTCTCTGGCAGTCAAAGGGTGTAGTTATTTGTGGCACTTTTTTTCTTTCTTGCAAAAAATGGTTCAGTCCTTGGATCTATGGAAGCTGCACTGTGTTAGCTGTGTTCCAAAAAATTCATTTATGGCACTGATTCTACTTATGTGATTTTTGTAAGGCTAACTTATATTATGTCTAATTATCATCGTAGGAATCTAACGCAAACTTGGATGAAGTGGTAGCTCTTGCCAAAGAACTTCAGGTAATATTATGCCTTTAAGCTAATGTAAAAAGGGAATCTCTAAAGATATAAATTAAGATATCTAATGCTTCCTTATCATTTTTTTATCATCATTTTTGAATGAGCAAGTGATCTGTACCAGTAATAACTTATATACTACTCGTTGTCTGGATTTCTCTCTGGGAACAGGAGGGGAAGAAGATTCGTCCATTGTGGGGTACAGCTCAACTGTTCCACCACCCACGATTCATGCATGGAGGTGCAACTAGGTAAGTGAAGTGAGATATTGTTGGATGGTATAAATCATGATTTCCTATGTTGCTTGACTAATATCTTCACATTGTCGTATTTCCATTTACAGCTCTGAACTCGGAGTGTATCTATATTCTGCTGCGCAGGTCAAGAAAACCATGGAGGTTGGTGGTTGGTTGCTATGCATATACTACGTTTGGAAATATTAGGTTTACATAGTGGCTTACGTTCTACGTTGTGCGTGCCTGTGTAGGTTACTCATTATCTAGGTGGAGAGAACTTTGTTTTCTGGGGTGGTCGTGAGGGTTATCAGTCTCTTTTAAATACTGATATGGAGAGGGAGCTCGATCACATGGTAAGGATTTTTTTTCCATCCTATTGTGGCTCTACATTCTCATTTTTTTATTATCCATGCTAATTTCTACTGAAATAATTATTACACTATGAAATTTGTCTTTTTGACATGTGTAAAGATTGTCACCTTTTCCCAAGAAGAACAACTTATTGTTTTCATATTTATTTGAAGCATTTAAAATAGGTTACATTATGATTTGGGTGATCCCTATTAGATTAATGAACCTCAATTGCTTGACTGTGCTTCATATTGTCTCTTCCATCCTTTCAAATGTGACATCATTTTCTCCTCGCAGGCTAGATTTATGGAAGCTGCTGTTGCCTACAAGAAGAAAATTGGATTCAATGGTATTCTTATCTTCTACTTTGTGGGAGCTGGTTAAATATTTGTAATTTTTGCATGATATAAAATGGTTGTCTTATACTTGTCTTACACTTTGCAAGATTCTGTGCATAAGCTTTCGTATAATTGTGCTCTAGTTTTCTCACTGCAGCCCAATATCATTCATTAATTGTAGTAACGCCTTTTTGTATTGGTGTTGTTTGTTTTTAGGTACCCTTCTTATTGAGCCGAAGCCACAGGAACCTACAAAGCACCAGTATGGTCTATAGTCATAAGATATTTTGCCCTTCGAATTGATATCTTGATATTCAGCTTATGAGACGTCACGTATGTTATTCATGCCAGGTACGACTGGGATGCTGCAACAGCTTCCAACTTCCTTCGCAAATATGGATTGATAGGTAAAAATTCTGCTGATTTTGTAAAGCTATTGAACATCCATACCAAAAGTGGCAGGCAAGGCAACTTGAGTAGCACCTCTTTATCTTGTCCCAATCTGAACATAGCCATTCTATTCATTGGACAGGATTAACCATGTCATAATTCAAATTAAGAAAGTTGAATGATCGGAAAAAAAACCCGATCATGCAATCAGTCCCTTGTTTGTCTGGAACTTTGTCTTGTATAGCTGTGACAACTCCCTCTAGGGTACTAATAAGTCTGTAACATAGGTGTAACGTGATAAAGCTTTCATACGGATTGGGTGTATGCCTGTTGTTTTGGATGAAAAAAGTTATCTTACCAGAAACTAGCACAGTAGTTGGTCTTTGAAGTTTTTGTAGAACGGATGCTTGGATACCATATCTGTTTAGGAGTATAGACAGTTTTGATACATTTGATACTTCTAAACTTCCTATATCATGTCAGTATTCTTTTAGGTGACTCGTTTTGTACTTCAGAAAGCTTATTAATATTATTGTGATTCTAATTGAATAAAATGAATTATTCTTTGATTGATGCATAATATTCAATTATTACCAAATATGATTATTGGAGCATGACAACCTTTGCGGGATGGAATAGATAATGCAGCAGAGTGTTAATTTAATAGCAGCGCACTTTAATGCTCTGCCTTTCCGCATCTTCTATGCAGATGAATTCAAACTGAACATCGAGTGTAATCATGCAACTCTATCTGGTCACAGGTTTGTCATCTTTCTATGCCCAACCATCAATATATATAACTTATTTCAGCAGCTAATGGATTCACTCCCTCTGATGATCTTTTCTCTGTACCGCAGTTGTCATCATGAGCTTGAGACTGCCAGAATTAATGGTTTGTTGGGTAATATTGATGCAAACACCGGTGACCCTCAAGTTGGTATGCAGTTCTATATATAATCCCACTGCCCTGCTCTATTGAATTTGTACACTGCCGAGTAAGTTTTATCATGACATCTTTACCATGTTTCAGGTTGGGACACGGACCAGTTTATGATGGATGTAGGAGAAGCAACACTAGTTATGCTCACCGTCATTAAGAATGTATATACAAGCTTTTACTAATATTTGATAGCTATATTGACATAACTCAAAAGTGAATTAAGATTTTGTTTCGTCTGTGACTACAGGGAGGATTGGCACCAGGAGGTTTCAACTTTGATGCAAAATTGTAGGTTTCCTTTCATCTTGTCGGATCATGTGTTTATGCAAATACCACACTCGCATTTAAGAACAGTTCCTTTTACATATATTAAACTCACAAGGGTGGTAACAGTTATATGTAAGAAAGTTAGTCATCTACTTGAACTAAGTCGGATTTAGTATTTGATTCTTATACATCAAACTGGATGCTAGTTATATTCTTAAAATCAGCATTATAAGTAGTTATGGTTTCATGATAGCACTTCAGAGTTGGAATCCAGTTGATATAATTCTCAAGGAATTAATGCTTCATGCATCTTTATTATTAATAGGCGGAGAGAGAGCACAGATGTTGAAGACATCTTCATTGCTCATATTGCTGGTATGGATACCTTGGCACGTGGACTTCGAAATGCTGCCAAGATAATTGAGGTGATATTCTCTTCTATTCATATAGTTGTTCTCGACACTGCTTCCCTATGTGCCTAGTATAATCAAATACATAAAAAGTTCAATATGATTACTCTAGCTAACGAGAAGTGTTATTCTGTGTTTGAAACAGGATGGTTCGCTGGGTGAACTTGTGCGCAAGAGATATCAAAGTTTCGACTCGGAACTGGGAGCGCAAATAGAGGTCGAAGCCACATCTTCTTTACCTATGTTGGATCTTCTATACGTTATCCTCGTATATCTGTCCTTTACATGTTCTTTTTGATGACAGGCTGGCAAGGCTGATTTTGAATTTCTTGAGAAGAAGGCAATTGAACTGGGAGAGCCCAAAGTTGCTTCTGCTAAGCAGGTATGTTGAATCGCGCCTAAATTTGAAGTTTATGCATCAATATATTTTTTTCGGTCTTAGTTAAAAGACCGGCATGCTTGCATGTTTTATGTACTCCATGTTGCTTGTATCATTTTGACTTGTCAACTACTCTTATACGATGACATGACCTGAGCATTGTTTACGATGACACTTGCAGGAGTTGGCGGAGATGATTTTCCAAGCAGCATTGTAGACCGGAAGAGCCCCCACTGTACAATTTCACCTTCCCTCCGCTTCTCCAGGACAATAATACATGGTGCAGTCTTGCACTTGTCGAAGATTCGATCAACTAGGTAGATATTTAGGCTGTTGCTGTATCAGTACCTTTTGTGATTAACCCAAGTAGTTGTAGTGTCTTAAACTTTCGTTTGCGATTTTACTTTACTATGAAGAAAATGCAATGCTTGCCTTTCTTTGGCTCTCTTTTTATTCTTGTTTTAGTCTTGTCGCCAAATTTCAAGCAGCTGTGCAATACATTACAAAGAACTAAAAAGAGTTTTATTTAGTGTGGTATTAAACATAATATGTATGTGATCAGGTCTGGATAAAGAATACAAGTGTTGAATTGAGCATTGTGGACATATGTAATTTGACATAATTAACGAGAATAATCAATTTATTCGAGCAATTTCTCGTGTATAACTTCATACCTACTGTATTAAGATTCAAGATTCATTATTCATGTATAGTAATTCAAGGTAATCTCTCTTAAGCAGTGGCATAACTATAATCTTAAAAATTGAAACATACTTGGATAAGTTAACTAAGTGTTGCATTTAAGTTTAGAACACGGCTCACCATCTCAACAACAAAGTGACGTGCAAAGTGAACAAACTTTATTAAGTAATGCACAAAGCGATATAAACGTTTGATATGGACTCCATCAAGTGACGTTCAAAGTGGCACAAATCGACTCATACGTACGAGCGACCCACCAAATCGAACACAAAACAGAGCAAATCCAAGATCAGTGCGTGGAGAACTCTTGAGGCTCATTTCACGAGCCATTTCATAACCATGTTTCTTGCCTTCTTGGTGTAACATGTAATGTTAAGAGCAAAATCAAAGTCAATCTATTTTATATTAGTACAAATAATAGATCTGACAGTACAACATCACATGTAAAGTTGCATCCCAATTTATTTAAAGTAAATTCCTCTAGAGTAAGACACATTTAGCCACCCGACAATCTTCAAGTTCAAGCAAAAGCCTTATCAATATTAAGAAAATAATAATCGAGTCCACACTCCACATCCAAAAAAATACTAAAAAAACTTAAAACAGCACTAATTTAGGTCAAAATTCTTTTATTAACAATCGTTATTAAAATTAAATATTTGTCCAAACAATCAAACAGGAAAATAAAAAAAAAAATTTATATGCAATCGTTGCATTGCTCATGCGGTTCAACCGAAAATTTATATCTAATTCTAGTTTAAATTTTTTTAAACACAAGAAACAATCGCTATACTACCCCAAAAATTTATTACATACAACATCCGTATCGATAGCGTGGTACAATTAACGGTTAAAATCAAAACACACCCCATAACCCCCATTGTAATTTGACCTCATCATTCTTCGACTACACACATTATAATTTCTCCATAATCTGATTACGATAAATGCAGGATTAGAAAGGAGAAAAGGGCAAAAGCGTAACTATCTATCCGGGTCGGGTTGGACCACATCAGTAGAACGATGACAAAATGGGAACTCATTTACTATCTATCCGGGTCGGGTTGGATATAACTTGACGGCGTTTCACTCTTTCCTACTGTTGTCAAATAGTTTATAGAATTCCCAATTTATTTTTTGGAGAAATATATACACATATATATATATATATAAAATATCCATTTTTACATAAATATAATATATAATATAGCGAGATTTCCATTAACAGTGAAAATCAAGGATCTCTCCATCATATTATCTCACACACATTCGGCGGAATTTACCTTCTTCCTCTTCTGGTACACTGATTCAGTTATAAGGAAGGAGCTTAATAATATTGCAGTTATTTTCGGATTTGTGAAGTGATAATTTGTGTTTGAAAATCAATTTGCAGGAAGGATTAGAGGTTGCTGCTGCTGCTGTTGTGCTGAGATCCGATCTACAATTCTCATCAGTTTTATTTGTTGTTGTTGTTGTCGTGTATATTAATTATTAGTGTTTTGATTTGTGAGGGGCAGAATGGGAATAGTATTTACGCGGCTGTTCTCGTCGCTTTTCGGCAACAAGGAAGCTCGGATCCTTGTTCTAGGGCTCGACAATGCCGGAAAAACCACCATTCTTTGTATGGAGGAATCGGAAAATATATCAATTGCTTTTTATTTTAGCTTCTTTTTTTTGTTGTTGTTGTGATTTTGTTTTCCATTTGTTTTGTGTTGCAGATCGACTTCAGATGGGTGAAGTTGTCTCCACTATTCCGAGTGAGTGATTGTTACGGTTTAAGTATTTATTTATATCGTTACTCGAGGTTGATGGATTAGTGAAAATTGGTGAGAGGTGTGAGGTGAATTGTGATTGTTTTAACTAGGATTGTTTTTGTGGTGTTTTAATTGCAGCAATTGGATTCAATGTGGAAACAGTGCAATACAACAACATTAAGTTTCAAGTCTGGGATTTGGGTATGTTTGTTTGTCGGTTCGAAGAGCGTATATGCTTGAATTCGTTTGCCATTCGATGTTTGTTTTGTGCTTTTGATTGTATCTAATGATTTGTTGCATTTTTTTGTTGTTTTGTGATGGCAGGTGGCCAGACTAGTATCAGGTAACTTACTTTTGACACTCTTGCTTTTATCTGTTATATTTGGTTCTGGTTTGGCTATTTCCCGTGCATCATTAGCTGGTATTGGCATGTGCATTTTCTTCTGATTGATCTTTGCTTGGTGTTATTGTCAATTTTACTCTGTTGACTGAGATGTGGTAGTTCTTCTGAAAACAGGGTGATGTTTTGTTTAGAGAAAATTAGGGAATATGGCTCTAAACTTTTTAAATTATGTTGTTCATTTAAGGCAGTAGTCTTGGTTGCATTAGGATTAGCTCACTGCTTTCTGTAGTGTTCAATGTTGTCCTGGTTAATCTCCGCTTCACTCTAAAACAATCGCAGATTATACTGGGAATTGAAAGATTTGGTTTCTGAACTTCCTAATCCTATATTTGGAAGGAATTTTGATGTTGGAGACCAGTCTATTGTTGACTGCACAATGTTGAGTTTTTATGGAACATGGAATTCAATATTAAATGAATCTACCTTGAGAAGATATGTAATCGTGATACGGATATCTACTACTTCTAGTTTCTCGGTATTGTGATGTTGGTCCTGATATTTAGAAAGGACTGGTATTAGTTCCCTTTTGAACTTCCAAAGCCTTTTCAAGAAGATATCGGCTGTGAAAGAAGTAAAAAACGTCTGGTAATTAGTTCCATACGATTCATCGGATGTATTTTTTTTTTTTTGGCCATTAAAAGATTGCACCTCATGATCTATCATGAATCGCTTGTTGAAGGCAATGGTTTTGTCTTCTTCCACCAAATAATTATGAAGCTACTGGAACTGACGAACTCTTCCATATATATCCATTTTTGGTCAGATGAAGTAATGATTTTCAGCAGCTTTAGTGACAGAACAAATTTCACTTGGTTCGCCTACTTCATTAGTAAATTTATCTTCGAGCACCTGCTCTCACGAAAAATAAAAGTCAAACACGAGACCATGAACTTATCTGAATTTTTGTAGTGAAAGTTTGTGTTACTGTAAGTGTTCAGAGAAACACAAAGCCCTTCTTTCTTTATGTTCACTTTGATAAGTCACTTTAGTGTTCCCGTGTGAAGAAGACGTAGGGGAATTTCTTTTTATTAGTTCTATGTACCCTAACTTTTTTGTCGTGTGTTGTGAGACAACTCTTAGAAAGTACATTGGGACGAGATTAGCTTTAGTCCCCTTACCTGCGTGACTCTTTGGTTTTGACACAATTGGGCAGACACTCATACCAATGGTTTTGATCTTTGGAGAAACTTACATTCAAAGCTAGTTGTTAAGGTCGTAAAGCACAAACCTATAATACACGACACCAGTATTTTATAATACTAATGTTGAATCTAAGTCCATACTTTGCAGCTAGGATCATAAAATCATTCACGGTCTGCAACCCAATGCCCACATTGGTGGGCCTTGCGCTAGCTAACCTATAGCCCCATAAAGCGCTATAATGCCCGACAAAGATATTCATGAGTCCAATTCTTAGAGCTACACCCAGTGACTAAGTGCAGGTAGGTGGAACAAGAAAAGCGCGAAAACAAACACTCGGGGGTGGGCTCCGATGTCAGCCCTTTATCACATACAAATTTGCTATAAAAAAACAGAAAAAATACTCAAGTCTTGGGTTTGGTTATAGTTTCATGACTGCAGGAGCTCGGAAAGAAATTTCTTTGTAAGGAACGTGAAGCCAGTGAGATTTATGGTGTCAATAAACTAAATCCTTGCTTTGTCATTGTCGTATACATATTTGGCATAACTTAAATTTACTGCTCTGCTGCAATTGCTTTTCCTTGTGATTTAAGTTTTCCTATTAAATGATTAGCAAAATGTATAGAACTGTGTCCCCAAGTCAACCCTGTGCCTGCTCCATCATCTAGTTCGGAACTTTTTGATTGGAATTTGAGTCAATCAGGTCAGTTTGGCCACAAATTGAAAAGGACCATCTACGAGTCAAAAGAAAATGGATCAGTTACATGTCTATGATTAATTTGAGATTGTGTGAAAATTATATTTCCTATAAAAATATTGAATGACCAAAAATTACCTAGTTAATAGAAATAGGCCTAAACATTAAATACAAGTATATAGCACTTATTACACCAATCACGTGTTCAGCCTATAGCCGATGCGTTCATTTGCTAGTTATCTGCCTAGAGATACATGGCAGAAGAAAAAGGAACTCAGTAGGAGTATTTCTCATTTGTTTAGAATGAAAGCATATTCTAGAAACAGTTTTGCAATGTTTTAAACCCTTTTGAAGTCCATTAAGTTAGACCCAACCTTTTAATGTACAGATAGCTACTGGAATGAACAGATCTTTGTGTACAGATAGCCTAATTACTTGTGCTGTGTAACTATATTTAGCTTGAGTAGTTGATGTTCATTTGATGAGATAGGTTGCACAAAGCAATTTCTTTTTCGGAATTCTTTAGCTTTTGCCAGAGATAAAAGTTTGGACCAGGCTTATTCTGAGTCTTTGTTTTATCTTGAAGTGACAGAATGTGCGTTACCACTTTACAGTCATTTGGTGTTGTGTTCTGCAGTAGCCTTTTCTAAGGTATTGACTCTTGGTTTATTTTGTTTGGAGTGTAGGCCATACTGGCGTTGCTACTTTCCTAATACTCAAGCCATAATATATGTTGTTGATTCAAGTGATACTGATCGGCTGGTGGTCGCTAGAGAAGAATTTCATGCAATATTGGAGGTACTCTGTTTTTTTTTTTTGGTCTTTATCATTTCTCATTCATAATGTTTAATACTGCGTACAGAGTGTGTTGACCCTGCACACACATCAAACTACTCTTTGCATATCGTAGGTTGTAAAATTGTGAAGAGAAAAGATGTATGCATACAATATATACAAGTCATTTGTATCTGTGTATGGTAGCACGTGTATGGTAGGGAATTAGTAAATTCCCTATCTACCTCTATTTTAAATCCTTCTTTACACATATGGATTCATTCCTAATAAAGAACCCCTCCCCCCCCCCCCCCCCACACACACACACAAAAAAAAAAGCTGGACTGCTGGAGCATAGGGTTATGCCCAGCTTGTTACAAAGATGATAATAAACAAGCACCCATTTTAAGACCTTTTTAGAGAGATCTCCTAGCTGTATTGGGGGTTTGGTGGCGGTGCATATTCAAGGGGTGGTCGGATTTAGGGTCTCAGTGGGCCAAGTTTGTGCAGCGGACGAAGCAGGGAACAAAAAATCTGAAGTTTGGAAATATTGCTCACTGGACAACTGAAACAAAAAGAGAATCATTCACTGGGCAATTGAGAGATTCAAGGTCCGGATCGCTCTGGTACCATGTAATCGCGTAGAGAATTGTATGGTCATTCAAAGATGTATGCCTACATATATACAAGTCATTATGTCTTATGGGAATAAACCAATTCATAATTAGCTCTATTCTAATTTCTTCATAATATATATATATATACACACACACACATTAGGTTAATCTGTGTTCTGTATGATGATTCCAGTAAGCTGTGAGTGCGAACCTAAATTACGTAAGATTGATTCGAAAGATGACCCATAAAAGCAAGAGAAACGAAAAACATCCTAGTTGTTCTTCTCATCTAAGATAATTATACATTGTCTGGCCTCAATATAGCAATATTGGTAGATTATATACAGTCTGCTGCCCTGAAGATCGAACAGCTAAGAGCTGTCATTGTGGTGTTGCATAGCTATAATTAGTCTTTTGATGTTGTCCCTGACTGGTTCTTTAGATCCTTTAGTGACTTAAGTCTCTTCCTGGGCTTGTCTTTCCATATTCTCCTCATTCTTTACCAATAAGTTTTGCTGTTGTCGATTTTAACTTTTTGCAATACTTTGTCCTGTTGTCAGGAGGAAGAGCTGAAAGGTGCTGTTGTCCTCTTATTTGCAAACAAACAGGTTCGTCTTATTGCATGTTCTTCTGAATAAGGATTTGCTTTACCTTTAATGTATCTAAGCACTACCTTTGGTTTTTGAGACCTTCTCTAACACGGGCCAGCCTCACTTGGCCACTTGCACATTTGTTTATATTTATTTATACACAAATGAAGAAATGTCATGTGTTTTTTGCTGATTTATAGGATCTCCCTGGAGCACTTGATGATGCTGCAATAACAGAGGCATTAGAATTGCACAAGATTAAGAACCGTCAATGGTCTATTTTCAAAACTTCTGCCATAAAGGGAGAAGGCCTCTTTGAAGGCCTTGACTGGTAAGCCTTAAACTGTTTTCTTTGATGTTTACACAATCTGTTTCCTTAAAAGTTTGTGAGGCGGAAATTGGTCCACCTCGCCATCCTTCTAATGTAATCAACTTTCCTCCATTTCATCATCCACGCTTTTATTATTTTCTTCAAGCACAAAAAAGGAAAGAAAATCCGCTACGTGCCTTATTTCATTTCTCAACTTTAATTCGAAGCTGCCATATCCAAGTAAACTGATTGCAAGTTATCTGTGGATCACATTACATTTCCATTATAAGTAATCTTTCGTTCTCTAGGGGACTAGTTTTCATTTTGTGGCCTTTGCAGTTGCATGGGTCGTATAATAATGGGGTTTGTCTTTACTTCTATTTATACCATCCTTTTTTTTAATAGGTTGAGTAATACCCTTAAATCTGGAGGTGCCTAAATTTTTGGAAGAAGAATCAGGTGGCTGTTGTGATTAGGTCGTTTGATTCAGAGAATCCGATGACTAGTACCGGTATTTGTTGTTTTAAGGTCAATTAGCTTGTTACGTGTTATTGAACAGAGTGTACAAAATTATTATGCTTGAAGTTTTGGCAGATGCAAATATCTTGCCCATCATTCTCATACCAATATTTGGTTTACTCATTTATCTTTGCTTTGGTCCCGTGTTTTATGTTTTCTGGAGATTGTCTATTCTGTGTCTGGAAAGCAAGTCATGACAGATCTACTGGATAAAATTGAACAAAAGGACTGGATCTTAAGGCAGTATATATATTACGTAAAATCTGTTTTATAAGGTAGAGCAATATTTTTTTTCTCTTTTTTAACTGAAGTGTGGAATTAATGAAACTTATCGAATGACCATAATAGTTCATTGAATGGTTCAAGCACAAAAGATAATGAAGATATCTTCGAGAAGTTACTGATTATGTCCTTGAATTGTTAACTATTTGGAAGTATTCACAAATGATATTGATCAAAATGCATCATAACTTTAACTTACACAAAAGTTATGATAAACTGACTTGCTTAAATTATAATTGCGAAACCCACCTTTAGCTTATATTATTTCAGGCGGCAAATAAATTTCTAGGTGGTTTTATTTAACAGTTACTTTTGGCCATGCATGTCAAAGTTAGCAAAGATCCTACCTACTACTCTTAGCTTAATCTGCACTTACTGAAACTGATAACAAAACTTACTCCCTTTTTTTAACCCTTATTTGATTCATAAGATTTTGTTCAAAAGTAAAGTATACATCCATTTTTCAAATAAGTGAACAAGGTAGTTTTTAGACCTAAAAAATATGAAAAAACAGCACTATTATATCATCGCACTGTTTAAAATATCAAAAAGTCTCAAAATTTATTAAATTGATAAACACACATTATTAATAAATTAACATATGATTTATTATCATAATTTTAATGAACTAAAAACGTGTATAACAAAGTGTTTTGCTAATTCACAAGAATTCCTGTCAAGTAGAAATATCTTGTGGTATGGTACTTTTTGCAGTTTACTCATCTATACTCTAATATAAAGAAAGACAAACTTTGACACCAAACTTTTGATTTTCGGATTTAGCCTTATAATTTTAGTGTTGAAACAATAGTTTATAATTAAATCCTAATCTAGCCTTAATTTAAGTAGAACCATTGAAGATTTAGTTACGCAAAAGTTGGAACTTCCTATATAAATTCTCTATCCTTATATATCTAATCTTTACTCATTTAAGTTATTTTTTTCACCATACAAATTAAAATAAATTTTAATCACGCGGGTACCGCATGCCAACGTTGCTAGTTCTTAAAACAAGAACTGGTGATATTTTATCTAATTAGTAGACACGTAGTTGGCAATGAGCATAATATCCATCTTAATTGATTTGTATGTATATAAATCTGCCCATATATTAGAGCTTAATAACCTCAGCTTTTCCTGTCCATTGCATAGGATAATCGACAGCAATTTTCTTGATCCTAATAAGAAGCATAACAAACCGGTATGTCTTCTCAACCTCTCGTTTTCTACTGTTACGTTTGCCAAAATCTGAACGAACTTTAGGATTCAGGCTCATCAATAGTAGATTATTGTAATTATATGCAAAATGACAGTGCATCTTATACATGATATGACACATGAATCCTAGCTATATGATTACAATTAGTTATAACTTATTAAGTCTCCCTGATGTTAAATATCGAGCATTCATTTATTATATAAAGTTCGGAGTATTATTGCACTAACATGAAAATGGCTACACGACAAGCAAATCTATCGCAGATTAGCTAGTTTTAGCTTTATAATAGGAAAGTTTGGTTAATTTGTATTTTAATTGTTGTATGAACTATAATTCCTATTGTGCGTAGCATGCCTACATGGAGTTACCGGACAAGAGCCGTTAGTTGCAGTTGACAATTCGACCTTTTAAGGAACATACTTTAAAGATATTTTCGGAATTACGTTAGTTCTTGTCGTTTATGTTCACTTATTTTCTGAATTATTATCTGTGAGGGTTTGACACTTTGACCCACTTGTTCAT
The DNA here is from genome assembly GCA_948329865.1 of Linaria vulgaris. Lineage (NCBI taxonomy): Eukaryota > Viridiplantae > Streptophyta > Magnoliopsida > Lamiales > Plantaginaceae > Linaria > Linaria vulgaris. Next base: position 92,267,792 of record OX415254.1, read on the forward strand.
GCATACATTAGTCCTTCATTTTTCCTCATCAAATATAATTCTAAATCCTCATCTCGAATATTCTTCCTAGAAGTATTCAACTAAAATTATTTATGGAGGGGTAATAGCAAAAGCTACTCATGAGTTATTTTTAGTAGGCCAACAAAGAGTGTGATCATTATAATTCGCAAAAACTTTCATGGCATCAAGTAATAAAGGGAAAGGGTCGTCTATCTCATTTTTGGTGTCCCGCTAGATATCTACCTTGATCATTTTTGTGTTGCGCTATGTTTTGGTGCCCTAATCTTAATGCATAAAGGTATATAGGATGCTCAATGCCCACAATGCAACATTGCTCTTCGTGATTAGGAGTTATTTTGGACAATCATTCCCGCCTCTTAATCCTCCATATTATATATATATATACACGGCCCGTCACCCATTTATTTATAAAATCGGCAATATTAGTTTTCCAATGTTTTTCATAAAATTGGTTTTCATATCCTTAAAAAAAAACACGTTGTATCAATTTTATGGGTTTGGAGAAAAAAAAAAGTTGCACAATCGTCTTATTTACTTTGTAGAAGCTCCAAATCAAAATATGCATTGTGCTAATTATCAAATAATTTTTGGGTTCTTGCCAATGAATGTAACAGTTACTTTATCGTCATTAAAAAATAGCACAATTCGCTATCAGATCATCAGCCTTTACATACATGCGGATTAATTAACTCTTTTAATTCTTAAATATTGATGGGATTAATAAGAAGTTTCTTCAAATAATATTTTCTTTTTTATCACTGGCATATATATATAATATAATATATATATATCTATATATATATATATCGTACAAAAGAATATAAGAAAATTCAGTATTTTCTCTGTCAAAAACCAGAGATTCTGAAGACAACATGCATGTTTATGCTCCGAGACAAAACAGTATGTACATATAAAAATTGTGCACACTGAGAACGTGCACCACTTTTTATATTAATTTGAAAATAGCTTAATTACGCACGTGGCTCCCAGTTCTTTAGCCCGAGGTTTCTCAATAATCATGCATGCGCTACGTGGATCGTGTTACCCAATAATTGGCATGCATGCATTAATATAGAGATCCACAATTAGAGATATTGGCTAATCCAGTAAATATTATTTTATATATCTATCTATTTTACTTTCACTAACAACAAGGCGCATGTGATGAATGTACAACGATGTCAACTTTCGATTTTTTTTTTCACTTTATGTCAGACGTTGTATCCCGCATATTTGTGAGAGAGTTTCCATTTATATATCTACAACAAAAGGGAATAAGGCTTACATAATGTGATGGCGTTATTACATCATCGCAATGTTATGTACTAAAAATAGGGAATAACTATAGCACGAGTATAATTCCACGAATTAATTTTGTTCTAAAACGTATGATAAACTTGATATGTAAATATTTCCCGTAGAAAACATGAACTCTTGTGAATATAATTGCCATCCTCTATGTCCCAATTCCAAAAAAGAAGAGATTTTGGCAATAATGAATAAACCATTAACGAAAAACTGTCAAAATTAAAAGTCCTATATGTACTTCCATTTATATATCTGCAATAAAATGTGAATAAAGCTCACATAATGTGATGGCGTTATTACATCATCATAACGTTATGTACTGAAAATAGGAAATAACTATAGCACGAGTTTTAATCCACGACGCGAATTAATTATGATATAAAATTTAGGCAGAATTGTTAAAAATGTCCGATATCTTTTTCCAACTTTACTTTTTGTCCTCTAATTTTTTAAGCATGAGTTTATGCCCGGTAACTTTGCTAAAAAATGGCTGAAACACTGTTTATTGCCCGATGTCCGCCGAATCATCAAATCGCGTCATACGTGGCAAAAATGTGGCTACCATGTCATCAAATTTATAATTTTATATTTTTTTATAGTTAACTATATTATAAAAAAAAATCTTATATTATAATTCTAAATTTAAAATATTAACTTTTAATAACTAATAAAATTTATAAAAAAAATAGAAAAGAAAAAAATACCCATTTATATTTTTGTGTTAAAATCTTTCTAACTTACTTAAAAAAACATATATTAAAAATCAAAAAAAATTAAACTTTTTAAAAACAAAAAAATGAAACAAAAAAAAAGAGAAAACCAACCCAAGTCGTCACCCCCCCCCCCCCCCCCTCGGCCACCACCACCATCACTACCATCACCTCCATATATCACGACTCACCTCCATCACCATCACCCCCGCACAAATGCGCCGAAAAAGTGACGACCTGGGTTGGAGCAAATTGGTGGCAGGGCGGCGGTGGGGCGAATTGGTGGTGCTGCGGCGAATCTCGGATTCTGGTGTAGTGCGGCGGCGGTGGGTCAAATTGGTGGAGATGGAGGTAGTGGTTGGCTATGGGACGGGGGGTGGGGGGGGGGGTGTGGAAAGTGATGGCATTTTTTTCATTTTTTTTGTTTTTTATTTTAAATTTTTTAATTGGTGAGAAATTTATTGAAATTAGGTTTATATATAAAGATTTAATAATTTAAATAAATAAAGTTAATTATTTAAAAGAATATATTATTAAATATCTATTTTTCCTTATTTTTTATTTTCATGTTTATTGTTTGTTATTAAAAATTTAAGTTTTTTAAATTAGAATTATAGAATAGGTTTTTTAAATTTAAATAATAAACTTAACTATTAAGATTTAACTTTATTATTTTTCTATTTTTTAAATTATTAGTTATAATAATTATTGTTAACCCTAAAAAATAAAATAGAGGAGATTACTCCTACTCGGGAAAAATAATATGTGGACAATAGGATTGTCACGAGTACGTCCGATGAGATGTACCTATAAAGAAAACCCCTCGGAGGATATATGGACAATACTATTGTCACGAGTACGTCCGATGAGATGCACCTATAAAGAAAACCCCTCGGAGGATATATGGACAATACTATTGTCACGAGTACATCCGATGAGATGTACCTAGAAAGAAAACCCCTCGGAGGATTGCCCTACCTCTCGGTCACTGACCCGAAAAGGTTTATAAAAGCATCCGAGGAGAAACGCAAGCGTCCCTTGGAAAGTCAAACGGTGAATGAAAAACAGATATCAACACGGCATCGGAAAAAGAGCAAACCCCGATGGACCCATATGACTCCGATATCCACCAAATGCGCCAAGAGGGACCAAGAGGGACCCCGAGTCCTATGAACTTACAAGAAAACTTCCTTGCTGAACACTCCTCGGAAAAGGCAACACTCGGACTTATCCGAGAACACAATTTTGGAAGAAGTCAATACAGGAACACCCAGCGAGTACATTCCGAGCACTCTGGTGAAGAAATTTCACTCTCAGTAAAGTAAAAACAGCCCTCGGACACAAAATCACAGTCCTCGGAAGTCATACCAAGTCCTCGGAGATCACGTTTCCACCCTCAGAGATCACTCCTGACTGTTGAAGATAATACCCGAATCAAGAAGGAGAAATAAAGACCCTCGGAAGAATAGCTCTATCAGAAATAGTCTACATCAGAAGCCCTCGGAGATATCAGAAGATACAAAAGCTAATCCAGTCAGCGCCTAGTAGACAAACGATAAACCTTATCCTAATTCTCACACCTGTATCAAGGTAACAATAACACCTGTCCTTACCAAAACACATGCACAATGACATCTGCCCCTACCAAAGTCTATATAAAGGGAGGTGATCAATAGAAACAGAGGGAGGGGAAAAAAGAGGAAAAAACAAGCTGAAGCAACTAAGCCTACTTATTACCATTTATCACTCAAGTACGTAAGAAAAAAAGAGGAGGAAATGTTCAGTGAATAAAGGAAGGGAATATTCTTGCAATTAATCTCATTATGTCCATCTCGCGTTGCCTTTGAATCACGGACAGGACGTTTCGACCCAAATAAATATCTTCCGTTAAATAGGGAATAATTCCAAACCCGTTAACAAAGTGGCGCCGTCTGTGGGAACGTCACAACATCTGTCTTCGAGAGAATTCAGGCACACGTCATCTAGGATGGATGGTCTTTTCGAAAATGACAACCTTCCTGTCCCGAACAACGACTCAGAAGAAACTTTGTCCAATTATGAACCAGGTACAAGAGATTTTATTAGTATTCCCCGATCTGTTTATGAAAGACTTATATATGCTGAACGAACACCCTGGAGGGATGATCCCCCCGGACACACGTCCCCCGTGCTCTCCGAGAACGGATATTTCCCCTCGGAAGAAGAGGCACCCCCGAGAACGTGGAACCCAAATTGGAATCCTTGGCAACAGGCACCCCGACAAAGTCCTCGAAGGTATGTATGTCATGAAAGGACTCCCGTGAGGGGTCAGGAAGAAATTTCTCGCCCCTCGGAGTATCGAGGAGGAGTTGAACATTCCCTATGGGGAATGATGGATAATTTACGGAAAGAATTAGGTGATCTCAAGAAGACCATGGCTCCCGAGGAAGATCCTACATTCAAAACCTCTCCTTTCATCCCCGAAATTGCTTCAGCTTCTATCCCCTCGGGGATGCGACCTGTTAATATCCCGCTATATACCGGAGAAGCTGATGGAAGGGACCCACAAGATCACGTCCATCAATACCTGGCAGGAATGGACCTCTCTTCCGCTCCTGATCAGGTGTTATGCCGCGTATTCCCTGTTACCCTTGGAGGGCGGGCTCAAGCCTGGTTTACTCATCTTCCACCCTGTTCCATCACGAGCTTTGACCGACTAGCTCATTTGTTTGTACGACAATTCGCCTGCAACCGAAGGTACCCTAAATCTGCTACGCATCTTTTTACTATTAAACAGAAGAAGGATGAATCCTTGCGAGAATATATAAAGCGCTTCACGGATGAAGCACTCGATGTTCCAAATGTTAGCCCGACCATTATGGCGGACATATTAACTCAGGGACTCCGAGCGGGGGATTTCTTTAGATACCTTATGGGAAATCGTATCACGGATATGAATGAGTTAATGCAAAAGGCGGAAGTACACATTTTGATGGAAGAAGCCGAGGGAACAAAGAAGCAGATGGAGCAGGAGGATAGTGAACACTTAGAGCGTGCCGAGAAAGAAGCGAAGGTCAAAGAAAAAAGTAAGGAAGGAAAACCTCCTCAACGCAAAGATGAAGGAGGAGTAGTTAAGAAATTCCTCCGACCCGTGCACTTACCTCCGATGACTGTTACTCCACCAGAAGTGCTCAACATAATGAGGGGTAGCAACGAGTTGCACTGGCCCAGACCGACTAAATTTCCTAACCGAGACAAGGACACTGGGAAGTATTGTAAGTACCATAAAACTTACGGGCACACTACGGAAGAATGTACTACCCTTCGTTTAGAGGTGCTTCGCTTATTGGAGATAGGGTACTTGAAGAACTACCTTAAGGAAAATAATCCTGAAGAGCCCAAGGCAAATGTTTGGAAGAGATCACGAAGGGAAGAGGAAGAGCAAGAAAGGGAAGAAAGGACGCCTAGCCGGAAGTCACGAGAGGGGACCACTAGACGTCTCCGACCCCGAGAGAGAAGTAAAGACCGCCGGCGAAATTCGCGAGAGAAAACGACAGGGTATCAGAGTTTGCCTCCTCCACCTAACTCTTACAAAGACAACCCCCCAACAGGGAGAACCATCAATATGATAGAAGGGGGTGAAATCTCAATGGCGCCTCAGGGTAAAAAGAAGAAATATTTGAAAGAAGCCCGACGAGCAGAACAAGGATTGTCTGTCTGTTCCATTCAAGGGTCACAGCTGCCTAGTATCACTTTCGGACCCGAGGACCTTACTGATGTAATATACCCTCACGAAGATCCCTTGGTTATATCTGCCGTCATTTACGGGTATGAAATCCAACGTATTCTCATAGATACGGGCAGCTCTGTGGATGTACTCTTCCTACCGACCTACCTCGCTATGAGATTGAAACAAGAAACGTTGGAAACCGCTGAGGTCCCGTTAGTAGGATTCTCCGGGGAAGCATGTCAAACCCTAGGAACTATTACTCTCCCAATGTCATGGGGGAAAGGAGCCCTTCGAAGAACGGAATCTATTAAGTTTTGGGTAGTGGAGGCCTCTTCGCGAACGTATAATGTCATCTGCGGAAGACCGTCTATTCGGGCCTTTGAGGCTATTCCTTCTACTTTGCATCTTAAAGTGAAATTCCCCACCTCCTCGGGAATCGGAGAAGTCCGAGGAAGTCAGTCAAAAGCTAGAGAATGCTGCATGAATGCTATTCCCTCAGAAGAGGACGGACCTTCACTCGGAAATAACAAAAAGTGTAGAACCGAGGAAACACGAGTCCAACCCGTGGAAGAATTAAAAATGGTGGAATTAGTAGAAGGAAGCCCCGAGAAAGTAATCAAAATGGGCACCCATATGACTCCAATCATAGAAGGCCAATTGATTTCTCTTCTCAAACAATTTCATCACCTCTTTGCATGGGAAGGGGGGCCGCCCGGACGAATCAGCAACAAGGTATGTCAACATTTCCTTAATGTGAAGCCTGGAGCTAAACCTGTCCAACAGAAAAAGAGGAAAATGGGCCCCGAGCGCAACAAGATCATCCGCTCGGAAATACAACGCCTTCTCCAATTAAAACAAATACGAGAAGTTATTTACCCCGAGTGGTTGGCTAATGTCGTGCTAGTTCCCAAGCACGGAGGAAGATGGCGAATGTGTGTTGACTTTACTAACCTCAATGAAGCATGCCCCAAGGATTGCTATCCTTTACCGAGCATAGATCAGCTAGTTGATTCTACCGCAGGATGTGCGCTACTATCAACTTTAGATGGAGATCAAGGGTACAACCAAATCCCGATGGCGGCTAGTGATCAAGATAAGACCAGCTTTATCACGGATGCAGGCACCTTTTGTTATCTAGTCATGCCCTTTGGATTAAAGAATGCTGGAGCTACCTATCAACGGTTAGTAAGCCTTATGTTTTCAAGACTTATTGGGAAATCAGTAGAGGTTTATGTAGATGATACTGTAGTTAAAAGTAACACTGCTGAAGAACATCCCGAGGACCTACGAAAAGCGTTGGTCATTATGAACAACTTTGGCATGAAGGTCAACCCTCGGAAGTGTTCTTTTGGTATCCGAGGAGGAAAATTTTTGGGATTCATGGTTACGGAGAAGGGAATTGAAGTAAATCCCGAAAAAGCAGAAGCTATCATGGGGTTACCTACCCCGAGGACGGTAAAAGATGTCCAAAAGCTGACTGGAAGAATGGCCTCGTTGAGTCGGTTTGTCTCCAAGTCCGCAGAAAAAGGGCTTCCCTTCTTCAAGATACTTCGGAATATCAAGGAATTTCAGTGGACCCCCCAATGCGAGGAAGCTCTCGAAGAATTGAAAAGGTACATGTTGAAACCACCTTTGCTGGTAAAACCTATACCCCAAGAAGAGTTGTTCCTGTATTTATCGGTCGGAGAAGAAGCTATTAGTGCTGTCTTAGTTAAAGAACAAGACGGAGAACATCACCCGGTATATTACGTCAGCAAAACTCTCCTCGGAGCCGAAACCCGATATACCCTAACTGAGAAACTCGTTCTAGCATTGGTTACTACGGCTCGTAAGCTACGCCCCTACTTTTTATCCCACCCAATTACCGTGCTTACTAAGCATCCCCTGAGAGCAATTCTTAATAAGCCGGAATCATCAGGGAGAATGATAAAATGGGCTGTAGAGCTTACTGAGTACGATATTTCCTACGCTCCGAGGCCGTCAATCAAAGCGCAAGTTTTGGCGGACTTTGTAACAGAACTCACGGGCGTTGGATCCGAGGGAAAGGAGTCACGATGGCACGTATATGTAGATGGATCCTCGGTGAGTACCCACGGGGGGGCCGGAATAGTTTTGGTAAATCAAGAAGGGGAGGAGGAAAGACTCCATTTTGCAGTTAGAATAGATTATCCCCTCTCTAACAATGAGGCCGAGTATGAAGCTCTCCTTATTGGTATGAGGTTAGCTAGAGAAGGGGGAATGAAAAGAGTACTCCTTCATAGTGATTCCCAACTGATTGTTCAGCAAGTTAAGGGGTCATATGAGGCCAAAGAAGAAAGAATGCAAGAGTACCTCCGAGTTGTTCGCCAGAGGTCCGAATGGTTTGAAGAATATGATATAGTTCAAATTCCTCGAAAAGAAAATCAAGAGGCGGACGCTTTGTCCAAGATGGCTACACAAACAGCTGCAATACATACTCGGAAGATTACTCTACTACATGTCAATGAATCTGAAAAGGGTGAAGGCCGAGAAGTGAACACAGTTTCAGATCCTTCATCTAGCTGGGTGACTCCTATCAAAGCCTATTTGCAGAATCCCGAGGGATACTCCTCGGACAAGAATATTCAGCGAATGATGTTCAGAAAAACCCTCCGATACTTCCTCAAAGACGGGATACTCTTCCGAAGGACATATTCATGTCCCCACGCTCGATGCCTTAATGAAGAAGAGGCCCAGCTAGCCTTAGCAGAAACTCACGAGGGGGTATGTGGGAGCCATACTAGTGGCGAAAGCATGGTGGGACGCTTGATCCGACAGGGCTACTATTGGCCCACGATGGCCAAAGATAGCAAAAGCCATGCCGAAAGATGCAAACCATGCCAGGCTTACGCCCCTCGGACCCATCTACCCGCAGCCCCTTGGGAACCCTCTTTGAACCCCTGCCCATTCTCTAAGTGGGGTATTGACATACTTGGACCCCTCGTCCCTGATGCCGGTCAAAAGAAATTTCTGCTAGTAGCCGTTGACTACTTCACCAAATGGGTGGAAGCGGAACCCCTAGCTAGGGTAACCGCGGGGTCCGTTATCAATTTTCTCTGGAGAAATATTATTTGTCGCTTTGGTGTCCCTCGGAGCCTGGTAAGTGATAACGGTTTGCAGTTTACTGATCAAGGATTGCAAAAGTGGTGTGATCATAGGGAGATAAAACATCGCTTTGCCTCCGTGGGATACCCTCAAGCAAATGGCCAAGTAGAAAGAACCAACAGAACCCTCCTGAAGAACATGAAGGCCCGGCTTGATTGGCATAAAGCTAAGTGGGTTGAGGAGATACCCGGGATATTGTGGGCCTATCGGACCACGCAGAGTGTTGCTACGGGTGAAACCCCTTTTAGTCTATCCTACGGATGTGAGGCTGTGTTGCCCTCGGAGGTCTCCCTGGAAAGCTGGCGAGTCAAAGAATATGAAGAAGTGGCCAATGGCTCAAATCTAGCCCTTGCCCTTGACCTCCTCGAGGAAAAAAGGACCCGAGTAGCCCTCCGAATGGAAGAGTACAAGGCTCGAATGTCACGATATTATAATACCAAGGTAAGACTCCGAACCTTTCAAGTTGGAGATTTAGTGATGAAACGAGTAGGGGCCTCCAAGAATGTGGGTAAACTAGATCCACGATGGGAAGGACCCTACAAGATAGTGGAAATTGTAGGACCTGCGACTTATCGGCTTGCCAATTCCGAGGAAGCAATACTTCGCAACACGTGGAACGCAAGTAACCTTAGAAAATATTATGCTTAATGTAATAGTTATACATGAATAAAAAGAGCGTTCATATATGAGGGGGTACAGTACAAAAGAAACTAGAGTTGTCTGGCAAAATGATGGCTATACATATGAGACATCAAGACAACCCAATAACGTTAAATACCCTCCGTATTATGAACTAAGTTGTATACTATTTTTCAACAAGCTAAGACCCCCCCATAGGACGTTTCCCCTCTCGGATAAGTCTTCGGCGCTGCTCCTCGGAAAGAAAGGCTGGATCATCCAAGAACACAGTTCCGACTGCAAAATCTTTAATAGGTGAAGGAGAAAGTTCCTCGGAGACTTGACGAATGTTGAGTTCAGGAAGGAGCAATCCCGAGGGGAACTCTGGCAAAGCTTGAACGGCATTTTGGCACAACTTATAGCCTATATACACTAAGTCACGCATCTCTCCCCGAAGGGATTCACGAAGACTGGATGGACCCACCACCTCCAACACAGCTTGGACTTGGGCCATAACCACCTCTATCGCATGAGAACGAGTTATCCCTAGCAGTTGCTGACTCAAGGCGTCTCTTTCCAGCGTAGCCTGTGTTAACTGCTCCTCCGAGGACCGCATTTGGCCACGTAACTCCTCAATCCTCCGGTCTAAGCTCAAGACACGTGCTTTTTCAAGCACTAATTGGCGTTCCAATTCCCACGCCTTATCCTTCTCGGATTGCAACGCACGGGTATGAGTCTCCTGAGCTGACTCGTGAACTTCTTTCAAACGAGCTACCTCCCCTTGAGCCTCCCAGAGACCTCGCTCTAACTCGTCCCGACGACGGTATACTAAACCCGGATCTGAGGAAGAACTCCCGTAGGACCCGAGGGCGTCCAACACCATATAAATCTGCTCAAAAAACGAGTGGCATCAGATCAGAAGACAGGTTAGTATTAAATAAAATGAATAGATACCTCACACAGGTCTTTGCAGGCTAAATCTTGGAGAACGGGTACCGAAAGAGTTTTTATCAGTTCACAATCTGTTACGTTCAATAGCCCACTAAGAAAGTTTCGGCAAAATCCCACTGCTGATCCGAGAGGAGAAACATCCTGATTACCCTCGGGGGGAAGAGTTCTCCCGAGGGAAGGGTGCTCCTCGGGCGGTGGTGCAGGAATACGACCAGGGATATCTTGCTGGGGCTGCATATCCTCTGCACTAGAAGAGTGAAGATATTCCTCTAATACATTTACTACGGTAGAATTGTGAGGAATGGGCTGTGATAGTACGGGACTCAGGTGAAAATCCGTTTGAGAATGAGTTGCTATTAGATCCGACGATCCAGAAGGAACTATATAATTAACTGGGGGGGCTGCAATCGGTTCCTCCTCATCTGAGGAAATTTCAACCATTGCCTCACTCACGAGGAGAGGAAAATCACCATCCTTCGTTCCCCCGGGAACGCCATGCAGTGCCCTTCCCAAGAAAACGTCGGTAGAAGACCCGAGAAAAAATGCTCCCATCTCCGCTCCTGCAAAAGATGTCAGTAGGAAAACAGTCCGAGGGCACCAATAAAGGTTACAAGTTAGAAAATGATTAGTAGAACTTACGAAAATGAAAATTACTGTGAAGAGGACGAGAAACAGGGATGCATCCTTCCACCCCCTCTTGTAAACCTGCCAAGATTAAGGCCTCGGGGAAATCCAGTAACCCTGATATGTCATAAGAACCAGAGAAAAGTCCCGAGTGAAGTAATATCTCCCTCACTTGTCCTCGTGTTTCGGTGTTGGGTGCAATATACCCCAGACCCCATTGGATGGGTACACCCCACGATTTGGCTGACTGGCCTCTCGGACGGATAAAGAAAAATCTCCGCCTCCAATCCCCTCTACTAGAATGGGAGCTGGATACACGAGTGAAGATATTTTCCTTGTCCCGATAGGTCAAGCTAAAAAAGGGAGTCCCCTCTGAGCAAGGTTGAAGGGTAAATATTGTCCCCACCCGATAAGGGGACATTGGAAGGTTTAAAAGCTCACTACGAAGGACATATCCCACCAAATGACTATAGGAACTTGGTGTTAACTGACTCGGACACACCTGCCAATACCGAAAGAGTATTTGGAAAAAGGGATGGAAAAAGGTCCGTAAACCACAACGTATTTGTTCGGTATAAACGGTCATGTAACCCGAGGGGGGTGCATAAGCCCTCTGGCCCGCAGAAGGTACTAGTATGTCATAATTCTCCAAATCAAGATTATAGCCGCTGAAAAGAGATCTTACCGAGTTCTCACTCTCAATACTTGTGGTGGATCCTACACGTCCTCTACCTATTAATCGAGGCGGGTTAAGAGGAATCAGATCAAACTCCGAAGACTCATCCGCCAAAGAGTATGGCTCCCTACCCATGAATATTTCTCTGATATGATTGATCCTACGTGAATTTATAGATGGGAGTCTACGAATTACCCCAAGAGAGGAACTAGCGCCAAGTGTCGCCTGGTTTTCGGATAAATTGCCCCTCGGAGGAACTCTGGATGATTCAGAAGGACTCCGAGCGGTATCCCGAGAAGAACCACAAGATGAAGTCGAACCACTTCTTCTATAATAAGGAGGCAACATCTTATCTGGTAAGTATTATCTTCTTACTTGCAATTATGAGTAAACTCGAAAGAAAATCAAAGACTAATAAAAATTAGGAGATAAGTGCATAATTGATAAAGATCCTACGTGCATATATACTCTTTAAATTAGAGTTAAAAGTAGAAGTTTAAACTCTTAGTACGTTAACTAAGGGACACGTGTTGGAAAACTTTTTGATTAAGGAGGACACGTATCCTATTTAACCATGCAAAGTAACACCTCCTACTTAGGAATTTTACTTAGTCAGCATCCATATAAGAATTATCATTATCCATCTTAATTAAACAGTGGAAATAAAATAGGAAGATTGCACAAAATATTTATTGATTTAAACCAAAGAGCCCTCGGAAGGGGTAGTAAGTACCAAGGAATGTTTATTTGAAAATTAAAAGTAAAAATTACAAAGAACTAGACTAAGCTCCCGTGGAAGGAGGGAGAGAAGAAGTTGTCTCTTCTGCGGAAGTACCCAATGGAGCAAGACGAGAGATAGGAGAAAATACTCCCCCGGAACCGCTAGCCCTTGGACTCGGACTCGTGGCGGAGCGCATTGGAGATGGTGTCGGAGAATCCCGAGAGGATAGCAAACCCCCAAACCTCCCCACAAAATAATGGCAGTCATCGGGAGTTGGCTTCTTTAATTTCCGAAGATCGAAAGACTTGGAGAAGTTAACATCCGACCTTATCAAAGATTTCGCCACCTTCGCACACTCCAAATAACCCCACAGAAGATGGCCCGTCAAGAGCTCATGAGAAGGCTCCTCAGATGCTCCTAATTGCTGCCGTGAGATCTCTCGCTGGGCAAATTGAACAGCTGCATCCACCTTAGCCTGCACGTCCTCGGGAGATAGAAAACTTGCTAACTTCCCCTCGGCTGATTCTGCCCTATCAGTAACTTGGCCCAGTGTCTCCTGGAGAACTCTCTCTCTCTCATTCCCGTCTGCCACCGCCTTCTCGAGAGCCGCAATACGAGCAGTAAAGACCCCCTCGGAATCTTTCCATTCCTTCTCCCTCTTCATATAAGCGGACTCGGCAGCACTTAAATTACCCTGCAAATTCGCCCTTGCCTTCTCTGACTCTTTAAGAGCAAAGTCGTAGTCAGAAATCTTGGTATGAAGAATATCCTCCCTAATCTGACTCTCCTTATCCCGAGCCACGAGAGGCGCCAGTTGCGCTCGGAGTACTTCTAACTCTTCTTTGCTTTTCCGACCGTGCTCTTCAACGGCAGTAACTGCCTCTCGAGTCTTTCCAATCTACAGAAGAGTCAACAATAAAAGATTTAACAGAGATATATTGTGTAATTTCAGAAGACTAAGGCAGAGAAGCTTACCATAAGCCCCAACCAGTTAAGACTGGTGTACAAAAATTGATACCCCTCGGCGGGTGCTGAACTGGAGGAGGCGAAAAATCGGAGGATATCTTGATAAGCCTCCCCCACTGAGCGAGATGAAAATTCCCCCCCGGATCCGCTGGGAGGAATAGGCTCCTGAAATGTATGACCCCTCGGAGACAAAGTCACCGGGACATGTCCCCTCGGAGGAGTCGTATCCTTTACCGGAGTCGTCACTTCTGAATTTGTAAATATGGCCCGTGAACCACCTACTGTTGTGGAGGGGCTGGTCTTTCCTAATAGTGATTGCAGAATTCCTTCCTTCAAATCTCGGTCCTCTGAAGAAGGATCAAACTCCCCTTGGGTGTCTTCGGAGTCCCCTCGTAAACCTTCTTGCTCGGGAATGTTAAATTGGGCCAGAAAATCCTCCTCTGCAACAGATACGAACTGTCAGTGATTGAAAGGATGAAACTAGAAAAAATTATGGAAAAAAGGCAAATGACGAATACTTACCATATAATGAAGACTCTTCTACCATCGGAGCTTTCCCTTTATCCATAGCCCCTACATCAAAAGAAAAGGTGTCAACACATCAGCAAATATTGCAGATAAAGATACGCACATCTCATTAAAAACTCATGAAACTTACCCCGAGGAGCAGATTCAGGAACTGTCGGAAGCCTAGGAGAAGGATCCTCAGAAGACAGGTCTATTACTTCAGCATCCTTCCGAGCAGATTCATCCTCCGCACCACTCGGAAAGATACCCCCCTCGGAACCTCTCGGAGATATTCCCATGTTAGATTCGGAAGCAGGTAAATTCCCTGACTCCGATTTGGAAACGGGCACTAAAGCCAAATCCCAAGGTGCTACTTGACGTAGGGGAACAGCGCTCCTAACGACCCCCATCGCATCCATGCATAGAAGAGAATGGTCTTCGTGGAATCCACCCTTCTCTGAACCCGTATACCTACTCTCGGGAGCATTAACCTCCTCCTCCTCGTGATCTCCCTCCTCTGGTATCTCCGAGACACCACTAGGAGTAGGCTCCCTCGGACTCGACTGCAGATAGTAGTTCGCCATGACATCCCCTGCATCATCCCATCAATAACGTGTATAAGCACAATTTACCAATGTGCTCGGAAAGAGAATAAAAGGATAAAAGAGCGAATAAAGAGACTTACGAAAGAGACTCCTCGCAACGGGAGACAGGGACAAGGGCCTCTCCACGGCGGCATCAGTGAAAACTACATGGTGAAGCCCAGAGGTCTCATATAACATAGTGAAGTCCTCTGATTCCATCAATTTGTGCTGAGAAATTATAGGAGATAGCATCGCCTCCTGATCCAGAGCATGCACGGGAGTAGTACCCTCTCGCCAATCAAAGGGCACATCCCACTCGCCGTTGACAGGGCCCACGAAGAAATACCTGTTCTTCCAGACACTATGTGAGGTAATAGCAGCCCCCAAGATCCTCTTCGTGGAATCCCCCGAGTTATCCCGATGACGAACGTTATAGAAAGGATACCCCCCGGGTGATACCGCCACGTCAAAGATTGAAAGAAAGTGATCCACCGAACACTCTAGCCCATTCACGTGGCACCAAAATACATAAATACAGATAGCAGCAAAACCATTTGGTACCATCTGACTTGGGCTGATATTACAAGTTTTAAAGAGCTCGCAGAAAAAAGGGGACATAAACGAGCGCCACCCATACTTCACTTGAGCGAAAAATACTGTCAACATACCCGGAGGAGGATAGCATGCCCTCTCATCCTTCGTCGGGATTCGGAAGACCATATTCTTCTGAAGGACTCCGGTTGAGGTAAACAGATCCGCTACCTGTTTACGAGTAGCAATATTCCTCATCTTTTCCACCTTAGCAAAGGTCCGAAGAGGTGGTTCCTTTGATTTGGGAACCCTAGCTTTTTTCGAGGAAGTGGCTCCGCCCTCAGCAGCAGCAGCAATTTCTCCCTTACGCTTGCGAGTAATAACTCCCACTGGAATACCTCTCACACTCGTAGAAGAATTAATCGGAGCAGTGACTTCCGAGGAGATAGCGGCGGCAATAGAGTCAGTGTTAGCGGAAGAAGCCATGGATACAATAAAAGAGGAATGTTTTTGAAAGAGAGAAGAGGAACGGAGGAAATTACCACAAAGACGGATTGAGTGAATGAAGAAAAAGAAGCAACAGTGTCCTATTTATAACCGAAGGTGACAACGGTCAAGAATTTTGAAAACGTGGAACTTATTTAAAGCTCCACGTAACTGCCACTAGATTGTGCCACGCCGTCCCCATTCTGACCGTTGCCAACGGTCAGATAGTTCAAATCTCCAAGCTGGTCAACAACAGTCCGCCACCTGCGCCCCGAGATCTCCGCGTGCTTAATAACGATACCCTAAGGGTATTCAGGTAAAATCCTTATAAATTCTAAATATATATACGTATTGAATAAATATCAAAAAAGGAAAAAAATAAATATAGGGACACTAAGCAAAAAATAACCCCTCACCTCACTGAGGACGATGATTTAAAATTCCGCTTGTCTCTACGAAGACAATCGAAATTTGGGGGGGCTAGTGTTAACCCTAAAAAATAAAATAGAGGAGATTACTCCTACTCGGGAAAAATAATATGTGGACAATAGGATTGTCACGAGTACGTCCGATGAGATGTACCTATAAAGAAAACCCCTCGGAGGATATATGGACAATACTATTGTCACGAGTACGTCCGATGAGATGCACCTATAAAGAAAACCCCTCGGAGGATATATGGACAATACTATTGTCACGAGTACATCCGATGAGATGTACCTAGAAAGAAAACCCCTCGGAGGATTGCCCTACCTCTCGGTCACTGACCCGAAAAGGTTTATAAAAGCATCCGAGGAGAAACGCAAGCGTCCCTTGGAAAGTCAAACGGTGAATGAAAAACAGATATCAACACGGCATCGGAAAAAGAGCAAACCCCGATGGACCCGTATGACTCCGATATCCACCAAATGCGCCAAGAGGGACCAAGAGGGACCCCGAGTCCTATGAACTTACAAGAAAACTTCCTTGCTGAACACTCCTCGGAAAAGGCAACACTCGGACTTATCCGAGAACACAATTTTGGAAGAAGTCAATACAGGAACACCCAGCGAGTACATTCCGAGCACTCTGGTGAAGAAATTTCACTCTCAGTAAAGTAAAAACAGCCCTCGGACACAAAATCACAGTCCTCGGAAGTCATACCAAGTCCTCGGAGATCACGTTTCCACCCTCAGAGATCACTCCTGACTGTTGAAGATAATACCCGAATCAAGAAGGAGAAATAAAGACCCTCGGAAGAATAGCTCTATCAGAAATAGTCTACATCAGAAGCCCTCGGAGATATCAGAAGATACAAAAGCTAATCCAGTCAGCGCCTAGTAGACAAACGATAAACCTTATCCTAATTCTCACACCTGTATCAAGGTAACAATAACACCTGTCCTTACCAAAACACATGCACAATGACATCTGCCCCTACCAAAGTCTATATAAAGGGAGGTGATCAATAGAAACAGAGGGAGGGGAAAAAAGAGGAAAAAACAAGCTGAAGCAACTAAGCCTACTTATTACCATTTATCACTCAAGTACGTAAGAAAAAAAGAGGAGGAAATGTTCAGTGAATAAAGGAAGGGAATATTCTTGCAATTAATCTCATTATGTCCATCTCGCCTTGCCTTTGAATCACGGACAGGACGTTTCGACCCAAATAAATATCTTCCGTTAAATAGGGAATAATTCCAAACCCGTTAACAATTATAGAATGAGTTTTTATAATTTATATAATAAAGCTAATTATACAGAAATATAAAAATTATAAATTGGATGACATGGGTAGCCACAGTATTTCAGACATTTTTGGAAAAGTTACTAGTCATAAACTCAGTTTTAAAAAGTTAGAGGGCAAAAACTAAAGTTAAAAAAAAAGATAACGGGCATTTTTAGCAATTTTGCCTAAAATTTATGGTAAACTTGATTCATGTAAAAATTTCCGCTAAAAAAATGAAATCTTGTAAATTGCCATCCTTTATGTCCCAATTCCAAAATGGAAGAGATTTTGTCATTAATGAATTAACCATTAACCAAAAATTAGAATCCCTATATGTACTTCCATGGGTATCAAAATAATCTCTATTCGCGAACAAGTGGTGTGAAAAACCGAGTTCAAGTAGCTCACATAAGGCGGATGCGCATGCGTGGGCGCGGGCCAATGCATCTATTTAAAAAAAATCAAATTATTAATGCAACCTTAGCTCGTCTATTGAAAAAATATAAAATTATTGCAAGTATTAAGTGAAGTCATCTATATTGACGTAACAAAGAAATAAATATTGATTACTTGTATTGAAACATGTGCAAAATTTAGTCTTTGATTTATTTCTTAATTGAGATAAGAGTTTCAATGTATTTAGTAATTATTTATTTCTATATTCTTTCTTATTTGTCTTGATCCTATAAGATACTCTCTTTCTCTCTCTCGCAATCCTTCCTGTCGAAAAAAAGAAAGATTCAAAAACCTCACCTAATTCACAATAGATGTAAAAAAATATACACGAATTTAGTAAGAATTCTTAGTTCGAGAATTAGGTAACCTTAGTTTGCCTTAAAGTTGCGCACAAGCACTGAGTTCGCCAGCTCGCGATTTGCGCTAGTGCGGCAGGGGTAGTAGGAGGATTATATGACATATTCGACTATATTTGCTTACACGAAAAAAGTTACACTTATATACATATATATATTAATAACATAGAATTAGTACGAGGGACTAACAATAAGAAATAAAGGATCAGGGTAAATAGCTATAGAGAAAGATAAATAACGATGATCTTAGAAATACACGTTTTTAGGGAGTGTAGTAATAAAATGTTTTCATTTTTCTGAGTACAAATTATTTCGATCGAGGGTATATATAGGATAAGAGATGGATCTATCGATAAATGCAATATTGTTGGGCCCTCAGAATAACGAGCAACATTTGCGCTCCCTTTAATTAGGTGGATATGTTGACAATCTTTAAAAAAAATCGGATGACGTGGGAACCCGTAGCAGCTACCCTTTGGATGCGCACTAGGTAGACATGCGGGTTGACGCAATGCCTACAAACCTCGACAACCGGACAAACCACACTACGATAACCATGTATGACAGACACATACCTAGAAGGCATAAAATCAAGTCGATCCTTGTGGAATTCGAACATGAGTCGAAGGAGAGAAAGTCCCTCATCTTTAAAATCAACAATCTTTATATGATAGTTGTTTGTGATATAAAATGTCTTCGCATCAATATAAATGTCCCAGCATAATGATTGAATAATGATTACGTGATCCCTCGAGTGAACTTTAATGGCGCCAAATCTTGTTAGTATAATTAAGCTCTTGTCTTCTGACGGTTCTTTCTTTGACGAGGGCTGTTGATGACTCTTCGTGTTTTTGTTGAAAACTCTTTACTCGAGGTTTTATTTTATGCTTCATGACTATTCTGTTTACGAGTCTTTTAGTGCGCTTGTCTACGGTTTGTTGGGTTTTAGAAGTTTTTAGGTCTTTTTACTACCTAAATTATTTATATATTATCATATACTCTACATAGTTCTATATCTAAAAAACAATAAGACCTATATTTAAATTAAGACTTCAAATTATCAAATTAGAACCGACAAAGCTAAATAAGAAATACATATATCTTTTGTTTTGTATTATATTTTGATTAGTGGCCTTTCGGTCTTTTGGATATAATTAAAGAATGAACTATTAAAATTGCTCCTTATCTTTTTTTAAAATACTAATATGCCCAATTTTTTTGGGCCTTATTTAAATGTCCCATGTTTCAAATTTTTTGTTAAAAATGCCCTCGACCCTTATTCAGGATAAAATTGCATATGTGACGGTACAGTCAACAAGTTGTTAAGCCTAGTCAATAAGTTGTCAATGCCACGCCATATTTTTCAGCAAAAAAAATATTTTTAACACAAGTCCGTGTAATTTTAAATAGTGTACTTATACCCCATAATAAATTGCACTTTTCACCCGGAAATATATATACATAAATGCTAATAATAATGATATATATATAAAATAATAATAAACATATATATATATATATATATTAATAATAATATATTTTAAAAACAAAAAATACAAAAATAAAATAAAATTAGTCATCATCTTCATGTCGTCACATAAACCACTACCATCTTCATCGAACACACCACAAATCGTGCCACCACTGCAAATGGCTGCAAGTCGCGGCTCTAATCGCACCACCACTGTTGCGCCGTCGCCATCGCATAAACCACCACCATCTTCATCGAACACCACCACCAGCCCAAATCGGCCCACCACCGCAAATGGCTGCAAGTCGCAACACTAATTGCGCCGCCACCACCTCACATAAATTAGGGTCTTTGATTTGGGTGGTGGTGGTGTGCGACGATTTGTGGTGATTTGCGGCGATTTGTGGTGGTGTTCGTGACGGCGGCTGGGGGTGGGGGAGGGGGGTGGGGGGGGGGGGTGATGGAGATGATGATTAATTTCTTTTTTTGTTTTTAATTTTATGTTTATCTATTGTTAAAATGTTTATTATTATTATTTATATATATGTTGATTATTATTATTATTTATATATAAATTCTTATTATTATTATTTATATACATATGTTTATTATTTTTACAACTAGCTATATATGTTTATTATTATTATTATATATATATGTTTATTATTATTACTATTATTTATATATATGTTTATTATATTTACAAATATATATATATGTTTATTATTATTATTTATGTATATATTTATTATTTTTATAAATAGTTATATATATATATATCTTTATTATTATTATTATTATTATTATTATTATTATTATTTACGTATATATATTTTGGGGTGCAAACTGTAATTTACTATAGGGTACAATATTTAAAATTACAAGAGTTTGTGTAAAAAGACATTTTTGGCTCGAAAGTATAACGTGGCGGAACAACTCATTGACGTGGCATTGACTGTACTACCACGTAGACGATTTTGGCCTGAATAAGGGTTGAGGGTATTTTTGACAAAAAGTTTGAAACATGTGGGGCATTTAAACAAGGCCCAAAAAATTGGGTATATTAGCTTTTTGAAAAAAGATAAGGGACAATTTTAATAATTCATGAAGGACAATTTACTACCATTTCAAAATCATGCGGTGTTTTTTTTTTTTTTTGGGTTGGCTTTCTCTTTGAGTTCGTGTTGTTTGCCTATTCGATAATCATTATAATTTGCCATAAAATACTGAAGTGTTATAGATTTAGTAAAACTATGGTGGTGTAACAATATATTCAAGAACTTAGAGAGAAAAGTGTAAGAATAAGCAAGATTTTGTTTCAATTGTGTGTCTTTGCAAATGCATGGTTCTTGCCATTTTATAGGCACATTTGAAGACAAGAGAATTAATTCCCCATCATCTTACAACTAATACTATTATTAATAAATAATATCTTCCCATAATTTACAAACAAGGCCACATGCATATTTATAATACTCCTCCTTGGCCGTTTGAAAATTTTGTTATGTATCCGTCTTCTGCCCACGTCTTATGCTGTCTCGTTAAAAACCTTATAAGGAAAAACCCAGTGGGATAAAAACCTTAATAAGGGAAAAAGAGTGCAGCCGTGTGAACTCCCCCTCAAGTTGGCATCTCCAATTCTTCATAAGTCTCGTAGGTGACGCATCCCGATACTTTGAACATATTTCTTAAAAGTTACAGTAGGTAGTGCCTTTGTAAAGAGATCTGCCATATTGTCACATGATTGAACATATTGGATATTAATTTCTTTGTTCTTCTCCAGTTCCTGAGTGTAGGCAAAATACTTCAGGTGTATGTGTTTGGTTCGATCACTCTTGACATAGCCTTCTTTCATCTGTGTAATGCATGCAGAATTGTCTTCGAATAGTGTTGTAGGACCTTCTTTAATTGGTAAGCCAGATGTACTTCTTATATGATGTGTCATTGATCGTAGCCATACACATTCCCTGCTGGCTTCATGGAGTGCAATAATCTCAGCATGATTCGATGATGTTGCAACAAGTGTTTGTTTCTGAGAACGCCATGAAATAGCAGTGCCACCATACGTGAAAACATATCCAGTTTGAGATCTAGATTTATGTGGATCTGATAGGTAACCTGCATCTGCATAACCATACAATTCTTGTTCTGCATTGTTAGGATAAAATAGACCAAGATCAACAGTTCCTTTAAGATAACGGAATAAATGTTTAATTCCTTTCCAGTGCCTTTTTTTGGGTGATGAGCTAAACCTGGCTAATAAATTCACAGTGAATGATATATCAGGTCTAGTACAATTTGCTAGATACATTAAAGCTCCAATGACACTTAAATACGGAACTTCAGAACCAAGAATTTCTTCATTTTCTTCACTTGGACGAAATGGATCTTTGTCTTTAGCTAATGGTCTAGCAATGATAGGATGGTTTAAAGTAGTTGCTTTATCCATGTTAAAACGTTTTAAAATCCTTTTGGTATAATTAGATTGATGCACTAATATACCATTTTTAGTATGATCAATTTGTAAACCAAGACCATATTTAGTTTTACCAAGATCTTTCATTTCAAATTCATTCTTTAAATAATACATCGTTGAATGAATTTCTTTGTCAGTGCCAATGATATTTAAATCATCTACATAAACCGCAATAATTGCAAAACCAGATGATGTTCTTTTGATAAAAACACATGGACACAAATAATTATTTATATATCCTTCTTTCAATAAATATTCACTCAAACGATTGTACCACATGCGACCTGATTGTTTTTAAACCATATAACGATCTTTGCAATTTAATTGAGTACATTTCTCTAGGTTTAGAGCAAGATGATTCAGACATTTTAAGTCCTTCAGGGACTTTCATATAAATATCATTATCAAGTGATCCATAAAGATAAGCCGTGACAACATCCATGAGATGCATATTTAAGTTTTCATAAACAGCTAAACTGATTAAGAATCGAAAAGTAATTGAATCCATTACCGTGGAATAAGTTTCTCCATAATCAATCCCAGGTCTTTGAGAAAAACCTTGTGCAACAAGTCGAGCTTTGTATCTTACAATTTCATTTTTCTCATTTCTTTTTCGAACGAAGACCCATTTGTGGCCTACAAGTCTCACGTCTTTAGGTGTGAGGACAATAGGTCCAAAAACCTTTCGTTTGTTGAGGGAATCCAATTCAACTTGCATAGCTTCTTTCCATTTAACCCAATCGTCCCGATTTTGGCATTCATCCACAGATTGTGGTTCGGGATCATCATTTTCATTCATAAGATCATAAGCAATATTATATGAAAATATTTCACTTATATTTTTCATCTCATTTCGATTCCAAATAACTCCTGAATTAACATAATTACAGAGATCTCAGTATTGGGATTTGGTTCGGTGATCTCTTGAGTTATCTCATTTGTCACATTTTCTGTTTCATCATTAATAGTTTCCTCGATAATGGAGTTAATAATATTTTCTCCTTTTCGTTTTCGAGGATTCTTATCTTTTGAACCAACAGGACGACCACGTTTCTTACGTGCATTTATTTTATTATTGTTGGATATGTCCTTCGGAATTTCAATCTGATCAGGAACATTCGCAGCTGGTATATGTGATTTGGTTACCCGTTTTATATCAGTAAATGCATCAGGTAATTGATTTGCAATATCTTGAAAATGCAAAATTTTCTTAACTTCCAAATCACATTGTTTTGTTAAAATATCATAGTGTGATAAAGATGGATTATACCATGATATATCCTTTTCCAACTGCTTCTTTTCTCCCCCTAAGGTTGGGAAATTTGCCTCATTGAAATGCAATCGGCAAAACGTGCCGTAAAGACATCACCTGTTAATGGTTCGAGATACCTGATTATAGATGGTGAGTCATATCCAACATGCATATATCCCTAACCTTCTTTGAGGTCCCATTTTTGTTCGTTGTGGTGGTGCAATCGGAACATAAACTGCACAACAAAAAATCTTTATATGGGAAATATTAGGTTCATGACCAAAAGCAAGTTGTAATGGGGAGTATTCATGATACGAGCTTGGTCTAATGCGAATTAGTGATGCAGCATGTAAAATTGCATGACCCCATACAGAAGTTGGTAATTTAGCTT
Source organism: Linaria vulgaris (assembly GCA_948329865.1). Taxonomy (NCBI): domain Eukaryota; kingdom Viridiplantae; phylum Streptophyta; class Magnoliopsida; order Lamiales; family Plantaginaceae; genus Linaria; species Linaria vulgaris. The sequence goes on from OX415254.1 coordinate 92,291,437, forward strand.
TCATTAACAATGGCCTAGCAATTAATTGAAGGCGTTTAATTAATGATTCAGCTAAACCATTTTGAGTATGTACATGTGCAACACTATGTTCAACAGTAATTCCAGTTGACATACAGTAATCATTGAAAGCTTGAGATGTAAATTCACCAGCATTGTCAAGTCTGACTCTCTTGATCGTATAGTCAGGAAATTGAGCTCTTATTTTAATTATTTGAGCCAAAAATCTCGCAAATGCCATATTACGAGTAGATAATAGACAGACATGTGACCATCGACTTGAGGCATCAATTAATACCATAAAATATTGAAATGGTCCACATGATGGATGAATAGGTCCACAAATATCACCTTGAATTCTTTCAAGAAATGTTGGTAATTCTGTCTTAATTTTAAGTAGTGAATGTTTTATAATTAGCTTTCCAAGAGAACATGCTTCACATGGACTAGTATTGTTCAAATTGAGTTTGGATCCTTTTAATGAATGTCCATGTGTAGTTTCAATTATCCTTCGCATCATTGTTGAACCAGGATGACCTAGGCGATCATGCCATAAAGTTAATAATTCAGGATTTTTATTGACTACCAAATTTGACTCGATAGCATTAATATATGTATAATGCAATCCTGATGAGAGTTTTGGTAGTTTTTCAAATATATGTTGTTTTCCTGATATATACTTAATAATAAAAAGATATTTAGTTTTGTTTTCAGTTTTTGAGTTAGTATCATATCCATGACGATATATATCATTAAAACTCAACAAATTTCTTCTGGATTTTGGGGCAAATAAGGTATCGTTGATGATAAATAACGTTCCATTTGGTAAAACAAAACTAGCTTTACCAAATCCTACAATCAGGTCAGTAGGACCTGATATTGTATTGATTTTTGCCTTTGTTGGTTTTAGATATGTAAAATATTTCTTACTTGTGAGAATTGTGTGAGTTGTACCGCTATCAGGGATGCAAAAATCACCGTTATGCTCCATACTGGCTTCATGTCAAACAAGTAAAGTTAAACATGATATAACAATAAATGAAGCATATATTTCAAAAGGAGAAATAGTTTCATTAAGATACATAAGGAAACACAATTAATGAAAACATGGTACATTACAAGCAGAAATTGCAAATACATATCAATTCGAAAATCACACAACAAGGAATCACACAATGCAAATCAAATTAGGAATCACGCAGATATGAATCACATAGTTCATATCAAGCCATAGTAACATCATGATCATCGGCGAAATCAGATGCTGCCAAATATGTGGGATTATTAGGCATTTGTTCAACAAGGTTCACTTCCTTTTCTTTGCCTTTACTCTCTTGGTACAATTTACAAAAATGTTCAGGTGTACGACACGTATTGGCCCAGTGTCCTTTCATTCCGCAGTTAAAACAGTAACCTTCAGATTTATTATGAGCATTTTTTCTTTTATTATGATGGTTATTGTTATGGACCGTACCACTGGTCGAAGGATTGTGATAACTAGCTCGACCACGTCTATGACCACGACCACGACCACCTCTATGGCCACGACCACCTCTAGAAACATATCCTCCTCTGTAACCACCACGGCCTTGATATTGGCCTCTGCCTCGACCGCCATTATTGTAATTTCCTCGCCCACGGAAGTTTGAGAAATTTACGGCATGCGCTTCTGGCAATGCTTGTGCTCCAGTTGGGCGTAACTCAGAATTCTTAATCAATATATTATTACTATTCTCGGTCGTTAACAACACTCTCTCTAGTTCGTGATACTTAGTGTATCCGACTAGTCTGTGTTGCATTTGGATGAGTATATGTCTGACATGAAAAGTAGAAAGAGTTTTTTCAATCATTTCCTCATCTGTAATTTCCGTTCCGCAAAATTTTAGTGTCTGTCGGATATTATGAATGGCAGAGGAGTAATCATTTACTGATGTAAAGTCTTGGAACCTTAATGTATTCCACTGATGTATGGCTTTTGGAAGCATTGTTTTCCTTTGGTGGCCATACCTTTCATTCAGATTAATCCATAGCTCAGAAGGATCTGTAATATCGAGATATTCTGTTTGCAGAAAATTATCTAAATGTCTACGCAGAAATACAATTGCATCGCATCGTTGCTGGTCAGTACATTCATTTTCCTCAACAATTGTTTCCCCGAGGAATTTCGCAGTAAGATGCGTTTTCACATTGATTCCCATTGCATATAATTTTTTCCATCGACAGTGAGTTCGGTGAAATCTACTTTCGAGAGATTAGACATATTGCAGCTAAATGAACATTAAAACAAACATAATTAGGATCAAGACATTTTATTTTAATACGCAACCACACAAGCACAATTATTAAAATAATACAATGTAATTATCTCATCTCTAGCCAAATCTTGAACTCAAACATTATTATGATAAAAGTGAGGAAGATCATAGGGACAAACATAGGAGTGTCCTCATCTACAAGCATAAACATAAAAATTGAAAGGTAAATGAGGATCAAGATCGCTGTTGTTGTAGAGATCATTTTGCAAAATGAGAGAAATAAGGTGAAGATTTGTGTGGAGTTTGAGTTATGAAATCTGCATATTTATAGAAGAAAGATATCTATAAGTAGCCATTTTATAGCCGTTAGAAAACGATCATTTTTCTTTATTTTGGCATGTTTTATGAACGGTAATGTCTTAAATAATTTAGCAACAAAACTTAATTGTAATAACATGTAAAATAATTTCCGCCGCATTAATGATATTTTAACAGGCATATGAAATAATATTACGATAAGTAAATACACATATATTTTCCGCCACATTACTATGTAAAAACTTTCATGGGCTTGTGGAATAGTGTAAACAACTAACATAATTGAAATAATCTAATTGCGTAAATAATTTCCGCCACATTACTATGTAAAAACTTTCATGGGCTTGTGGAATAATGTAAATAACTAACATAATTGAAATAATCCAATTGCGTAAATAATTTCCGCCACATTACTATGTTAAAAACTTTCATGGGCTTGTGGAATAAATTAAGCAATATAGTAGGAGGTAAAAGTAAAACCTTCCATAATAATTAAGTGTTAGTAGTCGTTTTTAGCTTGGGGTTAACTCAAGCATCAACGAGTGTTAAGATTATCATTAGCGTTAGAGTTAGATAACAATAAAATTATAAAGACATTTTCATCTAATCTTAAAATTATAGATTGGCGGTAGTCCGCACTTGTCTATAATAATGTAGATAGATGAACACGTAAATATAAAACTTTAACAACAAAATTATAAACACATATTCATCTAATCATAAAAATTATAGATTGGCGGTAGTCCGCACTTGTCTATAATAATGTAGATAGATGAACAAGTAATCATAAAACTTTCATACCTTTTGACGTTTTGACGAAGGAACTTGATTTTTCCGGATCGAGCACTCTCGTGCTGATAACGTGTTATAGATTTAGTAAAACTATGGTGGTGTAACAATATATTCAAGAACTTAGAGAGAAAAGTGTAAGAATAAGCAAGATTTTGTTTCAATTGTGTGTCTTTGCAAATGCATGGTTCTTGCCATTTTATAGGCACATTTGAAGACAAGAGAATTAATTCCCCATCATCTTACAACTAATACTATTATTAATAAATAATATCTTCCCATAATTTACAAACAAGGCCACATGCATATTTATAATATTTATAATATGAAGAACGAATAACAGAAAATTTGTTCAGATTTTATTTGCTAATTCAATATATATTTCCCAGCTCACGCGACGACCAGACTAATTAACCAATTAGCAACTCAGATGAACATGCCAACTTGCGTAGTCAAACTAAAGATTTACAAAGAAATTACTTGGACAGTTAGTGACAATTAGTAAAATATATACCTTACACATTGCATGGTTATATTTATAATCGTCAGTATATATATTCAATACTTCTAATGAGATATTTGTACACTACACCACCATTATTATAGTTGAATGATGTGTTTAGACTTTAATTTACTGATAGATTTTAGGTTATTTTACGCATTATGAGTAAAGTTTTGGTGTGTTGTAAACTAAATTAAGGACGATTTTTTTTTAAAAAAACTTAAATGCCCTTTTCTTTCGGCTCAGTTTAAAAGCCTCATAACTTGAGTATTTCTATCAAAAATGCCCAAAATCGCTTATTGGGGCCAAAATATCTATGTGGCGCTCCAGTCAATAAGTTGCTCTGCCAAGTCATATTTTTCGACCAAAAAATGTTTTTTACACAAGTCCTTATAATATTAAAAATTACACTTGCACCCCAATATAAATTATTAGTAAAATATATACCTTACACATTGCATGGTTATATTTATAATCGTCACTATATTGAATACTTCTAATGAGATATTTGTACACGACTACACCAACATTATTGGTGAATAATTAAGTGAATGATGTGTTTAGACGTACTGATAGATTTTAGATTATTTTACACATCATAATTAAAGTTTTGGTGTGTGCGGTACATTAAATTAACCAGAAATACGTACTATTAATAATATTAATACTAAAATAAATAGCCATGTGCATGTTACACCTTATTCATTAATTAGAAAAATTATTCATGTTCGTGAATCACACATCCAGCACATACGTTGCCAGTTGACTGGCTTTTAACTTTTTTACGGTATACAGCAACAGCACATAGATTACGTTGAAGTATATATATATATATATATATATATATATATATATATAAAGAATGATATAACGTAAAATACAAAATATTCGCCCTTGACCGCAATAAACAATTGCCCCATGCTTAGGCCTCGTGCTTTCATCAATATATGGTGCCTGTACTTTTTGATTATGTGTCCTTGTCTCAACCATTACAAACCAATTAATTGTGAAGTATTTTCTAATTTGACAACAATTGACAAATTTTAAATCTATTAGAAACGCGAATTAATTTTGTCGTTGCCACCCCTTTAATTTTCCCTCAATGAGTATAACTATATGAATTCACAAAATTCAATACCTTTACCGACGTGGCTTCATCATTCATTTTTCTTTTCTTGTTTGTATTATATATGTCTAACTACGAGTTTAGTTAAATTATGGAATTAATTACTTTATCTGGTCAAATTAGCGCGTCTAAACTTGGGTTTCGCGCGTACTCACTTCAATTGTATAGTATCTGATACTTCCTCTTACCTAATGTTGTTAATATATAGTATAAAATGTATCGGGAATTTGCAAATCAAGATAACTTAACTTTCTAAATCGTTACTTGTTAATTAATTAGTTAAATCAATGTTTGTGTATTCGTTGCACCGCCACATGGGTTAAATAATAGAGACACAGCAGTCGATCGGCACGCATCCCCTGGACAATATATGAGCTTCCGCTTTCAACTCTCTACAAAATTATTGTGGTGTACATGTAAATAAGTAAAAATTATTCAATGCAATTGTTTGCATACTGACCGGAAAAAATCACTTTTGGTCTCTTATTGTGGTATAGTTCCGATTTTAGTTCCATAATGTGGCATTGTTTATATTTAGTCTCTTATTGTGATATTTTGTACAATTTTGGTCTCATAGACAGTTTTTTGGCCCCTAAGTTATTTTTATTAGCAAAAAACAACCATATAAGTTATTTTTAATTATTAAAAATTCTCGTGTGTTATATATTCTCTTAAAATCATATTTCACCCAAAAAAAGCTAAAAACAAAAAATTTCCTAGGTTACAATGTCAAATTAGATTTTTTAATAAATTTTAATTATTAATATTAATATTTTTAAATTTAAAAAGAAAAAGACCCAATATAATAAAATAATGATTGTAAAAAACCTTTTCCTCCTTACAAAATCTTTCTCAATCCTCGGTGACCAACCACCCCCTCACACGCCACTTCAAAGCTTAATTACTGACGAAATAATTGGTGTCAAATGACATTAATTTGGCATTTTTTACGGGTATGTTGGGAGGGAAAAAGCTGTAAATAAAAAACAAAATTGGGTGCTGGTGGTGGGAAGGGGGGGAGGGGAGTTTTTTTTTAAAAAAATAAATTATTTTATTATAACTTGGTCTTTTTCTTTTTAAGTTTTTGTCATGAAATAAATAATTTACCTTTTTAGTGAAAAATCATAGATTGGAGTGAAAAAAGAAGAAGAAATGGGTGAGGAGGGAGTGTTTTTTTTTTTTTTTGAAATTTGAATTATTTTATTATAATTATGTCTTTTAAAAAATGACATGTGATAAATAATTCTATCTTTTTAGTGAAATGTCTTTAATTGGACCAAAAAATATGAAAAAGGGGAAGAAAAAAGATTTGGGTGGTGGCGGTGGTGGTGAGGATTGGGTGGGGAGAGAGAATTATTTTTGTTAATTATTTTATTATAATTGGGTCTTTTTTCTTTTAATTTTTTTTATAATTTATTAAAAATATCTAATTTTACATAATAACTTAGGGAATTTTTAAGTTAGCTTTCTGTAAGTGAAAATACAATTTTAGGAGAATATATAACACATATAAGCTTTTTACTAATTATAAATAACATAATGGGGTGTTTTTTGCTAATAAAAATAACTTATGGGGCAAAAAATTGACCATGGGACCAAAATTGTACAAAAAGCCACAATAAGGGACGAAATGTGAAGAATGCCACATTATGGGACTAAAATCGTAACTATGCCACAATAATGGACCAAAAGTCACATATGCCACAAAGTAAAGGGAATTATTTGGACCATATATATGTACTAAAATAATTTATTGCTTTTATTGCTTAGTGGTAAAATAATTTGACTTGTAAACCTCCTCTATGTTGTATATTTGCATTTCCTTTTATGCTATACATATATGTAATGATAAATTCTTGAATTCTAAAAATAAAAGACAAGAAAAGATTACAAAGTAAATTTGAATAAATTTAAAGTAAAATTGTGGTCCAATCTCTATTTAATCCTCTGATTCTTAAGAACAATGTTGAAATTTGGTTGACTTGAAAATGAATTTGATTTAGATCTCTTCCACGTGTATTTGAGTTGAACGTTAATCCAAGGGCTTTGAGCTTGATCTTGAATTGACGATCTACTTGACTTGATATTTTCGACGAACAATTTGATCCTCGTCTTGATTTCTTAAACTTTGTTGAATATCAGTCTTCTGTGGGGGAATCTTGACCTTCAAAAAGATATTTGACAAATGTTGATGCGAGGGCTTGGTAGCTTGATCTCGGAGCGAGCAAAAATTTAATTTGGAATTTGATTTGAAGGTTTATGAAGATTGGTATGATCTTCGTCTTCAGTTCTTTGGATTTGTTGGGTTTTGATCTTCTTGCCTAGACTTCAATCTTCAAAAACGGTTTTTCGAGGGTCTTGTGACTTGATTTCAGATTAAACGGATTTTTGACTTGAAAATGATTGAAGAGCGGTATGAACTTGATTTCGAATTTGTTAAACTTCTCGGAGTTTGATCTTCCTCGACATAAGTGCAATCTTTGAAAAAGGTTTTTGGATGGAATTGAGACTTGATATCGGATTGAAAAGAGCTCTTTACGAAGAACACCTTGAAGATTGTTGAAGAATGCCTTGAAGATTATTGAACTTGTAGGAGAGGATTTGTTGAACTTCTTGCTCTGAATTCTTGAAGGTTGAATTGTGATTTTTCTTCTTCAAGACCACATCTATTTATAGTTGTGGAATGAATCTCAATTAGAATCTCATGATGAGATGAACGGTTGTGATCGCGTCTATGATTTCTTGATTTGGAAGACTTTATCTAAGTGAATCTTCTTTCCATCTCTTGAAGATTGAGGCTTGGAGGAGAAGGCATTCCATGACTTGAGATTTGATGATCAATTATTTTCTTGTCTTAAGATTTAATTACTATATTTATTTAATCCCCCAAAATATTAGGATTAAATAAAATATATTTTGTATTTCTTGTATCTTAAAAGTTACCATAATTTAATTTAATTAAACGCAAAATTAACGTGTCTACAAATTGCGTCCTTGAGACTTGTTCACTATTTGCATTGAAATGCATGTGTGAGTTGATAAGTCTCGACATCTTTCTTCGTGCTTCGGTTCAACCACCATAAACCCACTTCACGAGTTTGGATCTTTTGTGAGCTTCAACATTGGATCTATTTACTTGAATGTTGGATGGGCATTTTTTTTCTTTTGGGATTTGACTGGCCTAAGAATGAACTTCTAGCTGCCTACGTATGCAATGAAGGAATCAAGTTAAAACATAGTTCACAATTTGTTATTTTGCAACTTACAATTTATACTCATGTGGGCTAGGAGTAACGTGCAGTTTTAAGCTCGTGCATCATGGAGTTATTGACTTGTGTGCGTGGTTCAGGAGACTTGAGAACTTGAAGAATTTGCAGACATTTTGGCTTGTGTCTAGGATATTTGAAGATTTGAAGGATTTACTGACCTTTTGGCTCGTGTCTAGGAGATTTGAAGATTTCAAGGATTTGTAGACCTTTTGGCTCATGTCTATGGGGCTTGCACATTTGTTTTGAAGACTTGAAGGATTTGTAGACCTTTTGGCTTGTACCTAAGGAGACTTGAACATTTTCTTTGATGACTTGAAGAATTTGCTTTGAGTTTGGATATGTAAACAGCTTATACTCGTGATAAGGAGAATGTTGATAGTTTATAATCTTATCAATGAGTGTATATTTTGGCACTTAATTTGAATATTTGAGATAGTTTAGGCTCGTATCAAGGAGCATATTGGTTGGCACAAAAATTGATGGCGCACCCTCTTCATTATCATCATCGTCGTCTGTATCATCACTTTCAATATCAAGGCCATAAGCTGAGTTTTCTTCTTTAATAGAGATTACACTTGTCTCTATGTCATGTGCTCGCGTTGCCAACTCTTCAAAGTTTATTGGCTTGATTCATTGAAGTATGTAAGAGAGACTCTAATTCATCCCTTGAATGCAAATCTCCATGGCTGAAGTTTCAAACAGTTTCTCTTTGCAACTTAAGGATAGACTTATCCACCTATTGATGTACTCAATCACTAGTTCGTCTTCTTGTTGATGAGAATTTACAAGTTCAACCATGCTTACAGTACGTCGAGTGATATTAAAGCATTGAAGAATTCGTTTTGTAGATCGTGCCAATTGTCAATAGAGTTTGTCTCAAGATTGGTGTACCAATCAAATGCAAAGTCTTCTAAGGTTTGAACAAACTGCTTGACTAGAAGATCTCCATCAGTGCCGGCACTATTGTATGTCTCAATGAAGTGAGCAACATGTTGTCTTGGGTTTTCAGTCCCATCGAATGTTTGAAACTTTAGAGATTGATAGCTTTTTGGCATTTGCAATTGCTCAATTATTTGAGTGTAAGGCTTCGTATAAGATTTGGAAGTCTTGTGTTGAGCTTTATGATCATTTGCAACTTCTTCAATGAGTTTCTTCAATTGATCGACATAGACAAGGCCTTGAGGGGAAACTTAGATTTGTTTGCTTGAATTCTTAGAATTTTCTCCAACTTCAACATCTTGAATGTTTTTTCTCGACAAACTTTGTGTGCATTATGGCACATTGCTCTTCCTTCCTTGAGAAATTTGGCTTGTGAAAAAAAAAAGTGTCTTGGATTCTTTCACTTAGGACTTCAACAAACTCTTGAACTTCAACTGCTTGAGTAGTATTTTCATGTGCCATGCTTTGATCGCCGCTTTCCACGAGCTCTTGCATTTGGAGATGAGGTGAGACTTCAACTTCGTTGATTGTAGTTTTGATGCATCCTTGAACTCCAATGTTGTTGGTGATGAGCCCCCGCTTGTTGCTCCAATTGACTTGTCCATTGTTGAGCAACACTAACATCTTGTGACTTGAGATTTCAGACTTGCTAGAAAAGAGATGAGAGGTAGAGATAGTCCCACCGGGCGTGCCAAATTTGTAATGACAAATTCTTGAATTCTAAAAATAAAAGACAAGAAAAAATTACAAAGTAAATTTGAATAAATTTAAAGTACAATTGTAGTCAAATCTCTATTTAATCATCTGATTCATAAGAACAATGTTGAAATTTAGTTGACTTGAAAAAAGATTTGATTTCAATCTGTTTCACGTGTATTTGAGTTGAACGTTAATCCAAGGGCTTTGAGCTTGATCTTGAATTGACGATCTACTTGACTTGATCTTTGTGACGAACAAGTTGATCTTCGTCTTGACTTCTTAAACTTTGTTGAATGTCAGTCTTCTTTGGAGGAATCTTAACCTTCAAAAGGATATTTGACAAATGTTGATGCGAGGGTTTGGCAGCTTGATCTCGAATCGAACAAAAAATTGATTTGGAATTTGATTTGAAGGTTATGAAGATTGGTATGATCTTCGTCTTCCGTTATTTGGATTTGTTGGGTTTTGATCTTCTTGACTAGACTTCAATCTTCAAAAACGGTTTTTCGAGGGTCTTGTGACTTGATCTCGGATTAAACGGATTTTTGACTTGAAAACGATTAAAGAGCGGTATGAACTTGATTTTGAATTTGTTGAGCTTCTCGGAGTTTGATCTTCCTCGATAGAAGTGCAATCTTCAAAAACGGTTTTTGGATATTGAGACTTGATATCAGATTGAAAAGAGCTCTTTACGAAGAACACCTTGAAGATTGTTGAACTTGTAGGAGCTAAGATGATTTGTTGAACTTCCTTGCTCTGAATTCTTGAAGGTTGAATTGTGATTTTTCTTCTTCAAGCCTACATCTATTTATAGTTGTGGAGTGAATCTCAATTAGAATCTCCGGATGAGATGAACGGTTGTGATCGCGTCTACGATTTCTTGATTTGAAAGACTTTATCTAAGTGAATCTTTTTTCTATCTCTTGAAAATTGAGACTTGGTGGGGAATTTCATTGTGTTGAGATTTGGTGGAGAATTCTTTTCATTTCTTGAAGATTGAGACTTGGAGGAGAAGACTGTTCATGTCTTGAGATTTGATGAGCAGTTATTTCATTGTCATAAGATTTAATTAATATATTTATTTAATCCCTCAAATTATTAGGATTATATAAAATATATTTTGTATTTCTTGTATCTTAAGAGTTACCATAATTTAAATTATTAGACACAAAATTAATGTGTCTACAGTAATAAATAAATAAAATACTAGTATTTATAACATCATTTATGTGTAAAATTATTTAAATAGACTATGTTATTTAGCTTCCTAGCCTAAATTCCTGGCACGCCATGAACGCATCTCCTTTTCAAATTGTCCGTATAACGGATACAACTAAAATTTAAGTCACATATAAAAAGAAAAAATCTTCGAATAGTTTCGAATTACACAGCACCGTACATTAAGTAGAATCTATATATAACTACGAGCCATATCAATGTGCTATATTCATAAGAAAAAAAAACAATATCATCAATGTGTTATAACCTAAATGCATCAAAAAAAAAAGTGCTATAACGGATAACCTCAGTCCTCAGTGATACACTATTTATCAAGAAGTTTTGAAAATTTAATTAGATATATATATATATATATATATATATATATATATATATAGAGAGAGAGAGAGAGAGAGAGAGAGAGAGAGAGAGAGAGAGCCATAAATGTCAATTATTAGATCTCGATTAATTGTAGCTGCACCTCTTTAATTGTTAATTGTTAAAGTAACCTTTTGTCGTTGGTTTGAACTTTGGAGGCTAAGGATATTTTAGTAAATATTTTGCACGGCAAATATCACATCAGTTCAATTACTTTTATCTTTATCATTTTCTTTTTCTTTTTTAACTATTGATGAGTTCATTTACTGCACGTAGTAAATATTTGCTATATAATCTCAGACACTCCAACTGCTCAATCAGGCAACCTTAGCTTTTCTTTCCTAGAAAAACTTGTACTTCACCTCTCTCTCAATAGCCAATAAACTTGTTTTCAAGTACCTGCTGAACAAAAGAATACAGGGGTCAATAAACTAGAGAGAGAGAGAGAGAGAGAGAGAGAGAGAATGGCTACTTCTGGAATTATCAGGTCTAGTTTCTTCCCATTGCTCAAATCCCATGACAATTCAAGTTGGTGGCTATCTTCTTCCACCACCACCCTTCCCAGCAAAAGGCAAAAGGTACAATATTGATTCTCTATGTTATATTGAATTGTCATGTATGTATTGCATTGTCAAGTCGCATGACACTTCGAGTAGGATTTGAACACGACCTCACTTTCTGCCTAAACTCTGATGCCATACTAAATTGTCGTTCTCGAGAAGCTTGTGTAAATTTTTTCGCCCATTACACATGCGCGCGATGGTTTTTGCTCCGTGGTGGAGGCGAAATTTGAATAAAATACCTCTTTTGGGGCGTGAGCTCGAGCAGTCTCATCTGAAAACTTGCATAAATATTGTTTATCATGCATGATATGTGATATTTTTCAATAAGTCAGTCTAAGTAAGATTTCAAGATACAACTTCTTTTTAGCCTGAGTTCTCGTATCGAATAGTTGTCTCGACTAAAAGTTATGTAAATGTTTACGATTTGCGTAACACATGACATTTTTGATACGTAAGTGATAGTGGAGTTTATTACACACATGATCTTATTTGGTTTGAGCTCTAATGTTGTACAGCAATACGAAAATCAATACACAAACAATTGATTAACCAGTTTGCCTATAATTCCCTTTGGGCTCCGCTAAGCCATTGATTTACAATATCTTCAAGTTCCACACAACTCAGTTGATGATACTATATTGAATTGTTGCCACATCTAAAAACTCGAAAGCAAAGATATTAATCACGTTTATTAAGATTATGTATTACTCATGACGTCAAAGATAACTTTTTTCTGATTTCTAACTATATTATAATAATTCACAATTGTATTTTTTAGTTTACTGGGATTTCAGCTGTTAAACAAGAAAGTGACACGAGTGCGAAGAGCGACAGCATTGTGATCAATCAGGAGAATCTGAATGGGAAGCTTGCTAGAACTCTCAGCTTCACTGGAGAAAAGCCTTCCACTCCGATATTGGATACCATAAACTATCCAGTTCACATGAAGAATCTTTCGATGGAGGTAAATCTTGATTCCCCGATTTACAACTTGTATATACTTAATTAATTAATTAATTTAGCTAGCATTAATTAATTATTGGCGCATTTTGTGTTAGTGTAACATGCTTAGGCTTGATATTCGTACGTTTTTAACTATCTTAAAATGCTAAAGTGTAGAACACACACCCAAAAAACAAAAAGTGGTGAAAATTGATGTAGCGAGGTCATGCATGTGGCCAATATCTAAGCCATATCTTTCGCCATTGTCAAATGGGAGCAAAGTCAGATAGATAAACATTACTAATCTTGTAATAATTCAATTATTCATCTGAACTTTAATAATCTAATTATTGTTTTGGCTTCATGTTCATGTTTAACGTAATTGTCTTGAAAAGTAAAGTGTTGAACGCACCAGATTTTTTTTTTTGAAAATTATTATATTCACAAAGTCAAGGCAAAACTTATTAATCTCCCGTAACTCAATTATTTATAACAACGTCAACATGGCGCTGCTATAACAGTATTATATTATTAATATTGTTGTGTAGGCTTAATATATATTCGTGTTTAACGTAACTATTTTGAAAAGCTAGAGTATTGAGCATACAAGAAAAATTCTGAAAATAGTTAAGATTTGTCAACAAAAGTTACGTGGCCATTATTTAATGCATTCCTATTGCCATTGTTCAAAGGAAGAAAAGTCAGGACTAAACTTATTAAACTGTTAGTCATAATTCAATTATTCATATGACCATGAGCCATGCATGAGTCTGTTAAATTTAACAATAGTTAGAATTGGTCGAGCAAAGTCATATGACCATTCTACCAAAAAAAATAAAAGTTATATGACCATTACTTAAGGCCTATGCCATTGTTTAAAGGGAACAAAGTCCAGAGGAAGATTACTAATCATATATAGTAATTAAATTATAAGTAACATTGACCAGCCCTCTCCCCCATGTTAAATTAAAATTAACATGCAGTATGTCCGTTATTATGTTTACTAACTAGTTTAAGCTAGCAACGATTTGGTAGGTAGTGAGAGATAAACAGTAGATTGGACATATCTTAACTAGTCAATTGACGGATTCGTACGCAAAGAAAAAAAGAAAAAAATTTGACTGATTACAATAATATTTAATAACCCAAATCACGTACGTCAAACTATAATTTGTCTCATCTTTGTTAAATTCTAATTTGACATCTTTGTTAATTCAGTTGGTACGACTTACTCGACATACCATTTATATTAATTTCTAAGAGTTCATATCCTTCCATAAATTTTCTTTTCTCTAATTATGAAAGGATCTTCTCAAAATACAATAAAGAAGCTCCTAATTTTAATTAAAACAATATATTTGCTGCAAACTTCACATGGAGGGACTCGTGGACATAAATATGCATGTAACTATTTAAATTTTTTAGTTGTCTAAAGAATGATTAGTTGCTAGTTAATTCATGCTTGCTTAGAATTATTTAGAAGGACTTCTATGGTCTTTATTTTGAAAACATAGATCTAGGATCAGTTTCAGGGGGTAATTTGAGAATCCTACATATGTTGTTATAACCTTAAGCTAATGCAAGCATACTATAGTATTCTAATGATCTCATCTAGCATAACTGTTATACTTAACTTAGCTTTCATCCTTATAGGAACTTCAAATATTAACTGATGAACTAAGGGAAGAGCTAGTCTACACAGTGTCGAAAACAGGTGGTCACTTAAGTTCGAGCCTAGGCGTGACCGAGCTTACTGTCGCACTTCATCACGTATTCAGCACTCCCGAGGATAAAATTATCTGGGATGTTGGACACCAGGTGTGCAATTGATCATCTTTTACATAGTACTTGCTGAAATACATCTCTAGTGTCTCGTCGAGCTTGATCGTGTACGTGTTTTAACATTTGTGACTCGTATAGGCTTATCCACACAAGATCTTGACTGGAAGGAGGTCGAAAATGCACACGATTAGACAGACTTTTGGATTAGCTGGCTTCCCAAAAAGAGATGAAAGTGCACATGATGCCTTTGGAGCTGGTCACAGTTCAACAAGTATTTCAGCTGGACTAGGTAATATAAGAACTTCCATTTGTCAACACTATTTTAAAATAAAGGTCTAATCTGTTTTTGCACTAAACAAATTTATGTTCTATTTGTTTGTTTACACAGGAATGGCAGTGGCAAGGGACTTAATGGGAAAGAACAACCATGTGATATCTGTGATAGGTGACGGGGCCATGACAGCCGGACAGGCGTACGAGGCAATGAACAATGCGGGCTTTCTTGACTCGAACCTCATCATCGTCTTGAACGACAACAAGCAAGTTTCTTTGCCCACAGCCACAGTCGACGGTCCTGCTCCTCCAGTCGGAGCTTTAAGCAAAGCCTTGACCAAATTGCAAACAAGCAGAAAATTTCGCCAACTCCGTGAAGTAGCGAAAGTATGTACTTCACCCAACTTTCATATTCACTACAGAATCATCCATCCTGTTTTCTTTAAATTCACTGTTGAATATTATTATGTGTACATGTATAATTTATGGGATGTGATATTAATGAATAACAGGACTTGACCAAGCAAATGGGAAGTCAGGCACATGAAGTGGCTGCTAAGGTGGACTCTTATGTGAGAGGGGTAGTGGGAACCCCTGGTGCTAGTCTTTTTGAGGAACTTGGACTCTATTACATTGGTCCAGTCGACGGTCACAGCTTAGAAGATCTCGTCTACATTTTCAAGAAGATTAAGGATATGCCCGCGCCAGGACCCGTAATGATTCACATTATAACAGAAAAGGGTAAAGGGTATCCTCCAGCTGAAGTTGCTGCTGATAAGATGCATGGTATAAACACGACCTTTCATTTAACATAACAGTAGAAAAGGTAGTCAATAATCATAAGCGCTAACGAACGAGGACTTTGACTTTGCAGGTGTGGTGAAGTTTGATCCAAAAACAGGAAAACAGATTAAGACTAAAGCAAGCACACTTTCATACACCGAATACTTTGCTCGCTCTTTAATAGCGGAAGCAGAGCAGGACGACAAGGTTGTGGCTATACACGCGGCTATGGGAGGAGGCACGGGCCTTAATATCTTTCAAAAAGCCTTCCCCAGCCGATGTTTCGATGTTGGGATCGCAGAGCAACACGCTGTCACATTTGCTGCTGGTCTAGCAACTGAAGGGCTCAAGCCTTTTTGCGCTATTTACTCATCTTTTCTCCAAAGAGGTTATGATCAGGTATACTAAAAATATCGACTACTGTCGTAACCCTTACTTTATTTTGTCTGGTCCACGCATAGAGTTCGTAAGTTTCAATCTTGACAAGAAATCAATGAAATTGCAGGTGGTTCACGATGTCGACCTTCAAAAACTTCCTGTAAGATTTATGATGGACAGGGCTGGACTCGTCGGTGCGGATGGTCCGACTCATGTTGGAGCATTCGACACCACTTACATGGCTTGTTTACCTAACATGGTAGTCATGGCTCCATCAGACGAGGCTGAACTTATGCACATGATTGCAACGGCTGCAGAGATTGATGATCGTCCAAGTTGCCTCAGGTACCCGAGAGGAAACGGTGTTGGTGCAGTTATTCCACCAAACTACAAAGGAACTCCCTTGGAGGTAAACAAAGATAATTCAATATTTAAAACCAATACTAGTACTAGACAACGTTTCGTTTTCTGATACGTAGCATTTGAAACAGGTCGGGAAAGGAAGAATCTTAAGGGAGGGAAGTAGAGTGGCGATATTGGGATTTGGAACGATCGTGCAAAATTGTCTAGCAGCAGCTGATCTTCTTCAAGAGAACCGTGTATCTATTACAGTGGCTGATGCTCGATTCTGCAAGCCTCTTGATGGTGATCTGATCAGGCAGTTGGTTAAAGATCACGAAGTCCTTATTACCATTGAGGAAGGGTCCATCGGAGGATTCAGCTCGCATGTTTCCCATTTCTTGTGCTTAAACGGATTACTCGATGGAAACCTGAAGGTAAAAATTCGTAAAAAACGTAGACATAAGAAAACAAGACCTTTATATTAGTTTTAAACGTGCGTTGCTAACGTGTTTCTTATCGTGTAACAGTGGAGGGCGATGGTGCTTCCGGACAGATACATTGACCATGGAGCTCAAAGTGATCAAATGGAAGAGGCTGGGCTTAGTCCAAGGCATATTGCAGCAACTGTTTTGTCATTGATTGGTGAAGGCAAAGATAGTCTCCACTTACTCAACAATGTGATCTAATTTTGATCAAATGGTTATTATGTTGTGTCCTATAAATATTATGTAAACATGTGGATCAAATGATTATTATGTCCATGAGAGGGTGAAAAGGTTAAACTGTTTTAAGCATCTCTTTCAATGTTGAAGAGAATTTGCCATACTTTTATTGTATAGAAGGATAAGTGAAACATGAATTTCACATAGAATTACTTTTTATCAGTATCATTCTGTCTCCCCCTTGTTTTTTTTTTTTTCTCTTTTTTCTTGTGTTCAGCCTTAAAATTATGATTTATTTCAATTAGGTATAAATCCTCATTATATTCAATATGGTTTGAGATTTTAGTTTCTATCCAGATAATTACATTTATGAAAAGGTAATGAAAGCTTGAATATAATATGAAGATCCAAATATTGCAAAAGAAAACCATTTTATAATAGTGGGGAATTCAACATATATTTAAAAGTTTAAAGGAAAATTACACTTGGATATAGTTTTCGTATCTGAGAGGTCAATGAATGTATTTAACATCAATATCATGGGGTTTTGATGCTAAGTAAATATATATAATTTTTTTGATGAATAAAATGCTAAGTAATTAAAAGCCAGTTTGAAGAGCTAAATAAAAGAGGCAATGCTTTCTTATGTTTATGTGTGCATGAGTTTAACCAGTGGGCTATATGGGCCTCACCATCAAGAGATACAAATAGCAATTCTGATTTCTGAACATAGCCCCAAATTTTAAAAAAAAAAAAGAAAAAAGAAAAGAAAAGAAAAAGGAAGCTTGCAAAAAGCAGCCTAGCCCAAAAATGTTGGGATCATAACATCACACTAAACTTTTATGGGCATAATTACATCACTTCAACCCACATCGTTATTTTAAATTATGCTTTTATTTTTCTAATTTAGGACGAAGATGGTTGATGGATATTTTTCCAACGTAAGATAAAGATGGTCGATCCATTCATCAGGTGACAAGTATTCATCCGATGTAAAAAAATGTCAATATCAATAAAAAATTCAAATAAGATGAAGCATAATTTAACATTTTCGTCTGAATCTAGCCATTTAAAACAATAATCGAGCATGCCCAAATTTTATTTTCGATAATATGTCAATCTTTTTTTTCGGTAAACAAAGAGTAAAGCTGCGTCTACACCATCTCAAAATTCAATAAATCAACCACTTGAGTCGGGGTTTATCCCGAGATAAATCTCCGTCTTCTTCCCTCGTCTTTAACTTGGCTAAAGTATCCGACAGTCTATTCGCCGCGCGCGGTATCTATTTGAGTCGACACTCCCACGGTTTCTTTAATAACTCCTTGCATTCATGCACTTTTGACATTAAGGAATCCGGAATATCCTTCGCACTCGTAACCATTTTGATGACCATTAGCGAGTCCGTTTCGACCTCTATTTTGGGGATTCGTCGACTCCAAGCCGTGTCTCAACGCTTCGGTCTCAGCCTCGTCGATTGTTGGCTAGTTAATTTTCTTTGCAAAGCCCCAAATCTCTCTCCTTCAAAGGATCGAATGACCCCGGCTGCAACCCTCGAATTACTTTGGGAGTTGACGCCTCCATCGACGTTTAACTTCAACCACTCCTTGCTCGATTTTTTTCATTTTTCCTCCATGCTAAACGTCTTTTTTTTTCTTTGCGCGTGATTCAAATTGAAGCATAGACTCTTGATCTTGAAGATAATTGTTGTTACACTTTCCTCTTCATTGCGGAAAATTTTCTCGTTTCGTGCCTTCCAAATGAACCAACACGTTACCACGAAAACTATCGGCCAGCTGCAGTTCGGGATTACCTCGCATTTTCTAGACCCGATCCCAGCATTCTCTTTGAGCCAGATGCTATCGAGCGTGTCGTTAAATCTCGCCAAGTCTCCTCCTCGCAGAATTTTGCACCATATCTTCCTTGCGCATCGACAGTGGTGTAGCACATGTAACACACTTTCGTCATCACAACCACATGACAAGCACCGCGCCTCAGTCGTGATTTTTCGCTTCTTGTGAAGACTATTTGTTGCCAATTTATCTTGATCCGCAAGCCATAAGAAATATCTCAATTTATTGCTCACATTAACCTTCCAAACCCAGTCGTGCCTTCTAACTGATCCAGCCCCTACTCTTTGCCTATGGAACGCGCGATACGCCGATTGACACGAGAATTTGCCACTGGAAGTCTCGCTCCAAATAATTGAATCATTCTCATCCGTGAAGGGCATATATTTAGTTGCAAGTGCAGCCTTGCATTCCTCGGATAAAATGGTTTGAAACATATCCCAACTCCAGCCCTCCTCATTGGTCCATACCTCGCGAAGTTTAAGATTAATATCTCCCGAATGTACCTCACATACTTCCTCCCTTAGGTTGCCCGTTACAGTCCAATTATCCAACCAAAATTTAATCGTTTGCCCATCTCCAACTCTCCACTGAATAAAGGCTTCATCAAATCGATGCACCTCATAATTCCCTTCCAAGTTGCGCTATCCCACAGCTTCACCACATAGTGCAATATTTCGGTGCCTTTTAGATACTTTGCTTGGATAAAATTACGCCACATCGAGTCCTCCTTAATCATTACCTTCCAAGCAATTTTTGCAAGTAAAGATTCGTTGCTGATTCGCGCAACCTTTATACCGAGGTCGCCATCTCATTTCGAGCATGTAACCTTCGGCCAACCCACCAAATGTAGTTTCCTAGTTGTCGTATCCGTTGACCACAAGAAATTACGATTTAACTGGTCAAGTTTATCACACACATGTTGCGGTAACCAAGATGATTGCATCGTATAAATAGGAGTTGTTGTAGAGACGGATTGAATTAACGTTGCACGAATCGCTAGTGATAAATTCTTGCTCGACCAGCCGTTGTATCTTTTAAGTAAGCGGTCATATAGCTCTGCGCACGCCTCACGACCCATCTATCCCTGTGCAAGATTAATCCCCAAATATTTCACGAGGTTACACACTTGGCCGAAGCCTAACATGTCACATATTTCCCTTTTAACCGCCGAGCCTTGATTTCGAGAGAAAAATATTTTGGATTTAGTGGGGTTTAATTTCAAACCCGAGGTCGGACATAACTTGTCCAGGACCTCCTTAACCACGCGCGTCGTTCTTTTATCCGCCTTTCCCTATAATATAAGATCGTCGGCAAACAAGAGGTGAGATAATTTAGGACCACTCCGACAAGGAATTAACGGCTTCCACTTCCCATTTTTTACCGCCTCGTTTATAAGATACGAGAGACGTTCCACGCAAAGCACGAAAAGATATGGTGATAACGGATCACCTTGTCTCAACCCACAATAATGCTAAAAGGCGTCAAGAGGTGAACCGTTCCACAAGATTCGAGTGGTTGCGTTTCTCCAGCAAAACATAATAAGCTCAATTAATTCAACGGGAAAACGGAAAGCGTACAACGTATCCTCTAAAAAAATCCCAATCCACTTTGTCTTAAGCTTTTTTTAAGTCTAGCTTGAGAATCATGTAGCCATACCTCGACTTCTTTTTATTACGAAATGAATGAAGGACCTTTTGCATCACAAATATATTGTCTCGCATGCTTCTATCTTTTATGAAGCTTGGCTGAGTTAACGCAATAATCCGGGGCATAATATTCTTTATGAAGCTTGGCTGTGTTGAGCGATTATCTCTGGATCATTAATCTTAGAAATTAAGCTTAAAAAGGCCTCACAAATCTTTTTATCAAAACTCCTATTCCTAAATGTATCCTCGGTAAAACGCAGCAGCGATTCACGGATCCAATCCCAATATTTGTGATAAAAAAAATGGCTTGCAATCCATCCGGCCCCGGGGCTTTAGAAGGACCCGTCGCGAATACCACATATTTCAATTCCAAGCTATCAATAGGCCGCATAAGTGACTGATTTTCACCCTCGAAAATAATAGCTTGAAATTTAGATACAGTCAGCTGAGTGCACAACCCATTATCGTGAGTATGGCTGGCCGGGAACAACGATTTGTAGTAGGATTTTGTGTGCGCTTGTAGCTGGTCCTCATCCTTAACCCAAAGCCCCTCAATTTTCAGCACTCGGATTTTATTCTTTTTCCTCATAATCATCATTGCGTTGTGAAAAACCAGTGTTTCGTTCGCCCTTGGACAGCCACTTGATGTGTGATTTTTGGTACCATAGCATCTCCTATTGCTTAAGAGTATCATCCAATTTTTTTATCAATTCGTTCTCAAGTCATGTGAGGTAGTTATTCGGGCCTATCGCCAAAGATCGCTGAACTCCGCCTAATCGGGCAAGGAGTTCTTTCTTCCGTTGAAATATGTTGCTGAACCTCTCTCTATTCCAAGGTTCTAACACCTTCGGCACCTCATCAATTGCCTCCAATATATTCTTCTTTCCCTCCCAAATCTTCTTGAGCAATGTCTCACAATCCAGGTGCGATAACCAAGCGGCTTCGAACCTAAAAGGTTTCGGTCCACCTAATGATTCTCCCTCATCCGTGCACGTCACAATAGGGTGGTGATCCGAACACGTCCTAACGGTATGATGAACCATCGCATTAGGGAAGCGGTCCATCCAAGAAAGGTTTGCAACTGCACGGTCAATTCGCTTCTTGATATTAGCCTCTCCATCCCTCTTGTTAGCCCGCGTGAACTTCGATCCTCGAAATCCGAGGTCGAGGAGACCGTACCTCTCAAGATAAGTCCGAAAGAAATTAAGGCGGTTAAGCGAAACCGGCCTACCACCCTCTCGTTCGTGCGCGTAGCAAACTTCGTTGAAATCTCCGGTCACTAACCATGGTTCTCGATTCCTGTTAGCTATGTCAATTAGGTCCTCAAACGCTCTCATTTTGTCCACTCTACGTGGCTGCGCATACATTCCAACATCACATCTCATTTAGCATCATTGAAAAAAAGACGGATACTTTTCAGGGGTCGGCCCCATTTAATTTAATTCGAGCATGAATCGTTTGATTGTTAACCCCAGGTATTTCTACATCGGCCTCATCTTCCTGGCACAACATCTAAATGCCCCCCATCATCCCATTAGCAGGTTCCATGACGTGTCTCGAGAAACCCAAGGTTGGAATAATCATTCGCACATGATCCTCGCTCACACGCGTTTCAAGAATATAAACCACAAAAGGTCGTTGAGTTCTCACAAATTCCCTGAAGTTCCTACCAAACTCCTATTTTCCTACTCCTTCGCAATTCCACGAAACAATCTTCACATGTAACAATCACGAACCCCAGCCATAACAACATCAATTGGCATAAGATCTCCATCATGAGATACTGTCTCCGACATTCCCATCGACTTATCGCTATCATCTGAAACCATATATTCGGTCCCACCGTCATGTGATTTAGGAGCATTCGGACATCGACTTCCAAAACTTGTGGAGGGATTTCGACTACTTGAACTAGTTTGTCCCTCTGCCGTGTTTGTAATGTCATTAAGAGGCCCCAAAATTGCTGAATTTTTGTTGCGAATGCTGCGACATTCATCCATCGTCCTATTAGCGCCTTGTTTCTCCAAAACACGTGCCAAACTTGCATGTTTGCTACCGAATGTCAGGGGTGCCGCGGGAAGTGTAAGAATTGCTTGATTGTGAAATATATCGCTATATGTATTCTCTTGTAGAATGGAAAAGGAGTTTTTATTAATAGTAGTGTCATTTTTATTTCCAACTCCTACTGCAGTACGTTTATTAAAATATGAAGGATTAGGATTCTTTCCTTTTGATAAAATCTTATTCTTTCCTACTGCCAATTTTGTACTCGCTTTCCTTTCCAACGGGTTCGAACTTTGCCCCACCAAAATTGCACCCGGATTCAGACTCACATTAATTGGCGGACTTATAGCTTGCGCAGCCTCGCGAATTTTTTCCTTCTCTTTTTCTAAATATTTTGCCTACATGTTCTTACTCGGTTTGTTCGCTTTCACATTTCATCTCGGAGGAACAATCATCCAATCACCGAAGTCTTTTTGCTGGACTTTAGCTATCACCCATTCCGATTCCTCAATCTCTTCAATATCCTCATGTGATCCCGTTTGATCCGTTTCTTTTGTCACAGTCTTCTCGAGTTTTTTGGACGGGCATTGTTCTTTTTTGTGACTGGTCCTTCCACATGCATAGCACACCGCTGGAAAATTCTCGTAGACTACTTGGTAGACCACATCATCGATACACACCCCGAGGTCTAAAGGAATATCCATTCAAACTTGAACGCAGAAGCGCGCAAATTTCCCTCGAGACGCAGAATACGTGTTCCCATATATCTTGATCAGATTGCCAATACTTTTTGCAATTTCCCGAATCCATGCCTTACGAAAGTATTCAACGGGGAGGTCCAGAATTCGCACCCAAGTGATGGCACTCTCTACCTTATCCTTGGACGCACGAAATTTTGGGCACCACTTTCTTACGGAGAGGAAGCTCTCAGCCAATTGCCACGACCCCTCGGTAAGAATCATCTCTCTTTTATCGCTACTTAGTCCTTTCATGCAATAGCAATTGTGGCCTAGGCCTACCAATTCTGAATCGTTGTGTAATTTCCACATTAGATCGAGTCTCGACATCAATGTTGGGTAGTACCATGAATTTTCGAGGACCCTAATTATGATGGCGTCGCGCCATTGATCTTTCATTCGTGCTTTCATTTATGGCAAACTACTAAACCTTTTGAAGGGCATGTTTTCGGTTGGAGCTCCTAAGGCAATGAATTCGGCCTCCTCGTCAATCTCGCATTCATGCATTCGAACGTGTTCATTCCATTTCTTAGTAGCATCTGCATATGAGAATTGATTTCTCCTATTCGATTGAGAGTGGGTCTCAGGAATCATATTCACGTTCGAAATTTTGTCTGTAGGATCGCCTTGTCGGAGCCTCTTTTGATTGCGTGTTATTTGCTGCTCCAGGTCAGGCAGGACGAATTCGGTCGACGCTGGGATGATTTCGTTGGTGAGCAGCGGCGGCAGTGGTGTTAGGGTTAAGTCCATCGCGTTTCTATGTGTACTTTGTTTCCAATTTCAATCTGAATAATAATTTCAATATGTTAATCTTGACTCTTGAGTTACTTGTTATATTTTCCAAAGTGGTGTCTGCAAGTTCTATGAAATAGTTTATAAGCTTTTGTGTCCACTTACATAATTGGCTTTTACTTTTACTCGGCATAATGTGGTGTTTGCAATTCTTAAAAAATACCTATAATCAATTTTTAATCTAATTTAAGTACTTTTATAGTGTTTGGCTAACAAGTTAAAACCAAAAAAGTATTTTTTTTAGCTGATAATCGCCACAATCTAGAAGTTGTTATATACTTGCTTTAAGCTTGTGGTAGTTTTTTCCAGTGTTTTTATTTTACAGCTTTTCTAACTTATTTTTCAAACACCATCAACTTATGACTTACACAATTTTTTCGAGTTTTAACTTAAATTTACGAATTGTGCTTTTAAAGAAGAGTTTGCAAACATGAGTTGGTGAAGCTCGGCTGATGTGTTTCTCAATCTATTTTTAAAAAGTACAGTATCTTTTAAATATTAATTATTTGCCCTAAGTTCCCTCTGCATCTGCGAGAGATTTAATTTTGTTGAAGAATTAATATATGAAAGTGCAAGTGGTTTGCTCAATGTTAGATCAACATTGAAGTCTCAAAGTTAGGATAACATTCAAACCAGAAACTTTCTAACATTCTGGATCTTCAATTGAGAAAATTAATATTTTGCCTTTATTACTAACTCAGTTCCACGAGTTGTAGTTGGTATTTTTATGTGCTCCAGGTAAACAATCTTCAAGGATGGATATATTTCCTTAAAAAAAAGTTTACATTCAAATAAAAGTTTTCAACGAAAAACTTCCCTTAATTAAAGACGCGTGCAAGCTGAAAAGAAAGGAAAGTACAAGAGCGAGTTAGGAATTAAGATTTCCAGAGAACAATTCTTTCAATTGAAGACTTTTAGAAATATGACACTTTCCTTAGAAGACTTCAAGTTAAAGAAAGAAACATTTCCTAATTCTAGAAGGAAATCTACATGCGCTGCAATGGAAAGATCAAGGCGTGTGAATTACAAGAAGTAAAGAAGATTACATGTAGTAGGATTCTTTTCGTACAAGACTACAATATGGAGAAGGATTCTTTCATTAGAAAACTTCAAGTGAAAGAAGGAGACTTTCCATTGAAGACTTCTAGTTGGACAAGGAAACATTTCCTTAATGAAGAAGACTTGCTCATGAACGAAATTAGAGTCATACAAGGAGATCTAAAGCATTCCAAATACGTGCACACCATTTCTTTGGTATCAAGAAAGACTACATTATAAATAAGCATGTTGGGCATTAAGAAAAAGATACGGAGACAAAAGGGAAAATATCCCGTGAGGAAATTATTATAGTAAAGTGTCTTTGTCTTTTTTTTTCGAGGTTTGAGATTAATGTGTTGAGTCTAAAAGGCCTATTTAGATTAAAGGACTTTATCTTTGTTTGCTAGGTTGAATTTAAACAACTTGAGAGTTGAGAGAACGACTTTTGTTAAACTTATTATTTCGATAATGGTTATTTCGCCTAAGGCTAGGAAGTTTACAATTACATGTAAACTTCTGGAAAAAAAAATACATTTGCTTGTGTTCTTTATATCTCCGTTGTATTATATTCCATATCAAGTAGATTGGTGCTAACATTAACTGATGTTAAACGGATGTTAAAATGACATCGAGTCTAGTGTTGTCATAACACTGGAAAAAGAGTATTAGGTCCCAACCCAACAATTTCAATATATTAATATATAGTTATTCTAGTTTAAGATATGCAAAATGAGTTCAGCTTCAAGCTACAATCATAGAATTAAACAAGCAACTAGGGGTGTTCATAAATCCACCCACTCGACCTCCCCGCCCAAACCCGACTCGCTACCCGCATGTTTTTATATTTTTAACTTGTGTTGGGGTTGGAAAAAATGGAAACCCGCCATTTAGCGAGTGGGTTGTTGGTTTAGCCGTGTACCCTCCCGCCCACCTGCTTACCCAAATATAAAAGCCAAAAATAGAAATCTTAATTTATTTCGTCAAACACAATAATGAAAATGAAAGGAAAAATGTTGTATATTAGTCAAATTGTAGAGTTAGCTAGACAACATTGTAGTTCATATATAAATTCACAAGTTGATAATTAGACGTGAATGGAGGGAAGACTTAACATACATATAGATGAAATTCAATATTTATCAATACATGAATTGATTTGAATATAGTATAAGCATACGAAAAAAACCAAAAGAAAAATGTGAGGATGTTTCTTTAATCCACGGAATATAGGACTATTGTATAAAATAACTTGTGTCTTAAAACATGAAGAAAAAAAACTTATTTTGTGATTAGATGTGTAACATAACCCGCCCCGTCAATCTGCATACACCCGCCTAAGCTGCAATTTGCATGGTCTTAAAAATAAATTCACCAGTACGGTTGAAAAAAATGGTAACCCGCAGGTGTTGGGTATGGTGTCTTTTTCGACGACAACCCGCTAAAACCCGCTCGCGAACACCCCTACAAGCAACTAAACCTAACTAAGACAATATATGATTGCGTATCATAATGTAATATGTTATCCATATCAAAAAACTGTAATATGTTTTCTATAATGTGAAATATAAAGTGAGAAACAATGATTCTCATGAAACAATATGGTATCCAGAGCAAGATACAATCTTGCTTAAAATTACTTGATATAGTGCATATACACACATACATAGGTACTTATTCTTGAAAAGAGAATCCTTAAAATGAAAATGATCTATACGAGGATGACACGTACATCATAACATCATATGTCATTGTACTTGTTTATGCTCATGCTTACATAATATAATACAACTTAATCAACGGACAAATTTCAGTCGTACCACCCTTTTTAAGTTTCCCCACGTGGCTCCCAGCTTCATTGCAAGATCCTCGTAGAAGGCCACCTCTTCCACATACTTGATGCTCAATTCGAGGTAGCATTCTCTAAAATCACTTAGCTCTGAATGGCAAGAAGCCGCGCTGTAAGTGATATCGCGTAGAAGCCTCTTGCCTAGGTACAAGCTGAAGCATGGTAGATCACCTTAGAAGAAGATATCGACCTTTAGCAGGTTTGACAACAACTTCTGGATCAACTTCGTGGGCAAGTTGAAAGTGGAAAGAGCGGTGGCAGAACTAAAGATAAACTGGCTTGGTCACTTACAAATACAACATAACGAACTACTATTTGTAATAGAATTTTGTTTGAGAATCTAGACTTGGCCTTTATTTCAATATTTTGGTTCATAAGATAACGTTACACGTGCAAACATATATCTTTGGCATGGTATTGATATTCTTTAATGGCTTTTTCCATTTGAGTATCAATCATGACAATATTCTCATGACATCATTTATTTCTCTGTTGGGTATTTGTCTGTTGGCTTTTTCACTGTACTGTTTCAATTGTTTTAGTTTCTCAATTGGCATTTATTTGACACTTGCAACTTCACATAATTAACTACTTTTGGTTACCTACTCTTTCCCTATACATACTAATTTATCTACTTAATTAGTACGAGATTAGTTTGTTTTAACGACTATAAATAAATTTCTATACTTATTATACAAAGTCCGTGAAAAAACTCTCGACTATAGAAGCTCTGAAACTTTCTACAAGTATCTTATTCTTAACATATTTACATGATGCTCCCAACATTGAATTGCCATCTCATCTAAAAGCTTAAACTGTTAGAGAGGGTAGGCATTTAATATTTATATACTATCTCCAACACGCCTCCTCACGTGCAGGTTGTAAATCTTTTTGTTACGTCAGTCACGTGACACTTTTTGATAATCGGGTGGCGGTGGAATTCGAACCCAGGACCTCTTATGGCCTGAGCTCTGATACCATATTGAATTGCCATCTCATGGCAATTCAATATGGCATCAGAGCCAAACCAAGACGTATGTTGAAGTCCAACATTCTCCACTTAAAAAGCCTTATTAAGTGGATGAGGAACTTCTCTTTATTAACATTAATCCAAGACCATACCTAAGCGATGTGGAATAAAATTTCTCAACACGCTCCCTCACGTGTGGCACGGTAATTATCTTCGGTGCCATCACGTGGGTAAGTCGCGGAGCCTAACATACGTCCTGGGTTGGCTTTGATACCATGATAAAAATTGAAGCCCATAATTCTCCACTTAAAAGGCCTTACTAAGTGGAGGGGGAACTTCTCTTTATTAACATTAATCCAAGACCATACCCAAGCGATGTGGGATAATATTTCTCAACACTAAATTAGTTCATATAGTTAAAAATATCACAGTATTATATTATTCTTCTAATCAATAATTAAAATTTTAGCTCAAGTACAAGTTTGAAGTTCCTCAAAATTAGTTAATTTTTTAGAAAATTACCCTATGAATTATACGCTCTTTAATTCTAACAAATTCTCACAAATATTTTCTTTACGAGTTCATTCAAATAACAAGTCATTATTCCTTAGAGTACATACTTTAATTTCTCAATAAAGAATGCTATAGTAAATTATACAAATTATTTTAAGTGTAAAATGTAGAAAATATATGTTGTATATTTATTGGCTTGATTTCACAAGAAGAGTTACATAGGTATTTATACACAAGGGAACTTAGTGCCCAAGGAAAAGATAGCTATACAAAATCTAGAAACAAGGAAAAAGATAAATTATAATCTAGTTGATTGCGTTGGACGAAGTAGAATCCGAAAAGGATTCAAGAGTATCTCGTATACACCCCCTCAAAAGTGTTGTGCCATCAGCTAAGGTGCTTTTGGAATGGAGTAGAAGGAAATGAGCACGGGTAACTGCCTTGGTGAGAAAATCAGCGAGCTCGTCCTTTGTGTTGATATGCATGACACAGAGAAGGCCCTTGGCAACAATGTCATAAACATAGTGAATATCAATGGCAATATGCTTTATACGGGAGTGAAGAACAGGATGGAGAGATAAGTGAGTGGCACCAATGTTGTCATAGTAGACCGTTAGCGGTTAACGAAGAGGAATACGAAGTTCGGCGAGAAGGTGTTGAATCCATTGAACATCAGAAGTAGTAGTAGCAAGCGCCCGATACTCGGCTTCAGTTGAGGAGCGGGCAATAGCCTGTTGCTTGTGAGAGGACCAAGACAAATGATAAAGGCCGATACGGAGGTGCGATCAGTGGGGTCGCCAACCCAATTAGCATCGGTGTAGGCACTGAGTGTGTTGGAAGACCGCTTGCGAATAAAGAGACCATGAGATAAAGTGCCCTTAAGGTAACGAAGGACATGTTTGACCTCGGTCCAATGATGGTCACGAGGAGCGGAGACAGATTGCGTCAAACGGTTCACGACAAAGGCGATGTCGGGTTGGGTGAGAGCCAAGTATTGGAGTTCGCCAATGTCTTGGCGATAGAGGCCTTCGTCGAATGCCAAGATCCTTAATAGCAAAGGTCGAACTGAGGTGAGTGATGAAATGGGAGACGAGGGCCGAGTCATTACCAAAAAAAATGATGTCATCGATGTACACCAATAAGAAGAGAACGGTGGGAGCACGGTGAAAGATGAATAAGGAGCAGTCGAACTTGGACTGAGTGAAGTCGAGAGATAGAAGAGAAGACCTAAGCGCATGGAACCACTCACGGGGAGCTTGTTTGAGACCATAAATAGACTTCTGAAGTCGAAAAACATGTGATGGATGAGTGGTGTCAACAAATCTCGGTGGTTGTTGGATATAGACAATTTCACTGAGAGTACCGTGAAGAAAGGCATTATTAACGTCAAGTTGACGAATGCCTCCTGAGTTGGAGACAACAAAAGTTAGAATGACACGAATAGTGACCGGCTTGGCCACAGGCAAGAATGTCTCAATGTAGTCGATGATGGGGCGTTGGTGAATGCCCTTATCAACAAGATGAGCTTTGTATTCGAAGATGGAGCCATCGGGGATACGTTTGATACGGAAGACCCATTTGCAACCAACTATGTTGAAAGCTAAAGAGCGAGGGACAAGATCCCAAGTACCGTGAGAAACAAGGGCAGTGATTTCTTCAGATATAGAAAAACGCCAGTGTGGATCTTGAACTGCTTGAGAGACGCGAGTGGGCTCGACTGGAGAAAGTAATGGATGTTTGGAGCAAGCCGAGAAGGCCTTAGGCCGAAAGATATTATTTTTGGACCTTGTAACCATAGGATGAGTCAGCGGTTGGATGGACGGTGTGGTTGAAGGAGATGCGGCTTGGAGTGAGGACGATTCGAAATGGACCACGGGTAGTTGGGCCGCGGGCGCTAGAGAGTCCACGAGTGCTGGATGGGCCTTGGGGGCGGGGCGGTCTGTGGGTACTGGATGGGCCACGACTAAGGCCGAATAATATGCGGGTGGTGCGATGCGAATCAAAGGTGTTGGCATAGGTGGCTGGGCCGCGATCGGTGATAAGATGGTAATAGGAGATGTAGAAGAGTATCGTGCAGTAGTAGATGAATCGGGCTGAGAATTAGTAGGAAATATATTCTCGCAAAATCGAACATGGCAAGAGAGAAAGAGCCGATTTTTGGATGTATCAAAGCATTTATAGGTGCTTTGAGACGTAGAATACCCAAAAAAGATGCAAGGGCGAGATGCGTAAGATAGCTTGCTATCAACATACGAGCAAAGCCAAGGATAGCAAAGACAACCGAAGACTCGAAGCTTGAGATAGTTCAGGTGTTGATTAAATAACTTGAAGAACGGCGTTGTGGACTGAAGGGCAGAAGAGGGAAGCATATTGATCAAGTAGACGACAACTTGAAATGAATAACTCCAATAAGAACTAAGAAGGTTGGCCCGGTGAAGTAAGGCGCGACCAGGTTCAGTTATATGACGTTGATAGCGTTAAGCCATGCCATTTATTGGGGCATGTGGGGCACAATAGTTAGCCAGCTTATGCCAGATTTGGAAAAAAACAGTTTGAGAGCGAAAAACTCTTCGTCGTTGTCACTGTAGAGTTGATAATGTTGTGTCGAAACTGTTTTTCCACAAGATTTTTAAATTGACAAAAAATATCATGCACTTGTGATTTAGTAGACATAGGAAACAACTAGCAATAACGATTAAAGAAATCAACTATAACCAAATAATAGCGAAATCCATCAACAAAAGGTTCAGTAGGACCCCAAAGGTCTGCAAAAACATAGTTCAAAGGGTGAGAAGCAACAAAAAAATTGTCCTCAAATGGCAAACGGTGTGATTTGCTCGCTAAACACGAGTCACGAAACATGTCCTTCGCAGAGGACTTATTTGAAAGCGGTAAAACAAAACTAGAAATTAAAAGGGAGCTCGTCTTTGAGCTGGGATGCCCAAGACGGGAGTGCCAAGTAGAAGCACACGTCCGAACACCAAGATTCACAAACTTCTCTGGATTTCTGAGATAGTACGAGGGAGGACGGATATGGTACGACCCATTAGTGCAAGGACATGTCGCCAGCTTGTCTCCCGAAGCCCGATCCTTAACATGAAAATAATCGAGAAAGAATTCCAAGGATACATTATTATCTTTAGTAAAATGGTGGATAGATAACAAGTTGTGGTGTGACGACGGGATGCATATAACATTATTCAACAAAAATTACGAGACAAAAACGTAGTAAAAGACAAGTCAGTGTGAGTGATAGGCATACCTTTACCATCAGTGAGTTGAACCTCATCTGTACCATCATATTCCAAGTGGTAGGAGAGGTTATTGAGATCCCCTATAATGTGGTGAGAGGCGCCAGAATCAACCATCCAACATTGAGAAGGGGAGTGGTGCCCGGTCGCGGGCGGTGTGTGAGCAGCGTTGGCTGTCGAATTTAGCAGTTTTTGCAATTTGTAACAGCGGGAAGCCACATGGTTAGGTTTGCCACAAAACTAACAAGTAATCTGTTAGCCAGGACCCTGAGAATTGTTAGTAAAACCACTGGAAATATAGCCTGAATGCGGCCTACCTCGTCCTCGAAATTGACCACGATTGCCACGGAATGGAGCGCGCCCCTAGATGATGTTCCACGTGCAAAAGGAGAACTGCGGCCTGGTCTGGGTGTGACGGTGTTTGTCGTGGCCACAAGGGTTGCAGTGTCAACTTCGAATCATTTGATATACGATTCATGAGTGACGAGGGCATTGTGGAGCTCGACAAAGGTGAACGGTTGTTCACAAAGGTGGATTGAGTTGGCAATGTCGTGGTAGTTGGCACCGAGTCCTTTGAGGACGTATTAGGTGATGTCGTCCGGATTGAGAAGGCGGTTGAGCATGGCGATTTCATCAACTTTGGACTTAATGTCCGTGAGGTAATCTGTGACAGAGCGATTGCCAAAAGTGGAGTTGTTCAAGGCATGATACGGGTGCGGTCAGATCGGGCAAATGCGCCCATCAAAGAACCCATGCTTCGGACAAGGTTGTGGCACAATGAATTAGAGGGATAATTTACGGCTCCATAGAGGCAATAAGGGCCGAGAGGATCAATTGGTCATGTTGGAACCATAGCATGCGACCGTCGATGTTCGAGGAGTCGGGGCGCTTGTGCGTTCCCTGAAGATACTCAAGAAGGTTTAGGCCGCTAAGTGTGGAGACGACTTGGAGTCGCCAGGAGATATAGTTCGTCGGATTGAGACGAAGCGTGAGGTGATGGTGGGAAGAAACGGGGATGATGGTGGTGAGTCGGGGGGCGATTTGTGAGCGGAAGTAGATTTGGATGTGGCAGAGTTTCCATCGTCCGAGTGGTCGCTGTCGGAGTGGGCGACGATCGACATGGTGGACTAGGGTTTGAGGGGCGGATCGAAGGAGAGAAAGAAGGAATATAATCGCTTGATTATCTTAGGCTACGTGATACCATGTAAAAATATATGTTGTATATTTATTGGCTAGATTTCACAAGAAGAGTTACATAGGTGTTTATACACAAGGGAACTTAGTGCCCAAGGAAAAGATAACAATACAAAATCTAGAAACAAGGAAAGAGATAAATTATAATCTATTTGATTGCGTTGGATGAAGTAGAATCCGAAAAGGATTTTGGAGTATTTCATATATAAAATACGTTCGTATAAATACCCACATTTACAAAAGTTACAACGGTAACCAAATATTTTCTCATTCACTACGCAGAAGTTAGACTCGCTATATTAAAAAGGCAACGCTAATAAGAATTTATTATAACTTCTAATTTCTTAGATGTTTGCAAACACTAGAAAAACAATCAGCTTTTAAGTAAGTGTAGCTACTTTTAGATTGTTTAGGTTACAAGCTTAAATATCATAAGTACTTTTTAAGCTACAAAACGCCTGGAACATGCTTTAATGTGAACCTCAAACACATGCAATTAGCATACTTTTGATGTACAAGATAGCGGCATCTCAATTACTAATTCCATATATGAAATCTAATTACAGTTGGGAGAATAATAAGTAAACTTGAAAAACTTGTAATAGAAATATGTTTACTGTGTAAGATTGAACTTAGGCGAAGGAGAAAGTTCATGTATAAACTATTTTGTTACATCGTATATTGAAGGAGTGTTGTATAGGAGAGTGTTGACAAGTGTTAATAAAGAAGTGCTTTATCACGCATAATTTGATTATGACAAAAATGGGCAGCCAACTTTCACTGAAAATTGATAACAACAACCTCCTTTATTGAGATAAGTGAACGTCTCAAACGAGTTCATCGCATATTAGTTCAAAAGTAATAAGCGAACGTCAGTAAAAATTATATCTGATAATGCATGAGGGCCCTCATGTGAAAAACACCTAATTTTTCAATATGTCTATCAGATCAGAATGCGTTCACATGTGCTCTAAAACTCATTTAACCACCTCAAGGGTAGTTTTGCGAGCTTGTGTAACATATACGACCCTTTAGGGGGATCACCATTGTTTTGCAAATCACGACCAAGGAGGGTCGCATAACAAGTGGCTTATTCAAAAATCGTATTTGGAGGGGGGAGGGAGGAGTTGAAGTTTATTTGTTCGGAAAGAACTGTTGGAAAATTGATTAAATGAAATGGGTTTGTACAACTGACTTCGGGTCAGATTTTGAGTGGGTTCCACTTGTCGTAGTGACGACTTCAAGATGAGAACGTTTTCTCCTATGTGAGAGCTTCGAAACGATATATTGCACGCTCAAAATGGTACACGGGTGAATGAGAAATTGATGCTCAAAGATAGCTACACAAAGCTGAAAATATTGAAGTAATTGAGGGAAAACCATAAAGTTAAGATGGTCATCCCACATGGGGAAAAGAGCACTCTCTTTTTGGGTTTATCAATAGCAATGCATTCTTAGCAAGATAAGAATGTGTTGACTAGTGTCTCCTCCCTCTCCTACATGCGCGGAGGGGGGGTGCAAATGCCAGCCAAAAATTAGTGCGACTAATGCGATTCAGGCTTGCGCACACGATGTGCGCACCGAATGTCGGTCCGTTTAGCCTGTCGGGCTCGCGTGGGCCTTGTTTTTGCACCTTGAATATTACTGTTCGAGTTCGCTGGGATTGCTCGACCACTTACTACGGTTATTTTCAGTTTCTGCGCTACGAGTTATTTTGTTTATTTGCATGTCAATTTAAATATTGTTCGTTATCTCCATTGTTTCTAACAAGAACAATAGGCAACAAATCAGTATTAAAAGCAAAAAGAATCAAAAACAATATTTGAACAAAAAAACATTTGAATTGATTTCTTAAGACTTTCTAGGAAGAAGAATCCGAATAGGTCCCTGTTTTGTTTTGTTGAAGTGCTAAAGGGAAAAATCCTTAATAATACATTATTATATAATGAATCTATGCATAACTAGTGATTTTTATGCATTAAATTTTTTTATCAAACATATATCTACCAGAATAGATACCATAAACAAAGCAATAACCTTTCTAGATTTATTTGAAATTGTATAAAAGCATAAAAGAACAAATCGAAACTGTACTTATGTCTTTAATTACAAATCTTAAGAAAAATGTTCTCTTCGAAAGTAAAGAATTATGCATATAATTAAATTTAAACAACTTAAATTTTGTTTGTATCAAAATTGGGGATGGGCGCAATATAAACTTCTGGACAAACAAATGGATTGGAGAAGCTCTTCTTTCTACAAGGTTTCAAAGACTTTACCTTGTTTTTCCATATAAAGATACTACAGTTGCAGAAAAAGGTTTGGATTGGTGAAGATTGGGAATGGAAATTGCATGGAGACAAAATCTTTTTGTTTGGGTAGAGGAGTTGTTTGAAGAACTAAAACAATTAATTCGGAGCTTTAAACCAAGCCTGAATGTGAGCGATGGATGGCGCTGGATAACTGAACCTACAAGGTCTTTCATTGCAAACCAGCTTATGACTTCCTTACTCGGGACAACAATATTGCTAACTCTTTTTTTTTTTTTTGCAAAAAATATTTGGGAGATAGGTGCATTAATGAAAATGACAACGTTTGCATGGAGAGCAATCTTGAATAAAGTCCCTACAAGAAGTAACCTTAGAAGAAGAGGAGTACTCATCGAAAACAACAACATTAGTTGTCCTTTTTTTGGATTAGAAGAAGAATATGTTGATCATCTTTTTTGCCAATGTCGGGCTTTATACCCGTGCTCGATAGACATTATCAAATGGCTTGGATTTCAAATTGCATTACTTGGACACATGGAAGGGCATCTCACTTGTTTTCGAATGGAGCTGGATGTGGTTTAGTACGGTGTGGGCACTTTGATCTATGAGAAGCAACCTTGTTTAACCTTGTTTTTAAAGGTGAAGACTTAATGTCGCTAAGTTAGTGGTACTAATCAAAGTTAGTAGTTGGGTTTTGATCAATGCAAAGAGGAAAGACTTTTGTTATCATTTCTCTTGCTGGAACAATAACCACAATGTGTTTGTAATTTTTTTCTTGCTCATGTAATGTTCTCTTCATGAGTATTTTTATACTCTTTTAATAAAAAAAAAATTGTTGATAAAAACAAAATAAAATAAAAAACAACATAAATCAAGGTTCTTTTTATCTGTTCCAGCACATTCAAATTAATTATGTGTAACATGAGGCTTCATTTAACATCATAAGAAGTTATTTGCTAATTACACTTACATATGGACTATTTGTCGACTAAACGTAATTAAGAAATGAGTGGTTTTTGCAATTTTTACAGATGGAGATAAATAAATAGATAAAAAACCAAACAACTACAGGTAATTATAGCCATCTAGCAAATACGAACTAGATCCACACCATTGCGATTCTTAGCGTCCAACATATGATTCATACTAGGTAGATCAAGGAGTTGTAGGATGTGTCACGTGTTTAAGTTCGTGATGATGCCTTTTTTAGAAAATGGAAATGTAGAAAAGAATAGTATACCAAATTCGAGTGAGTTTCCTTGAGGGCGTTAACTGAAAACATTTTCCTAAGTAATATCTTTACTATATATATTAAGAAAATCTACTTCCCATGAATTTAGAAAATCTATACGATGTAGAAAAATGCTGAGTGAATTGAATAAAATCAGAATCTGTATCAATATATTTATAGAACACGAAGGGTTACAATTGAACAAACATTTTTATTCACAACAATTGTGTCATATATGATAGATTCGCACCATTTCACTAATAATACTACGAGTTGCAACTCTTCACGACTAGTTATGTCTGTTAGGATAAATTTGCAACAGGTTTTAAACATAATACAATATGAACATTAAAATAGTACGGATTGCAACTCTTCATTAATTTATTTCAATTTAAAACAAAGTAAATTTAAAAATAAATTAATACAACTAGCTAACTTTGAAACTAGTTTGTCCTTAAGCTAAAGGCTACACTCATTTTTCACAATTAAAAATATTTAACCTTAAAAAGCAACCTAATATAGTTGTGATCAGTTTGCCCTGAAGCTAAAGGCTAAATAAAGTAAAAAAAATAAAAGAAAAAGAAAAAAAAGACGAATATAGTTAACAAGATAGTCTCTCATTACCAACTACAAGCAATCACCTCCTTCTGAGTGTGGGACAAATACAACATTACAAGTTCAAATTTGCAATACAACTTGATGCGCCTCAACATATTTATCAAACCAGACATGTGATTTGCTGATACCAATACCATATCTCGTATTGCCGCATTTATCTAACACCGCACACAACTCTTTCACCATTGTACCAAAAATGTCCTTAAATTTTACAAAACCAAACAAAAGAATCCAGTGATTTTTTAGGAAATAAACTAGGAGAATCAGTTTGCGTAACAACTGTCCCACTGTTTCCCCATTTTACAGGTAATCTGCCAAACGCCTGATTTCTGACTTTTCCATTCCCGAGCCAGCAAATAAAAAAAAAATAAAAATTTATACAATTTCGGCGCGCATGGTCCAAAGGGTACTGTGGTCATTTTACATTAGCCTGCTGACGCCATCAATGACATTTGTGAAGGGACCCATCTAGCTGATTTTTGGTCCACCTAATTTTGTTAATGCTATTTTGATATTCGTCTAGCTACCTAATTAAGTATTTAACTCATGAAAGGTCATTTACTTGTTATTAATGTTCTAATGTTCACCTTTCATAACATGTAAATTCTAGTGATTACTCTTGTGGTTGTTGGGGGATTACTAAAATTGTGTAATTTATTTGCTGTGATTTGATTATTCTTTGATATATTTAGCAACACTAATTACAGAGTCTGCCTTCTTCTTTTTTGGCCCATTTATTTATGTGTAAGACTATTTCGATTAATAAATTGGCTATAAGAAGTGTCAACAGACCTTATCATGAGATTGTGCAACTTATAAGTTGTGCTATTATGTTATAAATTCGTTCATATCATCATAATGAAAAGGTTTCATCTTAGCAAGTAATTTGATGGTTAGTTATATCATAATAGTACTACGAGAAAATAGTATGCCAAAATACCTCCGTATTCTGAGTAAGGTAAAAAAAAAAAAAACTCTTGTTGCCTAATTTATTCATCACAAGTATTTTTTTTTCCCGATACATTAAAACAGAAGTGGATTTTGATTTTTGCCTCTCACTCTTTCTTTTCCTTCACATGAGGTATTACTTTACTGAGGCTATTCGCTTATTATACTCTAAAGTTTTTTTTTTCGTTAACAAAGACTCCTTTGTAGATAGAAGATA
This sequence comes from Linaria vulgaris, assembly GCA_948329865.1. Taxonomy (NCBI): domain Eukaryota; kingdom Viridiplantae; phylum Streptophyta; class Magnoliopsida; order Lamiales; family Plantaginaceae; genus Linaria; species Linaria vulgaris. Next base: position 92,329,777 of record OX415254.1, read on the forward strand.
TAAAATTCAGTGTGGAGCCTGATTAAGACCCAAAATTTGGAGTGATGCATATACATATATATAATTAAACATTCGATAGTAATTAAGTCAAACCGAACTTTCTAGAAACAGAATCAGAAAGACTTTCTATTGGCCAAATTGTGTATTTTATCTTTGATAGAAATTCGCCAATTGTTAATAATATTAACACGCATGCAAGTAGTACTTGTCGTGATTCAGGACTTAAAGCGGTCATTACGCCTCTAAACTCTAAAGTTTAGTGCGTGGCTCAGTGGCTGCATTATTTTAATTAAAATAATTTCATTACTTTTTGCCTGGTGGCTCAATATGTATGGGAACTTCTGGTATCTTCTGGTATCAAGCCAATTCTTTTCTTTATTTTAATAAATTGGTTCAAATTCTCTTACAAAAGGTAAGAACGACGAATATATAATTTATACTCCCCGAATCAATGTATAGAATTTCTTGCATGGAACTTGATATATAATATTAAATGCGTTTCTAATTTTTTAGTTTTTTCCTCCTCATCCTCGTAGTAACGTATTATATATATGATTCCAAATATGTAGTGAAATCTAATCTGCGCAAAATTAACCTAATTCAATTGCAATTGAATCGCAACAAATTATTGAAGAATAGATTATACGTAAATCACAACCGAAAAAGTAAATCAACACGAAGAACAACGCGTTCTCTAATCAATGTGATGAATAACTCTAATCTAAGGAAAAATCAAGATCCAATTTTTGATTATGCAGAGTACACGGTGTGAAAAAAACCGTTCAGAGATGTAGCCGCGAAACATAGTATTTATAAAGGTTCTATCTGTTATAACAAAGACATGAGTTAATGCATGTGAGTTAATTGTCTGTTCTAACTAACTCTCTGCGTCCCTAGTTGCAAAAGCAATGGTAACACCAATGGTTGCAATAGTATTTTCTATCCAAATAAAACTATGAAATGCCCCGGAGTCAAAGTCAATACTTCCCACAAACTATGTAGATATATAAGAAATACATCTAATGTAAGAAATAAATCAAATGTAATTAACTTCCAAGTAGTAACACGGAAAAGATTGCAACTTGAGTAAAACTGTAGAAAGTCGCAAACATTAATTAATGATTATTATTGTTGTACTCTTCTGAACTATTAAAGTTTATGTGGATGAATGACCAAATCAAGAATACTATACAGCAGCCAAAATCTTTATCAGCATTAAAATCGAGCATTTGATTAGGTGCATGCTCATTTTTTGGCATGCCCATCAACAAGGTCAAAAGTGTATAATTAGAAAATAGAGAAAGGTTAGAAGCGTATTTATAATGAATTTAATGAACGTATGACTTCCCGTTTTAAGGAATATAAGTATAATCACTAGGAGATAACCATTCTAAGAAATAATGTCTTATTGTTTTCATTATGTTAGGTGGTTATTATTTAGGAGTGGGGCTTTCCACATTAAGTACTAATATCACATTCAATAGGCCGAAAGTTTTGTGGAAATGAAAACGAGTGACCATTCTTTATAGCTTTTACAAAGGTAAAAAAAGAGAGTCTAATCCTCCAATATATAATCTTGATGTACCACTTAATTAAGAAATAAATCAATAAGCACCCTATCGTTTAACGAAAAGGCAAATATCAGCTTTCGACGCCTTCCTTTGACAAAATAATCCCAGGTTAATGCCATCTTCCACTAAATATTTAGTTAAAAATAGTTTTTTTTTTTGACAAATAGTTAAAAATAGTTTACATATCGTGAACTTGACTGGAGATGCTTTGTTTGATGGCATTCAACCGTTCATTTTTATTACAAGGTCAAAGTGTTGATTGAACTTTTTTCTTTCTTGAATTCGTTGTTGGTTGCTAAAAAAAAGGCTTAAATAACTATTACTTTCTACCTATTGCAAATAAGATTCACTTTTTGCCTTGTGTTTATCATTAATATGTTTCAGAAAATAATATTATTTTCTTTTAGAACTTACTCTAAAAACAACTCCGTAAACTTTACAAAATAGTCACGATTTAACTCTGAAGTAAAGATGCAAAAGTAAGTGACCTTTTTTTGGTTCTGTAAAGGCAAGTGAAGTTCATTTCTCGACTCTCGTGATCTCACACTGAACTAGCTAGCTTTACAAGTTGATCATACCTTAACCAGGTTAACTTTCATATTTCTTCCAACAAAAAAACAAAATTCTTAAAAACTATTAAACTTTATCCAACCCCCGTCCAACTCAATCCAACCAATAGCGTGGCCCTACGTCGGCACAGACAAATGACAACTACACTTCACACACCAAAATCAAAATATCACTTGTGGTGTCATCAAACCTTTTATGTGGTCGGAACCACATCCACGTGTCACCTTAACCTTGTCCGATACTAGATTTCCCTCCTGTCTTCTCTCTCTATGACTTGGATACATAGCCAATAAAACTCTGCGTATTGGCTACCATAACATCAACTATTATTGGAGAGTAGCAAAGTAACCAATTAGCTATTGATTATACTTTAGACTATAGTCAAGAAAAATATCAAAATTTAATTCCCAAAAGATAGGGAAACAGCTACCAATGAGCAAATTGTGTAAAATGGGAATTGCACAAGATGGTGGGACCAAGTTTTTCGCGGCGGGGTGGAGCATCGAGGCGAAGCCTTGCGACTACTGCAAGTCTGCGGCAGCGCTGCTATTCTGCCGCGCCGACTCTGCCTTCATGTGCCTATCGTGCGACGCACGGATCCACGACAAATTAATGCGTTCGGACCACCCGCGCGTGTGGATGTGCGAGGTATGCGAGCACGCCCCCGCAGCCTTCACTTGCAAGGCCGACGCTGCCACGCTATGCGTTGCTTGCGACCGTGACATCCACGCCGCAAACCCATTAGCTCGTCGACATGACCGCGTGGCGGTCGTGCCATTCTACGACACGGCCGAGTCGTTGGTGCTAAAGTCAGCTGCAGCCACTTTGTTGGAACCAATATACGACACCAGCACGACCACCACGAACATGTGCCTAGCACACGAAGGCGTGTTCCCTGATTCGTGGATTTCTCCGAACCCAACCAAGATCGAGGCGGACACGCACGACGTGAAATCATTCGACTTTCTACTCTCTGACTCTGACCCATTTCTGGAATTCAATGACAGCGTTGTTCCCGTTCAGACATTTTATCAAACACCTGGTGTCCCAACTCAATTGACCAACGACCCATCAACGGAAAACCGATTCGAAATTGATTTCAGTCGATCCAACATCAGCTACACCGCTCCGTCTCTCAGCCACAGTGTAAAAGTTCAATCTTTTTTTTTACTATTACACACTAATTGAACTGTGTACACAATCTGTTAAATTAAACGGATTAAACGTCGAATTTTCAGATGTCGTCGTCTTCGATGGACGTGGGAGTTGTGCCTGACGGCAGTAGTATGTCCGATACATCGTATTTGAACGGAAATCAGAGTTCGCAGGTTGTTGGAATGGACAGGGAAGCGAGGGTTTTGAGGTACAGAGAGAAGAGGAAGAATCGGAAATTCGAGAAGACAATCCGTTATGCTTCTCGAAAAGCTTATGCGGAAACTAGACCGAGGGTTAAAGGCCGATTCGCGAAAAGAAATGACGCTGATTCCGATATCAACCGTATATTAGGGGCCGAATTTGATGCTGGCGCAGGATACAGCGTTGTTCCATCGTTCTGAGCATTATCGAAACATTAACACGACACCGACACGACATGACACGAATATGACAACGCAAATTACTACTATAGGTGTACGACAAAATATCAGACATCTATATACGATGTGACTCGATATGCATATGTATTGTGTTTTGAAGTGTCTAGTTTTAGTAATTAAAGTTAAGTATCATAGTAATTGAAATGATTTACTAGTTTTAATGACATGTGAAATAATTGAAGTTGAATTATTATTAGTATGAGAATTGTACTAAGCTTGCATCCGTTCTAGGATCAGATTGAAAAGCTCGGTTACTTTTTATTGAGGGGCTTTTCTGAATGTTTTTACTTTTTATCTCTTTTGTTTCTCCCAAAATGTATGTTTTTGAATTTTGATAATTTTCAGAAAGTTTACTTTATTTTAGACGAGTGATGATTGATGGTCCCACCACTAAGATTTTCTTGAAGTGCATCTGAATCTGGGCTGTGGTTGGCTGAAACGTCACTTTGGTTCCAAATTTATATTTAAAATTTTTTTTTTTGGTAAGAAATTTATATTTAAAAGTTTGCCATAAAGAAATGGTTATATTTTGCATTGGCGTTAGGGCGGCCCAAATTTACTTAATTAATTGTATGATTTTATCCCATTAGCTAACTTTAATAGCTAACCAGTCTTACAAATAACAAGGCTTCAGTTTCATTTTTTAGCTAATTGAGTTACCTACATACCACTGTTTTGAAGCCCGACTCGGATCGGCCGGTTCGACTGAAAACCGGCAGTTTGTTCGGGTCGGTTCTGCATTTGGAGCGGCATGCAAGCTCCAGGGGCAAACCCGCAAGTTCGGCCGGTTCGCCCGGCAACCCGGTCAACCAGTTTGGCCGGTTCGCTCTTTTTTTTTCTGAAAATTACAAGACTGGCCATTATTTTTTGACAAACTACAAACCTACCTCATTATTTTTTAGGGAGAATTACACAAAGTACCCCTCAACTATGGGTAAATTACACAAAGTACCCCTCCTCTTTGGGAAATTACACAAACTACCCTTATGACCGATTTTTCGTAATTTTTTTATTTCAAACTATTGAATGTAAATTCATGCTCTTCAATTATTTTACACAAAAAATAAAAAATAAATCAAAATTATTGCATTAAACATCATTTATCTCGTTTAAAAAGACAAATAATATTGATAACAAATAATTTCTTCTAAGAAAAAATAAATTATCTGCGAATTTTAGTCTCTGCTATGATTTAAATTTGAAAGGTTGTCTTAATTATTTTATTTTTTTTGACCATAAGGGTAGTTTGTGGAATTTCCCAAAGAGGAGGGGTACTTTGTGTAATTTACCCATAGTTGAGGGGTACTTTGTGTAATTCTCCCTATTTTTTTTTTAAAAAAAAAAAGAAAAAAATGCAAAACTTTGAAAGGCTATAACTTTGCGTAGGAGCGTCCGTTTTGGACGCATTTTTATTTTTGATTTGGGGTATCTCGACGAGATCTATCCACCGTAAACTGCCCATGGCGATTTAGGCCGACAAAATTTAAAAAAAAATGTTGTTTTCCATCCTTAATGTGATTTTAAAGCGAAACGAGCATGCATTCGAGGATTTCAGGCATAGTATTTCGTCTGATGCTAAGTTCATTTTCTAGATTTTAGTGTCACATATTGTTGTTCTTGAATTGAATTTTGTGATACGGTTGTCCAACATTTAAAAATCCAAAATAATCTTTTAACTTGTATTAAATATATAGTTTGTTGGATTTTTTATTAAATTATTGGATGGCATAATGGTTTCCACTACTTCACATGAACTTGTTTTGTTAGAGGTCACGTGTTCAAGTCCTAGTATTGTGATAACCATATTCATATTTTTCTTATAATATAACAAAGTATTAATAACTTAAAATATTTCTCAGAATCTTATAATTTTTTTATACAATTAATTTTTATTATTATATATTTTATTGAATATTGGCTTTAGTCAACAAATCGGTCCACCCAGTGGTCCGACCGGTTTGACTGTTGATCAACTACCCGATAGCCTCACCAGGTCAGTCATTGGGCCGAGTTTGCCGACATGGGTCATGCACCATTGTAGGGACTAGAGATGAATAAAGTATTGACCTCTATTAACGCGTAAAAAACCAAAGAACAAAGTGTTTATTTTGAGGCAAATGAAGGAGAACTTCATTGATTTCTCTTAGGACAAATTATTTCATGTAAACACCATGACGTAGTGCAATTTAGGATTAAAATACTATATGTATCAAAAATTACGTAATAATTTGGCAATATAGAACATCAATAGCTAAATTAGCTTCACTACCTCAAAGCACATAATAATCTCTCATTCCTTTGATTATGGAGAAAGTTGACCAGATCTTGTGCAATTGATTAGTTTTTAGGATATAGAATTAGTTTGACTCCAATTATTATAAGTTTCATGCTCTTAGAGGAAACTCTCCCACACATTAGTAGAAAGGAAAAGTTGGTGAGAAGTGAGAACCCTCACAAAACCATGATTAGTTTTTTTTTTAAACATAAAGCTTTAAATTTCTTTTTTTTTGAACTTCAGATAAATATAAAGCTTTAATTGCTTTTCTACCTTTTTAATCATCAAAGAAAAGAATTGTAGAAGACGAAAGGAGAAAGCAATAAAAGAAAGCATGGAATTATAGATAATAAATTTAAATGGGCTACTGAGAAAAAACGAACCTGGTCCCCAACGGTGTGAAGTTCACGTGGGCAAGCGCGTGATAGTTGATTAAGACAGAGACCTCTATCGTATGCAATTTTAAGGGGGCTCAGCCCATCAATTTTGCTCCATTGCACCCAAAATATATACCCAAGGGGCAAATCCTGTCATGTCCGAATTGCCCTCAATTCGTAAAAACCTATGAAATTGTAAAAGTGGGAAAAGTCCCAACATAAAATTTAAGGCAGCAGCCAAGAATCTATGATTTTTTTTTCCTTTTGAATTTGATATCTTATAGAAATTAAAGAACCAAACAAAATTTACAACGTATTGTTTACGTGGCTGCATCTGAAAGAAGATAAAGAAACGTGACAAGTCTCTTTTAAAATTTTTGATCCCGTGACCAATATCAGATGTAATTTTCTCAAGTCTCAACATTGGCTATTGGGAGACATGAAGGGGTGTTATAAAGATGATAAATATTTTACACAATTTTATTGTATCTGACACAGTAATGATAAGTATATTTGGCAGTTATTTCTATATTTCCAAAAAATCTAATTAATATAAAATCTAATTGTCAGTTATACCATGTCAGCAATACAATACACAAAATACTTTTTTTTTTATCATTGAATCCTATATCAATGTTATGAGATATTTATGTATACTTTATATGATTTGTACCGTCTACTTCGACAACTATTTTTTAAGATTAAATTCTTTTTAATGTCACAATAAGTGACCAATCACTTAAAGTTTTTTTTTCTTTTCTTTTTTTGGAAAGAATTCAAGTTGTTCTCATTAAAGGCTTATCGCCTAACCCTTCTACAACTCGACCAAATATTGCTTTAACTATCTACTTTTCTTGCACGTACAAAGGCGGAAGTATTTTGCATAATGATGTGATGTGATGTAAAGAGACAATAAAGACGAGATTACAAAAATATTAAGCACATGTAATCAAAATTTTGGTTTCTGGGTGTAACTTCGGGCATATTTGAAGCATGAACTTTTTGCTATCGTATAATGACTTGTTGTAATAGACATGTGTAGTGAAATCGGACAAATAAGATCACAAATGCACACTCAATTGATTCATACAGAATCGCAATAGAAATTGGGAATTTAACAATCAGAAAACAGGAAGAACATAGAAAGAACTAAATCAAATCACACAACACAATTTTTACTTGTAGCCAATGCGTTCAATATGATTCCACCGTAAATCCGAGGAGCAACGAAAGAGAATTTTATTTATGAGAGGTTACGTACAAATTACAAGAGACTGAACGAGAGAAATGAATCCATAACTCAGCTATATACAAGATCATTTCAGCCCACTAAATGATTGTAATGTGTGGTTCCATTATACATACTTTATTCTATTAGTAAATAATACTATACTTATCAAAGACAACAATTCACTAGTAGAAGAGCATAATTAATAAGATGGTTAAATTCGTCACTTACTTCGAACTAGTTAAGTCACTACAAGAAAAGGCACTTTTGGTAACGCAATTTTTTGTTACAAGATGTATCATTTCTCGTTACCAATTCTATTGGTAACAAATATTTTGTTACTAAAATTTCGTGCTTTAAACCCCGTTACAAAAGGTTTTTGTAACAAAACTTTTACATTCGTTACCATTATTTTAGTAACGAATCCGTGTTTTTGTTACCACTGCTCCATATTGGTAACTAACACTTTGTTAGAAAAAGTCACTCGCTTTGTTACCAAAGTTCATTTCTTACCAATAGTTTGGTGCTAAATCCCATTTCAGTTTGTTACTAAAAGATATATTTGTTACTATTAATTAATCAAATTTATTTTTTTAATTCAATAATTTAGTTACGATTAAGTATATCTGCTGCCTTTTGCTACTGTAAATTAGAGGTGTAAATTGACAGTATAATTTTATAATACAAAATCTTGAATTAACAATATGATGCACACAATATATAAATATATAGGAAAATGTTGTATCTATTACATCAACTATTTCAACCTAACAAATAAACTAATACATAAACCTATATAGTTCATACCAATAATAATGTGGTAAGAACATAGTATCTTAAAACTATACAAAATGGATGAGTGATAAACTTCAAATACTACCGATCTACAAGAACAATATTCTAATCAAAAGATAGCTAACTCAAAATACTGCCAATTCTTTAGACATTCCTGCTACTTGCTCCAACTCATATGGTTGTTCTGTAAACCTGCAATTAAACCAAAACATGTAAAAAATTATATCTATAAGTTGCCTTTAGAGATTCAAATTGCAATAAAAAGATAAATACTTAAATTCTATCAGACAAAACAAGTTAAAATCTCATGCCATCAAAAGAAACTAAGTATAGAAAATATGATCAGTAGAGTAAAACAAATACAGACATAAATTAATGACTACTAGTCCGAACACTTGAAAAGAATGACATGCGCATGAAAAATAGCATATCACCTAATCAAATAACTACTACAATTCAAAGGACGACATGATAAAAAAGAAAAATGAATTAATAATAAGGTTGCAAACACCATGCTTCAGTAAGAGACATTAAACTAGTAATTTGTGAATTAGCATAGCAAGAAACCTGTTAACCAAAAGATATTATAAACCTACAAAAAATAAGGAAATTATATTTACCAACACAATACAAATACTAACACGCCTCAATTAGTTAATTATATTTAACTTTTAGATATATTATTTTACTGTTTCTACTAATATATATTGTTCTGTATTCATTTATTTAGACTAAACTATAAGTTAAACTAACAACTTGTGTGGATATACTAATGCTAATATTTCCTAACCTTTTGACCAATAGAAAAGAAAAGAGATCGCCACAATTTGTAGAACTTAGTTCAGTAATAGTGCGCTTACATCACTTCTGGGCACAATCTATTTGTACTTAATCTAAAAATTATTTTTAAAATGACACACATATATCCACATTCTAAACTCTAAAGACATTTAGTTTAAAGTATTTAAATTTCTATTCAATATTTAATATTCCAAATGAAAATGTTGGTCACGCCTATATTTGAAATGATTGTGGTGATTCACATGAAATCACATTTGTCATTATTTTCACTTATTTAAAATATTCAAGAGTAATATCAAATAACTATCTAAACCTCACCTTCGATGCATACATATGATTATTTTTATCTATGATGCCGTAGCTTGTTAAGTACTTAATTACACGTGGACGAATTATCAAAAATGCTCGCTAACTTTTGCCTTTAATCTTAAATGCCCGATATTTTCAAACCTGCTGAAAATGCCCATTAAGTTTTAAATTTTCTAACAAAAATGCCCGATTTTAAAAATTCGAACTTTTTATCCGACGTGGAATCCGAATCAAAGAGACGCACTGCTGAATCAAAAAGTTGCGTTTTAAAATTCGGGCATTTTTGGTAGAATTTTAAAAGATACGGGGCATTTTTGGCATTTTTTTCTGACAAGAAAAGTTTTTTTGTGCTTATTTTTCATTTCGGGCATTTTTAGTAGAAATTTTAAAAGATACAGGGCATTTTTAGCATGTTGGGAAACAACGGCCATTTAGGATTCAAGGCAAAAGTTAGCGGGTATTTTTGATAATTCGTCAATTACACGTTTATAATGAATTAAGAGATGAGTACAATTGATACTTAAAAGATAGAGGAACTTAAATGAATTAACATGAAAAGTGAAGGAGTGTAACTGCAAATAGAAGTTAATCCATATAATCCGATTTATCTCATTTCATCTATTGAGGGCACATTGCAGTAAACCAGCAAGCCTCACTTTTTGGACTCTCAAAACATCCACCTCTCCTGTACGAAGTCCTTGTCATACGAAACCTGTTCACCACTATATGATAATATATATTATGTATATTTTATATGTTCATAATTATTTCTAATGAGAGGAAGAAAAATAGGAGGAAAAAGAGAGAATATATAATAATAAATTTATATATATATATATATATGTATATATATATATACTGATGGTTAAACATGAGAACGAATTCGAAGAGCTGATGCGAGAGGGACTAAGCACCGAGGTCGTGATTAGGAATAAGCCGAAATTATGTAAGTGATTTGTATAAACTTTCTCAAAATCCTTTTGATGGGTATATTTTATGATTGATCCAATACTTGTATATTGGGCCGGCTCATAACCGCATCGAATCCCTTTGATTCGATGCGCTTTCTGCAATTAGCATTGGGACCCACAAGACAGTTGCTATATATAGCCCGTCCCCTTGTAATTCGTGTATGTTTTAATTGGAGAATCACTTCAGCACAGTCAACATCGAATCACTGTTCATTCGAAGCGTATTGGATCGAACAGTTTCCATTCGACACGTTATTGGACCGAATTTGCTTCATTCGATACGACAAAGTACGCATCAAATTCGATACGGTTGGTGACATCGAATCTATTGAATTCGATATCCTTGAGTTCAGCATCGAACCTCTGTTATATATTTTATATCGAACAGAGTCATTCGATACGTCAACATCGAACGCCTAGGATTCGACACGCTACAGTTATCTTGTAATTAGTTTATTCAACCTAGTAAGCTTGTAATATGTGTTTCGGACCAAGCTAGTCCGATAATAAAGTTGGATAGCATTATTTTGGTTATTTATATCTCAATTGTATCATTTTACTGTGTTCTATTACCGTGACGAAATAAGACCAAAATATTGGCGCCGTCTGTGGGAACACTAAGTTTATTAGTTTATTAGGCATGACATCCAGAGTTACCAGATCCCGTAGTAAGGTTGTTGAGAGAACTAATGAAGCATCTGAACGGACAACTCCTGAACAGACAATCCCAGACAATGCAGGACCGTCAGCAATAATTGTAGGAGTACCAACACCCGCAAGACGAGAAATGCAAGGACTTCAAGATGCGGAGCCTCCAAGAACTGAAGTAGGTGCAACTGGGGCAACGGAGACGAATGCTTTGATTCCAAACACTATGAGGAATGAAATCATGGCAATGGTAAATGCCGCATTGGCGGAAGTTCTAATTCCCGCACCGCCAACATTGACAACACCGACTATTGGACATCCAGAGGCGGTAAGAGAACAAGGATTCGCAGCCAGAATACTAAAAGGAAAAGAGAAAGAGAAATCACGAAAAGAAGACGCAAGAATTAAACGTGCGTCAGAAGAACCACAAAGCAGAGAAAAATTGAATTCTGACGATCAGAGAAAGAAGTTAAAATCAGTCAAAGTGCAATCGAAAAGGCACCTTGAGAGGAAAGAAAAAAAAAGGAGAAAGACCGTAGAGATGAATCAAGAAGAAGAGAGGATAAGGACGACAGGAGACGTCCGAAGAATCATGACTCCAGAAGGGAACATGACGAGGAAAAAAGCCAGAGGCAATGATAGGGACGGAGACTCTGTCCATCGTGGCACGAGATACCGAAAATCCCTAGATGAACGAGAAGAACGAAAACTCTGTCCATCGTGGCACGAGATACCGAAAAAAGCCAAAGGCAATGAAAGGGACGGAGACTCTATCAATCGTGGCACGAGATACCGAAAATCCCTAGAGGAACGAGAAGAACGGAAACTCTGTCCATCGTGGCACGACATACCAAAAAAATCCAGAGTCAACAAAAGGGACAGAGACTCTGTCCATCATGGCACGAGATACCGAAAATACCTAGAGGAACGAGAAGAACGGAAACTTTGTCCATCGTGGCACGAGATACCGTAAAAAGCCAGAGTCAACGAAAGGGACGGAGACTCTGTTCATCGGGGCACGAGATACCGCAATTCCATGAAAGACAATCAAGAAGGACGGAGAGTCTACCCAATGTGATACGAGATACCGCAATTCCCAAAGGACACTAGGGAGGGACGAAGATTCTATCTATTGTACCACAAGACACTCAGAATCTCACACAAATGACGAGGAGGGACGAACGGTTCTCTCCGGAGTGGCAACTATTACCAAGACTGCTTGGAGAAACAAGCAAGGAACAGACACTATATATAAAACTGTAAGTGCTATTTAAAACCCACAGTTCGAAAGAACATGAACGAAACTCTCAAGAGACGAGTAACAACAACTGAACAAAAGTATAAAGAAAGAAAGTACTATGTCTAAAACGACAAACAAAACCTTTTTCTAGATGGAATAATAACAAGTAGGATGATTATAACTCTGTAGGAAAAAACCTTATTCAACTCCTCATCGCAGAATGAACAATAAAGAACCGACAGGTTGTCAAAATAAAGTAAAGAACCAACACACGAAATTGAAATAAAAGGCAACAAATATGAGCTTAGATAATTAAGCAACTCAAGACAAGAATTCAAAAACGTAATACTACTAGTCATTAAATTGTTCAAACACATAAAAGCGACGCAGCGCCACGGATAAAACTAAATTAAAAAATTGTTCATAAGCATAAACAAAAAGGAAGGCCTTAGGGCTGCAGCCTCAATTTTCTTCCTCATCCTGAGAGGAAGGATAGGGCTCGGGCATCGGAGGCGGTGATGAGAGTCCCTGGAGGACAAGATTGTCATTCTCCAGCAGAGAGGCGAACTCGTCAGGATCTGCAGGCTCAGAAGTTGTTCGAGGTGGCAGAGGTTCTCGATTGGGCCCCAGAGACAGGCTCAACCAATCTGGCTTAAAAGCGCCACGGACGTACTTTGTCGCATAAAACTGACGGACAGTCAGAACTTGTGCCTTGTGAGCTTCGAGATCGCCTCGGTGAGTGCTAATTTCTCGGAAGGTGTTGCTCCGAAGAAATTCTTCGGCGATCTCCACTTTCTGCTGAGCAGAAACCTATAGGGGCACGAAGGATATTAATACGACAAAATATAAAAGGAACGCAAAATGCTAGAGCTGGGAATATATTACCTCGCCAAGGCCGCGCTAATATCCAGCGTTGTCGGCATTATAAGCTTCTTCTCTAGCCATCGCCACTTCCTGCTTGAGCTCGGTGATTTGTTTGGTCAGCTCTTCTTTAAGCTGATCAGCCTCCTCCCGCGCCTGTTTTGCCGCCTCCCTATCGGCATGCGCCCTCGCAGCATAATCATTGACCTTTTGCAAGGCCTTTTCTTTATCATCAAGGGCAGCTTTTAAGGCAGCAGTATCACCACCAGTGGTCGTTTCCCGGACTTCCATCAGCGCCGCGAACATAGTGTCCACGAAACCGCCCGCCTAACAATTAATGAGCAATCAGATCAACATTTAAAATTCAGGTCAAACGAAAATTAGCTCAAAGAGAAGAAATAATTACCACTGTTAACAAATGAAGCGTATTCCACTCCACCATCCTCCTCTCTTCGGCAGAGACCGGAAGAGGAACAACAAGACCAGGCAAAAGAGACTTCAGGTGCTCGATAGCTTCGACCTCTGAAATTTCGTATCCACCAGCCCGAGCACGAGGGCCTTGGCTAGACCCAATCCCTGCACTCGGTCCAGTCGCGTGGGTAGGGGCATTGGCAGCACTTGGCCTACCTATTTGGGCGGCAGGTGGAACAGCCCCTCCGATTTGTGAACGAGTTTGAGGCATTTTTCTCTTCTTGCTTTGGACGGCGCCTTCGATATTGTCGCCTAGACCAGCTGCCAGGCTCTCTGAAGCTTCATCATCAGTTTGAACAGCGTCACAATTTCCCCCCAATATATCATCGAAAGGATCGGCTGTTGAATCAGCAGTAACAACAGTTGAAGGTCTGACAAGGTTTTTCTTGCTCTTACTCTTTCTTTTTCGCAGCAACGGCTCGGTTTATCCTCGCATGGCGGTCCATAATATAATTGACTGCAAGAAGATTATATCATTAGAATATTCAATAGACGTAAATAAAAAATATCAAAAGAGTTACGCAATTATACCAAGCATCATACTCCCGTTATATTTCACTGGGGACAAGCCAGCTAACGAGAGGACTCGACTTTCAACTAATTTTTTGACATTAAATTGATGTTCTCGAATTAAATTTGGGATAAACTCGCAATCCCATGATGTCCTAGAAATGCCAGCGGGTATTGTTACCCTTGCACCGTTATACCATTCACGGCGGTATAGGTACTGCCTAAACTCGCCTTCATAGCTCTCCTCGATATAAAAATATCGTCTCTTCCAATCTTTCCCGTATCCGGTCGGCCCACCATTCAAGAACTTACGATGCGTTTGTGCTTGATATGATAAAACCCCTCATCTCGCCTCGCATTCTCGAATAATGCGTAGAATTCATTGGGACTTTGTGGTTGGCGCAACGCCTTCATAATAATGATGAAGCCAATCAAGTTCCCATAAGAATTTGGCATGAGTTGGGCGGATACAAGATTAATCTTCCTCAGAAGCCATCTTAATTCGAAGGAGATTGGAAAGCGAAGACCATTGCGGAGTTGACCAACAAACACAGTCATATGCCCGGGTGGTGGGGTATGCATCCGATCATTTGGCCAGAGGAGGATGATTTTATACTTATCAGGTATGTCGAATTTTTTGCGGAGCCCCTTACGACTATGTTGGAGGCGGAAAACGTACATGTCATAGGCCATTCCTGGGACCTCAACATGATCATCAAACTCCTTATTGATATAATCTACATCTTCTTCGCCCTCGCTGGGAGCACGATTATCCCGGTAGGATGACACTGGCGAGTTATCACTTTCAAACTCAGGCGTTGTTTGTTCAGTGTTTGCATCGGGATTGTTACCCGCGGGTGAACCAATAGTTTCTTTATCTAACTCAACTTCATCTACTGCGACTATGCTCAAACCCGCGTGAGCATTAGGTGGGCTCACCATATTAATCGAACTGGAGCTCGAGCCACTACTCTACTCACTCCCAGACGTTGACTCACTGTTCACCATCTTTGACAAGAACGAACTGAACTAAATTAAAAAGAAACGGAGGCTGACTAAGGACGAACACGTCACTTTAGGCTCTCACATATCTCTCCAACATGCATAAAATTAACTTATTGAAAAGATAAATCTAATAAATAAGGGCATATCATTTACCTTAACTGAATTTCCAGGAAAAAAGCTTTTGCTTGATTAATTGATCTGTTAAAACAACGATAAAATATAAAATATTAAAAAGTAGAGTTAAACATCATAAATGTCGCATGTTAGGTCTTTAAAAAAGGTTAAGGCACCGCATCGAACACTCACGGTTCGATGCCAAGGGCATCGAATCTATGTTGTTCGATGCGGGCCGCATCGAATTGCATCTGTTCGATGCGCTTTACCTTGAAAACTAAACGCCTAAGAAGCAGAATGAGTATTCCTACGCAGTCCAGCCATTATATAGGCAGCGGGCGGCCCACTAGGCCCATATTACAAGCGCATCGAATCCGCGCATCGAATGCATTCTATTCGATGCCACAATACAAACGCATCGAATATACTCTATTCGATGCGACAATACCAATGCATCGAATATATTATGTTCGATGCGTTTCATAAATTATCGGATACCAATTGCGGACATTCGCAACCTGTTCCGAAGTAACGAATGATTAGGAATATCCCTAATCAGTGAAAAATGATTGGTATCAGGTAAATAAGTCTCATTGAGGTGGTACAACGTCGACCATTCATCAATCCACAGTTTATTATTTGAGTTTGGAAATCGATCTCAGATTGACATCGTCTCCCAAACTGGGGGGACTATGTGATGGGTATATTTTATGATTGGCCCAATACTTGTATATTGGGTCGGCCCATAACTGCATCGAATCATGCATCGAGTCAGTATGATTCGATGCGCTTTCCGCAATTGGCATTGGGACCTACGGAATGGTTGCTATATATAGCCCGTCCCCTTGTAATTCGTGTACGCTTTAATTGGAGAATCACTTCAGCACAGTCAGCATCGAATCACTGTTCATTCGAGGCGTATTGGATCTAACAGTTTCCATTCGACACATTATTGGACCGAATTTGCTTCATTCGATACGACAAAGTACGCATCGAATTCGATACGGTTGGTGACATCAAATCTATTGAATTCGATACCCTTGAGTTCAGCATCGAACCCTTGTTAAATATTTCATATCGAATAGAGGCATTCAATACGACAGCATCGAACGCCTAGGATTCGACACGCTACAGTTATCTTGTAATTAGTTTATTCAACCTAGTAAGCTTGTAATAGGTGTTCCGGACCAAGCTAGTCCAATAATAAAGTTGGATAGCATTATTTTGGTTATTTATATCTCAATTGTATCATTTTACTGTGTTCTATTACCGTGACGAAATAAGACCAAAATACCTTTATCTTTGGAACGGCATGAAAAGATATATATGTTGATGTGAGGTCTAATTAAAATTAACTACTGTAGCGAGCTTCTTATTGTCAATTTTTTTCATGAATTGTGTAGCCTAAGCCAAACATTGGTTTCAACTTTCAATTGCAAGTGTAATAACATGTCTACAGTAAAATTATCGAAGTATTAAAAGTGTTGTGTACCATCTAAATTCTTGTGGTTTAGTTTTCTTGATCGAGCAACCTTAAATTAGACTTGAATAAAGAAGTCAGATTAGAAAAGAAGTAACTGGTATTACAGAAGTCTTTAACCTTCAACCGAACATCATTATTATTATTAATTGTTCCCTTGTCAACTTAGCCTTTATACATTTGGTGTAACAGCTCAAGATTATGAAAGTTACCATTCGAGATTCTTGTTTCTATAAAATTAACAAAAGCCATAAGCGACATTAGGAGTTTAATTTTGTTAAGAACATGGACATTATTAAGTGAAGATTTTGAATACCAAATAACAATGCCGATGCATAATTGAGGCCAAGTTAGAAACCCATAAACAACTCTATGCTCATTTAGAACTCTCGTATTGATTATTTACTGAGTGTCGAATTATAAGAGTAAATATAGTTTGTGCAGCAAATAATGTGATCGAGACATGAAGCAGTTAAATGAAACTGATATGTTCTCATGAATAAATTAAATTATCTTAAGGAATATACAACTGCTGCTAGCAAGATTTAGAACCATAGGCTAGTTATATGTTACATCTTAATTAACGTAGGGATTTGTTATTATAAGTTGTCATCTTTGAAAGTAGATTCATTTGAACTTAGAAGTAATCGATATTATTACTATGATTAAAGTTGTGGGTAATGAAATGAACATATGGCCTGGTGGTGTTGTGATAATTAGAATTAAGAATCTTATACGAGTAGTGTTCATTCGTAATCCTTTTCACTCTTTAGGTGATTACCGCTAGACATTGTCGCGTAATAGCTCCCTCGCTCTTTACAGTCGTGATTGAGGTGAGTGTTCCTAAACTGTATTATTTTCAAAACTGGAAGGAATGCGTGCATGTATATCTATACCTATATATATGTATTCATGAATCTCTGCATATTGAACGCTGCATATTGAACTGTCATTTCTTCAAAGAAAGTTGTTTCAGAAAATGTTTATTTTATTGAAAGAAAGTTTCTGTGAATTGGATATTTAAACTATTCAGTTTCATCAAAGCAAGTTACCCGTGCATTGGTTGTTTTAAACGATTGAGATTGTTATGATAAATGGTGTCCCGTTGGTTTACTCGATCCCGATAGGATATGTAGTTGGATCCAACTTGGCGTGGGAGTGCAGGGGTACTGCTGGGCGGCAGCGGGCTCGCCCGTATGGGTCGTTGTCCCCATTGGCCCATTTCCTCTCAGGCATAACAGGAGGTTGTTGTGTCTTTGTTGGGTACACTGTTTCCGTATGTTCCATGGCATACGTTATTGATTCCAAGGTCGCTCCTTGGACGAGGAGATAAGGACTGTTATGAGGAGATAAGGTTGACTGGCATCGGCAAAAAACGTGGGCACCGATCATCAAAACGTGAATCGTTCTTTTGTTAAACCATGAAAACTTTTGATTCACGATTCTATTGCATGACATTTGTATGCGTTAAAGTTCCTCTATTAAACTATTTTCAAAGAAAGTTATGAAAATAAAACACTACACTTGCACACACGCATGAACACTCACTGAGTTTTTTATCTCACGTAAAATTTTATTTTTCCTTTCCTTCCTTCCAGATCAAGACGATCTAGGTTATGACTGTGTCAGGACCGGGGAGCCTTTGACATTGGGGAACGTTCAAAGTTTAGTAGGGTATTGAGTTAGTCGAGTTTCTATTTTTTTATTAGTTAGTACTTTCAGTGTTTTTGATTCAGATATTTATCAGTTATACATGTAATAGTTGCTCTGATATTATTCTGGTTTGTCTCGAAATTATCGGGCCGTTACACATTGAGCTTAGCAACTTGTATAAATATCCTATTTCCTTGTGCTTCTTCAAACATCAAGAAATCTTTTAGCTTAATTGCTTTGCTTTTGGCACTCTCTTTCTCATTTTTACTGCGAAGTCTCCAACAATACCATCAACACTATGTTGCTCTTATTTCACAGATATGTATATATACATATATATATATATATATGCATAACCAAGAAGTTTGACAATAGCAATCTTTCATTGGTGGTGATAAAGGAGGCGAATTTTGGGGCGGACTTGTGACGAGATATTTCAAGGATTGGAGGTGTGAGCTGGTGAGGGGAATCATGAAGGTATTGGTGATAATATTGTTGAAGGCTTAGATGATAATTTTGGAAGTTGATCTCAATCATTGAAAATCATTAAAGCTAATTTGGGAGTTCCAAAGGTTTGGCACTAATTGAGATTGACTTTCAGAATTATTTTAACCGCGAAATCAGTCTTCCCATTAATAGATTTGCGTGATAAATAGTACAACATTCTGGAATTCATCTCGACTATTTTTCTTTTTTACAAGTTCAGGGGATGAACCATCTACTTTATATAAATGCGAACATCACCAGGTAGCTTTATTTCAATCTTTTAACTTTAAATAGCAGTTATTAGAAGAAGAAGAAGAAAAATGAGCAATTTTGGCAAAAGCTATGTGAATAAAACCGGTGAAAATTCTAGGTTTATTTCATGAGATACTATCGGTCCACTTAAAAGAAGTTTCAAATATCTTTGTTTATCCAATAATCATATTTCATACACAACATAGAAATAAAAGCTAATCTGTCTAAAAATATGTAACATGAAAGATGAAACAAGACAGAAATTTTCCAACAATTTATTATTGTTATATACGATATACTAACTTTCAAAACAGAATATTCGCCAAATATGCTCTTTCAGACCGGCTGAGGAAGAGGAGGTTGTTGTCGATGGGGGAGCCAAGGAGGTGGAGGTTGCTGCTGCGAGGGCTGTGGAGGAATTTGTTGTCAAGGGAAATGTAGAGGAAGAGGTTGCATGAATTTAATCATATATAATAAACATGCACATATTTAATCATTCATCTTTTATTAGAAAATCTATTACTAGTATAGTGGAAGTTATTGAGTTGAGAGCTAGTTGAGTTTCATTTAGTCAAAAAAAATCACCAAAAGAACTCTTTGTTAGTTAGGAAATGACATTTTATCTTTCACACGAGTGATCATGAGTTTGTCTACTATAAATACCACCATAATTGTAATATACGAGTGTATCCTCTGATTAGTTCTTTAGTTATTTATTTTCTCAACATCAATGTGGCTCATTCTATAGTGAAAAGTTTAGAAAATTGATCATTATATTCATTAACCGCGTTAAGGTTGCCATATAATGGTACCCTTTACATTTATGATGCCCACAATCCAGGCTACATCTTGAATTCACTTAATTAAAAATCACAAAATAGCATGAATATTGACAAACAAGTCAACATAAACAAAGTACTTAAGCAAGTCTGCGCACCATATGATAATGGACTTCAAAACCCCAAATGTTACAGCCATTGCCAAACCACCACCCCCCCCCCCCCCCCCGACTAACACCGTACTACATGACTTCACCACTTTAGTCCTCTCCAAAACTGCCCTAACAGTTGCAAAGGCCACCAACACCAATGTCGTGCCAGCCACCAGCCACCACCATCATCCTCAACATATAATCCTCACAAAAGCTGCCATTAACACCATACTCACTCCTAAAGAAAATGCAAAAGCTGATGCCAAGGCCACTTGGAAAGGATTAAGAAGATTTTCCTCCTTTCCAACACTCTCGACACTCTCTCTCTCTCTCTCTCTTCAATTGAGCAACCTCTATGTCCAACTACGAGTAGGCAGAAATGAACTCTTCTATAGCCATGATACATGTGAGAGCAAAACGATCAGTGAAGCCCGTAGAAATCATGGCTTCTTGGTTGTCTTACAGGACGATGATTCCCATGATGAGGGAGGTCGTAGAAACAAGTCTGTCTATTGGAGCTATTATAATAGTTTTCCTGCTCTCCTTTCCTTTAAGTTATTAGTCATTATTTTAGGGACTCGTTTGTAAATTATATGCATTTTGTTAAGTCCCCCCTCCCCCAACTTGTATATATATACTCACAGTTGTACAATTGAGCTAAGATGAGCTCATATAATTGAATGGAATTTTTCCACAAATCTTCTCTCTATAACAGAAATCAACATGGTATCATCCGCTAGGTCACTTCCGCGCTAATTTCTTTCCGATCATCGGCGCCAGAGCTCCGATCACCTTCTCCGACGACTGCATTTTGGTTTCTCAGAATTTTTTTTTTTTTGCTTTTCTCTTCGATTTTCGATGTCGAACTCTGATTCACCGGATCTGATGGCGAATACTCCTTCACAAACTCGAATTGAGAGCATTGATGCTGGATCTCTGTTAATACAAAGTTTTAATAACCCTAACATGTCTCTTGCTACAATTCCTCTCACATGTATTGCTAATTATCTGCCTTGGAATAGATATGTACGCATGGTGCTCGGAGTAAAGTGCAAGTTAGGTTTTGTTACTGCAGTTATTCCAAAACCTGCTGAAGATCATCCTGATTATGAAGATTAGGTGCGAGTTGACTGTAAGGTTGGATCCTGGTTGTTATGCTCAATTTCTGATGAGCTTCATGATACATTTTTGTTCTCATAATATGCCTCTAGCTTGTGGCATCAGCTAGAGAAACATTATGGCATGAGCAATGGACCACTTCTCTATCAATTACAACGTGAGGTTGCTTCAATCTCACAAGGTAACAACTCTGTGTCAACTTATTACACAATGTCCAAATGCATTTGGGAGGAATTAACCTTTCTGATACCTAACTTGAGTTGTCATTGTGATGCTTTGAAAATTTATACCTGCAATGTGGCTCAAAACTCTTTGGATTATCTCTCATTAACTAGGCTAATGCAGTTTCTCATGGGGTTAAATGAGGGGTATGAAGCTGTGAGAAGTCATATTTTGGGTTTAGAACCCTTGCCTTCAGTTGAAAAGGCTTACTCTATGGTGTTGAGAGTTGAGAAAAAAATGGAGGTACAAATAAACTATAATAATCCCTTGGAACACTATGATATGTTTGTCAAGACAAACAATAACTCTGACAACACTTATAAAGGAACCTCTACTAGTTCTGTTGCTTCCTCTAGTTCTTTCAAGGACTTTAAGAAGAAGAATAATGATAGGATCTGTGAATTCTGTAAGGCAAAAGGTCACTCTAAGGATACCTGCTTTAAGTTGGTTGGAGTACCAGATTGGTACAAGGAATTGAAAGACAAGAAAGACACTAGAGGAGGGGGAGGGTATGTTAACTCTCTAGGTTCTCAATCTGGATTTCAGGTTGTTCCATCTGGATCTCAGGTTCCTGTTGCAACTAATTCTCCTAATGCTTCTAGTACTAACAATTTTCAAAAGGAGTTCTTTAGAATAATGCAGCAGATGATGAATCAAGTAAATGTGCAGAGAATGATAAACTCTGGTGTTGGACATGTGAGCTTTGCACATCATGGTATTTTGCTGGTACTACTACTAGACATGCTTATTTTGCTCCTTTAAAACCTAATAGTTGGATATTAGATACAGGGGCTTCAAATCATATGATTAACAATGCTACCTCCTTTCATGATCTGAAACCTATACCAAGATCCACTCATGTATATTTACCTGATGGATCCCATAAGAATGTTCTGAAATGTGGTTCTGTAGTGCTTAACTTTAAGCGTACGCTGCAAAATGCTCTTCAAATACCAGAATTTCAGTTCAATCTGATCTTTGTTAGTATATTAGCTCAAGAAGCCAAACACAAGTTCACTTTCTTACCCTCAAAGTGTCTTGTGCAAGACCCTCTGGCTGATCAGCTTATTGCCAAAGGTTATCTGGTGGAGAAGCTGTATCTCCTGGATCCAGACAGTACATCTATAGATGATGTTACTTTAAGTAGCATAACCTCATGTAATAAACAATCTGATTTCTTTTCTGTGTGGCATAATCATGCTTCATCTATTGCACTTAAGCACATTGCTGGTGTTCCTGCTTTTACTCCTTGTGTTGATGATACTATTTAATCTTGTCATATTTGTCATCAATCTAAGCAACACATATTATCCTTCTCTTCAAGTGTTTCTGTATCTAATGCTTGTTTTGAGTTAATACATGTGGATTTATGGGGACCTTACAAAGTACCTACTGCCTCCAATGCTCACTATATGCTTACTGTTGTTGATGATTATAGTAGAGCAACTTGGAATTTTTTTGCTGAATAACAAAACTCAGGTATGCAAAACACTTGAAGTGCTGATTTTACACTAAATTCTCCACTATGATCCTACGTGTTAGATCAGATCATGGAACTAAATTTACTAGTGCTGAGTGCCAATCCCTCTTCACTTCCCATGGATTTGTTCATCAGAAGTCTGCTCCTTACACCCCTCAACAGAATTGGGTGGTAGAAATGAAGCACATACACCTCTTGCAGGTGACAAGAGCACTCCTATACCAAGCTAATTGTCCTACCAGTTACTTGGGGTGTGCCATTCTCATGGAAAACTACTTAATCAACAGAACCCTACTAAGGTTCTTAACTGGAGCACTCCCTATGAGAAACTACACTCAGTATCTCCTGATCTTGTCAGCTCAAAGTGTTTGGTTGTCTTTGCTACTATGCAGATACACTTCCACATAAAGACAAACTTTCTCCCGAGGGGATCAATAGCATGCTTTCTTGGCTATGTTCCTGGTCAGAAAGCCTACAAGTTATAGAGCTTCTCTAAGAAGAAAGTCCTTATCAGCAAAGATGTCATCTTTCATGAACATCAGTTCCCTTTCATTTCATACATTGTTGAACCCTCATGCACTCATTTGCCAACTACCAGCTTCCTGGATTCTGAGCTTCTTGACACTCTTCTTACAACATATTCAGCTCATCCTACACAAAATACTCCCATTCCCTCTTCTTCTCCTCCAGTATCTCATACTTCCTCTACTCCTTCTGAGGTCCATCCTTTGGATCCCATTACTCCTACTTCTCATTCCATTATACCTGTTCCACTTGGTCCCACACGAAGGAGTTCTAGACCTAAGCAAACTCCCTCTCACCTAAATGACTACCTTCTCTAGTGTTCTTCTGATCCAATAAGTACTTCCCCTCCTACACATTCTCTAAAATCCTCGTACACTCCCCCCACTTTTCCCTACACTCAGAACCTTCTATTTGTTCTTCTCAGCTTGAATTTCTAGTCAACATATCTCTCCTCTTTGAACCTAAAACATACAAAGAGGCTTATACCAATCATGCTTGGTTACAAGCTATGCATGAGGAGATTTGTGCTCTTGAAGCTAACAACACATGGGTCATTATGGATTTACCTGCTAACAAACATCCCATTGGTTCCAAGTGGGTGTTTAAGTTGAACTTGAAGCCTGATGGCTCTATTTATAGCCACAAAGCAATGTTGGTGGCCAAAGGCTACAACCAAGTTTTTGGTCTTGATTACATTGAAAGTTTCTCTCTAGTTGTGAAGCTGGTTAATGTAAGGATCTTTTTAGATGTTGTTGTTCTGTTCAACTGGCATTTGCATCAACTGGACATCAACAATGCTTTTTCACAATGATTTCTTGATGAAGATATATATCTTAAACCTCCTGAAGGATACTCCAAGGTTAATCCTGGTCGGGTTTGTAAGCTTACTAAGTCTTTGTATGGGCTAAAGAAAGCCTCTAGATAGTGGAATGTGGAGTTTACTCAATGTCTTCTTGTTGTTGGATTCTCTCGGTCCAAGTTTGATAATTGTATGTTCACAAAGGGTTCAGGGAAATCCTTCATTGCCTTATTAGTGTATGTGGATGATGTGATGTTAGTTGGGCCTAACTTAGCCCTTATTCAAGAGACAAAGGATCTCCTTCATTAGGAGTTCACTATTAAGGATCTTAGAGAGGCTAAGTATTTCTTAGGCTTAGAGTTATTATGCTCCTCCTCTAGGTTATACATTTACCAGCGTAAATATGTGCTAGATATCATCAATGATGAAGGTTTGATTGGCTCTAAGCTTGTTACAACACCTTGTTTGAAAACATTGAAGCTCATTTCTGATGGAACTGCAATGTCTAATCCTGATTAGTACAGAAGGTTGGTTGGGAGACTTCTTTATCTTAAAATGACAAGACCAGACATATGTTACATTGTCAACCAGTTGACACAGTTCATGCACTCCCCCCAACCACTGAACACTGGTCAGCTGCACTCATTGTTCTCCACTACCTTAAGGGTTGCCCTTCCTTGGGCTTACTCTATCTAGTTGGTTCTTCTTTACAACTCAAAGCCTTTAGCGATGCTGATTAGGCATCCTGTCTGGATACCAGAAGACCTCGCATAGGGCTTTGCATTTTCTTGGGTGATTCTATGATAAGCTAGAAGACCAAGAAACAAGGCATATTCTCCATATCTTCCACTGAAGCAGAGTACAAGAGCCTTGCATCCACAACTTATGAGCGGCAATGGATCACCTATGTTTTCCATGAACTGTCTGTTTCAGTTCCTTTACCTATTCCACTTCTATGTAAGAACAAGTATGTTGTACATATCACACAAAACCCCATCTTTCATGAAAGAACAAAGCACTTGGATATTGATTGCCATGTGGTTAGGGACTGCTTCAAGGATGGTTTCTCTGCTTCCTCAGCATTGCTCTAATGTTTTTCAGCTTGCTGACTTCTTTACCAAGCCTCTGGGAACCCTTCAATTCACTCACTGGCTGTCCAAGTTGGGACTTGGTGATCCTCACCAGTCTCCAACTTGAGGGGAGGATATTGGAGCTATTAGAATAGTTTTTCTGCTCTCCTTTCCTTTCTGTTATTAGTTATTAGTTCAGGGACTCGTTTGTAAATTATATGCATTCTGTTAGAGTTAGTTTTTCGCCACTTGTATATATACTCACAGTTCTACAGTTTGAGCTAAAATGAGCACATATAACTGAATGAATGGCACATACAACGTAGCCATTGAGCACATTGCGAGGTGTCAAAACTCTTGTTCTAGGGTTGGATGAAGAAGATTAGCGATGTTAATTTGGTTGATATCTTGCAGTTGAGGAATAGTGATTTTTAATGAGTGGAAGCCATGGTTGGGATATACTTAGGGTTATGTGATGTACGAAAGAAATTGTTGAAGATGGAGTTGTGAATGCATGCATACTGCTATTTATAGAGGAAGTGAAACTACAAAAGTTAACTAAAGTTGATGGTTGGTGGAAATTGAAAAACACAACTATGGTAGTATTGTACGTGAAGTGCACACCCATTTTAATTTTTTAATGTTCCAACTAACAATAATCTAGGTTTCCAAACTTATAGGTATTTGCCTAATTTGTATTAATTTATTTATATACCTAGTGGATAAAAAAAGAAGATAAAGTTAGCTAGTGATAGTTTTAAAATAACAAAAAAAAAATACATCATTTTCAATTCTATTTTTACATGTCTAATTTTGTACTGAATGTTAGTGAGGGGCCTCCCGACCTAGAGTCACGTGACTCATAATGCTCATTTGTCTTCTCTTCCCGTTTTGACATTCTAAATTTGAATAAATCCACGGCTCTCACGTTTAAGACCTCAATCGCATTCAACAACATCATCATCGTGAACCATCACCATAGTAATCCTCCAGTTGAAGCCACGCAAAGTTTCAACTTCTCTAAGGTCACAACCTTAGTCAATATATCAGCAAGATTTTCAGTACCTCAAATCTTCCCAAGTTGTAGGATCTTCATCTCCAAGAGATTTCGTATGTAGTGAAACTTCAACTCAATATTCTTTGTTCTCTAATGAAACGCCGAATTCTTCGCAAAGAAAATAGTACTTTGACTATCTCTATAGAGAAATCTATTTGTTAGTCATTTACCCAATTCACTTAGAAAACCTTGGAACCGTATCATCTCCTTGTTGGCCTCTGCTACCGCTATGTACTTAGTTTATGTGGTAGATAACGCCACAATCTTCTACAACTTTAAACCTCAAGAAATAATAGTACCACCCAAAGTAAATATATACCCATAGTACTCTTTCTCCCATAGAGATCACCTACCAAATCAACATCAACATAGCCACATAGGTTTGTGCTTGATCCTCCAAAACACAACGTCATGTCTGTAGTACCTCTCAAGTACCTAAGAACCCATTTCACTGCTTTCCAGTCTTGCTTTCCCCGAATGCTCATGTATCGATGCTCACAACTCCCATTGCATGTGCAATATCTGGCCTACACCATTACATACATAAGACTAGCCATTTTCGATGCATACAAAGTAGTCATCATTTCTGCATGCTCCTACCCACTGTTAGGCGACTCCCTCTAAGGTAGATTGAATTGATTGCCCAATGGATTATTTGTCGGCTTTGCACCATCATGCTGAATCTCTTAAGAACCTTCCCAATATATTCAACCTGCGAAAGATACAACTTCTCTGACACCTTGTCACGTGAAATTCGCATGCCCAAGATTTACTTTGCCTCGCCAAGACCTTTCATAGAAAACCGTTCATATAATTGTTTCTTCAACTTGTTCACCTCTTAAACACAAGCACTCGCTATCAACATATCATCAACGTACAATAGCAATATAATGAAAGAATTACCGAACCTCTTGAAATAGCAGCAATGATGCACATTGCACCTACTCAACTCAATATCATGCATGAAACCCTCAAATTTCACGTGCCACTGAAGTGGAGCTTGTTTAAGGCCATACAAGTTCTTCTCTAGTTTGCAAACAAGCTCAGTGTTACCTGCAGCCAATAAACTCTCTAGTTGCTCCATGTAGATGTCTTCTTCAAGGTCACTATGATTACTCGTAATATAGTTTATTTCTTGCTATAATCTATTTTTGTCCGTTAGAATATAATCAATCCACGAGGTGTGCTATATGTTACCTATGTAGTACAATATCAGTCAAATTGAATCTAGTTGAGTCGGTACTACAAAAGGCTTACCAAATGCACATTCGTTTGAATTTTGATCTTGACATATTAGTGGAGAAAATAGTATTAAGATTGAAATGTCTTAGTTCGTTATTACTTGTTTTTACTTTACTGTTGTGAGTGATAACAGTTGCAATGTTGAATGTAAGCAATAAAGAACACTATAATTTTAACGTAGTTCAGTTCAACACGTCTAATCCATGAGGTTTTCGACCGAGTCAACTCAAAAATCTTATACTAGGTAAAGATTTACAGCCTTAGGATTTATGTCTTAAGTAAAATAGACTCTCTCTATTTATTCTTGCAACACCTAAGCGTTCACTCCAAAATTAACATTATACGTCTTTTGAGTATAGAAAACTTCAAGATGGCTGCAAGTTAAAAATAAACTTTCAAAACTTAATCTTCATTGAGCTTGAGTCTTCTCCTTTTATAGGCTGGAGATTTCTTCTTTCTGTGTTGCAACTCATATTAGCCTGATTGTTGCAACAAACTCTATATTAGCTTGGTCTTGATTTTCAATCAAATTTGTGACAATCTGCTTTCTATAATAGTATGTATCATGCAATATATAACAAGATATCATAGTCGGCTATCATATGAAAAAGATACTAAAGTGAAACAGAAATTGATAAAGAAATTATATCAAATAATTTCCATTTTAGAATCTCAGACCAATGTAATTTTGATTTTAAAAAACAATTTATTCTAAAATAGGCAAGTCTCGTAAAATCAGTCATAACAAAGATTAATCACGATCTAAACATTGATTGCAAAAAAACAATCTTTCATGCTCCAGAAGTTTCAGTGGACCAACTAACCTCCACTAGACTGAGTTTGTCTAATGTAAGCTAGGAGATACATTCTTCTTAATTAAGGCTCTCTTGTCACCCAAAGCTAGGGGATCACAATTTATGAATTTAGTTATACACACTGAATAAGTAAATTCGTGAAAATTTTAATTTTTTAACTAAAGTGTTTCCAGCTACATGTCCTCCAAAGCTAGGACAGATGGAAATTGGTACCCATAAATCATAGAGTAATCATCAACCTCATCACTTGTAAATTTTGGTATCCTCCAACTTGTAGCTGCCTCCGGCTCTTCGACATATGTTAGTAGTTGTAACACCTGATCGTACAACACAAAACGAACTCTCACCAATGCGTTGCTATAAGCGCTAGTTATCAAAACAATGTTGTAGTATGGTGCACAAACCTCAGTCGTAGACGGGCGCCATATTGAAGATTGACGGACACAATGTGAAGCAGTTAGCGCAACTCTGTATAGTTGATTCATGTCGTATCTACCTTCCAATCTCGGATCCACCAGTTCATTTAGGTTTCCAGATTCCATCAAGGGTCTTGCCTGATCATATATAACAAACATGTGTTGGTCGGATAAAGAGAAAAGACGATCTAATTTTGTTTTGTTAAGGAGGCAAATCAAATATGACAATGAGGTCTTCTTGATTTACCCATAGAAGCAGGTTTTGTTTTGTATCGTCGACAGGCCTCCGTCCTGTTATAATTTCCAAAAGGACTATCCCTAGAGCAAAAACATCTGTTTTCTCATCCACGATCCCGTGCATGAAATACTCCGGAGCCAAGTATCCAAATGTTCCCTCGATTGGGAGAGCTGCATGGTGAGTCCATTTGTTCGGCAACCATTTTGCCAGACCAAAGTCAGATATCTGTTCAAAAATACGTAATTGTCAAACTCATGACTTCGTGGTTCAATGTGTTTACGTGCAAAGACTAGAGGATGAAAAATGGTATGTAGGTCACCTGTGGCTCGTAATCTGGACCTAGAAGAACATTAGAGGCTTTAATGTCGCGATGTATTATTCGGCGTTTGCAGCCTTTGTGAAGATAATGCAGCCCTCGTGCAATTCCTAGCACAATTCTGTATCTGATGGGCCAATCTAGAGACTTGCATGTTGTACCTGCCACACCAAAATGATATATATAAATTTCTTTAGTCAAAAATCTGAAGTACCTATTTGTGAGATACATGACATACCATGTAACGCAGAGGACAGAGTTCCGTTAGGATAGAAATCAAAGATGAGATAGAGTCCGTTTTCTATGCAGTAGCCGACTAATTTGGCAGTGTTTGGGTGATTCACATGTCCTATTATTCCCAACTCCATGAGAAACTCTTGTTCCTTTTTTGCATTACTATTGCCCTTGGCCAAACGCTTTATCGCAATGGTGCATCCTTTTGAAAGATCTCCCCTGTAAACCTCTGAATACCCCCCTAATCCTACCAAATTCTCTGCACAAACAAAGAAAACGTCAGTAATTTTATTTGCTCGAGTTCATTCGTGTTGAAGCGAACAACTTGTTGAATACTATTGTACTATTTTTACTAACCTGGATGAAAATGTTTTGTTGCCTTTGCAATTGCTTCATACGTAAAGCACCTTACCAAAGGCTGCTGCTTTTCTTTGTTGGAAAAGTCGTCACTTTTCTTTCTCATGCTCGAGAAAAGCGATGAGATTTGCTTCAATGGGGACCTTTGCTTCCTGGATTCTGGTTTTCCTTTGAGTTCAGTGGCTATCGGAGAATTATTAGTACTGCACGAATCTACTGAATTCGAATTCTCTTCTTCAGCATTGCTCTCTGATTCTCCCTCACAAACATCCAGCACTGTTCTTGGTGACAGCTTTTCGCACTTCTTATGTGAGGAAGTCTCGTGTTCCTCTGACCAGGAAGCGTTGTCAATGTAGGAATTCTGTTCTGACCAAGTGCAACTTGACAGACGTTCACATTCTGAGACATTCAAACAAAGTCTATTACACGAAACGTAGAAAGTATACTAAGTCGAGAGGCTATAAAGAAAATAGAGCCCAACCTTGAATACTTGTTGACTTGGAGCGAAAATGTCTTTGCAACATTTTGGTTCCGCGGTGCAGGACAAATGAACAACCTTCAGGGACATGCTCAAAGCAATACCTTGAAGTCATTGTCCTAGTCAATAAAAGTGTTAGTAAAACTCTCGAAAATCATCTTCCCTAGAACGTTATAGTGAGTTGTTTTCTTACCTCTTCAGCCGGTTCCTTAGGCCACCACCAACGACAAGGTAATCTGCTGCCATGCTTTTTGCTTCCTCTGTAAGACCCCTACCAGCATTGGAATTTAATCCAACTCTGGCTTCCAAATTTACCTGAAATGTTTGATTTTAAGCATATTGACTTCCCTCGCAACTCAATTAAATGTGACCATTTCCAAATTTGTGATGATCACTTACCTCATTAGATTGATAGGTCTTAAAAACTTCTCCCATAATAGATATAACAAAAGATTTCGCCTGACGAATTCTTTTTTGATGCTTTCCCGATGATTGCCTCTTAACGTTGTCCTCTTTTCTTCCATCACTTCCTCCCTTGCTTGGCTTACCGACTGTTCCATCGCATGAACATGAACAAAAACTAGTATAAGTACTCATAATGCAAGCTAAGAAAGTAAGACGTAATTAACCGAAGTAAACTAACCAATAACGTGCATGGCGACCACCGTGTCACCCGGCTGAGCTAGAGTTTTGATAGCCCAACACAAAAGCTCTTTACTTTCTTCTGCATCCAGAGTTATGCCTATGAGAATCCTAGCAGCCAATGAATGTATCATTTTAATGTTTCTTGTAGCCTTAGCCACATAAAATTGGTTTAGTTCCAAAATGTGGCCACTGATATTTTTTTACTAAGATGTCTTATTATCAATAACAAAATCACATGCACCCTTCATTATATGTAATGAGACAACATATAGGACTGAGACCACCTTAGACAATATGGACCTGTCTTTATCGACAAGCTAAAAAAAAAAACTTTAGTGAAGATTACTGATTACTCTTCACTAAAGGTTTTTTTTACTTTTCCATCAAAAAGAAAAAAGGATTACTCTTTTTTTCTTGCCTATTTGGGATACAATTAAGTGCTTTTGTTGTGTGGTTTGAGGGGTAAGCAAAGGTAATGATAATACAATTGAGTTCTCTTGTTATGTAAGTCAATTGAAAATCCTCCATTTTTCTGTTGTTGCTGCAAAAAGAGTTGAGTTTGGTAGGAAGGGACTAAAGTGCCATTGTATGAGACTTTAAGAGGACACTAGACCATGTGTCACACTTTTTCTGCAATTCCAATGATCTTGGGATTTTTATTTCTATTTTTTCATTTAATCTAATGTTCCTAACAGAACAAATTGCATTCAATTACATGCACCAACAGACGTGATTATTTTAAATTTTCATATAGCTGCAATGATTTTGGCATTGGCAGCTTTGTTCACTAAGTCACAGGGTAATGATGCAGTAGGTGATTAGGGCCGCTGAAATGATTTTGTATTTATTAGCGAATAATGGAGCACGCTCTTATTCAATTCAAACTAAAAAATTGCCCCCAATATTTTTTGTCGTGAAATAAAGAGATATTTTGGGCTATTCAAGGTCATTAATTTGTCAAACAATTAATTAGTGGCTTCACATATTTTTTTAATCAATATTAATTGTTTGTTAAATTTCAATTGCATCTATAAAATCAAGTGAACTGTAATTTTAGAAAGATTCTTTAACATTTCACAAATCACAATTCACAAGTAGTCCACTGTAAGGGGAAAAATTATCATTTGTAAGTGGAAAAATTATCATATACAGCTTTAAAATAAGATGACGTGGTACGATTCAATTATGTTGATTGCCAAATTTAGTAGTACTAATTGAAATCCATTAAATTCCTTTACTGGAAAGCCCAACTCCACGGTACATGCGGAAATTATACAACCCAAACAACACTCTCACACTATAAATTACAAGCAATGATTTTCACATATTGTATCAAATAAATTATACAACAACATAAATAAATATTTTCCCAACAAATAAATTCTCATATAGTTTTTTCTCATCTCCTCTGCTGATAACCATTGTAAGGATGTTGCATATTTTGTGTCTCAAGGGCGCCAAATACACCATACACACTACTCTCATCTTCATCGCCCTTGCTGTTTCTTTCATCATCAGTTTCCTGATCAAGTTCCATCAAATCGTCACCATACTTAACACTTTTAATCCTCATGCTCGTCCCTATCGCATTAGGATTGCGTCCCTTTAGCAACGCAACCACCTCCTTCATCGTTGGCCTCTTCTCCCCCTCGCTTTGAACGCACAACGCAGCAACGTTTATTGCTTGCATAACCTCGGTTTCATCAAAATTCCCATGAAGCTTAGGATCAACAAGTTCCTTAAACTTCCCTCGGGTTATAAACGGTTCCGCCCACTCTGTTATGGTCCTTTTAATGCCACCGGGGAGCTTTTCAATAGGCTTTCTTCCGGTGACAATTTCTAGCAAGAGAATTCCAAAGCTGTAGACATCGCAACTTTCTGAGACTTTGCCCCACATTGCGTACTCCGGTGCTAAGTATCCCAACGTGCCTTTTACCCGAGTAGTCATGTGGCTTACGCCTTCTGGGATGAGCTTTGCAAAACCAAAATCAGCTACTAATGGCTCGAAATTTGAGTCGAGAAGAACGTTACTAGCCTTGACGTCTCGGTGAATTATATGGGGGGTCACCTCATGATGCAAGTACCTATATATAAAGAAATTAAACCAATGTCAATGTTATTACATTCTAAAGTACGAGGCTCAAATATTGGAAATGACTAAATTGAAAAGTGTCTTACAATAAGCCCTCAGCAGATCCAATGGCAATCTTCATTCTCTTTTTCCAATCAAGTTGAACTTCTCCGGCAAACTGTCCGTGCAAGTGTGAAAGCAAGCTGAGATTTGGCATGTAATCGTACACTATCAGGCGTTGATCGTTCCCAGCGAAGTAACCCCTCAGGCCTAACAGATTCTTGTGCCTTACCCTTCCAAGTACCTCGACTTCCACCGCGAATTCCATTTCCGCCTTTGAATTCATCGATTTCAACTTCTTAACTGCAATCTGCATAGTCATAATAAGTATTGTAATAAACTTACGTATAATTTTAAAAGTTGCCATCCCATCTAACTAAAGTTGTTAGAGAATGAATCCATTTATTTATTTATTTATATAAAACCTCCATTACACAAGCTGTAAACATTTTTATTATGCTTGACACGTGACATTTTCTTAATAATTACGCGGCGCTGAGATTTAAACTAGAGATCCGGAGCTTTGATACCGTATAAAATTTGTAATCTCATCTAAAAATTCAACTTAATAGTCATTTATTTATTTTTATATAATTTCCAACATATCGATTTAAAACAACAAAAAAAAAGGAATAATTAAAACACTACCTGAAGTCCATCAGAAGTTTTGCCCCAATAGACACTTCCAAAACCTCCTTCTCCAAGTTTGTAATCTTCACTAAAGCCATTGGTGGCTGCATGCAGCTCCTTGTAGGTGAAAATTCTCCATGTATTGTTACTATTACCTCCACCAACTGTTGACCTACAAATTAATGAACACAAACATAAATGAAACAAAACTGTTTTGGAAAGTATATATGTCTAGACTATTGTGCTTAATTATAAGTTAAGTGCAATAAAATGGTTCATACCCTTCTTCGACCTTTTCGGAACCACAGCAACTAATTGATGATCCCATAGTTTGTGTAACTGGATTTTGAACTTTTTGTTAGTGGGGTTTGTTAAAGAGTTTGTTATTCTTTTATGTAGGAGAAATAATAATACCAAAATTAGTAATCTTTAATAGTGACACTGCCGTCCTGAGCCGGCAGGGCTTATTAATAATCATTAGTTATGTTGGTCTCAATCAATTTCCAAATTACATATGTTGTGCCATGTTTAATATAATACTCGGGCGAAGTTGTCAACTAGACGATTCATTTATTATATCACAATCTTAACAACTTAATTACGTACGCGATCTCGTTTAATTTACTAATACATATGACATATCTATTATCTAGTTAATTTGATCTTACTCAATCTCTATAAATCTTTAGATGATTTTAACTCCTTTATTTTATTTTCCATTATAGAATTGTGAGACAAATTAAAATGTCGATCACTTAGCTTGTATGAGCAATATTAGCAAACACGTACGAATTACTGTTCTGTTGTTTTAGAAATGTATGTGAGAAAGTAATGTACAGTTAGACTTAACATATGTAAGTTGCTTGTGTCATCCAGTCATCCTAACTCAGCCTTGGTCATTTTCACAAGTTGAAAACTCCGGTCAATAAGCAATATTATCTTTACAAAACTTGTTGAAAATGTACGTTAATTAATCGGCCTGTTAGCTCATAAACAAACACCGAATAATAGTATTTCAGTTGTAACTTACTAACTTGTAACGCCATTTGGGGTACACATATGGATTAGAGTCCGGCCAGCCGCCGTACCATGAATTGAAAAATGATCAAACAGTAGACTCGATATATTTTAATCCTGGATAATGTCAACAAATAAAAATATACTTTGCATTCATTTTGAGACAAAGAAAATAAGGCTCAATTAGTCTCTGGAAAGCCCAATATGTCAGAGTCTGACTATGCGCGTTGTGATCATCCGGTTATTGGCAGATAGTTCTAATTAATTAATGAACAGATTCAAGACCAAACTCTGATCACTTGAAATTCAAGCCCCAATGTTCACATTGGACTTGTAAAATAAAACAAAATGGAGAAAAAAAGTTGTTTAAGATTAGAAGTAAGCCCACCTAACCAATTTAAAATACCTTTGGGCTTAGATAAAACTTTTGACATTTATTTTCAAGAAACCAAATGGGTTTCGTTAGCTTCATTATATTTTAGATAGTCGTGCTTGCTTCCATAGATCAAAATTTCCTTGTTTTTCCTTGAAAAGTACCGAAATGTTTTCGTTTTTGACTCTATCGAAACGAAACATACATGTAATTTTCATGTTAGCTATAATAACAATATTACGATTTCTTCGAAACATACCGAAAAGTTCTCGAAATATTATGAAATGTTTCTAATTTTTAGCTAGCCGAAACTTACTCTAAAACCGAAACTTTGATCCATGCTTGTTTCCTTAATTTCTTGAATTTAATTCCTGTGTGCATCATGTTATACAGATATTGGACGAAAAAAGCCTCTTTGGTTAAGCATATAATATAGGTAAAACTATCCGTAAAAGAGAATAAAACCTCACAAATACTCTCTCATGTTATGTGGAACATTAGGAGTTCTAGTTTTTGCCAGATTTATCTTAAAAAATTAAAGGGATTTTGTCTTTTTTTATTCTTTCTATTACACATAATACATTTTTTTTATTAATTAATTTATTGTGTTGCTATTAACTTTTAGGATTCCTCCAGCTTCTCTCATTAAGTTTAGGATGAATCCTCTTGAGAGTCCAAAACTTAAACACCCCAATTTCTCTATACCCTATTTGTGTACCTTTTTATGTATCATCAATGAAATTAGGACACATGTCAATTTCAGGCCCAGTTGTACATCAAGTGGAATTAGTGGTCAAACCTATTAAAAATAATGCAAAATAAAAAAGAGAGAGAGTACTTTTTTTTCTCTATCATACTAGATAGAAAGAACTTTTCTTCATCATCTCCAATTCTTCTTCATTAACACAATATCAATGGTAACAGAAACTAATAGGGTATAAAGAAATAGGGTACATAAAAATGTACACAAATAGGGTATAGAGAAATTAAATCACTTTTAATTTTGTATTAAAACTTTGTTCCCGTCATTTGTAAATTAACCAAATCCAAACACAATCACGCTTGTGATCCAGTTGTATGGGCCACTTGTAAATTAACCTTTAACTTGAATACAGACCGACGATAGGACAAAACCCAAAAAGAAGATGCCGTATACGTAAAAGAAAACAAGTTAAAAATTTGAACGATAATTTCGTTTCCACTTTATTTCACACTACACTTTGAACATATTTTGTATATAGCTAGAGATGACAACAGTATGAAATAATATCATATGACTCGTTGTTTTCAAAACTTTTTGGTTTTGCCGTTGTTGTGTACGTACGTAATAGCAATAATAGTGGAAACTTTTATTATTACGATTGGAACTATTTTCTTGCGTTAAGGCAATGTATTACATATATATATATATATATATATATTGTTCAATATTTAATTATGTTACACTACAAGATTTCGCAGTATTAGCTACCGCAATTCCGTCGCCAGTCAATAGCTACGGAATTTTCGCAGCAAATGAGGGTACCAAAGGAACTTCCGTCGCTGACAAAAATGGCAACAACCAATCAGTCACCATCTCCGCTGGCGACGGAAATTTGGTCGGTAAGTTCGTCGCTAGCAAAAAGTTGCAACGGAATTTCCGTCGGTAAGCTATTAGCTACCGCCTCGCGGTAGCTAATGTAAACAGTAAATCTCATTAGCTACCGTAATGTGGTAGCTAACTATTTGGCACAAATTTTAAAATTTCATTAAACCTTTTACCCATACCCTAACAGTAGCGACCAAATGGCAGTAGCTAATAAATATACCCTAACAGTAGCTAATAAATATACCCTAATAGTAGCTAATGACCACATCAGCTACCGCAGTCCGGTAGCTACTAATATTCAACTTCTTAAATTACAATTTTCGACGATTATTTTACATATAATTGTTTGTTTGTTATCACTTACGTTAATAATAAGTAATAATAATCTAAATAAACACAAAATAATGATTTCATTGCACAATCAAATGACATTACTAATGCCGGTTCATAATAACGTACAATGATACATAATGTCGTTTGTTTGTCAATACTATATATATGTATGTACCAATAGAACGTTAAATAAAGATTGTAACTTCACATCATAACGAATCATCACATTTCATCGATACATCAATCATCACGTCACAACGATATTTCAATCACATATACGAGACATGATTAAGTGTAGAGGTAAAACTAATATATACGTCACACAACAATATATCAATCGTAATAATAGCTCAATCACTAACAAATAAGTTAATTATTACTTATTAGTACCAATATTACTAAACTGAAAACAAAAAGAAATCAAAATCACCCAAAAAAATCTACAAACTAGAAAAAAAAATTATCATTAGCTACGGCAGAGCGGTAGCTACTAATATTCAACGGACATTAGCTACCGCTTGTCGATAGCTAATAATATTCAACGGACATTTGCTACCGACTTTCCGTCGCTACAACATCATTAGCTTCCAACAATCGGTAACTACTAATATTCAACCTGGCAGAACCCAAAAAATTGACAATTAGCTATCGATTTTCGGTCGCACAACCTCAAAAATCTGGGCGCCCATAGTGCGGGAAATTTAAATTTTCTGAAAATTCAAATTTTTTTTACCATTAGCTACCGATTTTCGGTAGCAAAACGTCAAAAATTTGGGCGCCCAAGTGCGGGAAATTCAAATTTTCAATCTCATATTATAAATACCCATCAATTCTTCAATCTACGAAATAATCCCAACACTTCTACAATCTAAAAACTATCCTTACCATTTCTTTATTTCTTCATATCTCCCAATTTTCTTCATTTATCAAATCTACAAAATAATCCCAACAATCTCTTCAAATCATCAAAAGTTCCTCACTTCTCCAACTAAAAAACTATCCATATTATTTCTTTATCTTCTTCATATCTTTCAATTTTTTTTTCATTTATCAAATCTTAACACTCTCTTCAAATCTTCAAAATGTTTCTTATTTCTCAACACTTTCTTTATATCTTCAAAACTCCAAACCTTTTTTTTTATTTTACAATCATTTTTTAAAAAAGATCTTATTTTATTTAAATGCTTATTAGTGTTAAATTAACAAATCAACACTGATTTTCATATTGGTGAAACAATAAACCAATAACTTTTCGAAAAATTTCCGAAATAATTTTTTTTTTAAATCTGTAAATGTTATTACGCGGTAGCTAATAATATTCAAGGCTTTAAATGTTATTAGCTACCGCCAGCCGGTAGTGAACTGTTTAAATTTTATTAGCTACTACCAGTCGGTAGCTACTAATATTCATTAAGTTAGCTACCGAAACTCGGTAGCTAGTGCAGGTTAAAATGGGGAGCCAAATCGGTAAGTTGGTGACGGAATTTCGGTCGCTAACTCTACATTAGCTACTGAAAATCGGTTGCTAAAGTCGAAGAGGTGGCAATGGAAATGGCGACGAAACTTCGGTCACTAGTTGTGGTGACGAAAACGCGGTAGGAAAAAGCCACATTAGCTACCGGGATTAAGTAGCTAGCAATTAGCGACAAAATTATTAGCGACGAAAATCAGCGACCGACTCCTGTCGCTAATAATCATTATCGACTGCATTTGGGTCAATACCGACCGAAAATGCGGTCGCGAATGAGCTAAAATCTTGTAGTGAATTACTCGATTGGAGTCCCAAAACTTTTGACTAAATTTATTTATCGATAATGTGGGGGCTTGAAACTTTTGGTAGGGCAGGGTTAGGGGATAGTGAGCTTGAATGGTCTATATCTCAGGTGCGAATTATTGAGAGAATATTATTTCGACAATTTTTTTCTTTGTATTGGCTGCTACTATGTTATTGGTACTTTAATTGGCATGCTTTGAGCTGCTCATGCGTAAGCACATATACTAATAAAAGTTGATAAATAATAAAATAATCAAAATAACTCAACATAACATTTTATTTTGGAGACAGTAGAAAGATTAAAGAATGGGGACAGATTTAGATCGAGTATCAATTTTATTTATTTTTAGTTAATTCTGATATATGACCTAGAACATTAGTCTCAATGTTATAAGCAAGAATATACAAGGCTCCCAAAAGTACTGGATGAAGAAAAAAAAATATAATCGGGCATGCAATATTTAGAAAAACCCCTCTTGTTTATATGTAAACAATAATTGAAGTTATTTAGCACATAGTGGCGTTTTTAAATATAGTCCAACTCATAATTGCACTCATGTGTTGCATATGTCTTATTCCTTGAATCATTTTCATTTCTAAAGTAAAAGAAGACAAGACAACACATGAATAATACTCTGCAAGATAGAAGTCATGACAAGTTCTCCACATCTGCCACTGTCGCAACCTAATTAATCTTTTATCTTGGATGATTTTTAGGTTTCTATAAATGTATGCTAATTAATTAATGAATATATAGTTGTAGACAGTTCACGATAAAAGTAATATTAAAGTATTGTAGATATAAACTGTAATCTTCAGTTACTCTTATTGACGACTCATTAAAATATAGTGAAAAATCCTGACTTGGTTGCGTATCTATAAAAATTGTTGACAAACTAAATAAAAATATGCGACTTTATTGCTTTTTGGGTTTTATGATTTTCCGTCTTCGTAATTCTGCACAACACTACTCTTGATGTCGCAATAAACTTAACAAAAAGGGCCTTTTTCCCCAACAGGCTTGAGAGGGAAGGAATTACCTCGTCGCAGATAAGATGCGAGGATATATTAATTAGTGAGTTAGTGTAGTCACTTCTGAAAGATTTAAAAAGAGGGAAAAAAAAAATGGAATGTGTGAGCTTAGGCATTGGCATAGCATCTGCTTTTCTGGGAATTGGAAAACGGAAGGCGTTTAATAGTTACAAAAGCAAGAACCGCATTTGATTATCCCTAGTATACATGAGAAGCATCCAATCAGTAAAGTTGATGAGCATATTAAAGAAGAAAAAACTTTCAGCATTTAGAATATGTCAAGACTAGTAAATGTCATTTTGGCAAAAAGGAAATATAAAAAAATAATCACGTGTTAT
Organism: Linaria vulgaris; assembly: GCA_948329865.1. NCBI lineage: Eukaryota > Viridiplantae > Streptophyta > Magnoliopsida > Lamiales > Plantaginaceae > Linaria > Linaria vulgaris. The sequence continues at coordinate 92,370,149 of OX415254.1, forward strand.
ACGCTAAACAGAAGAAAAATCTATATGGTAAAAAATCGGAATAATTTCCCATGTGAAAAAGATGACGAGGGAGTTTGTCTTTTTTTTTCTTCTAAATATCACAAGTGGCACTGGCCTATTTTTTTCATTAGAGTTTCAGTTTCTCACCTTTTTTTTCCTTCACAGTTAACCTTTTTCTCCTACGAGCCTTTTTGCTATTAGAGGTACACAAAAAACGGGACTGTAATCTGTATATGAGATATAGCTAGCTTTTTGGAGGATTATTTGGTTCAATATGTTGATAGATTTCTTTTGACATGTATGTCGTAATTCAGTGTAAGAAAATAATAAAATGGAATAAGAAATAATGCATAAATGTTACGTATATAGGTGAATGCTATTAGTCCATCACCAATAACCTAACATGAATACATTGAAAAGTAGCGATGAAGTATGGAATGCATCTCGATTTTCTTTAAAGATGAGCCTATATGGGGAATTTATCGAATGCAGTAGGATACACATGACACGGCTGCCTTCAAGATATACAACAATCGGACCTTTGCATGTCGTTGATTACTTTAAGAAACCGCCAGTATATACTAGAGAAATTTTGTGTGTATATTTCGCACAAACGTTTCTTTGCTTAAAATCATCTCATAATGCATACTCATGAACGTATAACATACTTACACTTACAATGACTATATGAGAATAATATTTGATTAGGGAGACTGGAATGTATATTTTATGTTTTGCCACTTAGATATGATTTCCAAGCCTAGTATATATAGTGTATGAACTACATGGTCTTGCACAAATAGCTAGATGTTGAATGCATAACGTACGTAGCTATAATATTATCCATATGAATATAGTTCTACTATGGAGAATGAAAGGGTATTTGATATAAAATAAGTAAGTTGGGAGTTAGTTTTGTGGGCACAATCCATCATTCTCCATAAAATCAAAACCTTGTAACCTAACAAGTCATAACGCCCCCACTAAATCAAAATATCTGTTTTAAGTATTCTTGTGTGTAAGTGAGTGTGCGTTTGTGTGTGTGTGTATGCATGTCTTTTTCGTTAATTATGTGTCGGATAGCGTGATAGTGGACTGATAGTGCTTTTTTGGTTAATGTGAATAAATTTTTTTACGAGGCTTACTTTTTTTCCTTTTTTTTCCAGCAAGTAGCCAAGTAGGATAATTTTACATACAGTTTCTCTTTTCAAAATTAGAAAATATATATGTAGACAACAAAAAAATAATCGAAATTAAGATCGTATAGAGGAAATAAATACTTATGTACTAAATCGCTGATGATCGTCATCTTATTTACGTACAATGGATTAGTTACGTTATAAACTATCACTATTCTTTTTCTGTCTATAATCGAAATTAAATATAAGTTACGAAATTGATTGTACAATGGATTAATTGTTACATCCACCATTTAAAGCACCCATTAATTTATATCATTCGACTTTTTTCATTTTTCCACATCCAATACAAGCCAACTTATCCGTTTGGTGACGTCCAACTTAATGCAGTAATTATAAATAGACACATACAAATCCATCATGATCACTGTCAGAACTCATCATTTATTTATACAGCACCAATTAAATAATGTAGAATATCCGGTTGAATATATTATTTTAGGACGTCATCAAGCTAGTCAATGTAAAATTTTAATAAAGAACTTCACCCACTACAAAACTATCAATGTATCATATCATTATTACCTCTGTGATTGTTGTAATTGTAATGGTCATGATGACTGAGGGTCAATTTCTATATTATTAGATCACGTCACCACTCAACGGGACTACTACTGTCTACTAGCAATACTACTACTTGCAATATATCCTTTTTGCAAAGTATTCAACAATTATATAGACTTTTTTGCACAATCAATGATTAATTTAAACATCAAGTCGGAAATTAGTAGTACTGTTGTAGGCCACTCAACAAGACAATGCATGCTGTTGTGTATAACACTAGCAACCACTTGGCCGGATCCCACGGTTAATATGTTTGATTGTGTTACCATGTTTATCTCCTACCTATATTTGCTTAACCAAATTTATGCTTGTCCCTACTTTCATTTGGCTCACCTTACAATTGTAAGGCCGTTCAAACCAATCAAATTGATTAAACCAGATAAAATCGAGCAAATCAAAAAGATTACTTCACTAGTCGTCAAATATTGATAAATATAAATAGGAATAAAAACATTAAATTCTCGCCATTTGGACTCTTTCACAATTTGCACTCGTGATTTTCAAAAGAGAACTTTGCTCCCCAATTCTTGCATATATGTGAGTTTAATTTGCATAGCCTCGCTGTTAACTTGCAGATGTGTTATTATTCTTTTCTTTTAGGGAGAATTTATAATAGGATATGTTGATTGCTCTTCCATTACAAGAAAAGGGGGTCATTAGGGACCGCAAATTAGCGACCGCCAAGCGGTCGCTTGTCTTCAGCGACTGATGAAGACAACAGCGACTGCTTAGCAGTTGCTATTGAGGTCATTAGGGACCGCAAAATAGCGACTGTTAAACGGTCCCTAATGACCTCAATAGGGACCACAATATAGCGACCGTGAAACGGTCGCCATACTTTTTGATAATAGGGACCGTCTGGGCGGTCCCTAATGTGGAATAATAGGGACCGCCTAGACGGTCCCTAATTTTTACAATAGGGACCGCCCAGACGGTCCCTAATTTTTACAATAGGGACCGCCCAGACGGTCCCTAATTTTTACAATAGGGACCGCCCAGACGGTCCCTAATTTCTACAATAGGGACCGCTTGGCAGTCCCTACTAATATTTATATATCAAAATTATGAATTTTTCGATGGTTCGAGGTGACTCGTTGTTCGAGGTGCCGCATAACAATAAGTACAACGACACATTGTATATCCAAACATTATACAAGGAGAACGGGCCGCTTTGAAGATTCTCCTACTGTTTTGTACGACGAAGAACATAATGACAAATTAATTCGATCTACATATATACGTATAATTAATGAATACTTGATCTAATGATTATGCCTCATAATCGAATCTATGCTAACGTTTGTGAAGTAAATCATAAACACGGATAACAATTACAACTAACTAATGATAATTAATTAGTTGTACATTTGTGAAATATATCTTGAACGTTAATAACTCGATCGATCTCAATTAATCTATTATTTCACAACTAATCTATTATAAGGTTGGTTTTGCAATCATTTATTACTTCAATTTACATATTACAACGAGTTTGGTTGCTTACAACCACAAACACAACAACATCAATAAAAAAAATCGATTTTTAAGTATGAATATTAGTAGGGACCGTTAAGCGGTCCCTAATTTGAATTAGGGACCGCTTGGCAGTCCATATTGTAAAATTGGGGACCGCTTGGCAGTCCCTACTAATATTCATACATCAAAGTTATGAATTTTTCGATGGTTCGAGGTGCCGCGTTGTATGTTTAGTTCATAATAACCATTGGAATAGTTAAAATAACAATAAGTACAACGACACATTGTATATCCAAACATTATACAAGGAGAACGGGCCGCTTTGAAGATTCTCCTACTGTTTTGTACGACGAATGACATAATGACAAATTAATTCGATCTACATATATACGTATAATTAATGAATACTTGATCTAATGATTATGCCTCATAATCGTATCTATGCTAATGTTTGTAAAGTAAATCATAAACACGGATAACAATTACAACTAACTAATGATAATTAATTAGTTGTACATTTGTGAAATATATCTTGAACGTTAATAACTCGATCAATCGCAATTAATCTATTACTTCACAACTAATCTACTATAAGGTTGGTTTTGCAATCATTCATTACTTCAATTTATATATTACAATGAGTTTGGTTGGTTACAATCACAAACACAACAACATCAATAAAAAAAATCGATTTTTAAGTATGAATATTAGTAGGGACCGTTAAGCGGTCCCTAATTTGACAATAGGGACCGTTAAGCGGTCGCTACTACCGAATTAAGGACCGCTTAGCAGTCCCTATTATTAATTTAGGGACCGCTTAACGGTCCCTACTAATATTCATACATCAAAATTATGAATTTTTCGATGGTTCGAGGTGGCGCGTTGTATATTTAGTTCATAATAACCATTTGAATAGTTAAATTAACAATAACTACAACAACACATTGTATATCCAAACATTATACAAGGAGAACGAGTCACTTTGAAAATTCTCCTACAATTTTGTACGACGAATGACATAATGACAAATTAATTCGATCTACATATATACGTATAAGTAATGAATACTTGATCTAATGATTATGCCTCATAATCAATCGTATCTATGCTAACGTTTGTGAAGTAAATCATAAACACGGATAACAATTACAACTAACTAATGATAATTAATTAGTTGTACATTTGTGAAATATATCTTGAACGTTAATAACTCGATCAATCGCAATTAATCTATTACTTCACAACTAATCTACTATAAGGTTGGTTTTGTAGTCATTTATTACTTCAATTTATATATTACAATGAGTTTGGTTGCTTACAATCACAAACACAACAACATCAATAAAAAAAATCGATTTTTAAGTATGAATATTAGTAGGGACCGTTAAGCGGTCCCTAATTTGACAATAGGGACCGTTAAGCGGTCGCTACTACCGAATTAAGGACCGCTTAGCAGTCCCTATTATTAATTTAGGGACCGCTTAACGGTCCCTACTAATATTCATACATCAAAATTATGAATTTTTCGATGGTTCGAGGTGGCGCGTTGTATGTTTAGTTCATAATAACCATTTGAATAGTTAAATTAACAATAACTACAACAACACATTGTATATCCAAACATTATACAAGGAGAACGAGTCACTTTGAAGATTCTCCTACAATTGTGTACGACGAATGACATAATGACAAATTAATTCGATCTACATATATACGTATAATTAATGAATACTTGATCTAATGATTATGCCTCATAATCAATCGTATCTATGCTAACGTTTGTGAAGTAAATCATAAACACGGATAACAATTACAACTAACTAATGATAATTAATTAGTTGTACATTTGTGAAATATATCTTGAACGTAAATAACTCGATCAATCGCAATTAATCTATTACTTCACAACTAATCTACTATAAGGTTGGTTTTGCAATCATTTATTATTTCAATTTATATATTACAATGAGTTTGGTTGCTTACAATCACAAACACAACAACATCAATAAAAAAAATCGATTTTTAAGTATGAATATTAGTAGGGACCGTTAAGTGGTCCCTAATTTGACAATAGGGACCGTTAAGCGGTCCCTGATTTGACATTAGGGACCGCTTAACGGTCTCTAAAATCGAAAATTTTGAATATTTGGCAAAATTTTTTGCGGAAGTGAGGGGGAAATTTAAATTTTCACCAAATCAAATCTCAACCTTCGATGAAATCCTAATCTATGGTCATAAGTACCCATCATGTCTTTAACACGGATCGTCATCTTAAACCCTCGATCATCTAAAATCATCCAACGGACAAAAACCAATTGAATATATATATATATATATATATATATATATATATATATATATATATATATCTCACCACTCTTACACCCATTTCACTATCTCCAAAAAACACTATCTTCTTTACTTCTTTTCACCAACACAAAAACACTTAATTTTTTTTTCTTATTTTCACCAACACAAAAACTTTTCTTCTTTTCACCAACACAAGATTTTCTTCATTTTCTTTTCTTTCACTTTCTTTATTTTGGATCTTCGTTTTCTTTTTTTCACCAATACAATCTTTTTTTCTTATACTTTCTTTATTTTGGATCTACATTTACTATTCTTCACTTTTGATTTCATGTTTTTGATTTCATTCATGTTTTTGATTTCATTCATTTTATATTATTACTCATTTTATTCATCTTTTCACATTCTTTTATTCTTTCATATCAATTGTCATTATATTAACTTTTTATTCAATATTTTATTGTTTTTAATTTGTTAAGATTACAATTTTATAAAAAAAAAAACAATTATATTCTGGATTAAATCCGGAATATAATTGTAGTTTTTTTTATTTTTTCTGGTGGTCATTAGGGACCGTTAAACGGTCCCTGATTTTGATATTAGTGACCGTTAAACGGTCCCTGATTTTGATATTAGGGACCGTCAAACGGTCCCTACTAATATTCATAGAAATTCTACGAATATTAGTAGGGACCGCCCAGACGGTCCCTATTGTTAAATTTAGGGACCGTCTGGGCGGTCCCTATTGTTCCACATTAGGGACCGCCCAGACGGTCCCTATTGTTCCACATTAGGGACCGCCCAGACGGTCCCTATTGAGGTCATTAGGGACCGCTTAACAGTCGCTAAATTGCGGTCCCTAATGACCTCAATAGGGACCGCTTAACGGTCGCTATTGGCAAGCGACCATGGTCAATAGCGACCGCTAGACGGTCGCTACCCCCTCAATAGCGACCGCAGGGGGGTCATTAGGGACCGCCCAGGCAGTCCCTAATGACCCATTTTTCTTGTAGTGTTCTTGGAAGTTGCAAAAACAACTAGCTACACTTCTCGGAAAATGGAAATGGAGATACTTGACTGAAGAAGAGGCACTTTGGAGGAGAATTATTAATTCAAAATATGGAGACTCTCTGGCAAGTTTAAATCCTAACTCTAATTTGGGAGGTAATAGTGTTCCATCCATTTGGTGGCGCGATTTGAAATCTATTTTTCAGGATTCCCCTCATGGTGATTGGTTTTGTAAAGGGATTAATCGGTTAATCGGGGATGGAAAAAAACCCAATTTTGGCAAGATATTTGGGGTGGGGAACACGCCTCTTTGTTATAGATTTGGCCGTCTTTTTAACATTATATTTCTCCAACAGAAAATATCAATGATAAATGGGAATGGAAGTTAGATAAATCTCTTATGTACACGGTGCACTCAACTTATAATCTCCTTCTTGATAACAATTTGGTTCATGTTGGTTCAGGTTTCTCTACAAAATTCTGGAAAATCCATGCCCCTCTCAAGGTGAAGACTTTAGGGGGAAGGTTATTCTCAACAAGATCCCAACTAAAATCAATTTGAGACGGAGAGAGATTAATCTTAGCGAGGTGAATATGCGTTGTGTTCTCTGCAATACAGAAGAGGAAGATGGTGATCATCTTTTTTATACATGTAAGTTGACGTATTTAATCTGGAGAAGATCTATAGATGGTCACGACAATTAATAAAGGTCTGGAGGATCATTTTCGATAAAATATTGGGATCTTTCAAAAGACGCATGGGAGATTAAATTGGGCATCAATTTGGTTTTTTGTGAATTGGGCTATTTGGGGTGCCCGTAATAGCATTATTTTTCGTGAAGGAAATTTTGATATCGAACGGCAGATCGGGGAAATTCAAGCTCGTACTTGGCGTTGGATGAAGAGCAATAGAAAAAATTTTGTTTCTCTTTTAATGATTGGGTTTAGTCTTCTATTTTGTGTATGAGTTGATTTTGATTTTATGTTTGCCTTGATTTCCTTGTATTGAGTATACCTTATACTTTGTTTTTTTTGTTCTAATAAAATTTTGCTTATAAAAAAAAGAAACAAAAAAACTAGCTGCAAATTAACACTCTTAAACTCTATTGAAGAGTTGATGCTCTTATCCCATACAAAATAATCATAGATCACATACTATTTCACAAAATTGTTTGAGATGAAAATTATTATATCTTGCTAAAATATAATTGAAATAAGGTCGATTTTTTCTTAGAAATTATTAAGTAAAAGGTATAGAGTTGTTTTTTTGGATCTGGCCAGCATTCTAAACAAGATACATTCCTCTTTCACTGTGAATGACATCAGCAATAGCATTCCTAGTCTGAAAGATTGACTGACACTTGAATTAGCATTAACCTCGATCGGTATTTGCAGCTTCGGCTCGCCGCATGATCGCACACGTGTGTATATATATATATATATTTATATATATATATACAATACGTGCGGCCTGGTTAAAAACACGAACAATTTGTTTTTAAGCTTAAAATCAAAGTAATTAAATATTAAAGTAGGACGAATTTAATATTGGGTAAATAGCAAAAACTACTCCTGTATTATCCCTAATTGGCAAATAACCCCTGTGTTATTTTAATTCGCAAAAAAAAAACCATGTGTTATTCCAAAATTAACAGAAATCCCCTAGTACACTGAATTAACTCGTACTTATTTAGATTGATCTCAAAATATGATTTATATTTTATTTGTTTGATACATATGGAACTAATGATGTTCAAATTAAATTGTATGCATTTTTTTTCTTTTGAAGAAAACATTAGTTTTTAGATCTGTAAAAATATAAGTAAGGTACCCATTAATTTTATTATGTTTTTATACAAAATTTAAAAAATCTAAAAAAATTATAACACAATTTATAATACTTATTGTAATATGAATATGTTTATTATAAGAGCATAATACATATAAATCCTTACTTATTGATAATGGCATTATAAAATAAGTCATGAAGGGGTTTTTTGCTAATGTTTGAATAACGCGGGGTTTTTTGTCAATTAAAATAATACGGGGAGTTATTTGCCAATTAGAGATAACACAGGGGTAGTTTTTGCTAATAGCTCATTTAATATTATGTAGTAGAAACAACAGAATTGCACTAAAATTAACTTGATCAAGCTAGGACAGTAGTGAATTATGAGAGAAATAGTATTTGTAAGAGAATGGTAAAAATATCATTAATTACCAGGAGTACTTAAGTAGGATAAAGGGTACATACATACATTCCTAATTACATGACTAAAGAATACTAATACAAGCTAAATAATATAACAAATACAGTATCATCTAATATGAATAACATATTACAAAGGAGAAGCAAGTCACCTAAAACTTGTGTGCAGGTTTGTCTAAACGTAACCTAGAATTAATAGGGGAGAAGGTGTTTTATCATTTATGTTTGATAGGCCTCAGATTTTACATGCAATGATAATATTTATTTATTGCATTAGTAAATTTTTGTATTTTAATTTTTACTGAAGCTAAACATTAGGTTGCATATAGGGGTGTACGCGGGTGGATTATAGCGGGTGGCAAGGAAAAAAGACACCATACCCAATCTTAGTGGGTTACCAATTTTTCACCCATGCGGGTGGTACCAAAATACAAACCATGCGCCGGGAGGTTTTCATATGATTTTTCACGTAACATTAATCACGCAAAGCATGCTTCTTGGACTGTGTCGAAGGTTTTTGAATTTTTAGGATAATGCGACTTTTTTGGTGAATCACAAATCCTAATATTCTTAAATATGTTGGACGCATGCGATAGTTAAATGGATGAAAAAGTGCGATAATTATACAAGAGTTTTTGGTTCCAACATTTTGTTATTTCTTATTTTCTATCATCTATTGTGTCTTCTTTATTGTGGCAGCGCTTTAACATAATTTTTTAATACAAAAACTATTACTAGGTCATCACTTTAATTGTTGTTCAGTAAAGAGGCTTTTTTTTCTTTTAAGAACTTAATATTGTGACACCATTACGTTTCTTATATTTGAAATTAATTGGAGTACATATTTTTTAAAAGTGATAGTATGAATAAACAAATTCTGCGTTTGATAATTCAACATAACTCTCACCCATTTTGTTTTTATTCACGCAGATTTTTAGGCAGACATATATGAATTAACGAAAATAATAAATTATGTACAATATAATAATCACATGTTATAAATCAAATTTTGTTAAAAATTCAAATAATTTATACGCGGTCTCCGCGTGTGTCAAAGTTGCTAGTATACGTATAAAGTAATTTATCAAAATAATAAAAAAGACGTTATAAAGTAAAAACTAAAACGTGAACGGTGCTAGCTTAGATTCCTACTCAGACTTCATTACTTTTTCCCTTCTTTTTCATTTTCCTTCTTTTGGATGTTTGCGATAAATCATTAGAAATTTGATTTTTCTTTTACAAGATAAAATTATCTTGTATACCTTTATACTCCATTTTGGTTCATCTCTCGATAAATAATGGACTGAATGGAACAACACTTTTCTTGATTGGAAACGGATCGGAAACAACACTTGCAAATGGCGATATATATAAAATAGTTAAGATATCTTCTTTAACTTTATGAAACACAATTTTGTGGCGACGTAATGCAACCTTCGTATTGGTAAAGTAATGCAACCAAAGATACAAATCAAAATTAACTAAAGTAAATATATAGCCACCGCATATTTTTTTTTTGGATCAAGCAAGAAAAACTAAAAACGGAAGCACAAGGGGTCATAAACCTCACCTTTCTTTTGTGTTGGTACTTGATAGAAAAAATCGAATTGATGTGCTGCATTATCATGCAATAGTTGTCAAACCTAGATGGGTAATTTACTTATTCACTTTGTAGAAGGGAAATTTGCCTTTTTATCTTAACGCTGGCAAATTAATTGCCAAAAGCTCTAATAGCAAAAGACTTAGGTGATGTTTGCAAACTCTAGTGGAAAAGTAGAAGTTTACAATTTTTAGTTAAGCCAAAAGCACCCCCACACCAGCTTGAAGATTGTGAGCTTTTTTAGCTTAAAAAAAGTTTTGTAACCGAAAAAACTAGATTTGCAAACACCCCAAAATCACTTGTTCAAATAAAAAGCTGATTATAGCTTTTTTTAAGAGTTTGCAAACAACACCTTAAACAGACAACAAGCAAAAAATAGAGAAATTATGAAGAAATTAAGGTCTCCCAGAAATTAAACCACAGGCCTATAATATAAATCCCATTTATATTTCCATTAATACCTCCAAAAATTATTTACATTTCCGGGACCCCTAACAAAAACAACCTACCAAATTTCAGACACCATACTCAGGTGTCTAAAATTAAACAAAAATTTAATGGAGGGGCTGATCACCTGCAGCTAAATTGCTCTCCACGTCACCAATTTCACTCTCCATCTTCTCTTCCTCTTCCGACAACGTACTACTCAAACTGCTATTAGTACTACACAAACTCTTACTGCCAAACGACGACGTTCGACTCGACATCGGCGTCGCCAAGTACGTTGGCTTCTCTTGACCCGCCATGATCACTAAATACTTCTCCTCCAACACCACCTCCGCCGGGGGCGGCGCCGCCTTATCGCCGCCGTTCTCCGCCTCCCTCTCGCCGTCAAAACGGCCGGAGAGTTTCCAGTAGGAACACGCGAGTATCAAAAGAGCGAAAGCGATTAATCCCAACATCGCCGCCAGTCCGCCGAACAAGTACGGCACCGGGGAGTGCCATGGCGACCGTGGCGCCGCAATTGGAGCCACCGCCGATGCATTAATACTAGTCATTTTTTAAGTAAATGTAATATATTTATATTTAATTAAGTGTAATTAATTAATTAAGTAGTATGTATGTGTTTATGAAATGTGTTGGAGATTTTATATGAGGGTGGTGGTCTATTTATAGAGAAGGTAAAGAGTTTGATTGGGGTGATAAATGAGATTTTGAGAAGTTGAGGGTGCAAAGGTGAAATTTTGTTTATTTTTTTCTTACGGTGAATTATGTTGTCACCTGCAATAAAAAAGCAAAATGTGGGGGCTACTTGTATTTATAAATATATATATATATATATATATATATATATTTATAAGTATCTCTCTATATATACACAGTGGGGGACACTAGTGAGTTGATAGGATAGGATTGTGTCATTCATGTTGTAAATTATAATGGACCTAATGGAGTGTTTGATGATGTGTTATTTTACGAGTCATAAGTAATTTAGTAAAAAGAGTATGACTGCGTACTGTGTCTATGAAGATTACTTTAAATGTGAGTGAATTATCAGATAATATGTAAATTCAATATTTATTCTTGTTATCGATTATTGTTAAAATATGTATGGAAATGAACATTACCAGTAATTCAGGCTATAGTATGTACTTTTTCACATTGTCAGAGCGTTCTCTTTTCCGTATTGAGTTGTCTAACCCTGAAAGCAGCAATCAGCATCACCTTTATTTTTTGTTTCATTCGTATGTTTGCAAGCTACCTTTTGTTGTAATTTGAACATTAATCCAGTTCACGACAAGTGAACTTCTAATGAAAAAGAGAAAGCTCTGAACATTACTACTGAAATCAATCTTCAAACGCCTTGTAGTACAATTTCTATATGGAGGATCGATCTAGCCCTTGATAACTACGATTACCGTTATTTCCACGACTTTGTGAGCCATGATGAGAAATTGGAGAAACTCATTAGTACTAAATTCAGACGAAAAAAATGTTATTTTACTTAATTACGACGAAACTTGCGAGATTTTTGAATTATGATCCTCCTATTATTAGAAATGACAAAGTTTATAGACAATCTTTCAGAACAGATGATGCCTAGGAAGCTTTTTTTTTTTTTGAATCAAGAAACCAAACTTGTTGTAAAAAAGAGAAGGAAACAGTTCTAGGAAGAGTGCAAAGAAAATCATAGTATGCTAAGTGACAAATGAAATATTTGAGATTGGTTTGGGAAAGAAAAAAGAACTAAAAAAGTATATAGGTGTAACATTTAACAAGTATTCAAATAATATTGAAGTATATGTTTTACAATGTATTTAATTAATTACATTATCTTTATTTCATGTATATTATTAGGGGATAACAACAAATCTTCTGCACTAATAAAATGATTCATTCGTTCTGAACTTGTAGCGGTGGACCAATCCATGGGTGCAAAAACCATTACGAACTTCAATATTATACGAAAAAAACACTACAAATATATTACTTCTCACACAAATCAGGGGAGCTTGGGGTGCAAGTGCATCCACATGCACCCCCTTGGCTTCGCCCCTGAATTCATTGGGATGAATAATTCAATATGCTCCAAGAAAATTACTAGTAACAATTATCTTGAACTAAAGCCAGTCATTTGTATACAATTTCCCGTATTAAATTACATGTTAATTAGCTAGATTCCTACTAAAGAGTTCTTATTTTTATTTTTTTTCTTTGTCGTTACAAGAAAAATACGCAACACTGATAAAACTAAAAGGGCAAAATATTTTTTTTGCCCTTTATTTTATGCCAACTTCAGCTTTTGCCCTTTAACTTTTCGGACTTAGAAAATGCCCGCTAACTCCTTACTTTTTTATAAAAAATGCCCGCCGGGCTCAAAAGATGCCATTGGGCTGGTTTTGGCTGACGTGGCGTCTGACTGGAACGCCAGTTAGACGCCACGTCATTAATTTTTTTTTCTTTTATGTTGTTGAATGGAAAAAAATAAACATATATATATATATATGTGTGTGTTAATATATATATATATATGCTTATATATTAAACATATATATACATTATAACATAAAAAAAAAGAAAATTTGGTTCAGATATATATATATATATATATATATATATATATATATATTTTAATTCAATATATAATAAAATTAGATATAATTTTGAATTAAAAAGAGAAATTTAACTAAACACTAAAAATTTGTATAAATTCAAGTTTAATCGAAAAACCAAAAAAAAAGAATTCTAGCATTTTCATATATATGTATATATATATATATATACACAAACTTTTTTATAATCTATAATTTAAAATAGTAAAAAAATAAAAAAAAACAAAAAAAAGAATAATTCTAGCATTTTCACATATATATATATATATATATATACACACACACACAAACTTTTTCTTTTCCAATTCCTTTTATATTTTTAATAACTATTTATAAAAACTATTTAAATTATAAAAAAACAAAAAACTTATAATGTTTTTTTACTATTCATCATCTTGCCCAATCCCCGCCGTCGCCCCCACCCCACCACCCCGATTTCGCACAGCCCCTCCCCTCTCCCCCTCCCTTCCCCAGTTTTGTTGCGAACCGCCGCCAATAAGCACCGGAACCGCCGTCAAGCTGCTTCGATTTCTTCCGCCGCCGGAATCGCGGTTAATAAGCTTCGATTTCTTCCGCCGCCGGAGCCGCCTTCAATAAGCTTTGATTTCTTCCGACGGCGGGGAGGGAGAGATGCACTTGTTGAGGGAGAAATCCGTCAGATCTAGCTCGTTGTCGCTTCAAAGAGTATCGACGAGTACGGATCTGAAGACACTCCCGGCGGCGGCGGTGGGGTTGGTTGAGGATGATGATGCTTTGTCGGCGGTGAAGAGAGCGGTGTACATGTTGTCGGAGGAAGGTAGGTTTGACCGGATTCAGTTGCCGGTGAGCGAGCTTTTCTGCGCCGATCATCGGTACTCCGATCGCCACGATTCACAACCGTGAAACACGATTCCGCCGCCGTGAAACACGATTCACAACCGGCGCCGTCACCCCCCGATTCACAACGCCACGATTCACAATGACGATATAATTGGCTTTTTTTTTCTTTTTATTTTTATTTTTTTATTTTTCTAATTTTTTAAAAAAATTATTTGCTATCATTGATTTTTTTAAATTAAACTATATATTAGGTTCTTATAATAATATAATTAATTATAAACATTTAATATTAATATTATAAAATAAAGGATTAAACCAAATGCAATAATGGGCATTTTTGGATATTAAAAAAAACATAATGACATGGCGTCTGACTGGGATGCCCAGTCAGACGCCACGTCAGCAAAAACCAGCCCAATGGCATCTTTTGAGCTCGGCGAGCATTTTTTATAAACAAGTAAAGAGTTAGCGGGCATTTTCTAAACCCGAAAAGTTAAAGGGCAAAAGCTAAAATTGGCATAAAATAAAGCGCAAAAAAAATATTTTGCCCAAACTAAAATTTAGGCTTCACGATGGGGTTTTTTTTTCTTTTTCGTTCCAGTCTAATTCTTGGTGAAACCACCATCAATTGTTTCTTGATTCTCTTTTGCTCTTTCTCATTTTGTGCTCTTCGATTTTTGCAATTTGGTCATAGGAAAAATCGATTTTTTTCCCCGATTATATCTTATGTTCAATGATGATCACCTTTCAATGAAGAAAAGAAGCTTATGAGTTATGAGTTGTTATATATATTTCCATTCCTCCAAAAATTATTTACATTCTCGAATTTCCTAATTCAAAAGATTCTATCAAATCCTACCCTCGACCGGTTTTTTTTTTTTTTTTTTTTTTTTTTCAGATTTCCAGACTAAATTCAAAAGAGGACCATACTCAGGTGTCCCAAAATTCCAGAAAAAGAAAAATAAAAATAAAATTAACTAAATACGGCCATGATCACCTGCAGCTTCATGCCCCTCCACGTCACCAATTCCATTTTCCAATTCCTCTTCCGACAACGTACTACTCAAGCTGCTCATGGTACTACATAAGCTATTACTACCAAACGACGACGCTCTACTCGACATCGGCGTCGCCAAATACGTCGGCTTCTCTTGTCCGGCCATGATCACTAAGAACTTTTCCTCCATCACCACCGTCGGCGGTGGCGCCGCCTTAGCTCCGCCGTCATCCGCCGCCTCGAGGTCTCTCTCGCCGTCGTCACGGAGACCGGAGAGTTTCCAGTAGGAACACGCTAGTATCAAAAGAGCGAAAGCAATTAATCCCAACATCGCCGCCAGTCCGCCAAATAAGTACGGCACCGGAGAGTGCCACGGCGACCGTTGCGCCGTCGATTGTACCGCCGCCGATGAATCAATGCCAGTCATTTTTTTAGTTAATGTATGTGCTTATTTATCGAATAATGTCTAATTAATTTAACTAGTATGTGTTTATAGAATGTGTTGTAATTTTTGTATGAGGGTGGTGGTGTATTTATAGAGGAATAAAAGAGTGAGAGGGGTGGTTATTTGGATTTTGCGAAGTTGAGGGGCAGAGGTGAAATTTTGTTTTATATTTTTTTTCTTACTGAATATTATGTCGTCACCTGCGATAAAAAAAGCAAAATGTGGGGCCTTTACTTATATTTTTGTGCTATTGTGGAGAGCACTAGTGAGTTGACAGGATTAAAGGATATCATCATGTTATAAATTATTCCATCAAAAAAAAATCATGTTATAAATTATAATGGACATGATGGTGTGTTTGATGATGCGTTATTTTAGTGACTGTTTGAGAATTTTGGAATTGAGTCCAAATATAGGTGAAAAGTGTGTGAATTTTAATTACTTATTTAGAAGAAATTTTATTTGTTAAATAAAATTCAAGATTAAATTAAAAATTTGAATTTTAATAAAATTTAAAGGCACACTTATTGTATTACTTGAATGAGGTCAAAATTATTTGATGACATTCAAATATTTTGAATAACAAGTTTAATACACCTCTTTTAAGGTTTTGTGGTTGTTATATTTTTTTCCTCATTATAAAAGGAGGCCACCACTTTTGTGAAAAAAATCATCCAACAAGCATTTAAAAGTAAAATATTTTTTGCATACATAACATACATTTCTCTGAGTTCTGCAAGTATTACGAAGTTCGATAGAGGATTAGTTCTTAGCTTAAAGACTATTCCACCGCGACGTATGTTGTATCTTGGGAGTTTGTTGCCATCGAGGGTTCAAAGCCGAGTCGGAAAATTGATCTTAATGGGGAGGAGGTTAAACTTTCAACTCGTCCAATTCACTCCAAAGAATTTTCTTACTCGTCTAATCCACTTCAAGGATTTTATCATCAGTTGTTGAGAGGTATATTTATATTCATTGTCATATTTGTAATTTGTTGCGATACATGTTATATGAAATCACATGTATAAGTTTATGTTTTTGATTCTGAAATTATAATTTTATTGTTATTCATATGTTTACGTGCACACACTTAACCAACAATCTTAAGATAAATTCTATTTACGTATTTTGTGTGTTGCACGTACAAGCTAAGGTGGTTTAAAATTTTCTAGAACATGTTATAATATTTCTAAATCATGTGTTGCTGCTAATCTGCTGAGAGTTTCAGGCTTCGCTTTAATTTTTTTTTTAACACACCAAACTTTTATTTATTTACTGAGGTCGAGGCCATGAAATGTACAACTGGGCGCAAGGTCGGGGCTTGCGGGACTGGAGAAAATATGTATAATGTATGTCACAAGACTCAAAATTAGCCAAGTTGGGCGGACACTGAAGCCAAACAGTCGCATAGCGTGGTTGCTCCTGGTAGTCACCTGCGTCCCCATCTCGTCCTTGCGTCGCAAGCACATCCGCTAACCTATTTCTCTCTCGGTATGTACATAGGGTTGGTACTCTTCCTCCTAAACTCCGGACATCACGGAGCAGGGCAAGCATCTCTATCGATGCCATATTGGCCAAAGTCCTGGTCAAAAGAGAATAGGCCATCTCCGAGTCAGCCTCAACAAGAAGTGCAAAAATAGAAACATGCAATGCAAGTAGCATTCCCTGTCGTATGGATCTAAGTTTTGCGACGTTATACTTTGGCTCGTCGCTTCCGAGAATGCAGCTATGACCTTGCCATTCTGATCCCGAATGACGCTTCTAATGCCTGTGGGTCTCAGGTTGTGCAGCACCGCACCATCCGTGTTGAGCTTGTACATCCCTTTAGGGGGTGGTATCCACCGTACCGCAAACTGGTGATCTTTGGGTGGTCGTGAGGGCGCGCTCAGCGGGGAGGTCGCCATAGTTTTGGTGGTGCGAAAAGTGATGCCGTCGGGGGAGATAGGTGTTCCTCTGAAGAGGAATTCATTACGGGCCCTCCAGATGACCCAGCACCCGATTAAGGTGGCGACCGAGTTTCGGAGGTAGAGAAGTTGGGGGATTATGTGGTTGGTATTCTGCGGAGGGTGGAAAGCGGGAAGTTAACGTCGGACGTCCTCAAAAACGGGGCATTCTACAAACAGGTGCACGGCTATTTTTACGTCCAAGCGGCATAGGGGCTGTTTTTCTCCATTGGCACATGCCGGCGTACCAGGAAGTCTCGAGTTGCAAGGCCATTATGTCCCCAAAGCCAACCGAAGTATTTGATGCGTAGTATCATGCCAGCTTTCCAGAGGGTCTGCCAAGGTAAGGTGGGACCGTTTTGACCGGGGGAGTGGCTAACCAGCCACGTGTATGCGCTTTTGACTATAAATGTTCCGTTTTGGGTCCATGCCCAACACGGGACATCATGTCGTGTGTCAATCGGTATCGCAATCCCTCAGATGTGATGAACTATGTCACTTGGTAATAAATGTCAAACCCGGGACATGTCCCAGTTCCCGTTGTTTCCTATCACTTGGCGCACTGTCAGAGTGAGGTGCTATGCTGGAATGGGGGCACATGTTCTGCGATCGTAGTCCATCCTAGCCACTAGGAGAACAAAAAGTTAATGGCCATCTCGTCCTCTACTATCCAACGGGCGGAGGCCATGAGGTGGGGAAGGTTGTGGGCCATCACCTTCCAAATCCGACTCGCGGTGGGGGGTATCGGTGCAGTCACCAGGTGGCAATGGACGAAGTACTTGCTCTTTAAGGTCCGGGCCCAGAGGCTATCAGGGGCGTGCAGGAGGGCCACCCTAGTTTGAGTATGTAAGCGTCATCAAGTTCTTCCAGGCGTCGGGACCCAAGGCCCCCTGGGCCAGGGGCATACAAACCGTACGCCAATGCACCGTTCCTTTACGAGTGTGGGTCCTGTCTACATTCCTGACAACGCCTTTGTGAGCTTGGTAAATTGGGTGAGGACCATGCGTGTAGTGGAAGCATACTCATCTGGTAGCATGGTATGGTTTGGAGAATGGATTGAATAAGGATGCGGCGGCCCGCATAAGATAGATGGCGTGTGTGCCATGCGCCTATTCCTTGCTGAAATTCTCAATGACTGGGTCGAGGAAGCTCGCCCGGAATCGTCCTTGCCAGATTTTGATTCCCAAATACTTGTTAGGGTTCCCCATGGACTCCATGTGGAGAAGGCAAAGAATTTCTCGCCGTCTTCAAGTGGGGATGTTCGGTGAGAAGAGTACTAGACTCTTTTCATAGCTCACCCTCGGTCCCGCCATAACATGAAAGGCCTCCAAGAACTCAAGTAGGTGGTCGAACGTTCCCTGATGGTCTTCGCAGAAGAGGAAGCAGTCATTAGTGAAACTAAGGATTGGTATCGAGGGTCCGTTGCGACTAGCGCTACCCGCCCAAAATGTGCCCTCCTCCATCGCCCGCACGAAGGTTGCAATGAGCAGTTTCATACACAAAATAAACAGGTATGGAGACAACGGGTCTCCTTGACGGAGTCCCCTGTTGGGTTTCCACGATGGGGATCGGTCCTCGTTGACCGCAATGATAAACTCAACCGATTGAACGCACTCCATAATCAAAGCAATGAAGGCGGGGGGAAGTGGAACTGGTGGAGGACTGCTCTATAAATGACCAATTTAAATGTAGGCATTGGCTAGGTCGATCTTGACCGCCAGCAGGCCATGCCTTTCCGTGCAACGATTATATGTGGATTAGTTCATGCGCGACGAAGACATTATCAGTGATGGAGCGGTGGGGTACAAAGGCATTTTGGTACGGGGAGATTAGTGAGTTCATGGCTGGTCAGATGCGGTGGACGAGTAGCTTGGAAATGATCTTGTAGCTGACATTGCACAAGCTAATTGAGTGGTAGTGTTGTGGAAGGTGGGCTTGTTCCCTCTTTGGGATTAGAACAATGGTTGTTTGATTAATATTGGGGGGCATCCGCCTCGTCGAAAAGAAGCCCGTCACGAATGTGGTAACGTGGCTTCGCTTCAATTGTTTTATTTGTCCATAAAGATTTTAATCTGCAGCTGTGGTGTTGGCTTTTGCTGAGTCATTTTTTTTTCTTTCAGTCTCTTTTAGAGCAGCTTTCCTATTTCAAAACAATCGAAATAATTATTCCTATACATTAATTCGTAACTGCTATAAGTTCGCGTAAATATTCGATCCGTGACTTTCCATTGAGCTGTTAATACTATTGTTACTTAATTGAGCGGTTACACATTTATAATAAAACTGCGAGAATTAATTTGCTAAAAACGTTACATTCAGAACTTGGACCTGTAACTTCCACCTCATATACCCTGAGCCTTACCAGTGTACCAGTCTTTAATTCTTTGTAATTTCCTGCGTAACTGATATTTGAAATAACTTGTTGGTTGATTGTTTAATTGCTATTATTTGCAAACTTCTCACATGCAATATTAAATTGATTATGCATGCTTATGTGACTAAATTAAATTGTGGTAAATTATTAAAAGCTTTAAGCTTTCACAAGAGAAAATTTGGGGAAAAAAAATTAGAATTTGTTGATTATAAGCTTGTGATATTGCACGTGAGCGATCGAGTATTGAGAAGAAATTGCAAAGTGACTCGTGAAAAGTCCATTATTGCAAGAGGATCTCTAAAACGAATTTCAAAATAATTCCAAGTATTAAGACTTGTGAATTCAAAGGAAATTCAAAGTGAGAATATCTATATAGACGGTTCTGTCGCAGAAAGGTGGAGTGTAAGTGGACGTGTCCCTCCACTGGCCTGTGAACCTAATATTCTATCACAGAATGGTGGGCTTTAAAGAGATTTTGTCCCTCCGCTGACCTGGAAATATCTGTATAAATATTTGAGTTGAGAGTTTTGAGTGATACTAATCAAAATAATTGTGTGGATTATTTTGTTAGTTATGGTGCTTGAGAAAATTCAAACAACAAACTTGTGAACCGTTGAGGTTGACCCATACTGATGTATGTGATCTTAAGTACGTACAATCTAAAGTCGGTAATAGTTATTTCATAACGTTTATCGATGATTGTACAATATATTGCTATATCTACTTAATGAGAAGTAAAGATGAAGCAATAGACAAGTTCATTCAATAAGAATGAAGTTGAGAACCAACTCGGAAATAAGCTCAAGAATCTTCCAAGTGATCGAGGAGGCGAATATGAGTCACAATTTGCCCAACTTTGTGTAGAAAGTGGGATCATTCGTAAAACTACAACGCCTTATTCTCCCGAGTAAAATGATATTGCAGAAAGGAAGAATAGAACGTTAAAGAGATGATGGATGCAATGCTCATAAGTTCTGGTCTACCTTAGAACATGTGGGGGAAGCTTTGCTTTCCGCCAACCATGTGCTAAATCGACTACCGTACAAAAGGTTGGATAAAATGCCTTATGAGTTGTGTAAAGGACAAGCCCCTTGCTACAAGTTCTTAAGGGTTTGGGGCTGTCTAGCGAAGTTCCTAGTTCCTCCTCTTAAAAGGACCAGGATAGGACCTAAGACAGTTGACTGTGTATTCATTGGATATGCGCATGATAGTAGCGCATATCAGTTTCTAGTACACAAGTTAGATAACTCTGAAATGAGTGTGAATACTATCATTGAGCCTCGAGAGGCTTCTTTCTTTAAGGAGATTTCCCCCCACAAAACATGATTCATTGAGGAAACGGAAAGAAATGTGGGGGATAAAGAAATAAATTCTGAGAAGAAGTAAACGAACTAGAAAAGAGAAATCTTTTGTCTCAAACTTTCTAACTTACATGTTAAAAAAATATCCGACTACTTTCAAGGAAGCAATGTCCTCTCCGGACTCGATTATTTGGAAAGAAGCGGTAAATAGTGAGATAGATTCTATCTTACAAAAAATCACACGTGGAAGCTAGTGGATCTTCCGCCGGGTAATAAACCACTAGGACACAAGTGGGTCTTCACGAAGAAGATGAGAACTGATGGTACCGTTGACAAGTACAAGGCGAGACTTGTAGTCAAGGGGTATAGACAAACATAAGGTGTTGATTATTTCGACAGCTATGCTCCTGTTTCCAGTAAAAAGTCAATTTGTTTGATCATTGTTCTCGTGGCTTTGTTTAATCTTGAGATCCATCAAATGGATGTGAAAACGACATTCTTAAATGGAGACTTGGAAGATGAGATTTACATGGAGCAACCCGAAGGGTTCGTGGTTCCAGGTAAAGAGAAAAAGGTGTGCAAACTTGTCAAATCCTTATATAGGTTAAAACAAGCACCTAAACAGTGGCACGAAAGATTTTATACCGTTATGCTTTAAAATGTGTTTACGTGAAATGAGACGAAAAAGATTATGTTATAGTTTGTCTCTACGTAGATGACATGATCATTGTGGGTAATAATAATAACATTAATATTACCAAGAATATGTTGTCACGCAACTTTGACATGAAAGACTTAGGTTTTGCAGATGTCATACTTGGGATGAAAATCACCAATACACCAGATGGCTACATACTTTCTCAAGGTCATTACGTCGAGAAAATTCTTGACAAGTTTAACAAAGGAAGTGATGTTATCGCGAGAACACCAATAGAAGTGGTGTGTAATTTGCACAAACACTATGGAGATAATGTGCGTCAGTTAGAATATTCAAGGATCATAGGCAGTCTCATGTACCTCATGAAATGTACTAGACCTGATATTGCAAACTCGGTGAATAGACTGAGTAGGTATATAATCAATCCCAGTATTGAGCACTGGAAAGCGATAGTTAGAGTACTTAGATATCTAAGATACACTGCTAACTATGGATTGCATTATACCAGACATCCATCGGTCCTAGAGGGCTATTTGGATGCCAACTGGATTGTAGACTCCAAGAATATAAGATCAACGAGTGGATACATATTCGTAATTGGAGGTGCATCGATTTCTTGGAAATTGTGCAAGCAGACGTGCATTGCAAGATCAACTATGAAATCTCAGTTCATAACGTTAGATCTTGCAACTGACGAGGCTGACTGGCTTTAGAACTTTCTTCCGATATTCCGACATGGCCAAATCCAGTGGCTCCTATTAGCTTGCATTGTGATAATCAGACAACTATAGGTAGAGCACAAAGCAACGTGTACAATGGGAAGTCTCGACACATACGTCAAAGAAATAAGAGTGTACGACAGTTGTTGAAAACTGGCGTAATTTCCTTAGACTTTGTGAAGTCTAAAGAAAATATTGCAGACCCATTGACGAAAGGTCTTGCGAGAGACCAAGTAGAAATTTCACCGAGGGGAATGTCATTGAAGCCCACGAAAATGACCTCCAACCACGATGGCAACCCTACCAGAATTGTAAACCCCAATTTGCAGGTTCAAAGGGACAACCGAATTGTGAGAGGTGAGGTCGAACAAAGCACTCGGGAAATTGAGTTCTCAACCCATTCCTATGACGAAAGAATGATAGGCATGTACAATGTACAGTGAAGGAGAACTTGAGGTTCTAATGATCCTTATGACTTGTTATAACAAGTGGGGTATAACAGTATACCCTTAATAAGAGATCACCTATGTCGAATGTGAAGGGGCCGCTTCGTTGAGATGGGTTAATGAACTAAATCTCTATAGCATTCGATGAATTTTTGCCAAGGCAGTCCAGGGCCGAAATGGACAACAACGAAAGAACGAAAAGTAATACTGGAATGAGTTGTGTGAGTATCATTGTCTTGGTATACACAAAACACCAAATAGTTTAAGGCATCACGTCCATTGGTTGGCAAGTATATCCGATGGTATTTCGCTAAGGATTGTTCAAGGACCAAAACCACCTTTCATGATGCAACAAGTTCCCGCATAACTCTGAAATTGCATATAGCATTTGCTAGGTTCACGTGCATTTCCACCTATTACATTCACGTGGGGGATTGTTGGAGAATTTTAAAATTGAGTCCAAATATATGCGCAAAGTATGTGAATTATAATTGATTATTGAGAAGAAATTTTATTTGTTAAATAAAATTGAAGATTAAATTAATAATCTAAATTTTAAATAAAATTTCAAAGGCACACTTCTTATATTACTTGAATGAGGTCAAAATCATTTGATGACATTCAAATGTTTTGAATGACAAGTTTAATACACCCACTTTAATGTTTTGTAGTTGTTACATTTTTTTTCTCACTATAAAAGGAGGCCTCCACTTTTGTGAAAAAATCATCCAACAAGCATCCAAAAGTAAAATAGTTTTTCGCATACATGACATACATTTTTCTGAGTTTTGCAAGTATTACGATGTCTGATAGAGGAATAGTTCTTAGCTTCAAGACTATTCCACCGCGACGGACGTTGTACCTTGGGTCTTGGGAGGTCGTTGCCATCGAGAGTTCGAAGCTGAGCCGACAAATTGATCTTAAGGGAAGGAGGTTAAACTTTCAACTCGTCCTCTTCACTCCAAAGAATTTTCTTACTCATTTAATCCACTCCAAGAATTTTATCATCAGTTGCTGAGAGGTATATTTATATTCATTGTCATATTTGTAATTTGTTGCGATACATGTTATGTGAAATCACATGTATAAGTTTATGTGTTTGATTCTGGAATTATAATTTTATTGTTATTCGTACGTTTACGTGCACGCACTTAACCAACAACGACTAAAATTAGTAATTTGCTAAAAAGAGTAGATATTTAGTGTATCACTGCGTAATGTGACTGAAGATTACTTTGAATATATGAGTAAATTGTCAGATAATATGTAAAAATTGAATATTTATATGTTTGCTATCGATTTTGTTAAAATATATGTATGAAAATGGGCATTACGGGAACTTCTGTCGATAGTGTGAATGTTCTTGTTTTACAAATTGTCAGAGCCTTTTTCTTTTGCGTGTTGAATTGTCTAATCCTGAAAGCCGCATCACCTTTATTTTTTGTTTCATTTGTATGTTTGCACCAAGCTACCTTTTCTTGTAATTAATATCAATCAAATTCAGTCAGGCTCTAACTTTGTTACTTTTTAAAAGTAACAAGAGAAGCTTTGTAGTTACACCGAAGATAAGGGGATGTAGCTATAATATCCCTATAATTCATACAATCTCTCTCAACTTCATCAAATTGTTTTAGATGAACAGTATTATACATTTGAAGCTTTCTTGAACGGTTGAACCCGACCATTATTCTTAACAGGGTACATTCCCCCTTTTTTACTCTGAATTACGTCAGCAATAGTAACTGCAATCACAACAATTTATTACAGTTGTATACTAATTTCAACCTGGATTTGCAGCTTCAGCTCGCCGCAACTCAATTTGGGATTCTAACTCCACGTGTTTATTAACCATTACGTGTCAGGTCAAAAACTCGATTAATTGCTTTGCCAAGTGTTATTGAACCAAAATTATATGACGCAAAATAATGTAAATGTATCTTTAATATAATTAGCTTTTTTTTTTTTTTTTTGATGAATTAATATAATTAGCTTGCGACTAACTATATATGGAATACCCTTACTTTCATACTGCAGCAGTTTTATCCCGATAGATTTAAAAGTATTAACTGGTATGAATAAAATTCAATCTGCTCCAAGATAATTACTAGTGACAATTATATGATTATTAAACTAATTAATTAAACTCAATCAGACGTATACAATTTCATGTATAAAGTTAAATGTTAATGGTTCTAGATTCATACTGAAGATTGTTTTTTTTTTTCCTTTCTTTTCGTTATAAGAAAAATAAACAACACTGACAAAATTTAAAAGTAGGCTTCACGATGGGATTTTTTAATTCTTTTGGTAAGTGACGTCTAATTTCTTGGTAAAACCACCAGTACCGTTATTTGCAATTTGATCATAGAAAAAATTGTTTTGTTTTATCAATTATATCTTAGCTTGTATTCCATAGTGTTCCATTAGACTGATAGAAACAAAACTTGAATGGCCAAAATGGTAAAGAACAAGACCAAAAGAACAATTAAAAAAAAATAGAGTAAGAAAAGAAGCTTATAAGTCGAAATATATATTTCCATATCTCCAAAAATTATTTACATTCTCGAATTTCCTAATTCTAAAAGACTCTATCAAATCTACCCACAACCGTTTTTTTTTCTTCAGATTTTCAGACTAAATCCAAAATAGCACCATACTCAGGTGGCCCAAAATTCTAAAAATAAAAATAATAAAATTAACAACAATAACTAAATACGGCCATGATCACCTGCAGCTTCATGCCCCTCCACGTCACCAATTCCATTCTCCAATTCCTCTTCCGACAACGTACTACTCAAACTGCTCATGGTACTACATAAGCTCTTACTACCAAACGACGACGCTCTACTCGACATCGGCGTCGCCAAATACGTTGGCTTCTCTTGTCCCGCCATGATCACTAAGTACTTCTCCTCCAACACCGCCGCCGGCGGTGGCGCCGCCTTAGCGCCGCCGTCCTCCGCCGCCTCGAGGTCCCTCTCGCCTTCCTCACGGCGGCCGGAGAGCTTCCAGTAGGAACACGCAAGTATCAAAAGAGCGAAAGCGATTAATCCCAACATCGCCGCCAGTCCGCCAAACAAGTACGGCACCGGCGAGTGCCACGGCGACCGTGGCGCCGCCATTGGAGCCGCCGCCGATGAGTTACCAATACTTGCCATTTTTGAATAAGTGTGTGGGTTTATTTGTAATATGAGGAAAATGTGGGGATTATTTTATAATTTTTGAGAGATCTGGTGGTCAGGTGGTGGTGGAGTGGGTGGGAAATGAGATTGTTGTGGTGTGTATTTATAGAAGAGGACGGTGTGGATTTGGGATTTTGAGAAGTTGGGGGGTGGTGGTGAAATTTGTATGATTGTTTTTTTATTTTTGTTTTATGATTTATGAATTATGTCGTCACTTGCAACAAAAAGTAAGTTGTGGGGTCTACATAGTTGTTGTGCTCTGTGAATAATATATATGTGTAATATATCCAACCCAACCCAAAACATATAGTGGAAAGCACTAGTAGGGTGAGTTGATAAAATCATGTCATTTCATGTTACAATGGGTAGGGGTGGGTTGTTTTAGATTTTTTTGGTACTATATATATTACTAATTGATTTATAAATGGGTTTAGTTTACTAGGTGTTGAAGATGACCTCATATGATTAACTAAGTTCTTTCTTCATTAGCAGAGAATATTTGTGTAATTTAATGTTATGTAGTTATCTTACTACACCCTTAATGTATTTGAAGGGAGTAATTTATAATCGGAAATTCCGTCTGTGAGTGCATGTTCTTGTAATTTCCATAAATACTCTTTTTCTTTTTGGGTAAATAGAGCTTTTCTTTTGCGTATTGAATTGTCTAATCCTGAAAGTAGTGCCACCTTTATTTGTATGTTTGTTTTTGTTTCCTTCGTATGTAATCATCAAGTCACCTTTTCGTTGTAGTTAAAATTAATCAAATTAATTAAGTATTATATGAAATTCTATGGGTGCCAAGGCAAAATTAGAACAAATAGCTTTCGTATAAAATGCTCATAAAACGTACGATTTATATACAGCGGTTTTTCTATACACAAAATCAAACGTTCACATGATTAATGTAGTTATACATCTGGAATATTTGGATCATGCGAAGACAGAAGTGGAGCCCATGATGAGTCAGGGGAACCACGAGTCCCTTCAGAAACATTGTAACTCATGGGAAATTCCATAAATCTGGAAAAAGCCTTTATCAGAGGTTGAATGATCTTATCCTGAACTTTATAATGAATTTTTAATATTTAGGCATTTTGTTGATGCACGCCAAATTATTGTTATTAATTATTTTCGATGGAAATTAATTATTAAAGGTAGACACATACTTTTTTTTTTTTTTTTTTGCTCTTAGGTAGACACATACTTTTGGTATAGCCGTTTTCATGACATAACACGTAACAAATCATTGAACGGCAATGTACGTTTAAGCTTCTATATTTTCATTTCTTATAAACTTTCTTTTGTTATTCTATTAGTTGCTTGGCTAACTAAAGTCTTTTGGTTTTGTCTTATTCATAATGCGTAAGTTGATGATTTAGCTGAGTAAGTTGGGTCACATAATATATATATAAATATATGATTGTTAACGCTATTTTCTCGTGTTTGCTAGCTTTACGAAGAGCGTCCTGCCTGCTAACTTTGACAAAGAGTGTGTCGGATTGCTCGGAACGCCGGTTTCGACCCGAGTAGAGCGGTGATTTTTAATAGATTTGCGACTGGGCTCGATTGATTTCGAGATGCCTGCCTATCCCTCAATTGGGAATCAAGCCATCCTAGTTCCGATTTGGATTGTGAATTGTTGTTGTTTATCACATATGAATTTTGTTGTCGTAATATGATTTTGTATTGATGTTAGTGAAAAGGGGATGGTGAAGCCGAGAGAGAAAGAGGAAGTGTGATATTCCCTTGTTTGTGTTGTGGGAGTTGAGAGTCATGATCTTCCCTCTCCTTTCATTTCGAAATTATTTCTTCCCTTTCTTTTCTAGAAGAATCAACCGCTCCTCTTAGTGAAATGAAGACCCACTTTTATAATATGGGTTTTTTGCATGTAGGAAGACACTTGTCGAGATTTACTTGACATATTCTTTGTCAAGTGTCTTACATGCAACTTAGCTAATATAATAATATTTGTTGAGGTATTTACAACATGTGTATTTAATTATCGATTGAGTCGTATAAGAGTGCGTTGTGATTACGAAATACGAATAGTATAATTTTTAATGAAGTAAAACGGTAATTGAACCTGGTAATAATACAGTGCAGTTATAAATATTAATCGTGTAAAACGTCTTAGTTTATGAGTATAGATAGTGTAATAATTCGCGATAAATACGAATATATTATCGATAATCGAACCATCGTAGGTATATTTTTAGTTCGGATATTTTTAACTGTTAATAATGAGAAAGATGAATAACACCTATATGTACAAATAACTCGTTGATTCATGCAAAACATATATCACGATGTGTTGAAGAATACTCACACAAATTATTAGCATATAAAATGTCTCAAGTATATGAAAACATGAAAAAGTTCAATTTCACAAGTATATTAAACTTGTTTGAGCGACAAGAATCATATAGGGAATCCTAACAATTGCAAAAGAAATTGTGCGAGTGCGGGGAATTAAGAGAAGCCGTAGGTATTATTGCAGGTCAAGAGCTATGGTATTAAGGCCCGAGTAACATTGCAAAGAAATTCGATTGCAGTTTACGAACATAACTATTAACTTGCTTCTTGTATGACAGTCCATGCTAATCTTGCGTAATTTACATATAATAAATGAACCTGAAATTTGATAAAATTAAACTAAAATTTTAAACATTTTTCTTATGTATGTTGTTAATAAGCTGTGTACTTTGTGTACCATGAATCTTAGGTTATTGCTTGGTGCCTCCAATGGCTCCCGCCATATATACATCGTCAGCCTCCACTATCCACTATCAACGTACACGCTAAGGACAATCACATATTCCATTCACAAACGGTACATCCACTACATACATATCCCACTTATTTTATTTCCCTAATCCATAAGAAAACAAATCACAACAAATCATAAATTTACAGATTAATATAATCTAAGTACCAAAGATGAAATTGACACGGATATCAGAACCGAATCCCACTCAGAGTTGATTAATAATATAAGTGCTAACTATAGTTCGACTGATGTATGTCAACATTAATTAATATATATTCTAAATCAATGAATTAACAATAATAATAGCCTTTGCTAATGCGCCACACACACACACACACACACACACACACACACACACATATATATATATATATATTATAAATTACGTTGAGCTCGGATGACTCTGAAGACTTATGGAATGATTAATTACTTTGTGCTATGTGTTGCAACGTGGTATGTACAGTAGAATACGATTATTTCTTAATAAGGCATGAAATCATATATATAGTATTTAATGCTCAAGAATGTAGGGTGTCTTACATTTTTTCTGTTTTAACCTCTTGTACTAATATATATCTTGCAATTGTATGAAAACAATTTTCCTCAAAAGATTGATCTTGCGAGTGTAATAAATCTTTAGTTTTAATGAATCATGGCAAATCTATAGGAAAACAAGTTTATATTAGTAGATTTATTATGGATTTCGCTAAGTGCATCTCTTTTTAATATTCAAGATAAACTAATCTGATTAGGAATCCAACCATTTATAATTAAAAGTTTAATTAGTGATTAATTATTATTAAGCATATGCCACGTACTGATCTATGTACCTATTATCTAATTGTCTACGATGGACCCTCCTATATAAAGTAAAAACTCTTATAAAATTGGAGTGGGTTTTCCACTAACTTCCATCATCTTTATGGATGCTGCTCAACTAATTAATAATTACGAGGGTTACCACCAATAATGATGCTTCTTGCTGCTCTCATTTTCCGGGGCAGCTTTGAGGTAAATAGAATAAGCTTAATTTGAAAGCACTATCATTATAATAATGGTTGTACTGTATCTTGAAAATTATAATTTTTATAAAGGTGGTTGTGCAACAATGTTAATCTTTGCCTTCTCCATCAAGCAGTTATTGTACTAAGAATTGATTACCTAATATTTTAATTTATCCAAAGAATTGATCGAGTTCACTAATAATATTATATATAATCTTAATTAATTACTAAAAAAGTCGTAGATACCTCTAATCCAACACTAATAAGGTATTGATTCTGACACATCCTCTTTTGCAAATTCATTGTCTTGCCACTCGAATACCAAATGATATTTTAAAAACCGCGTGTGCTGCTTTTGATATTATATACTAATAAATTCAATTTCTATTTCATTCTTATTTTATTCTCCTTGCATTAGTTCTAACTACATATGTGAATTAATGATGGAAGCGACATGACATAAGCCAGATAATTATAGTCTCACAAGATTATTACTTGATGATATTCGAGGTATATATGCCACCCAAATTAATTAAGAAAGAAAATCCAAACTAAACAGTGTCATCACTAGCTAGCTCGACTACATGTAGATCTTCAGAATAAAATATAAAATATATGAGCCAATGGTTTTGTGGTGGAATAAGCACTATTGATTTATTGGTTTGGCAGCGCTTAAGGTGGTATAATACATTAGGATAATTCATAATTAATATATTGATCAGTGCAAGGAAAGTATAGTGAATCCACACCTATAGTACACTTCGATTAGAAAAGTGTCGGAATCATCAGCTGGCACAAGATCAAAAACTAATATAAGAGCAGATTATCTTATCCATAAACTCGTACACGGAAAGATGATTGAGTACATTCAGTGTACTTCACTTACTCGTGGAATTGGATTAATGAAATACTTTTTTCCAGAGAGTAATAAGCAAACTTACAAGCATTTTCAAATAATAAATTAGCGAGCTGGCCTTAAGAAAATATATCGTCGTGGCATGTATGGCACAAAGGCTCATCTAATTTAATTAAATATATTACACAAACTATCCCTCAACTATGGGGTTATTACACAAACCACCCCTCATGTTTGGAAAATTACACAAACTATCCTTATGGCCGATTTTTTGCATAATTTTTTTTTACATTTTATTGAATGTAAATTCATGCTCTTTATTTATTTTACAAAGGACATAAAAATTAAATCAAAATTATTGCATTAAATCTCATTTATCTCGTTCAAAAAGACAATAAAAATTAAAAATAAATAATATCCTCAAAGAAAAAATAAAACATCTACGGATTTTAGTCTCTGCTATGATTTGAAGTTGAAAGGTTGTCTTAATTATTTTAATTTTTTCGGCTATAAGGGTAGTTTGTATAATTTCTCAAACAGAAAGGGTAATTTGTGTAATTCTTCCTAATATATAAGTGCAATACTATTATCACTATAATCAATGATTAATACGAAAATTCTTCAGCAAGTAAAGTTAATAAAAGCAGCGCAAACCTGGCACGGAGATGACATTTGATATGATAAGAAACAGAAAATCACATGCACTCTGGCCTGCATGCATAAATATACAACAAAAAGGAATTCGTGCCTTTGTATCTTGGCATATTCGTCAATTAATTTATTCCATAAGCTAATTTTCTCTTACATGTTTTGATAAATATATTAAAGAAGATATCAAAATTACGCAGCCGACAAATTTGGCTAAGGAAGATTCGCTTTAGAATTTAATGTCTAGGCATATTAAAAAGTTGAAAGAACAAAATGAGATATGTTAATTTAATCAGTGTAATATTACAAAATATAAATCTCATATATCATACGCATTTGAAATTAAATTACGTTTAGCCTCAAAACAGTTTGCTTAATTAGACAACGTACTTTCTTCTAATACTTAGTTGAGTTTCGGATGATACATACAGGCACCCCTTGCGTACCCTATATCTTATTACCAACAATAGACAAATTAAACCAGCATGCATACTGTATAATGTGCACTTGCATTGTTACGATAACAAACAAAATATCGAGATTCTAGATAATATAAGATTATATGCTTAAAAAATATTTTATTTATTTTAAAGATCGTACACAAACAGAGTACACTCGGTCCTTTTATGAAGTGCGACACAAATAATATATATTTTTATCCGTATATATAAACTACTTGGCGTCTTCTATATTTAAATCTTCATGCGCGTACAATTGCAGAATTGTGGTGGATGCGTCATCCCATCAGAATCATTACTCAATTAATTTATTTAATATATATATATATATATAAAAAAAAGATGAGTCCATACTCCACATTACAATTAAGCTGGTTCCCAGTCTGCACACTTGATTTATACAATTTGTTCATTACCAATAAAAGGAGCCTACAGATTTCATAATTTGAGACCCACCACATTGAATCCCTCCACCCAAAAATCTGACACGTCACTTTCTTATTGTGTGTGTGTATTTTCTTTCAACTTTTGCTAGTGGATAACTAATTACCACCATGTCATTTAATTTGATTGGCAAGAGAATTACTTTATTAATTACTTTCTAATCTTGTATTCATGTTTGGATGTAAGAAAAAAAAACCTTGTCCAGAAATGTCAGGGGTTCGTGGTAGTATACTTTTGAAAACTTAGTCAACCACTAGTGTACTTTTGAGCATATATACTTAAATAAATAATTACATTGACCTATTACTTTTCTTTTCTATTTAAGGAATCTGTACAATTTTGGGCCAAGTCCTGGTAGATTGATGAGAATAAATTTCCAGGCTCTCACATGTAGCTCGTTGATATAGTTACTGTAAGTTAAAGTGTTTGACTGCTCTACTAAAAACTTTCTAAAATTGCCTCATTTTCATCTCTAAACTTTACAAAGCCATGAATGTGTACAAAGCAATATAGTTAGTGATTACCGTATTAGATATCATGATTTTGCGGAGAGAAGAAAATGTATCATACCTTCAAAATACATATGGAATATAAGTTCTTTATTTTCTGCATTTGAGATTCTTTTCTTTTTTGATAAACGAGTTCCGTTTGAGAAATTTTAGGCAATGAAATTCATTAAATAAAGGGCGTAATGAGGCAATCTTCATAAGCAGCTAAATGTGAAGTTCCTAAGTCCAGTTAGAATATTAAGCCTGGTTTAACAATTGTGGGCTGAGAGTTAATGTTTCCATTTATATTTTCAAGGTTTTCGTTGGGCCAGTAGCTAGGACCATCACTATTCTTTAT
This sequence comes from Linaria vulgaris, assembly GCA_948329865.1. Taxonomy (NCBI): domain Eukaryota; kingdom Viridiplantae; phylum Streptophyta; class Magnoliopsida; order Lamiales; family Plantaginaceae; genus Linaria; species Linaria vulgaris. The sequence goes on from OX415254.1 coordinate 92,403,472, forward strand.
TCCTAGCTCCATAAGACTGGACTAATCTAAGTTATATAGGAAGGGGTTTTTTATTTTTGATTCCACTCAAACGTAACGCTCAAGTATCTCACACATACAGTTCCTATGAACTTTTCGCCATATGTATACGGACACTACAATAAAAATGGCTACTGATACAAATGTCTGGGAAAAAATCACGTTTGGTAAAAATCACGTTTGGTACCTTAATTTGGCCACTGTTTCTTTTTGGTACCTTAATTTGTCACACCAACTTTTTGGTACCATATGTTTGCAAACTTAATCACGATTGGTACCTCCCTCGCGGCGTCCCCAAATTAACCACCCAAATGTCTACGTGGCTCGCCGTTGACCGGTCCAAACTCAACTTTGACCAACTTAAGCCCACATGGACATGCTGACTGGATAAAAAAAAATCAAAATCATAACTTTAAAATCTATAACTATTTACTATTAAATTTTTATAATTTTTATAAATCTTTGTAATTAAATTTAAATTACAACTATTATAAATATAAGTTATTTTGTTAAAAAAACCAAAAAAAAATTCAAATCTAAAAACATATATATAACTATTTGTAAACATAATAAATATATGTATAAATAATAATACTAAACAAATATATATAAGTAATAATAATAAACATATATATATATATATATATAACTAGTTGTAAAAATAATAAACATATTTATATATATAAATAATAATAATAATAATAATAATAATAATAAATATATATAAGTAATAATAATAAACATTTTAACAAAATATAAAAATAAAATTAAAATAAATAAAAAAAGAAATTTAATCATCATCTTCATCACTACCACCGCTGCCTCCCTCCCCCACCGCCGTCGCCGCCGCCACCATCACGAACACCACCACAAATCGTCGGACACCACCACAAATCGAACACCACCACAAATCGCCGCACACCACCACCACCCAAATCAAAAATCGCCGCACACCACCACCACCCAAATCAAAATCGCCGCACATCGAAAGTGACCTGGGTGGGTGGCTGTGAGCTGGGGCATGGAGGGAGGGAGGCGGCGACGGGTTGGGGGGGGGGGGGGAGTTTGTTGAAGATGGTGAATTGATGGTGGTGGTGGGGGTGGTGGAGGTGGGAGTGGTGGAGGTGGGAGTGATGGCTGGTGGTGGGTGGGGGGAAGAAGTTGAATTATTATATTTTTAATTATTTTACTAAAATTTCTATTTCTTTAACTTTTTTTTTTGTTTTTCTTTAAAATTCATTACTTATAAAAATAATTTTTTTAAAATAGAATTATATAATAAGTTTTTAAAATTTATATAATAAAATTAATTATTATAAAGAAATATAAAAACTAGAAATAATAATTTATTAGGAGGGAATAATAATTTTTTTATTTTTTTTAATTTTTTATTTATCCAGTCAGCATGTCCATGTGGGCTTAAGTTGGTCAAAATTGAGTTTGGACCGGTCAACGGCGAGCCACGTAGACATTTGGGTGGTTAATTTGGGGACGCCGCTAGGGAGGTACCAATCGTGATTAAGTTTGCAAACATAGGGTACCAAAAAGTTGGTGTGATAAATTAAGGTACCAAAAAGAAACAAAGGCCAAATTAAGGTACCAAACGTGATTTTTTCCCTACAAATGTCACACTCAATTAATTCGATGATCATTTGTATAGCCAATAGGTTAGTGTCACTAACTTACCCTAATTAATGGCATTATTAGTTTAAGAATGTCAATATAAGTTTATATAATATCATTGTTATAAAACATTACTAACGATTGACACGTTAGTGACGTTAACGCATGCTAATTAATGACATTAGTTCCAGAATGTCACAACAAATTTATATTATGTCATTTTAACAATGTAGCCTTTTATTAACTTATTAATAATATTAATTTAACACCAAATAGTAACAGTGGTGGCACTCACAGTAAGAAAGAAACTCATGATTTAATCACGCCATTGGCATTCCTTGATTATAAATAGCTAAATTTGTTAAGTTTCCTAATAATAATAAAAAAAGGAAGAAAGAAGAAAAATTAGTGATATTTGTTAAACCATCAAAATCAACAATTTGTATACATTTTCTATTTTTGGAAACTATTTAAAAGTTAGTTAGTTAGTAACTGCCTTCCTAAATTAGTAAGTCGGCAGTCTGTTAGCTAAATTAGTTTAGAAGGATTAATTAGTTTCCTTTCTTATTGCTTTGTATCTAATATATAAGACGCAACGCATAAAGAGGAGACTCACTTCATATCATCACAAAATCCTCTCATCCACCCTGTAACCATCTCTCTAAATCTTTCTTATGTTTATAATAATATGTTCAATATGTTTCTGTTTTATTTCTTGTTCAATCTGATCCGATTACACAAGTTATCATGGTATTAGTTTTCCGGTTAGTTACGATCTTCATCGCTTTCGCCATTCCGTCAAGATCCCCGATTGCCGCCACCTGTGGTTGTCTTCTCCGATCACCCACCTTTGCAATTTTTTCTGTTTCTGCAATTTTCCCTGATTTTGCAATATGCTCTACAGTCTTTTTCCTCGGTTCTGCTACGGTGTGCCATTGATTGAGATCAAATGACAGAACCCAGTGCTGATTCTTCTTCAACAACTACTCTTCCAGTCAAGAATCCCAGTGAGGATTCATCATCAATCTACTTTCTTGGTACTCATGACTATACTGGTCAGTCCATTGTAAGTGAGAAATTTAATGGCTCCAATTACATTGCCTGGAGTAAAAGCATTATTATGGCGTTAAGTATCAAGAATAAACTCTCCTTTATTGATGGTTCTTTGTTACAACCTACTGGTAATGATGCATCTTTGCTTGTCTGTTGGAGTAGAGCCAATATTATTGTGTTATATTGGCTGTTTAATTCCATTGAGAAGGTTGTGCGCCAAAGTTTGATGTATTTTGATAACCCTAGAGACTTGTGGCTTGAGCTCAAGAATAGGTATGATAGATCAGATGGTTCCGGGGTTTATCAGCTACAAAAGTCCCTTTCCACTATTACACAAGGCTCCCTCACTATCACTGAATATTACAACCTATTTAGGTCCCTTTGGGATGAGTTTGTCAGCCAGAGACCCATTGCCATGTGCACTTGTGGGCTGTGTACTTGCAATGTCAATAGGACCATGGTTGACATGCAACAGTATGACTCAGTCCTCAAATTCTTGGTTGACTTGAATGATTATTTTTCTTCCATTAGAAGTCATATACTGCTGGTCACTTCTTGCCTGGTCTCTCTAAAGTCTTCTCACTTTTGTTGCAAGAAGAGCAACAGAGAGACTTGTACTCTAACTCTTTAGTTTCAGACTCCCTAGCTATGTTTACTAGACAAAAGGGTGGTCCAGATTCACAAAGTTACCAACAGTCAGACATTCAGAGATCATTCAATCCTAATACAACTTCTAAGAACTTTAAACCTCAGCTGTCAAAAGAGGAAAAGAAGAAGCTGCGTTGTACCCACTGTGGTTTCAATAGGCATACTGTTGACACCTGTTTTCAGCTACATGTCTATCCCCCTGGTTGGGAAGGCCCCAAAGGCAAGAGGAAATTGCAGAACAATTCAGCTAGCATTGCTCAGTCATCACCTGCTGAGGCTCCTTCTGGTGCTAAACCTCCTACTGCAACTGATCTAGCACTCTTTGAGCAATTCTTGGCTTTCAAACAAGCTCATGATCAAGCTCACACTGCTTCAGTTGGTTTAGACAATTCTCAGCATTATGCAGCTTTAGCAGCCACTGGTATTTCAGTCCCTCTTGCTCTTTCTTCTCATGATATTGCTTCTTCTATTTACTCTGATAAATGGATATTAGATACAAGAGCTACAGATCATATGATCTGTCAACAACATTGGTTTATCAATACTCCTAAGCATGTTAACATTAGTATTTATTTGCCTAATAATAGTATAACTCTTGCTACAGTAGTTGGTTCTGTTCAACTGTACTCTGGACTTATACTGCATAATGTCTTGTTTGTTCCAGCATTTACTTATAATCTGCTGTCAATCTCCAAACTGACTTCTCATCACCAACTTCTTGTTATGTTTATGGCTTCCTCTTGTTTACTACAGGACTACATAAACAAGAGGATGATTGGTTTTGCTAGCTTACAAAACAACTTATATGTGCTTGATGTTACTCCTCACACTGCTAATATTGTTTCCTGTAATGTTGCTGCCTCTAATAATGTTTGGCATTTGAGACTTGGCCATGCTCCATTAGCTAAACTCAAGGATATCTACCCTATCTTTATCACTGGATCAGTTAAGGATCACCACTGTGAAGTCTGTCACCTAGCAAAGCAGAAAAGACTTGCTTATTCTTCTAGTGACACTTGTAGTTCTTTTGCATTTGAATTAATACACTGTGATGTATGGGGTCCCTATTCTGTCCCTACTAAAGAAGGGTTTAGGTATTTCCTCACTATTGTTGATGATTTCAGTCGTTGTACTTGGATTTATCTCCTTAAACAGAAATCAGAGGTCAAAGACCATTTACTTTCTTTCTATCAAGTTGTGTTGAATCAGTTTAATGTTTCTATTAAATGCATTAGAACTGATAATGGTACTGAATTTCTTCTGAAACATTTCTATAACACACATGGTATAACACACCAAACTAGCTGTGTGGAAACACCACATCAAAATGGCCTTGTTAAAAGAAAACATCAACATCTTCTTCAAGTTGCCAGGGCCTTGAGATTTCAATCTAATGTGCCTCTAAGTTTCTGGCATTTTTGTGTGTCTACTCAGAAGGATCAGATAGTGCAACTGAATCACTGTTGCAACTTACAAATTATTGTCCAAGTCTCGGCTTCACCAATCCTCGTCACCACGTCTCTGATTCTCCGACTGAGTACAGTCTCAAGTATTTTCCTTTAAATATGTATTTGTGCCATGCATGTGTTTGTGTATGTAGTCATATGTTTCTCTGGTGGTTAGGGACTTATGGTGCGGTTGTTCCTTTGAATTTGTTTAATTTTCCGCCTATTTCTTATGCTTCAATTATTAAAATGAACAACATAGATTTCTATTGAATTGGGAACCCTGCGTTAAAACCGTCCTCTATTTTTTTTTTACGACTTCTAAAAGTTTCATGTTTGCGTGCATACATTATGATTGATATATATGATCTTGTTAGTTGTTAGGATAGAATATCCCCTCTTTCTATGTGTTAGAAGTCCGAATGTATGGTAGCATGCATATAAGTAGCATCTATTTAGTTTTATCATTAATCTGTTGAAAATTATAGAGAAAAATGTGAAGTTCTTTTTCAGTTAAGGTTCATCGATGTGCTATTTTATAGGAACTTCAAAATCATATTTTGGGTTTTAATATGTGGATCTGAATATGATGGTGCAAGCATATTTTGCTTAAATGCATAACTTTATCATATACTCTAGTCATTCGGTTCTGTGTGAATTTTACTTTTACCTCTTTTGGTTGTTCCTAATACCTTTGCAAATTAATATTACTAGATTACGTACTTGTGGATAGCCTGATTTTTTATTACTAATCTTGCAGAATTATCGACAACTTGACAATCACGATGCTTTTTTTTTTTCTCGAAATATCAGTTGTCCTTTTAATGTCTTGCTATATACCTGGGACTCTTACATAATGATGAGTTTCTCTATTCCAATTTGAATTTCACAGGGTAAGCATGCTTTCTGTTAATGCAAAACATTTGATCTCTTGAACTTATTAGTTTGCATTGGTTGTAATAGCTAGTTTTTTTTCGAGAAGTAAATCTTGAATGAACTGTAAAATTCGGATGACTTTATCATACAAAAATAGTTAAGTACCAAATAAATGTCTAAAGAGTTTAGATCCACTTTTATGAGATTCTGAGATTTTGGTAACTTCACTATTCACTTAATAAAAGTTTTATTGTATAATTTAATGCTTATGTCGATTTCCTTTATTTGTTCTTGTGCTATGACACCCATCATTTAAGGTTTGAGTATAACTAGCTTAGTGTCAAACATTAAGTCATAATTGTCTGATACAATTTTATAGTTTAGTAAATTCCTCGACTTCAAAGCAGTATTTTGTTTGAGAACAACAATCATTTGCCTAATATCATCTATTTAGTGATGAATTAAAAAACTCACATCTGATAAGATTTTGATAGATTTTCAGAAGCTAACAAACCATTTCAATTCATAATTCTTCTCAAACTGGACAACAAACAAAGGAATCACACATTAACAACATGTACTATATACTAAAAGCCTTTAAAGTGAATAGATCATGTCTGCTAAATAAGGATTAAAGTCCTCGCAACTACATAGTAAGATAGGTAAGATATTGAGGATTACCTTATCACAGAGGATCATTTTTTGGTGCTAAAATATCATCAATTTAGCAGCAACAAAGTCCCAAAACTTTCACATATACAATGAAGAGAAAATTAGTTTGAAGGAATTTTGTCTGGCAAATAAAGCCTTTTAGAATCACACCATACCGAGAATATCCAACCTATACGTAGTTGAAGTGCAAAGGAGCAACCACGTACCTATTTAACTTGCACATTTGAAGTGCAAAAGAGCAATCATGTAACTAGAAGTGACTGGTCATTTTTTGTGATGAGCCATGAGTCAAATTATAGTTAGATCTCCTACGCTCTAGTACTAATGATCTAACTTCATTGAAACTCTAAATCCCAAGAAGAATAAAATCTTGGTGCTATACAAAAAATGGATGCTACAAGTAGGCTTCAAGACTGCAGAAATGAGATAAACCTAATTCTCTCAGCTCAAGCATTAGATGAACCAACACACTACAACAAAAATGAGATTTGGTGGCATTCAAAAATGTTAGCATTAAGTTTGTTAACCGTAAAAAATAAATACGGGATTAAAGAAAATATTAGTCCTAAATATGAGAATTAATATACGGACAATACTATTGTTACGAGTACTTTCGATGAGATGTAACCACCTCCCACGAGGAGGCCCTCAGAGAGTTACAAATCTGCATGGTCACTGACCTGAAAGCAATATAAAGAAATACCCGAGGAGACACAAAGCGTCCCATGGAAAGTCAACGATGAATAAAGAAAAGATATCCACGTGGCATCATAAAAATAACAAATGCCCGATGAATCCATGAGACTCGGATATCCATCAAATGCGCCACGAGGGACCACAAAGGACCCCGAGTCCCATAGACTCACGAGAACACTTCTTTGCTGAAAACTCCTCAACACAAAACGCCCTCGGAACATCACTCCCGAAATCAAACTTCAGAGCAAAGATAGATCCAAGCCCAAAATTCATTAGAAAACCCACCACGAGGACTTGGACAAGAAAATACCACCTCACGAAGGAAAAATCAAGCCCTCGGAGATCAAATCTAGCCCTCGGAGGATCAAGACAAATCCTCGGAGACCATGCCAAACCACTCGGATACCAAATCAAAAACGAAAACACCCCTCGAAAACCAGCATCCCAAAAAATAGTCCCTCGAAGATCCCGGAGCTATCGGAAGAGAAAAAGATCAGGCTAGTCAGCATCTAGTAGACCAAGAATATATCTTATTTTATCTTTTTACACTTTTACACATATTGCAACACCTGTACTTACTAAAACACATGCACAATGACACATGTCCCTAGCAAACTCTATATAAAGGGAAGTGGTCAGTTAAAGAAAAATAACTTGAAACAAAGACAGAGAGGCAAAAGGAGTGAAATTCAGTGAATAAAAGAAGAAATAATCTCGTATCTTTATTATCCTTACACAATCAACGCTTTTTGGACCTCGGGTAAAGCGTTCCAACCCCTCAATTACTCCGTTAACTAGGTTATAATATCCAACCTGTTAACAAAATGGAGCCGTCTGTGGGAACACTATAAAATATGCCTTTGAGCGTGTTCAACAAGCGTTGTTTACTATGGATGATTTGTTCGAAAGCGAAAGTCTTCAAACCCGTCAAGGCAACTCGGAAGAGACTTTGTCTCACCACCAATCCGGTACACGGGATTTCATCAACGTCCCCCGCTCTATCTTTGAAAGACTCGAAGAAGCCACGACTCGGAGAATACCCCGCAGACGGACGGAGGAATCTTGGCAATCGATCCTCCGAGTCCCCCAGATGGAGGAATCCTCCCTCGAAAGAAGGGACACCCCCTAACGGATGGAGCTCCTCTCCTGTCCCCTGGCGCCGTGAACCTCTACGAGAATCACCAAGGTATGATAATTATGAGGAAACTCCGAGGATGGGCCAAGGAGGAGAGATACCCCGTCCTTGGGAATACCCTAGAGTTGATAATCATGCCCTATGGGGGATGCTAGATGGTTTACGAAAAGAAATGAGTGATATCAAGAAAACCATGGCCCCTAAAGAGGATCCCACTTTTAAAATTTCCCCTTTTACCCCTAAAATTTCACTAGCATCCGTCCCCTCGGGGATGCGACCCGTCAACGTTCCCCTATACACTTGGGACGCTGATGGAAGAGATCCACATGATCACATACACCAATACTTAGTGGGAATGGACCTATCCTCCGCCCCCGACCATGTCCTATGCCGTGTGTTCCCGGTCACCCTCGGAGGAGGAGCCCAAGCTTGATTCACCCACCTTCCCCCTAACTCCATAACGAGCTTTGATCGGTTAGCCCACTTATTCGTGCGACAGTTTGCATGCAATCGGCGATATCCCAAATCGGCCACCCATCTCTTCACGGTGAAACAACAGAAAGATGAACCCTTGCGAGGGTACATAAAACGTTCCACTGATGAGGCGTTGGATGTCCCTAATGTCAGCCCCACCATCCTGGCAGACATACTGACACAGGGACTTCGAACAGAGGATTTCTTCTGATACCTCATGGGAAATCATGTCACGGACATGAATGAGCTTATGCAAAAGGCAAAAGTTTACATCCTCATGGAGGAAGCGGAAGGAACGAAAAAACGCATGGAGCATGACGACAATGAGCACCGAGAAGAAGTGAAAGCTAAAGAAAAGGGAAAGGAAGGAAAACCAGCCCCCCGCAAAGACGAGGGAGGGGTAGTCAAAAAATTCCTGCGACCCGTAGCCTTACCTCCGATGGCTATCGCTCCCCAAGAGGTACTTAACGTAATGAGAGGCAGCGATGATCTACACTGGCCCACACCGGCCAAGTTTCCCAATCGGGAAAGAAACATAGGGAAGTACTGCAAATATCATAAAACCTATGGACACACCACCGAGGAGTGCAATACCTTACGCATGGAGATACTCCGCCTTCTAGAAGTGGGATACCTGCAGAACTACCTCAAAGTAAATAATCCCGAGGAGCCCAAGCCCAATGTATGGAAAAGATCACGCCCAGAGCAAGAAGAGGGCGAGGCGGCTCCCAATCACCAGTCACGAGAAAGGACCACGGAGCGTGGACAGTCCCGAGGATGGACCACGGGCCAACGACAGTGTTCCCGAGAAAGAACTATGGGGCATCGTAACTTACCTCCTCCACCAGACTCATATGAGGACAACGCTCCTTCGAGTCGAACGGTCAATATGATAGAGGGAGGAGATATCTCGATAACACCCCAAGGTAAGAAGAAAAAATATCTGAAAGAGGCTCGACGAGCAGAACAAGGACTCCCTGTATGCTCCGTCCAAGGGGCAAAGTTGCCTAGTATTACTTTTGGACCCGAGGACATAGCATGTATAATCTACCCCCATGAAGACCCCTTGGTTATTTCAGCCGTTATTTACGGATGTGAAATTCAGAGGATCCTCATCAACACGGGCAGCTTTGTGGACGTACTCTTCTTTCCTACCTATCTCGCTATGGGACTAAAAAGAGAAAGGTTGGAAATGGCTGAGGTTCCCCTAGTAGGTTTTTCTGGAGAAGCCTGCCATACCCTCAGAACTATAACCCTTCCAATATCATGGGGGAGAGGGAGCCCTTCTAAAAACCGAACCCACCAAGTTTTGGGTAGTGAAAGCCTCTTCACGAACGTACAACGCCATATGCGGAAGGCCATCCATCCGAACCTTCGAAGCTATCCCCTCTACCCTTCATCTTAAGGTAAAATTTCCCACTTTCTCAGGTATCAGAGAAGTTCGAGGTAATCAATCCAAGGCTAGAGAATGCCGCATGAATGCTATCCCCTCGAAAGAAGAGGAATTCCCCCTCAGAAATAATAAAAAGCTCAAAACCGAAGAGACACGGGTTCAACCCGTAGAAGAGTTAAAGATGGTAGAGTTGGTAGAAGGAAGTCCGGAAAAAGATGGTTAAGATGGGTACCAGCATGGAACCAGCAATAGAAGCTCAACTGAATTCCATCCTCAAACAATTCCATCACCTCTTCGCCTGGGAAGGGGTACCACCCGGACGAATCAGCGAAAAGGTATGCCAGCACTTTCTCAATATAAAACCAGGGGCTAGACCTGTCCGGCAGAAAAAGAGAAAAATGGGACCAGAGCGCAATAAAATTATCCAATCGAGATTCAACGACTCCTTAGCCTGAGGCAAATTCGGGAAGTTATATATCCCGAATGGTTGGCTAATGTGGTTCTGGTTCCCAAACATGGAGGAAGATGGCGAATGTGTGTAGACTTTACCAATCTCAACGAAGCCTGTCCGAAAGATTGCTATCCCTTGCCAAGTATCGATCAGCTAGTGGACTCCACTGTTGGATGTGCACTGCTCTCAACCCTAGACGGAGACCAGGGATACAACCAGATCCCGATGGCAACGACAGACCAGGACAAAACTAGCTTCATTACAGATGCTGGCACCTACTGCTATTTGGTAATGCCCTTCGGACTCAAAAATGCCGGTGCAACTTACCAAAGACTAGTAAGTCTCATGTTCGCTGGACTCATCGGAAAATCGGTGGAAGTCTATGTGGACGATACGGTGGTTAAGAGTAAAACCGCAGAAGATCATCCTGAGGACATGCGAAAAGCATTGGTCATCATGGATAAATTCGGAATGAAAGTTAACCCTAGAAAGTGCTCCTTTGGCATCCGAGGAGGAAAATTCTTGGGGTTTATGGTCACAGAAAGAGGAATAGAAGTAAACCCCGAAAAGGCTGAGGCCATCGTGGGACTTCCAACTTCGAGGACAGTTAAAGATGTTCAAAAGCTCACAGACCGGATGGCCTCCTTGAGCCGATTTATTTCCAAATCAGCAGAGAAAGGACTCCCCTTCTTTAAAATACTCCGTAACATCAAAGAATTCCAGTGGACCTCTCAGTGCGAAGAAGCCCTCGGAGAGCTAAAAAAGTATATGGTGAAACCCCCTTGCTAGTAAAACCTTCGCCTCAAGAGGAGCTCTTTGTATACCTATCTGTCGGAGAAGAAGCTGTGAGTGTTGTGCTAGTCAAAGAACAAGATAAAGAGCACCACCTCGTATACTATGTTAGCAAAACTCTTCTCGGAGCGGAAACCAGGTATACCACACTGAAAAACTCGTCTTAACTTTGGTTACCACAACCTGTAAACTGCGCCCCTATTTTCTCACTCACCCGATCACTGTGTTGACAAAACACCCCTTGCGGGCAATTCTCAATAAACCCGAGTCATCGGGAAGATTGATAAAATGGGCCGTAGAACTCACTGAGTATTACATTTCCTACGCTCCGAGGCCCTCCATCAAAGCGCAAGTCCTAGCGGACTTCGTAATGGAGCTGACCAGCATCGGGCCCGAGAAAAAAGAACCTCTATGGCATGCATATGTAGATGGCTCCTCTGTTAGTACACACGGGGGAGCGGGAATAGTCTTGGTAAATCAAGAAGTGGAAGACGAAAGACTCTATTTTACAGTCAGACTTGATTACCCCATTTCCAACAACGAAGCTGAGTATGAAGCCCTCCTCATTGGCATGAGACTTGCAAAAGAAGGAGGAATAAGAAGAAGGGAAAAAGTACGGACTATACCCATCGTTTAGCCTCTTTTACGAAACTATACCCAACGTTTGAATTTTTGCAACACTATACCCAACCTTTGAAAATCGTAACTATACTATACCTATACTAATTTTCCGGCCAAAATTCAAAATTTTGAGGGGTAAAACAGGTAAGTCACTATTCCCAACGGTAACATAACGGCTCCCTCAGCTATTAAACCGAATTTTCCCCCCAATTCGTAACCCTAATTTCTCCAGTTCAATTATTCGAAGAAATTGGTCGATTAAGATGGATAATCCACAATTGTGTCTTTGTGGGATAAGAGCTTCATTGGAAACATCTTGGACCGACAACAATCCAGGTCGTAGATTCTCTCAATGCACTAGGCGACGGGTAAGTCGCAAATTCGAATGTTTTTGGTAGTAATTCGTTTTAATTTGATTTCGTCGTAATTCGATTATGTTTTTTGACAGGGAGTAGGCCGTTGTAATTACTGGGTTTGGGTCGACCCACCAATGTGCGCTAGATCGAGGCAAATAATACCCGGCTTGCTCCGTAGGGTGAGAGGACTTGAAGATGAATTGGCTAGGGTGAAGAAAAGGGAAAAAATGTTTAAGATTGTACTTGTTATCGTGTTCATGTATGTACTTTGGGGTTTCTTTTGATCGTTTAAGGTTTTAGGGAAAAAATTATGAATTGGCATTGTGAAGGATTATGTTAGTTTGTAAGTTCCAAGGTCGTGGGTGTATGAAATGAATTGTCTTTAATTGAACTGAACAAATCGGTTTCCAAAGTTTGATGTGCAGGGAAACGGTGGCATTGGTGACTGTTCGTATAATGGACTGAAGAGTCATGTCCATACGAACAGTCACCTATTGACTTATAAATCCCCCTCTAAACATCAAACTTTAACCAACAATCTTAATTCTCTAAGCCTCCAAACTTGTCTGAATCTTGTAAGAGAAAAAAAATGGAGTTCCCAAACCACAATGAAGTAGCTTTGTTGATTCATGATGGGGAGTTCAATCTCTATTTCGAGAAGGAGTTGATGAAAAGGTTGTGTGACTATGGGCGTAGGCACCGTTTGAGGGATCTGGCTACTCTTCAGGCTAGCTTGAGACTGATCAAGCCAGAGTTGGATGGACTCCGCTGGGGCGGTGGTGAATTCAAGATGCTCACCATCTATAAGAAGATCAACGAACTGAGACGCCGGTTCTTCAGGTGGCAGGAGTTTCTTGCACTACCAGGCGTGCACTGTGCCCCGCCTGAGTGGACAGTGAGCATCGATGCCGACTATCACGCAATCCCTCGCCAGGTATGTCTTTCCTTTTTGGTTAGATTATTTACTCTTAAACTAGATTGTTCGATTGATGTTCTGTGTTGTGTAGGAGACCAATTTTGAGAAGTTTTTTAGGATTTACGGTTGCGAGAACGCTGGATACCTCCATGAGTTCTTTGCGATGCATTGGGTGGCACATCTACCTGAGGAAGAAGAATGATGTTGTTGGGACTGGAAGAACTCTTTATTTATCATTTTTATTTGTTATGTTTCTGAACAATGGTGAGGTTTGAGTGGTTTTAATTTACTGTTTTTATTTGATATGTATCTGAACAATTGATATGTACTGATTTTGGGGTATGATGTTTTGTTTGCTTATTATGGTTGGTGTTTGCTTGTGAATGTATGGTGTTTTGTTTGCTATTGACAATGATATTAATAAAATTTCTTGGGTTTTTTTGTCTATACTTTGCTTATTATGTTCCGTTTTAGCACTATATGTAGAATGAAACAAATCAAACACTTCAAAAGCATTAACAAATGTAACAAAAGCAAACAACATCAGCTGAAAGGGCATCAACAAAAGCATTAACTTGTCTTTGTCACATCTAATAAAGATGTAGAACTGTTGCTGTAAGTACATCAAAATGGATGTTGATGGCAAACCCAAAATACTGTACTCTGAGTACAACAAAACTTCATCATCATCACAATACTTCAACATCATCAAATGTGCAAAAGACAACTAGACACTAGCAAATTACTCCCCAGTTGATACAAATGATCTTGTCACTGGCCTCTTAGGTACTCCAACCTTAGGCATTGCTGCAGGTGCTTTGAACTTCTTTCTTCCAGGAGGAGTTAGTTCAAGGTTCCCATGTACTGGTGCATTTGTGGATGGGATATTAGAGGGAGCTTGAGTTGACTCTGGAAACAACCTTCTCTTACTTGCCTCAACTGGCTTGGATGTACCAATTGTAGTAGGCATAGCTTGGGGAGGTTGGCTTATTGTATGTGGTCTGGTTGGAGCTGGAAAGTTGGACACAACTGCATCAGAGGTTCCTTTTGAAGGGGTTGTTTGACTCCTTGTCATTCTCCTTTGTGGTTCTACCTGTGATTTTCTCTTCTGTCTTGTTTCATTAACAGTAGCATGTACTTCACTTGCTGATGACCACTGATGGAACTTGTTTACACCTGGTTCACTAGCTGTTGCTGTGTTGTATGCTGGTGGTGGCACATTTGTAGGAGCAGTTGGTGGCTATTACAACATATCAAATGAGTATTTAGCAATCTAGAGCAACACAATCTTGTAGCTACTACAACATATATATAAATGGGTACAATACCTTAGGGTTCTTGTAATATCTAGCCTGTATTCTCTTATTTTTGAGAGGTCCAGCATTTTGAGGGGCTGTTTCTGTGTTAACAGATGAATTTTGGGTGGAAGAGTTAGTCCTGGTTCCTTGTAAGGGTGCTTGGTGCACTGAAGAGTTCTGTGTTCCAATACCATCTTCAGCTTAGAAGAAGGAAATTGTATAACAGTTAGATCAAGGATAAATACATATATCACCAGTTAATTCAAGGGAAGGCTAACCTGCAAATTTGGCTCATTTTGATTAGCTTTCTTCTTAGGCTCCTTCTTAACTGGTCCTGCTAGAGGATTGGATTTCCTAACTTCACAACTTCTTATGTTATGACCTTGTTTACCACAGTAACTACAAGTCATACCTAATCCAATTCTACAAAGTTTTCCAGCCTCCATAGAATCTTCCATCCTTTTCTTCTTGGCCTCATCATTCTTTGTGTTCCTCTTGCCTTTCTTTGGTCGTCCAGGCATAGTCGTAGGCTCTGGGGGTACTAACTTTGCAGCTGTGGTGTTAGGCATTGGCCATGCTTCTCTTCCCTCCATTGGCATCATGAAATGCCCATATATATTCAGGTAAGTCTCTCTGTGATAACATGGGTGGACAAATTGTTCCAGATTCTTGTATTTCATATACTTCATGCCACTGATAGAATGGACACAAGGTATGCCTGTAAGTTGCCACCTATTACAACTGCATGTCTTTTCTGCCAAATTAACTACCCTCACTGATGAAAATGGGCCAACAACTTCAAATTGCAGACTCCATTCCAATTGGCAATCCACTGGACTGAATCATCAACCAGTTTGTTAAACATCACATCAATATTGGGACATAGCAATGTTGTCTCCCTCTCCATTTCCTTCCTCCTTACTCCAATTCTCTTCATCAGAAGCATTCTAATATACTCCCACATCTCAATGATAGGCAAAGATCTTGTCTGCACAATTAAAGCATTAAAGCTTTATGACATATTGTGCAGTAGCAGGTCACTCTTGCAGTGATGTAAGAAGAATGCTCTACACCAGTGAGCAGGTGGTCTTTCCAATAACCATGTAGCAACACCTGGATCTTGTTCTCTTAGTTCATTGATGTATCTTTCATAATAAACTTGCCTAGTTGCTCTTGCAGCATTCCAGAGAATATGCTTCAAGGTTAAACCCTTGAATTCCTTCCTTATGTTAGCCCAAAGATGTAGCACACAGAATCCGTGCTCACTATTTGGAAGCAACTGCTCAACAGCATCAATCAACCCTTTCTGCTTGTCACTCATGATGATCCAATGTGAGCTGTTATTGATGTTGAGATCTCCAATGAGTAGCTGCAGAAACCAGGACCAGGTCTTACTTTTCTCCTTCTCCACAATTGCATAAGCAAATGGATATGAGCTGTTATTTGCATCAACTCCTACAGCTGTTAACAAGATCCCACCATTTTTGGTCTTTAAATGGGTACCATCTAAACATATTATTGGCCTACATCCTGCCAAAAATCCACTTTTCAAGGCACCCGAGCATACATACATCCTCTTGAATTTGCAAATCTCACCAAACAACTTGCATTTTATCTTCATAGTTGTTCCTAGATTTGAATTCATCATTTCGTCTGCATATCTCCAGAGATATGAGTACTGCTCCGCATCATCTCCCTTTCCCATCTCAAAAACTTTGCGCTTGCACCTATAAGCTTGGGCCTTAGAGAAGACCATGTTGGTATCCCTTCTGAAAATAGTCAACATTGACTCTACAAGCCAATTTGGATCAGTGATGATTTTGTCATAGTACTTTTTGGCTAGCCATGTTGATGTAGCATGTGTCACTATGTCTTCATTTTGACATTCATGTGGCTCTATGAGTGTCTTTATCATCATGGTCTTCTCACCATTCATCTGTGAAGCATATATGTACCAAGGGCATTCCAAGTCAGCACACCTTGCACTAATCTTCTTTGGACAACTTTTAACCATTCTGATTGGCCTTTTTTCATCCCTAGCATATTTCTTAATAGCATCCTTCAAGTGATCAGGATGCTGGAATACCATCTTCACTCTGAATTCAATATTTGCCATGTCAATCAATGGATTGAAGACTTCATGATTTCTGTAAGTCTCCCTTACATGTTCTAGTAATCCACTTTTCTTCTTCTTTTTCACAAGGCTTTCTCTAGTGACTGTAGAGGAAGCAGGGGGGCCATCAGACACCCATGATTGAGAGGCAGTTGTGTTAGGTTGATCAACTGATGATGGCTCTGCAGTGGCATCTGTACTTGGCCCATTAGCATTTGATGGCTCTGCACTGGCATCACATTCCCTTCTAGGTTCTGTGTTCACAGTTGCACTTTCAAGATAAACATTCACTGTGTCAAGATTGAGTTCCTCCATTGGATCATTATCTTCATCTACCATCACATCAGAGTACTCAGAATCATACCCCATAGAAACCTCACCATCACTCTCATCACTGTTCACCAAGTCTATTATGGATGCAACTAGTGGCCCACAATTCTCTAATATAAAACTTGGCAAATCTCTTACATTGCTGCCAGATGCAGCACCATTCTCTTTAGTAGTAGCAGGTTCTCTTGGAACTCCACCAGTTGAGGTCTGTGATCTATTTGTTGTCTGTCCACCAGTTGTTGACTGTCCAGCACCATCATCATATGTCTTGTCTATCCTCTCACCAAAAGCATTAATAGATGCTCTACTTATCCTCTTCACTCTAAGTTTACCCTTACCTTTCTCCTTAGCCTTATCCTTACAATTATCTTGTTTACCCTTACTTCTGTCACTGCCACAAGAGAGTTCTTCAACTTGACTTGCTACTCTTTCCAACTCTTCAGCAAACCCATCAGGATCCTCTTCACCACCAAACCCTTCATCATCACCACCATAGTTAAGGGGCTCACTAATTGGAGGGAGAGGGTCTGTATCTTCACTTGCCTCACCATCTAACAACTCAACACTATCATCATCTGACAGAGAGGCAGCATTTGGTGTTGGCGGTTTCATAAAGTAAACCTCCACCAGTTTGTGTTGAGCAGCAAATTTGGCCATGTGGTAAGCTTCATCATCATTGGTAATGCAAGCAAGCTGAAGACCAAACACCTCTGGCTCATCATTGTAAAATACCATCCAGTCATCACCCAACCCGAGTTCAACAGCCATATTTAGCAGCTCAAGTCTTGACATTTCATCAGCTGTGCAGTAGTCCACAAAGCTGATTTGTCCCTCCATATATGTAGGTTTGCCCAGAAACACCATATTCCCAGAGTGATGAATCATGATTGAAAAAAAATCCTCATCACCCCCTGCATATAGACAAAAGTAACTTCAAAACCCTAACAATGTGCGGCCATGCAAAATGCACCCATGCTTACCTAGGATCACCCACTACCCCAAATCTTGCAATCGACAACAACGTAGTATGATTAAAGTAAAAAAAACAAAGTTGGTAGGGACAAAAATTTTACCATAGTCGGGAATCAAGGATCCTTGAGCCAAAAGTGTGTTTTCGTCTCGAATTCTCCAACCCATTGTCGGAAATAAGCTTAGAAGCTTTGATGTTGTCGGAATTTGGCGGAGATAGAGAAGGAATCGGTCGAATTTTGAGGAATTTGAGGAGGGGAGATTTTAGGGTTTATGAGAATCCCCAATTTTGTGCGGGAAAATTGACAGAATTGTGTGCTTATTCCCTCCTAAATAAGAGCCCATACCGAAAAGACTATATTACCCCCTCACTTGCCGAAACATGATGTCACTTAGTCTGGAAATGACGAATTTTGGCCGAAAAATTAGTATAGGTATAGTATAGTTACGATTTTCAAAGGTTGGGTATAGTGTTGCAAAAATTCAAACGTTGGGTATAGTTTCGTAAAAGAGGCTAAACAATGGGTATAGTCCGTACTTTTTCCCTAAGAAGAATACTCATCCATAGTGACTCTCAATTGATTGTCCAACAAGTTAAAGGTTGATATGAAGCAAAAGAAGAAAGGATGCAGGAGTACCTTCGAGTAGTCCATCATAGGCAAGAATGGTTTGAAGACTATGACATAGTCCAAGTTCCCCGAAAGGAAAACCAAGAGGCAGACACCTTGTCCAAAATGGCCACTCAAACGGCAGCCATCCACACCCGAAGGATCACTCTGCTCCATGTCAGTGAATCCGAAAAGTCTGAGGGTAAAGAAGTAAATGCCACTATGGATTCCCCGTCCAGCTGGGTAATTCCCATCAAAGCCTACTTACGAGATCCAGAAGGATATTCCTCAAACAAAGCTGTGCAACGAATAATGTCCAGAAAAACCATTCGATATTTTCTGAAGGATGGAATACTTTTTCGGAGGACATATTCATGCCCCCACGTCAGATGTCTCAACGAAGAAGAAGCCCAATTAGCTATGGCAGAAACTCACGAGAGGACATGCGGGAGCCATACCAACGGCGAAAGTATGGTCGGGCGCCTGATTTGGCAAGGCCATTACTGGCCCACGACGGCTAAAGATAGCAAAAGCCACGCGAAAAGGTGTAAACCGTGCCAAGCTTACGCCCCTCGGGTCCATCAACCCGCAACACCGTGGGAACCCCATTTGACCCCTTGTCCATTCTCGAAATGGGGCATTGATATAGTGGGGCCACTCATCCCTGACGCCGGCCAAAAGAAGTTCCTACTCGTAGTAGTGGATTACTTCACCAAATGGGTTGAGGCAGAACCCTTAGCCCGAATCACCGCAGGCGCCATCGTCAATTTCCTATGGAGGAATATCATGTGCCGCTTTGGCATCCCTCGGAGCCTGGTAAGTGATAACGGCCTGCAATTCACGAATCAAGAGTTAGAAAAATTGTGTGACCACTGGGAGATCAAACACCGCTTCGCTTCGATGGAATACCCCCAAGCGAACGGATAAGTAGAAAGAACCAATCGAACCCTCCTGAAAAACATGAAAGCCCAACTTGACTGGCATAAGGACAAATGGGTTGAAGAAATACCCGACATATTATGGGCCTATAGGACCACGCAAAGCACTGCCACGGGTGAAACCCCGTTTAGCTTATCCTACGGGTGCGAATCGGTCCTGCCCTCGGAGGTTTCTGTTGAGAGCTAGCGAGTCCGAGAATATGAGGAAATCGCCAACAACTCCAACCTAGCCCTGGCCCTTGATCTTCTCGAAGAAAGAAGGACACGAACCGCCATCCGGATTGAAGGATACAAAACCCGGATGTCACGATACTACAACGCTAAGGTAAAACCTCGAACTTTTCAAGTTGGAGACTTAGTGATGAAACGGATCGGAGCTTCCAAGAATGTGGGTAAGCTCGATCCCCGATGGGAAGGACCCTACAAGATAGAGGGAATCGTTGGACCTGCAACTTACCTTCTGGCCAATACCTGGAACTCCATCAATCTCAGAAAATATTATGCTTAATGTAATGAGACAGTTTGTACATAAATAAAAAAAGTTGTTTGTATATAAATGGTTCCTTTACAAAACAAAAAGAAATAGGGTTGCAAAATAAAACGATGACTCTATGAAAATGTCATCACAGCAATCTAACCCCGATGAGCCATCTAATACAAACGACTAGCACAAAACAGTCAGCACCTACTAACAAATCCTCATCCTAAAGGGATATCGGATTATATTCGATACAAAGAGATCACTGTTATCTCCGCCTAAACGGAAACATCCTCTATCGAACACTTCCCTTCCCTGACAAGTCGATGGCGTTGCTCTTCGAATAATGAAACAGGGTCATCGACAACTACCGCCAGAACGGCCGGATCCCCGATAACTGGGGGAGGAACTTTTGCAAAAACTTGGCAAATGCTAAGTTCAGGAATGACCAAGCCCGAAGGAAATCCTGGCAGAGCCTGGACCGCATCTCGACACAAACGATAACCTATACAGACCAAATCACGCATCTCCTTATGAAGAGACTCACGAGGGCTATATGAACCCACCACCTCCAACACTGCTTGGACCTGGGCCATCACTAACGCCATCTCGTGAGTACGAGTTGTCTCTAGCAGCTGTTGAGTCGCCACATCTCTTTCCTTTGTAGCACGTATTAACTGCTCATTGGAAAACTGAACTTGGAAACCTCCTCGTGAAGTTCTCGAGCAGACTCCTTAGCGGCGGCTAATTGAGTTATCTCCTCGTGAGCTTCAAGTAGACCCTTCTCTAGCTCATCCCGACAGCGATATACCAAGTCAGGGTCAGAAGAGGACTCTCCTCGGGATCCGATGGCGTTCAAGACCATGTAAATCTGCATGCCAGTCAAACCGTCAGCACCAAAGGGATAACAAAGGTTAGTGCTAAATAGAATAAATGAAAAATTACCCTACCTCGCACAAATCTTTACAGGCAAGATCCTGAAGACTGGAGAGAGGAAAAGTCCTCATCAATTCACAGTCTGTCGCATTCAACAACTCGCTCAAGTAATTTCGACAAAAAATTGCCATGGAGGAAGACGAAGGGGCGGAACCACCTTCTCCGAGAGGACGAATCCCCGCCAGAAGTAGGGGTGAGTCAACGGGTTCGGGTTTCGGATACCCAAACCGACCCGATCGGGTTTTACCCGAAAAAAATAAAAAATCGGTTAGCAGAATATCGGGTTCGGGTACCCGAACCCGATATTCTTAATTCGGGTAGGGTTTCGGGTACCACCCTTCGGGTACCCGAAACCCAAAACCCGAACCCGCTTCTATTAGAAAAGCTAAAAAATATAAAATATATTTATATGTGTGAATAATAATAATTAATCTGTGTAATTGAAGGAAATGAAATAGAGGATGGTTATGTTATGGTATTGATCAAATTTAAATTATAGAAAGTTGAGACAGAGGATTTGAAATAGAACTTAAATTACTGCTGATGGAAAAGTAATAATTGAAACAAAGGATTTGATTTTCTAAAAATTAAAACTATATTATTATTGTTGGCATTTTGTTTTAAGTTCTGGAGGTTAAAGTGTGAAATGAAGTGAGTTATTCACTTGTGTTTATTAAGAGTAATCTCATAGTAGATTAAGTTTATGAATGAGTTAGAGTTTAGGAACACGAATATATATATATATATATATATATATATATATATATAATACTAGCTAACATTCTTTATGATTAGATTACAGAGAAATATTATAAACATAGATTGTTTGTCACATTCAGGATATGCAATTTAAGTTATATTATGAATGTTGAGTTATTAAGTAATTTATACCAAGCCTTGTGAAAATCATGTATTATTGTATTATATTATGTTATAAATTATTGTTTTATTCTCTTATTTGTTATTAAGTAATTTACACTAAGCCTTGTGAAAATCATGTATTATTGTATTATATTATGTTATAAATTATTGTTTTATTCTCTTATTTGTTGAATTTGACGTTAATTTTATATTTCTAGGAGATAATGTTAAAAAGACTAATGATCATGGGTAAAATAATTAAACCAAATTTTCTCATTTGAACCCGAAACCCGAAACCCGAAACCCGACTTATATTCGGGTACCCGAATAGTCGGGTATCGTAAGCATCGGGTCGGTTTTCGGGGGTTTAAAATTGCCACCCGAACCCGAAAAACCCGAACCCGAAATACCCAAAACCCAAAAAACCCGACCCGAACTCACCCCTAGCCAGAAGAGGATTACCCTCAAGAGGTGGACGAACAACTCGGGCAGGACCCTCCCCGAGGGGATGGGGGCTAATGTTAACCGTAAAAAATAAATACGGGATTAAAGAAAATATTAGTCCTAAATATGAGAATTAATATACGGATAATACTATTGTTACGAGTACTTCCGATGAGATGTAACCACCTCCCACGAGGAGGCCCACGGAGAGTTACAAATCTGCATGGTCACTGACCTAAAAGCAATATAAAGGAATACCCGAGGAGACACAAAGCGTCCCATGGAAAGTCAACGATGAATAAAGAAAATATATCCACGTGGCATCATAAAAATAACAAACGCCCGATGAATCCATGCGACTCGGATATCCATCAAATGCGCCACGAGGGACCACAAAGGACCTCGAGTCCCATAGACTCACGAGAACACTTCTTTGCTGAAAACTCCTCAACACAAAACGCCCTCGGAACATCACTCCCGAAATCAAACTTCAGAGCAAAGATAGATCCAAGCCCAAAAGTCATTAGAAAACCCACCACGAGGACTTGGACAAGAAAATACCACCTCACGAAGGAAAAATCAAGCCCTCGGAGATCAAATCTAGCCCTCGGAGGATCAAGACAAATCCTCGGAGACAATGCCAAACCACTCGGATACCAAATCAAAAACGAAAACACCCCTCGGAAACCAGCATCCCAAAAAATAGTCCCTCGAAGATCCCGGAGCTATCGGAAGAGAAAAAGATCAGGCTAGTCAGCATCTAGTAGACCAAGAATATATCTTATTTTATCTTTTTACACTTTTACACATATTGCAACACATGTACTTACTAAAACACATGCACAATGACACCTGTCCCTAGCAAACTTTATATAAAGGGAAGTAGTCAGTTAAAGAAAAATAACTTGAAACAAAGACAGATAGGCAAAAGGAGTGAAATTCAGTGAATAAAAGAAGAAATAATCTCGTATCTTTATTATCCTTACACGATCAACACTTTTTGGACCTCGGGTAAAGCGTTCCAACCCCTCAATTACTCCGTTAACTAGGTTATAATATCCAACCTGTTAACAAAGTTATAAGAATGACATTTTTATGTTTAATGGCATTTTTTAAAAATATCACTTGTAGCGATGTAGCTAAAGGCGGTAATGTCATTTTTTTATCCAAAAATGGCACAGAATAAAGCGTTACTACATCTAGATATAGTGATATTATAAATATGTTAAATGACATGTTAAAATGCCACATAATATAATTTTACTAATGCTTTAAGATGACATTGTAGTTACGTGCAGTGGCATCTGGAAATGCCATCTTAGATACATAACTTGACTTCATAAAATGTCACCTAAGATTAACCAATTGACACTCTATAATGACACAATATTAACAACTAGTGCCACATATGAACGCCACTTAATCTAATTTTAATACTTTAAGATAACACCATAACTTAGTATAATGACATTAATAAATGACAATATAGATAAATATTTTGACATTGAGAAATATCACACAAATTTAATTTAGTGACATCTTAAAATGACCTAATATAAATCAATATTGTCATAGAATTACTATCGGGTATTAATTAATTTTGCTAAATAATTGCAAAACTTAAATATGCACCACAATATGATAAAAAGATGAAACCTTCATTGAAATTCAAAATCTGATAAGAAGACTAAAATTACAGAACCTTCCTACATATTAAATTCAGTTATCCAATCGTGAGGTACTTTATTAAAAAGAAATTACAAAAAATAATTTTGAAAGTAACTTAATGCTAACACCAACTCCAACACTAAACTCCAACACTAAACATGCACGCCGAATCAACTTCTTTCAACATCTGCAAACAACAACAAAAAATAAATAGTATTAAGTTCCTACATAATGCTATCATTTATTTACTACAATAATATTGATATTCGAAAGATCTAATAACACTCACCGCATAACATTTCGGCTTGGCCAATGAATTTCCCAATAGCATCTCTAATCAACTTGTCTTGTCCAATAGCATCTCTAATCAACTTGTCTTATCCAGTTAATCTAACCAACCGTTTATTAGGCATTAAAAAGAATATTTGAACATGTTAGCGCTTTGAGCAATCTAAAATAACTCACCAAACTTATGATGAAGTATCAAAAGAGATAAGTGAGCATTGTACAGAATCACACACCCTTCCGTTGAGCTATTGGTTTTCAACCTGCAGCAATAAAAAATGAAAATTAGAAGTTAATTATAATACAGCTAAAAAGTAAGGATTCCTTAACTAAAATCTTACCTAACATCTCCAACCAAAGGTACACTCATTTAGAATCCAATTAATCAAACCCCATGGATCTGTAACAAGAATGATAGATTAAGGAAAAGAGAAGCCACTGTCAATAATATGTCATATTTCACTTGGAAGCAAAAGAACTATGCTTTCGTTAAGTATGAAGATCAAGAGCTTACAGCTCCAGCTGTGTATTTAGTAACGAGAACCCACAATAAACCTTGTTACATTGTCACCAGACCATCCAAAGTGTGATCACAACACTATACTCCACCTGCTTATTTCCTGAACATACAAATAGCCAAAATACTAATTCAGCATATTATAAGAAATATAATGTTACTTTCTTTCTCAAACTATCAAAAAATCGGAACCTCTTATCGTAAACTCTGAAAAAATTATAAGAGAAGCCAAAAAGATTCATTAATTATCTCACAAGAAGAATGAGCAGATACACATCAGTAGACATCATGGTTTTTAATGCCATACAAAAGAAAGTAAAACTTCAAGTTCACAAAACAACTTGCAATGAGAAGCAAAGAATACTTCAAGTTTTATTTTATGTAGAAACCATAATGTAACTTAGATAACAAAATGCACACCTCCGTATCTTCTCAAAGTGAACTGAAATGAAGGAAACCGTATCCTGCATCTCTTTTTAAAATGATAATGATCACAGACAAATTCAATATGGTCTGTAATAGAAAGTTCACACTGGAACTTCCTTCGTCAATGGATTTGAATTCTTGGCGCTCCCCAAGCATTAAAGATAGCACTACATTCAGACAGGGAATAAAGAAATTTTAAATATAGTGGCAGGCTAAGATTAGGAGCACTTAGTCCCTATTTTGATGATATGTATGATTATGTGAGATTTTCCCTCTACTTGTCACTGAACATGACATAAATGATGACTAATGAGAGAATTAATGCTCGCCTCTCCTTACCCCAAATGTTTAAGTAATGTTGATCGGCACTGTATTACATGATGTAGCTCAACACAACTTAGAAACATGCATAACCAACCATCAGGAAAACCATGACTGAACATAGCTGAAAATTACCTTAGTTCATCCATATGGATTCGAAGCACTGATGATGGACTTCTTTGTACAAGGAACCACTTCCGCCTGATCATAAACAGTACCATATTAAGAAAACCATGTGAAACAATCTACAAGGAACACTTTATCATCAACTAGCTGTTCCGTTCTAACAAAATTAGTACGAATTGTTGATCTCTGTCCAAACTTTTAGCATGCAAATATGGTGTAGTAGATTAACCATGTCTACACCGTGATTTAGTAAGGAAATAAAAAGCAATTGACAAGTGACCTAATGATCCAACCTATATCTAAACCAAATGATTCAATCAACATAGCAGGACCTTAAATCTCAAAATTAATCGATTTGCCGATTGTCGACCTTGACTCCAAGTTGAACTCATCGTGAATTGATCGAAAAGGGGAAAAGGGGGAAAAAGAGTTGAAGGGTGAAAAAAGGAAAATTTACTTGGTAAATTTTACCTTTTTTTAATAAAATAAATAGAAGTTGGTTAATGTTCCTTGGCAATGTACCTAAGCCTATTTAAATGTGCATGTAGATTCAAGAGCTAACAACTATATTTTTCCAATGCCACTAAAGTTATTTAAATTATTAATAAATATAAGCATTATTTTGAAAAAGGGAAAAGTAAGAAAGGGTCTTTCCCATGAGGATTTTTGTCTCTAAAGTTAGGGCATATACTACTTTCCGACAAGGGCTCCTGGATCTTGGCACGACATCATCACCGAATTTTCACCGTCATTGTCATCGAATCTCTGGTCCAGACGTTCGTTAGTGTTTCGTTGATGTCTTTCTCATTCTTGTTTTGTCCTTAGGGTTTTTTTCTTTTGTGCTTGCGTACCTCAATGATCGCATCTTAGATCCCACGGTGAATTTTACTCATTTTATTTTGATTTCTAAGTGTCCTAACCCTGACTTGATGACTCAGTTTAGACCGATTAGTCTTAGTAATGCGTGTTTTAAAATTACATCTAAAGCCATTGCTAATCGACTGAAACCTTTTCTCTCTAATATTATATCTTCATGTCAGTCTGATTTCGTTCAAGGACACCTCATCACTGATAATATCCTAGCGGCGTTTGAACTGGACCATTATCTCAAGAACAAAAGGACGGGAAAACGATGTTATATGACGTTGAAGCTGTATATGAGTAAGGCCTATGACCGAGTCGAGTGGACCTTCTTGAAAAAGGTAATGCTTAAACTTGGTTTTGATACGCGGTTTTGTTTGTGTCACTTATTATGATGGGTGTCCGGGCAGTGTCATACTATATTTTATTAAATGGCAAGGAGTCAAGTATTTTCCCCCGAAAGGGGCATTAGGCAGGGGGGTCCATTATCCCCCTACATATTGTTATTTGTTTCCGATGTTTTTTCAGTGCTAATTGCAAAGGCAGACGGGAGGGGCGTGATAAAAGGTGTTAAGGTCAGTCTCCACGCACCTTCAGTGTCGCACCTTCTATTTGTCAATGATACCTTGTTGTTTGTTGATGCGAGCGAGGAGACGTCGCGTGGTATTAGCGTGACAAGTGTGGGTGTTGGCCAACTTCCTGACATCGTTATGGATTACGGATCATGAGGCGGTCGGGGAGTGGATTGTACGAATTACACGGACTGGGTCTGCTCAAAGACTTAGCTTTATTGTCACTGTTATGTGGACCTTGTGGGGGAATTGTAATAGAGTTTTGGTAGGGGAGAAGATGAGACGCCCGGATGAGATCGTCATGTTTGTGCAGCTCTACGTGGAAAATTGGTTCACGCATAATGGGAAGAAAAGAGTGCATATGCATGATAAGGAAACCGAATGGGAACCTCCCGTAGGTGAGATGATAAAGATTAATTTTGAAGGGGGAAGTTTTTAGCGAGGAAGAGGCGATCGGGGTGGGAGTTGTTGCGCATGATAATAACGAGATTATGATTGCATGGCGGCAGCAACGACTTTTAGCGTTTATGGTGCCCGCATATGTCGAATGTTTAGCAACATTAGGGGCGGTTCGTTTGGCGGATGAAAATGGATGGGAAAACATCGTTTTTGAAGGGGATTGTTTGTCCGTTTTACATGAAGTTTTATTTGGCATCCACGGGGACACATTGAACGTAAACATCTCGAACGATATTCGTCGCTTGCTTTGGCTATGTTTTGGCATTAAATAGGTGGGTCGCGCGTCGAATGTAGTGGCTCATGCGTTGGCACGGAACGCGTACGAAGATGCGGATGGTTTGTAGTTAATTAAAGCTTTGATTAAGTTGAATTTTTTTGTTTTTTGTTGTTTTTTTCATTGCTTTGAGACCTATAGCAACAGTGGGTTGTGAGCTACGGATTCTACCGCAACGATTTTCTTTTGAGTTACGGAATGAAAGTATGGTATTTAAAAAAAAATACTATCTTACAAATCTATAGTGACAAGTTAAGCCTAATGTCACTAACCAGTGTCACTAACCCATTATTTCTAGGTGATATCTCTTAAAACAACATTATATAAATGTATTGTGACATCTTCAAACTAATGTCATTAATGCTTATTGACTAATGTCACTAATGTGTTAATTATATGTGGCGTTTTAAATGAATGACATGACATATAGCTATCGTGACATTATCAAACTGACGTCATTAATTAGTGTAGGTTAATGTCACTAATCTCTTAATTGTTAGTGACAATTTTAGAAAATGACATTACATAAATGTATAGTGTCATTTTGAGACCAATGTCATTAATATTTATAAGTAAATGTCACTACTGTAGTAACTATGGTGGCAATTTTTAAAAGGTCATCTAATTAACTTTCAGTGACATGTTAAAATAAATGTCATTAGCACAGTGTCACTGTAAGCCATTTTTGTTGTAGTGAACATGCAAAAGATTGAAGTAAAATAATTCAGTAAACAATTGATAATCTGAAGAGAAAAAAAAGTAGCTTCATTCTCTTATCCGATATCCTGACAAAGATTCAATTTTCTATATGGGGAAATACACTTGCCCTTTTTTTTAATAAGAAACATCATGCTCCATTTTTTACACAATTTCATGTGTATCAGCTGCTTAAGTTTTTAGAAGAGACTAACACGTAATGTTCTCAGCTGCTTGTTAGGACTTTCAGTTCTGCTGTATACTTGAGTTGTTCAGTTCTAAATGATGGAATAAACTTGTAGAACAATATAAATTAAGTATATAAGTACTAATTAGAGATTTATGATACAATTCATTACTGTTACTATATCCTAAATCCATAAAAAAGTAACTTAAAATCCTTTTAATCTATCACTTGATTCAATTCTTACAGATGAAGGAATTCTACCTCAGATACTAAGGATAGCGAAAAGGAAGCCATTCCAAACATGGGTTGCTAAAAACTTGCAAGACGAAACACATAAACTAAAAAGACACACTTTTTATGGTATTGCAGGAGTAAATTAACACACCAAATAAATCCTTACGTGGAACTTGGGATGAAATCTCCATCACTTTGGATTATCACTTCATACTCCCAATTGTAACAAGAAAATTTTTAAGCATTCTTTGAGGGATCGAACAAATAATAAGGCACGCGTAGGGTTTCCAGAAACAATATTGAAGACACCAAATTGTTTAATTAAAAATAAAAATTTAGAATCCACATGAAACTGAATCAGACAAAACCTTCGGTTAAAAAATGGATTTGAAAATAAATAGGTAAATAACCTTAAACTCGTACAAAATGGAGTTGAACTCAATGTCTCGAAAGGTTGAATGTCTCAAAAGTTTGGATAAGTCAAAATATGAAGTAAGTCGAAAGGTGTCTCGAAACTATTCTCTCGATATAAGAGTTGCGGGTTGAAGGAGTAGTATTATGACGTGCCTATTGATTATCAAGTTCAGAGTATTTATAGTCTTCGAAATACGAGACCACTTTTTGAATTCATCTATTATGTCGAAATATCGGTATTGCCAGAGCAGAGGTTTTTGTACGAAATGTCATTAATTATTCTAAACTCGTGCCACTAATTTACTCATTATTGGTGACATCCTTTCAGAATGTCATGATATAATTTTAAAGTGACCTACTAAGGTCATTAATTATTCTAAACTCATGTCACTAATTTATTGATTATTGGTGACGACTTTTAAGAATGACATTATATAAATTTAGAGTGACTTTTTCAAACTAATGTCATTAATTGGTATAGGTTAATGCCACTAGTGTATTAGATATAGTGATAGTTTTTAAAATATCAACTAATATACTTACAGTGACATTTAAATATAAATGCCACTAGCTTAATGTCACTATAAGCCATTCTGGTAGTTCATTGAATTATATGAAGTTGTGTAACTTGCCATGATGTAACATTATTGTAATTCACTGATTTATATGAAGTTGTTTAACTTACCAAGAGGTAACATTCCTATAGTTCACTGATTTATATGAAGTTGTTTAACTTGCCAGGAGGTAACATTCTTGTACTCCTCTAAATTATATGAAGTTGTTTAACTTGCCAACAGGTAACATGCTTGTAGTTCACTGAATTTTCATATTGAGTCTGAATACTTCTTATATGGTTGTATTTTTGTATAAGTCATTCACTTTCTTTTTCTATGTTGGATTTCTTAGGGTGAAGAATCGTTGATGGAATCTCAGTGTTTGATGTTTCCAGTAGGTAAATTTCATCATCTTTTTTTTTTCTTTTTTCATTTTGATGGTTAGTGATCAGTTTTATTAAATATAGATAAGATATGATCATTATATTGTATTAATTTCTTTGCTAATGAAAGAATCGTAAGGTCGAGTCAAGTTGTTCTATTTGGATGTAGTCGTGTAGGAATACAAAATAGTGGCAACTAAGTGAATTTGATATGTAAAATGATTATACATATGATTCTTGTACCAGAACTCAGATTATTTCAATTTATTTGTTTGGTTCATTGATGTTCATAAAATATGTAATCATCAATGTAAAAATTGATTTTGGTTCAATATGTAATTTTTTTCTTAATTTCGGGGTTGCCAAAACAGTATTAGTTTTGGTTGGCCCATGTTTTTTTCTTTCTATTATTTCATTGTATGACTAGTGGCGTTACATAGTGCCATTGTTGATGAAAACATTGGCATTCGACAGTGCCATTAGTCGTTATGGAGTGGCGTTTTAATAATCAAACTATTGTTTCATTAGGTGTCATTTTAATGTGTCAATAATATATTTTTAAATGAGATTTTAACACGTCAGATTATGCATTAACTATGTCATTTGTTATTGCCAATATAGTTATTTATTGTGTCATCAAAAAGTGTTAGTAAGTTGATTTTCAGTGGCACGTCAGCATGTCGTATAATGTTGTTCTTGTGGTATTTTATTGTCTCACTGTATTTATTTGTTGTAACATTTTTTGTTGTATCACTAAATAAAAAAAATAGTGTCACTTCCACTTTTAACTACATCGCTCCAAGTGGCACTTCATAAAAATGCCATTATAAATAAAAATATCACTATTGCATGTTTTTAATAACACTTTTTCAATGTCAGTAATTGAGAGTTATCTTGTAGTGTGAGATTGTTTAGGAGATATGTAAAAGCCCGATAAAGAATTAAAAAGACTGAAATATGTTGGAACTTGGAAACATTTCTAATATTTATCTGAGCAAAACATAATTCGCAAACTGAAACTCTAATCAATTTTTAGAATGTCTACAAATCGTCCTATGAAAGGGGACTTCAAACGTAACTAATGCCAAAGCTTGACGGCATTTATTACTCAGTATATATATATATATATATATACATACTAGTTGATATACAAGAAAATATAGAAGAAAGAGTCTACGTCAATTTGAGGATTAAAACGCGTAATATCTAATTTGTATTTTACTGCACCAAACTTATTATATTCTTCACACGTGATGACTTGGACCCATGCATGCATTGAGCCAAAGATAATTCTAACCTTGATTTGGATTCTTTTTATTAAATTACTCAAAGCCCCCTTTTAATTGGAAACCTAGAATCAAATTACACGTTTTTTTGTCATTTTGTGACATAAATTTTAATTCTCTTATGAAAATGTTCCTGGCGAACTATATTCATTTACATGTAGTGATCATCTGGAAACTTATGAGTTACGAGGAAAGTTTTAATTATTGTCCTCTAATACAACCACATTTCATTAATTTCCTGACTTAGTCTCTTATGTAAGGTTTTCCCATTTCCTTAATTTCCTGACTTGGTCTCTTATGTAAGGTTTTCCCATTTCCTTAATTTCCTGACTTGGTCTCTTATGTAAGGTTTTCCCATTTCATGACTACTTGAACGTCAAGTTTCTCTTAGGGCCACCCGAACTCGAAACGATTCTAACCTCAAGATTTTTTTAAAATAAAAATTAAAAAAATGTTAAATTCTTGATACGATTACACTTATACTCATTTTATTTTAAACTTGAAAACGAGATGAAGATGAAACAAAAAAGGAAAACACTCAGGCTATGATTAAACAAAAGCAAAAATAAACGGGAGTTAATTAGAAAATAGGACGAAATATTAAAAATGACCGCTAACTTTACAAAAAAAGTTAAAATGCCCGATTTTTTCGGGACTGTCCAAAATGTTCGGTATCTTTTATAAAATCTTGCAAAAATGCCCAATGGCCTTATTCGGGCTCAATGTGCATACGTGGCGGTACAGTGGCTGCCTACGTGGCGGTACAGATGTAAAAATAATAAATATATATATATAAATAATAAACATATATATAAAAATAAGAATAAGAATAAGAAACATATATATAAATATAATTAAAAAAGGGTCATATATATATAAACATATATGTAACTATTTTGTAAACATAATATATATATAAATATATTAATAATATTAATAGTAATAAACAAATGTATATATATGTTAATAATAATAAAGATATAAACATATATATAACTATTTTGTATAAATAATAAATATATATAATAATAATAAATATTTTAACAAAATAAAAAAATAAAAAAATCATCATCTTCATCACCGACCCCACCCCCCCCCCCACCCCGTAGATCGCGACCCCCCACCTCCCACACACCGCTGCAACTCGCCGTTGCAGCGGTGGCGACGTCGATTGACGTCGTCACCACTGCAACGGCGAGTTGCAGCGATGGAGGACTCGATCGACGCCGTCACCGTTGCAGTGGTGGCGGCGTCGATCGCCGCCGCCACCGTTGCAGTGGTGACAACGTCGATCGACGCTGCCACTACTGCAACTCGCCGTTGCAGTGGTGATGGTGTCAATCGACGCCACCACCGCTGCAACGGCGAGCTGCAGCGGTGTGTGGGGGGGTGTTGCGGGGTGGGGGGGTGGGTGGTTCAATTTTTTTTATTTCAGTAATAATTTTTTTTTTTTTTAATTTTAGTAATAAAAAATATTTTTTATGATTTTTCCCTTTTTTATATATTTATATATATAAAATGTTTTTTTAATACATAAATATATCTTTTTATATATATATATTATGGGTATAAATATATTTATGTTTTAAATTTATTAAGATTTAAAATTTTATATATGTTCTTATTTTTAAAAATAGTTATATATATATATATGTTTGTTATTGTTTATATATATATATATGTTTTATTTTTATAAATGGTTATATATATATTTATATATTACGGTGCAAAGCGCGATTTATTTTGGGGTGCAAATACAATATCTAGAATTAAAAGAATTTGTTTGAAAATTATTATTTAAACTGAAAATATGACGTGGCGGCGTTGTTTATTGACGTGGCAGTCATTGTACCGCCACGTAGGCACATTTAGCCCGAATAAGGCCATCGGGCATTTTTACAAGATTTTATAAAATATACCAGGCATTTTGGAAAGGCCCGAAAAAAACGGGTATTTTAACTTTTTTGTTCAGGTTAGCGGGCATTTTTAATATTTCGTCCTAGAAAATATATGTATATTTTTAAGGTTAGAAAGTTGAAAGGAGAAATTGTCAAAAAGTCTTATAACTACCGATTTCTGTAATTCGATTTATTTTTTAATTTCAAAGATTTATTCTGTAAGCAAATTTTGAAGTAGACAACAAACATCTCCGAGCTCGGACTCATAGATATACATAATCTTCTTTTTTTGTTTTTTGTTTTTGTTTTCGTTCTACTCATCTACTGCTGCATTATGACGTACTGCTGCTGTGCTGCATTAAGACGTGGAGGCCTCTGTTCAATAAACATCATGGATAGAACAATAACGTAACTAATGCTCCTAGCTAGCTAGTTGGCATATACATACAATAAATTTCATTGTCGTCTGGAAATACATTCTCAAATTCTTTTCCCCCCACATATATATAATAACACCTACTTTTCCATGGCTGAATTAATTGGTATCCAACCACAAGATTCAGTATCTATATATTTTTTCTAGGAAGCTTCGCACGCCATGCATCGGTCATCGTCAACTGTGTACGTATCATAAGATTCCTAGGACGTATATCTTACTTAAACATTACTCTATAACTAATTAGTGGAATATTCTTGTTCAAGTAAATAAATATCAAACAAGCGAAAACTATATATACCCTCCTCTATCTCAAATCAAAGATATATGCTCACAACCATAAGAAAGATCAACTCCATGCAAAAAAGATAAAAATGCTGGGCTCTACTTTCTTTGCGATAAATATTCTTTTTCTCCTTTTCTTTTCATCTCTTACAACTTCGTATGTTGCCGGAAGTGATGTTGTCAAGAATAACGAAACCTCGGAGCATAACAAAAGCTTGGTACATATTGGTGTAGTTATAGATTTAAACTCATCAATGGGTTCCATGGCGGATTTGTGCATGCAAATGGCGATTTCCGATTTTTATTCCGCAAATACCAACTACAAAACACGATTGATGCTACACCGCAAGAGTGCAGAAAGAGTGCTTGATGCTAATCTTGCAGGTGAGAGGCATCTTAATTAGTTATCTTTAATTTTGTTAATTTATTGGTATAACTATATACGAATTTACTCGAAATGTCTAATTCATGCATGTACGCAGGGGCGGATCTATTAAGGGGCTAGGGGGGCTGTAGCCCCCCCCCCCCTATTTTTTTGAATTATTTTTTATACCCAGATATATATAAGTGAGATTCTTTTTAAGTTTTGGGGGTTTTAGTATTATAATATTAATAGAGTATAAACCTTTAAATGAAATTGCACACAAAAAAAAGGTAGGACGCCACTAGCTGGAATTAAATATTGCAAAAACAACCATGCTTTATGTTTAATTGGCAAAATAACCTCATATGTTATTTTTAATCAACAAAAAGTCTTAATGTTGTATTAATGTTGTAAAACTAGAAAAAAAGACCTCCACTGTTTAATTAATTCAAATGTAAGGAAATCACTAATCTTGATTTAAGTTTTTATTTGGTACATAAAGAATTATTGTTATTAAGATTTAATTATATATGCATGTTTCTTTATTTTCTTTTTACAAAATCATTAGTTTTTAAATCTATAGAACTGTAAGTGTAGTATACAATAATTTTATGATGTTTTAATTCCAAGAAAAATGTGAAAGAGTTTTAACATAGTTTAAGTCATTTATTTTAGTAAATATATATTTTATAAAAGTTGTAATGCAAAAAAAAAAAAAGCAAAAGATTTCTTGGTCATCGATATAGTCATGGTAAAATTTCATTAAAAGAATTTTCGCAAGCTCTATAAACGTTCATCTTCTTTAGAAGCTTCAAAAATCCATTCAAAATTCTCTTTTTTGGAGTATTATTTCATTGTCTTTTTTCTTAATTCTCTTTAGATTCTTGCTTATTTTTCTTTAAAAAAAATTCTAGCCCCCCCTATATTCAAATCCTGGATACGCCACTGCATGTACGTACCGAACTTTGACTGACCGGTCCCGTTTATAATATTTGACTAGTATACGTTGGATGCGTGAGTAGACTTCGATTGATTTTATTTAAGATATTTCAACTTTGTATATGATGACTAGGGTAACCGATTTTAGCTTACTTGAATCACGACCACTTGAATTTCAATTATTTCTAAAAAAGAAGTCAATGTACTAATTTACGTGAAGGCTTTTGAAGTTCAACGATGCTCCATCACAAAACTTTTCCGAATTCCGACAAAACAGTTAATAAGGTTAAAATATAACA
The DNA here is from genome assembly GCA_948329865.1 of Linaria vulgaris. Lineage (NCBI taxonomy): Eukaryota > Viridiplantae > Streptophyta > Magnoliopsida > Lamiales > Plantaginaceae > Linaria > Linaria vulgaris. Next base: position 92,439,100 of record OX415254.1, read on the forward strand.
TGTCGACGGTTGATTCTCAATCTTCTTTGTGCCCCGTCACCTAAGTAGAATATTGAACTATTGTTTGATTAAAAATCTAAATTGTTTTAAGTTTTATAATCCAATCCATAATTTCATTTAGCAGAGATCTAATATTTTATCCAGTTATAGACTTATTTTAAGGCTCAAACTTCAAAAAAAAACATTACATATCTAGACTATTTAATATTTTTGTCCAAAAGCTATAGTTTCAATATGGGAAAAAATCGAAACTAGTCCTTTATTGTGTCATAGTTACAGTTTTCGTCCTTTATTGTGTCCTTGTTTTATTTTGGTCATTGTGTATTTCACTACAATTTTGGTCATCACGAAGAAGTCAGAGTCGAAAATATCACGTGGGAGCACTTGCCGGCCAAAATAAAAACTTTTTTAATTCCCACATGCAAATTCACATGTGGAATCGCTGGTTTCAATATTATTTTATTTTTTTTATTTAAAATTCTGACCCGGCCAACCCGATTTGACCGAGTTATCCGGATCGGACAGGTCAAAATTTTAAATAAAAAAATTAAAATTGTTGTTCCAACATGCGAATATGTTTGTGAAAAAATCAAAAAAATTGAATTGAGGGCAACACGTGCTCGTACATGACATTTTCGGCTGAGATTCCATCTGAAGGACCAAAATCGTACTGAAACACACAATAAAGGACCAAAATAAAACAATGACACAATAAAGGACGAAAACTGTAACTAAGACACGATAAATGACCAATTTCGATTTTTTCCCGTTTCAATATTTCTAATAATTTTAGGTTTTTTTTTTGTTTTGTTTAGAGACATATAGTGCAAAGCAGATATTGTTGCCAACACTTCTTGATCATAAGGTGACATAAATATTATACTTTCAATGAAATCATTTAGCTATTACTACCACAAATCACAAGTGACAACCATGCTAAAAACTGAGAATTGATTATTGTCAAATATTGAAATGAACAAGAGTTAAGTGATCATTGATATGATGCAGTTGTTGACCTATTGAAACAAGAACAAGTGCACGGGATTCTTGGACCACAGAAGATAACAGAAGAGACATTCCTTGCTGAGCTAGGAAAAAATGTTCATGTCCCAATAATTTCCTTCAATGCAGAAACTTCCACTGATCATGTGCTTAAAGACAATAAATACTTCGTACGAACAACGCTCGATGACGCAGTTGAAGCAAAGGCGCTTGCGGCCATCTGTAAAGGATTCGAATGGTCTCAAGTTGTTGTCTTATACGAAGATACGGATAATGGCAATCGATTCGTTTCCCATCTCAACAGGGCATTCCATGAGGTAGATATCGGACTAGCATACATGATTGCGGTCCCTACGCTGATTGAGGATAGACATTTGTCGAAAGAATTGGAGAAGTTGGCTACAAAACAAGCAAGGACATTCATGGTGCACGTGAGCCCTTCACTAGGTGATCGCTTGTTCGTTCTTGCTAAAAGGGTAGGAGTAATGGGGGAAGGTTACGCGTGGATCGTGTCTCATAGTTTATCCAACTTCATGAATTCTGTGGATTCTGTTACTCGTGATTCAATGGAAGGGGTAATAGGCGTAAGGCCTTATATACGTCCTTCTAATGAACTTGATAGTTTTCGAGACAGGTGGAAAAGGAACATGCTTATGAAGAGCACTACTACTACAGGGGGAGTGACAGAGCTAAATGTTCACGGTTTGTGGGCGTACGATGCTGTAACAGCGTTGGCAACTGCAGTAGAAAAGGTTGGAACTTTAAATTCCACCTTGTCTTACTCGAACGCCACAAGTAATGAAAACTTAAGAATCTCCAACTTTGGTCCTAAACTCGTCGATCAATTGTTGAGGACCAAATTCAGGGGCTTGGCTGGTGACTTTGAACTGCTTGATGGCAAATTAAAGGTATCAGCATATGAGATTTTTAATGTGGTTGGATCCGGTGAGAAAATAATAGGATTTTGGACACCTAGCAGAGGGATAACAAGAGATTATGAAGTGGATATAGTTGGTAAAAGACCTTACTCGACTTCAACTAAAATGCTAAAAACTGTCGTGTGGCCTGGAGATTCTGTTACAAGACCAAAGGGTTGGTCTATTCCAGCAACAGGTAAGCTCAAAGTTGGAATTCCTTGGAAACGTGGATTCAACGAATTCATCAACGTTACGGTTGATCCAAAAACTAGCCGTACGATCAATGCAACTGGATTCGCAATAGATATCTTCTTAGCCGCGTTGGATCTGCTACCGTTTCCCATCAACTACGAGTTTCATCACACCAATGATGAGGATTGGAGTTACGATGACATGCTGTGTAAGCCAGATCAGGTGATTAGTTTGGTCATGAAATTATAGTTTAAAACTCCTTTTGTTTTGGATTGCATGCTTTAATCAAAAACTAAGTTCATTAATCGTTCTTTCTTTGATTATTAAACTAGAGCTTCGATATGATCGTGGGAGATACGACAATTTGGGCTCCAAGAGCAAATTGTGTTGATTTTTCATTGCCCTATTCTGAATCAGGGGTGATTCTTGTGGTGAAGAATAAAAAACCAATTGACATGTGGATCTTTGTTAGACCATTGAGGTGGGATCTTTGGCTGGCAATTTTCATGTCCTGTTTTGCGATGGGAATAGCCATGCGCGTATTGGAACGCAGAGTGCGTAAAAAGAATGAAGATCCATTACAACCAGACAAGAGGAGACGTAGAACGATTTATTGGTCTCCGATAACAGTTCTTGCTTTCCCTGAAAGTAAATCTTCTTACTTGGTTCTTAAAAGAATATGCATGCATACTTCATGCTTTTAAACTATAACTTGGTTGTATCAAATGTATTTTGACAGGAAACATGGTTGCAAACAACTGGTCGTTGTTCGTGTTGGTGTTTTGGTTGTTTATGGCGTTCATACTAATGCAGAGTTATACTGCAAACTTATCTGCAATTTTGACGCTAGATCAGTTTAAGTTTGCGTTTTCAGACAACTACAATATAGGTTACCAGAAGGCTACCTTCTTGAAAGAATTTCTGACTGAACAGCTACATATCCCTGAGAGAAGGCTCAAAAGTTACGTGACAGCCGAAGATTACCATGAGGCGATGTCCAAAGGAAGCAGAAATGGTGGCGTGGATGCTATATTCGATGAGGTTCCTTACATGAAACTTTTCTTGAACAGATATGATTCTGAGTACAAAATGGTTGGACCAACGTACAGAACCGGTGGCTTTGGCTTCGTAAGTTTTTCGTTTTTCCTCAATTAATGTATTTGTACTATTTAATTTGTGGAAGAGAATCATATAAGTATGATTTGATTCAAGATCCTTTTGTCATTTCTATTCAGGCATTTCCACTTGGTTCTTCCTTAGTTCCACATTTCTCCAAGGCTATCATAGATGTTACTCAAGGTTCAAATATGACTAATATCGAGCGACATAATTTCGGACCAGGGTACTCTTCTCAAGATCCGCTTTCCTCCACGATTTCTCAAGGGACGTCCAGCCTTACGTTGTACGATTTTGGAGGCTTGTTCCTTATAGTAGGATCGGTTACTATATTTTCTCTGTTTTGCTCGGAGACTCCAATTGGACGCAAACTCACTAAAAAGGTCGTTCGTGTTATTGAGACTAGCTTCCGTTTGAAGACATCCGTGGTAGTCACAGATTCGACGGATGATGATGTTAGTGTTAGTCAAGATTCAGTCGAAGAAAGTGTGCAAGAAGGACATGAACCCATGTTGAATAGTGTGAGTAATATATCTCCTGGAGAAGGCATTGAATCACAAAATGTTGTACATGAAATGTATGTACTAGGCACAAGTAATGAGATTTCTGAAATTGAGACTCACAGGGAGAATAGTTCATAGACTCAAGAAAAAATCAGGATTTGTTGTGGCACAATGATTCATCTGCGCACGTCGTGTTTCTGGTGGCATGCGCGAGCAGTCGAGCACCTGTTTTATTAGCTATACTAGGACGCTGTATAAATACGGTAAATTCTTTGGTTCCTCCTAATAGATATCAACAAGACCGTCGTTGTTGAACTTGTGGAGATGTATGATGCACATTTTGATTGGCACTAATATGTGCAAGGAAAAAAAGTAGCCTTAGTTTACATTATTAGCAAGTGAGGAGACCATAGGTATATATATTGTATATTTGTTATCCGATAAAGGTCAGGTATATTGTATATTTGTTACGTATCCAATAAAGGTCATTCATTCTGTTATTTAAAAGTTAATCTATGAAAAATAAAATTTGGATTTGTGGTTTACTCTTGTAATTATTATGTACTAGCTATAGTGCTAAGTGTCGGGTTAATTAAACGAGGTAACTTATGCAGTGTGCAGGTACGTACAAAGTTCCCTTTCTCACACTTCATGAATCATGACATTAATGTCTAAAATAATAATATAAATGGAACTTCTAATGAAGTTTCTTAGTTGAATTGTTGATTGCCTTTGCTTAATCAAGGGATTTCTTTTTTTTTTATTCATGTAATTAAAGTGATGATTTGAATGAGTACACCTCCATATGCATATTGTTGCTTCAGGAAGGTGCAAAATATTTTGTTCTGTATGATATCTCCTCAAATCATCCGGTGCAGCTAATGAGAAACTCAGAACCTAGGTCACATAAGACGGATGCGGGTGCGAGTGCGAATGCGAGTGCGAGTGTGGATGCGGGTGCGTCAGTTCGCCAAATTTAAAAATACATAAATTTCAATGCGCCTTAATGCGTTTATTAAAAATAATTAAATATTAAATATTGATATATAATTTCGTATATATTTGAGTATTAATGTTTGATAACTACTCATGATAATTAATTTTATATAATCTTTTTAAAATTATTATGGTGGAAAGACAAAGGTACAAGTCTTAAATTACTTCCAATATTCTATATTTATTTTATTTTCAACCTAGTTTTGTTCTCCATCTGCTTCGACTCTTCTTTATTATCATCTATATATTTGTTTCGTTCCTTACAAATTTTTTACGATTATTCATTAAATTTGAATAAAATAACTAAGAAATCTTAGAGCGAGAACTAAGAATTTATAATGCGTCTTAGTGCGAAGCACGAGCACTGAATGTGCCAGTGCGAGACCGATGCGCCAAAAACTTTGACGATGTGAAGAATTATGTAACCTAGCTCAGAACCCCTTGTCCTAGGTCAAAATGACAAACTATCATTTGTGAAAATAAAAGTAGCGTATACTCATGGATGTCAAAAAAATACAGAGTTATAAGTTATTAGTTGTATACTTATATATTATATGTTTTAATAGTCCAAATAATGCTCCTGGTATTGCAAAAAAGAAGATTGCAGTCCTGGTACTTTCCTTTTGAATTTAAAGATATGGGGCATAAAAACAAGGCCCGGGAAAAAATGGCATATTAACTTTTTAAAAAAAGTTAAGGGGCAAATTTATTATTCGTCCTTTTAAGTATTAAAACAAAGTTATACAATTTGTTTTGGGAAAAAATACATTGAGCAAAATTCTATGAGCATTTTTATATTTTAAGAGTGTATAAATGGAACACAAGTACGATCTTAATGCTAATTAAAATCTATTTTCCTAGGTATTAAACTAATCATGTACTAACTACTGATGATGAGTATTCAGGAGCCGATAAAGTAGAAAGGAAAGAGATTTGAATCTTGCGCAATGAGTTGGACAATCGATCACTGCGTACATAATTAAATTCTATGAAGAAGAAGCAATGAAAGAAATTAAGCAGTAGCCTCTCTTTGATTTTCACTCTTTAGCTATATATGTATCTTGTCCGTGAGAGTCAACTTCAGAATTTCATGTACACTACGTACGTGGTCGATCAGCCATATATATTTTAATATATAGATGAGCATGACTTTGACTTTTAAGATAAGTTGGAAATCAAGATAACATCAATGAGTGAAAATCAAGATAAACCGGTGCAGGCTAATTAATAACTGTTATAGAATAACTAAAACTATTTGAGAATTATAACAATATATGAAAAAACCATAAGAAAAGAAGAGCAAATAAGGATTATATTAATTGTGAATGAGTGTTTTTCTCTTTATCTTGATGGCTCCTTATATAGGCAAGAATTTCTAATATCTTACATTATTTACAACAACTACTATTATTATAAAATAGTATTTGTACATAATTTTCAACAATGGCCACAAAGAATATTCTACCAATCATATACCAACCATATTTATAACACTCCCCCTTGGCCATTTGAAAATTTTGTTATGTACATGACCCGTCTTCTGCACACGTCTTATGCTGCCTCGTTAAAAACCTTATAAGGAAAAACCCAGTGGGATAAAAACCTTAATAAGGGAAAAAGAGTGCAGCCGTGTGAACTCCCCCTCAAGTTGACATCTCCAATTCTTCATAAGTCTCGTAGGTGACGCATCCCAATACTTTGAACATGTTTCTTAAATATTACAGTAGGGAGTGCCTTTGTAAAAAGATCTGCCATATTGTCACATGATTGAACATATTGGATATTAATTTGTTTATTCTTCTCGAGTTCCTGAGTGTAGGCAAAATATCTTGTGGGTATGTGTTTGGTTCGGTCACTCTTGACATAACCTTCTTTCATTTCTGTAATACATGCAGAATTGTCTTCGTATAATGTTGTAGGACCTTCTCTAATAGGTAAAACAGATGTACTTCTTATATGATGTGTCATTTGACCGTAACCATACACATTCCCTACTAGTTTCATGGAGTGCAATAATCTCAGCATGATTCGATGATGTTGCAACAAGTGTCTGTTTCTGAGAACGCCATGAAATAGCAGTGCCTCCATACATGAATACATATCCAGTTTGAGATCTGGATTTATGTGGGTCTGATAGAAAACCTGCATCTGCATAACCAATCAAATCTTGTTCTGCATTGTTAGGATAAAATAGACCAAGATCCACAATTCCTTGCAAATAACGGAATAAATGTTTAATTCCTTTCCAGTGCCTTTTTGTGGGTGATGAGCTAAACCTGGCTAATAAATTCACAGCAAATAATATATCAGGTCTAGTACAATTAGCTAGATACATTAAAGCTCCAATGGCACTTAAATACGGAACTTCAGAACTAAGAATTTCTTCATTTTCTTCACTTGAACGAAATGGATCTTTATCTTTAGTTAATGATCTAGCAATGACATGATGATTTAAAGGAGTTGATTTATCCATGTTAAAACGTTTTAAAATCCTTTTGGTATAATTAGATTGATGCACTAATATACCATTTTTAGTATGCTCAATCTGTAAAACCAAGACAATGTTTGGTTTTACCAAGATCTTTCATTTCAAATTCATTCTTTAAATAATTCATAGTTGAATGAATTTCTTTGTCAGTGCCAATGATATTTAAATCATCTACATAAACCGCAATAATTGCAAAACCAGATGATGTTCTCTTGATAAAAATACATGGACACAAATAATTATTTATATATTTTTCTTTTAATAAATATTCACTCAAACGATTGTACCACATGCGATCTGATTGTTTTAAACCATATAACGATCTTTGCAATTTAATTGAGTACATTTCTCTCGGTTTAGAACTAGATGATTCAGGCATTTTAAGTCCTTCAGGGACTTTCATATAAATATCATTATCAAGTGATCCATAAAGATAAGCTGCGACAACATCCATGAGATGCATATTTAAGTTTTCATAAACAGCTAAACTGATTAAGAACCGAAAAGTAATTGTATCCATTACTGGGGAATAAGTTTCTCCATAATCAATCACAGGTCTTTGAGAAAAACCTTGTGCAACAAGTCGAGCTTTGTATCTTACAATTTCATTTTTCTCATTTCTTTTTCGAACGAAGACCCATTTGTGGCCTACAGGTCTCACGTCTTTAGGTGTGAGGACAATAGGTCCAAAAACCTTTCGTTTGTTTAGTGAATTCAATTCAACTTGCATAGCTTCTTTCCATTTAACCTAATTGTTCCGATTTTGGCATTCATCCACAGATTGTGGTTCGGGATCATCATTTTCATTTATAAGATCATAAGCAATATTATATGAAAATATTTCACTTATATTTTTTATCTCATTTCGATTCCAAATAACTCCTGAATTAATATAATTTACAGAGCTCTCAGTATTGGAATTTGGTTCGGTGATCTCTTGAGTTATCTCATTTGTCACATTTTCTGTTTCATCATAATAGTTTCCTCGATAATGGAGTTAATAATATTTCCTCCTTTTCTTTTTCGAGGATTCTTGTTTTTTGAACCAACAGGACGACCACGTTTCTTACGTGTATTTATTTTATTATTGTTGGATATGTCCTTCGGAATTTCAACCCGAGCAGGAACATTCGCAGCTAGTATATGTGATTTGGTTACCCATTTTATGTCAGTAAATGCATCGGGTAATTGATTTGCAATATCTTGAAAATGTAAAATTTTCTTAACTTCCAAATCACATTGTTTTGTTAAAATATCATAGTGAGATAAAGATGGATTATACCATGATATATCATTTTCCAACTGCTTCTTTTCTCCCCCTAAGGTTGGGAAATTTGCCTCATTAAAATGGCAATTGGCGAAACGTGCCGTAAAGACATCACCTGTTAACGGTTCAAGATACCTGATTATAGATGGTGAGTCATATCCAACATATATCCCTAACCTTCTTTGAGGTCCCATTTTTGTTCGTTGTGGTGGTGCAATCGGAACATAAACTGCACAGCCAAAAATCTTTATATGGGAAATATTAGGTTCATGACCAAAAGCAAGTTGTAATGGGGAGTATTCATGATACGAGCTTGGTCTAATGCGAATTAGTGATGCAGCATGTAAAATTGCATGACCCCATACAAAAGTTGGTAATTTAGCTTTCATTAACAATGGCCTAGCAATTAACTGAAGACATTTAATTAATGATTCAGCTAAACCATTTTGAGTATGTACATGTGCAACACTATGTTCAACAGTAATTCCAGTTGACATACAATAATCATTGAAAGCTTGAGATGTAAATTCACCAGCATTGTCAAGTCTGACTTTCTTGATCGTATAGTCAGGAAATTGAGCTCTTATTTTAATTATTTGAACCATCAAATGCCATATTGCGAGTAGACAATAGACAGACATGTGACCATCGTCTTGAGGCATCAATTAATACAATAAAATATTGAAATGATCCACATGATGGATGAATAGGTCCACATATATCACCTTGAATTCTTTCAAGAAATGTGGGTAATTATGTCTTAATTTTAACTGGTGAATGCTTTATAATTAGCTTTCCAAGAGAACATGCTTCACATGGACTATTATTGATTAAATTGAGTTTTGATCCTTATAATGAATGTCCATGTCTAGTTTCAATTATTCTTCGCATCATTGTTAAACCAGGATGGCCTAGTCAATCATGCCATAAAGTTAATAATTCAGGATTTTCATTGACTACCATATTTGACTCGACATCATTAATATATGTATAATGCAATCCCGATGAGAGTTTTGGTAGTTTTTCAAATATATGTTGCTTTCCTAATATATAATTAATAATGAAAAGATATTTAGTTTTGTTCTCAATCTTTGAGTTGGTATCATATCCATGACGATATATATCATTAAAACTCAGTAAGTTTCTTCTGGATTTTGGGGCAAATAAGGCATCACTGATGATAAATAGCGTTCCATTTGGTAAAACAAAACTAGCTTTACCAAATCCTACAATCAGGTCCGTAGGACCTGATATCGTATTGATTTTTGCCTTTGTTGGTTTTCGATATGTAAAATATTTCTTACTTGTGAGAATTGTGTGAGTTGTACCGCTATCAGGGATGCAAAAATCACCGGTATGCTCCATACTGGCTTTATGTCAAACAAGTAGAGTTAAACATGATATAACAATAAACGAAGCATATATTTGAGAAAAGGGAAATAGTTTCATTAAGATACATAAGAAAACACAATTAATGGAACACATCACATTACAAGTGGAAATCGCAAATACATATCAATTCAAAAATCACACAACAAGGAATCACATAATGCAAATCAAACCAGAAATCACGCAGACATGAATCACATAGCTCATATCAAGCTATAGTAACATCATAATCATTCGTGAAACCAGATGAAGCTAAATATGTGGGATTATTAGGCATTTGTTCAACAAGGTTCACTTCATTTTGTTTGCCTTTACTCTCTTGGTACAATTTACAAAAATATTCAGGTGTACGACACGTATTGGCTCAATGTCTTTTCATTCCACAGTTAAAACAGTAACCTTCAGATTTATTATGAGCATTTTTTTTATTATGATGGTTATTGTTATGGACCGTATCATTGGTCGAAGGGTTGCGATAACTACCTCGACCACGTCCACGACCACGATTGGCATTATCATTGTTATCTCGTCCATAGGAGTTTGAAAAATTAATGGCATTTGCCTCAGGTAATGCATGTGCTCCAGGAGGACGAGATTGATGATTTTTCTTCAATAAGTTATTGTAACTTTCTGCCATTAACAACCTTTGTTGCAAGTCGTGATATTTTGAAATATTCAGCAATCTGTATTCTTGTTGGACATTTATCATGGACACATGGAAAGTAGAAAGTGTTTTATCATATAGATCACAGTCTCACATTTTTCTGGATCCGTATTTGTATTTACTGCAGCAAGAGTTTCAACGATACTCTTTGATTTGAGGTACAATTTTGTATCTGATTTCTATTGTCCATAATTCTTGCTAGTGATATTGAGTATACAACTAAATGTACTCGTGAGGTTAGACATTTTTCCAGCTAAATACATAACCGAAAAAATATAATTAGGGTCGAAACATTTTTTTTAACACATAATCATAGAAGCACAATTATTACAGTAATACAATGTAATTATCTCATCTCTAGCCAAATCTTGAACTCGAACATTATTATGATAAAATGGAGGAATATCATAGAGACAAACATAGGAGTGTCTTCATCTACTAGCATAAAAATAAAAATTGAAAGGTAAATGAGGATCAAGATCGTTGTTGTCGTAGAGATCATTTTGCAAGATGAGAGAAATAAGGTGAAGATTTGTGTGGAGTTTGTGTTATGAAATTTGTGTATTTATAGAGAAAAAATATCCGTAAGTAGCCGTTTATAGCCGTTAGAAAAACAATCATTTTTTTTTTATTTTGGCATGTTTTATGAACGGTAATGTCTTTAATAATTTAACAACAAAAATTAATTGTAATAACATGTAAAATAATTTCCGCCGCATTAATGATATTTTAACAGGCATATGGAACAATATTACGATAAGTAAATACATATATTTTTTCCGCCACATTACTATGTAAAAACTTTCATGGGCTTAAGGAATAATGTAAACAGGTAAAATGATTGCAATGAATTAAGTGCGTAAATAATTTCCGCCACATTACTATGTAAAAACTTTCATGGGCTTCTGGAATAAAATAAGAAATATAATAGGAGATATAACCTTCCATAATCAGCAGTAATATGAGGTAAAACCTTCCATAATAATAAATTGCCAGTCGTTTCTAGCTTGGGGATAACTCAAGCATCAACGAAAGTTAAAATTAGCTTTAGTGTTAGAGTTAGATGACAGTAAAATATAAAAAGGATTTTCATCTAATTATAAAATTATAGATTGGCGGTAATCCGCATTGTCTATAATAATATAGATAGATGAACAAGTAAATATTAAACTTTAACAACAAAATTATAAACACATATTCATCTAATCATAAAATTATAGATTTGCGGTAATCCGCACTGTCTATAATAATGTAGATAGATGAACAAGTAAATATAAAATTTTCGTACCTTTTAACGTTGAACGTTTTCTCTAACGAAGGAACTAAATTCTTCCGGATCGAGCACTATCGTGCTGATAACGTGTTATAGAATAACTAAAACTATTTGGAAATTATAACAATATATTAAAAGAACATAAGAAAAGAAGAGCAAATAAGGAGTATATTACTTGTGAATGAGTGTTTTTCTCTTCATCTTGATGGCTCCTTATATAGGCAAGAATTTCTAATATCTTACATTATTTACAACAACTACTATTATTATAAAATAATATTTGTACATAATTTTCAACAATGGCCACAAAGAATATTCTACCAACCATATTTATAACAATAACGACATTTAATTAGAAATTACCATGAAACTCTAATGATAGAACCTGTCTGATTTTGCGCTATAGATTGCGCATTAAACATTCCAAAGATGTTCCGTTCTGGAAAATAAAATAACAATAATGCACGTGGTTCTTAGATGTAGAATGTAAAAACCAAATATTCTTTTACGCTAATTGAGTTCTCTAGCTGGAGTGCTAGACATATATCACACGCCATCTGTTTTTTATATTAGGATTACCATTTACTGAGATTAAAATTAATATATAATAAACATTGAAAAGGTACTAATACAACGGCGGTGAACTGCTTTTTTTTTTCACATTCACAAAAATAACGTCCTTTCTAAATTTTTCAAAATCGAATCCGCTCACACAACAGAAGACTTAAAGATTTTTAAACTCTTTGATATTTAGCTTATACCGAGGATTGCTGCAGGTATTATGTTTTCAATGTTATTCGATGTTACCCCAATATCGTATAACATTGTTTCGAGAATACTTTGCACTTTAATCTTCCTTTTTTGCCTTTCTACACAAAATCAAATTTGTTCCAATCAAGTAATATATCCAGAAGTTAAGATTCAACAAGAAAGAAATTAAAACTATTAAACTGCTCTCGCTCAATGCAAACTAACAAATTCAAAGTTAAAATAACAAAGACATTTATTAAAGTCATCATCACATCAAGGATGTTCAGACTTCAACATTCATTAATGTTGCCTCAACATTGAGACAAGTGAGTTTCTGCAGAAAAGTTAGATAGAAAACAGCAGTCCTAAAATGTCTTCATAAGCAACAACATTTAGAGCAGTTCAAAAGTAGCAATACTAAGAGTTACAGACCAGGGCAAAATAACAAGAAACGCACTCCTTGATTAAAAGGAACCGACTAAAAAGAATGTACCAGCAACTTCAAAAAAACAGCAGTTTAAGAAGCAAAACAGAAAAACTAGAAAACAAAAATAAACATTTGGAACTACTCTCCCCCTTTTTGTAAAGAAGGGAGTTTCTCCAAGTTTTGACCAAAATCTTCAGCTCCTTTAGATGCTCCTTCTTGTCCTCAATCTCCCTCAGAGTACTATCAGCTATGTTCCTCCTAAACCAAGTCAGCAGCTGCTCCACAAATGAGGAGGTTATGTCCTTGCAATCTTCATCTTTGGACATTAGCACTGAAGTCCCCACAAACTTCTGAGCCTTCCTCTTCTCCTTGCTTGGTCTCACCATCCCTTTTGGGTTCTAAGGTAGATCCCTTACCCTTGATCCAGACAAGTAGCTTGGAAGAATGGTAAGTTCAGCATCATTCTGGGTCCACCCCACCACTTGTCTTGTCTTCAATCCTTGTTTGAGAATGATTTTAGAGATCAGAGAGGGAAAAGGCATAATCCCTTTCTTCCTACCAGCAGCTTCAGACATTGACTTCAAGATCATATTCACTGCTAACCCATTCTTAATCTTGTAAACTAAGGTAACAGAATCCTTAGTTAGCACAGTTGAGTTCTTACTAGGCAGCCAGTTGAAAATTGTAATCTTGTGTAAGATAACACGAAGGGAAGTAAGCTTGGTGGTTGGCAGAGCATCTTGCCAGACTTTGACCAACCCACCAATCAGATATTCTATCATGTCATCTTGGTAAGGATCTTCAGCTTCTTCAACATGTGGAAATCCCCAAATTTTGTTGATAACGGAGGGTTTGATGTTGAACACTTTTCCTCTTACCCAAGCTTTGGCATATTTTAGAGATCTCACATCCATAACCCATTTGGAGAGATTCAGGTAGAATTCCATGACAATCTCAGGAGCAAAATCACTCAACTCCATCACAGATTGATGAATTCATCTAGATTCAAGCAAGTCAAGCACTTTGTGTTCTTTGAAACTGGCCATCTCAATTGCTCTTTCCAGGTGGATCTCCGTGCTTTTGAAAGATCTCCACTTCTCCTCAGTTACCTCAGTCAAGTAATATTTGGAGTAGTAGTTCTCCTCATCTTCAGGATAAGCCACCCAGAGTCCATCTGAGTATTCCTCTTTCTGTGATGTTGCCTTAACATCACCAACATCACCAGCAACATATGATTCCTCCTCATCGGCTTTCTCCTCTTCATCTTATTCCTCAACATCCACAAACTCAATTTCCTCTTTCATAACCTATTTCCCTTTCCTTTTTCTCTCAGCAGCAGCAACAAAGTTCTTCTCTTCTTCAGTCTTTTTCCCAGCTTTAACAACTTTCTACTTAGCAGGTCTCTCTACTTGCCTTTTTCTAGCCTCAACATGCCTTTTAGCCCTCTCAGACATTGGTCTGTCACCAATACTGCTCACAACACCACCCTTGCTCTTCTTCTGAGCCCTAATCCACTCCCTCATCAATTCATCCACATAATCTGAACCCTCCCCCTCAACAGATACATCAACATTAATCTCAGTGTTAGAGTTAGCCAAATTTACCTCAATTTCAGGATCATTGATGATTGGAGTGGTTGTCTCAGGTGTTGGTGCAACATTAGAAGTCGATTCTCCCTGTTTTGATTTCTTTACGCGTCGCACATAGGAATCGCCTTTCTCATTGCAGAAATTCGAGCATCATCAGATTTTGCAGCATCACCTCGAGTGTGAGAGCGGGTTTGTGTTGTTGTGGGCTCACTGCTAAGAGCAACATCTGCAAGAGTTTCCATATGAGACATGCTCGCTATTGTTAGTTAGAGAGAATTGCACAGAAAAACTGAGAGAATTTTGGGAATAAAGAGTATAAGTAGCAGAAAATTTAAGCACAAATAAGGAAATTAGGGCTTGTGATTCCTAATATGATCGTGAAGAGTTGGAGAGAGAATGAGTGTTAGTGGGAGTTAAGGGAAGTTATCAATTAAGTTTAACCCACAATGCTTTCTCGCGTACACATGTCAATGTTTAATTAACAAGTAACCAGAGTTGTTTTCAAAAATTTGAAAACTTATAAGTTATTGTTTTCAATGTTGGACTAACACTGTGTGTAATGTTGGGATAACATTCAAACCAGAAGGTGGAGGTACAGGGCTTCACCAATGTAAATTCATGGGAGAGCTTGAGATACTTCCAAAATTACACCTGGAACTTAACCAATATAGCAACTGAGTACCACAGACATAATGTTTAGATCAAGATCATAAAAAGCAACATAGATAACAAGAAACACACAGAGATAATACAAGAAACACACAGAGATAAGCAGTTATGAATTAAGAAAATAATTCACTTTCACATCATAGAAAGTCACAAAAAGTGTGTTACCTACAATATGTCACCCAAAGTATATGCCTCAACATATGAATTATACTCCCCCTAAGCCCAAACCGACACAACTCAACAACAAGAAGGAAAAACAATGCAAATCTAACATGAATGCAACAATGTCATGTCAAATTGGAAGATGGTAAACACTTATGAAGAACTTCTCAAACCAACGACAGTTCACATCACATCAAATCTTTATTATTTCATAACTCCTCTGAACAAAAAATTAAGTTTGCATAAAAAAAAGGATATTGTCACTACTGAATGAGGGCATCACTATACTCCGCACACACAAGTAACAACATTATCAGCAGCAAGTTAGGCAAGTACAAAGGCCTTGAATGTTGGCAATTCATTCATCATGCACCCCAACACCCCAATTCATTATGCATACTTGTTTACCAACCTACACTCAAGAGAGTTCACCAAGTGATCAGTGCTACTAAGTGCAGGAAATCGAAACTCCAAACACCCTAGTAGAAAGGATCGCCATCATGTGCTCCTTGGCCAAACAACAGAAACATGTAAATAAGCACAACTGAATATCACTGAAGCTGTCAACATCATGAACCCCATCTTCTCCACATGTCCTGTAAAACCTTTCATATGAATAAGACCAACAGAATAGACATCAAAGTAGTGAACTTTGTATACCCCCAGCTTCTCCATATGTTAGGATAACAACCTCAGACAAACAAAAGAGTTTTATTAGCTTTTCAAAACAAAGATGTGAAACTGATAACTAGAAAGAGTTGTTCATCATAGAGTTCAACCACACAAATCAAAAAAAGACAAAACAAGTATTAATGAGACTCACAAAGAAATAAAATAAAACAAAGAAAGACAACATAATTACTAACTACACCACAAACAGTAACCAGTGCTAGACAGTGGTGTTATATCAACACTGGTGGTCCAACATTCTCACATATTGCACATGCCAAGAGATTTCCTCAAACTGAAAAATTTCTCACTATCCAAAGGTTTTGTAAACATATCAGCAAGCTGATGAGTTGTCTCAATATGCTCAACGTTGATCACCTTATCCTCTACCATGTCTCTCAAGTAATGATATATTATATTTATATGCTTTGTCCTAGAATGCTGAACAAGATTCTTTGAGATACTAATGGCACTAAGATTGTTACAAAACAGGAGGAGTGTATCACTATCTAACCCATAGTCTGAAAACATGTGTTTGAGCCATACAAGCTGGGTACCACAACTGTCAGCAACTACATATTCAGATTCAGTTGTAGATAATGAAACATAATTCTGTTTCTTGTTATACCATGAAACCAAATTATTTCCCAAATAGAAACAGCCCCCACTTGTGGACTTCCTGTCATCTACATCACCTGCCCAATCAAAGTCACTGAAACCAACAAGATTAGTGTTTGTGTCATATGAGTACCAAATGCCCAAAGGTAAAGTTCCAGATATATATCTTAAGATTCTCTTCACATCAATCAAGTGAGATTACCTTTGATCAGCTTGATACCTAGCATAAACACACACTGAAAACATGATGTCAGGTCTAGATATAGAAAGATACAGCAAACAAACAATCATAGATCTATACAATATTGGATCAACATTGCTGCCAGTGCCATCTTTTGTAACCTTCACTGAAGAGAACATGGGAGTTTTGCAAGGCTTTGACTCATGTAGCTCAAACCTCTTCACCATATTCCTTGCATACTTCTCCTGGTTCAGGAAGATTCCATTCTCCACCTACTTCACTTGTAGCCCAAGAAAGAAGTTCAGTTCATCTATCATGATCATTTCAAAGGTTCTTGTCATGAACTCAACAAACATGTCTAGAGAAGACTTGTTAGTAGACCCAAAAACTATGTCATCAACATAAATCTGAGCAATACAAATATCGGTGTTCTTTATTAAGACAAACAAGGACATGTCTCCATCACCCCTAATGAATCTAAGACTTAACAAGAATTTTGTTAATCTTTCATACCATGCTCTTGGTGCTTGTTTCAGACCATACAATGATTTATCAAGTTTATACACATGATTATGATATCTAGGATCAGCAAACCCCATAGGTTGTTCAAAAAATACTTCTTTATCTATTAAACCGTTAAGGAAATCCCCCTTTACATCTATTTCGTAGAGTTTAATCTTAAGACAACATGCAATAGCTAGGAGTAATCTAATAGATTATATTCTAGCTACATGAGCAAATGTCTCATCAAAGTCTGTGCCTTCTACCTGTGTATAACCTTGTGCAGCCAACCTAGCTTTGTTTCTCACAATAACACCATTCTCGTCAGTTTTGTTCTTGAAAATCCATTTTGTTCCTATAACATTCACATGTTAAGGCATAGGTACAAGATTCCAAACATTATTTTTGGTGAATTGTAACAGTTCATCTTGCATTGCATTAATCCAGTAACTATCCTTAAGAGCTTCATTCACATTCTTATGTTCAATGGAGGACACAAAACAGGAAGCATTTTCAACAGTACATGTGGTGGACATACAAACACACAAACTTACCATATCCCTATAATTTAACGTTTCCTTGTTGCGTGTTCGCATCCTTTCAGTAATTTGACCAATCACTTGAGTAGTTGGATGATCTTTCTGAATCCTAGCAGGGGGATCTCCTCTAGATTCAGGGACAGTTTCTTCTTCAAAACCAGACTGTGCAGATGCTGGCCTAACATTAGATCTCTCTGGAGTTAAGTCAACATTTGTTCCATTCTCCAGTTCAGCTTCTCCAGCTTTTGTGTTCAATGTTGGTTCCAATGTTGGAGTAACATCAGAAACAGTGTCTTCCTCAGTACCTACATCAAAGGTCAAATCATCAAAAACCACATTAACTGGTTCTTGAATAGTATGCAATCTTAGATTGTAAATCCTGAAAGCAGCACTATAAGGAGAATAACCAACAAATATATACTTTTCACTCTTTGAGTCAAAATTGCTCAAATAATCTCTATCTTTCAACAAATAGCAGCCACATCCAAACTCATGAAAATGTGCAACATTTGGTTTCAAACCCTTCAAGATTTTATATGGTGTCATAGTAGTACCAGATCTAAGATAAACCCTATTACTAATATGACATGCAGTGTTCAAAGCTTCAGCCCAGAGTCTCTTAGATAAATTTCTAGCATTTAACATCACTCTAGCCATCTCTTGAAGTGTTCTATTCTTCCTCTGAGAAATCCCGTTCCGTTGAGGTGTCTTAGGTGCAGAAAACTCATGGAAAATACCCTTAGTTTCACAAAATTCAGCAAATCTTACATTCTAAAACTCTTTTTCATGATCTGGCCTAATTCTTCCTACAGAAGTGCCATAAAGGTTTTTAATGCTAACATGTAAAATCTTGAATGTGTTGAATGCTTCTGATTTTTCTTTCAAAAAAATTTAACCCATGTATATCTTGAGTAATCATCAACAATGACAAAAACATACTTCTTACCATTCAGGCTACTAGCCTCAATAGGACCCATGAGATCCATATGTAGAAGTTCAAAACACTTGTTAGTTCTAGGAGTAGTACTCTGTACCTGAAGTGGTGTATGAAAAACTTTGATTTGTTTACATTTCAGGCAGTCTCCACAAATAATTTTACCTGGGCTAGTCAACTTAGGTAGACCTCTTACAACATCTAGCTTTTCTAGTTTCTCCAAATTTCTATAGTGCATGTGTCCAAGCTTCTTGTGCCAGATTCATCCACTTTGGCATGGTAGCATTGTGCTTCATCTTGAGCAAGATAGTAGTTGTCATTTGATCTTGTACTTGTCATAACACATACATTGTCAATATTAAACACATCACATGAACTTTATCAAAAGTAACTAGCAAATTATCATCACAAAGTTGATTAATGCTAGTTAAATTTGCTTTCAATCCATCAACCTACAGCACATCCTTGAGAGGTGGAAATCCTTCAACATTAAGCACTCATTTTCCAATGATTTTCCCTTTGGTGCCTCCTCCATAGGTGAAAGTTCCAACAGTCAAAGGGATTACATCTTTCAGATTGTCATTGTTTCCAATCATTTGTCTTGAGCATCCACTATCAAAATACCACTTACATGCAAGGTTAGAGAACACAGCAGAAAAGACAACATTACAAACAATTTTAATCTTTGGAGTTTTCAACTTTTCAATCCAAGTTCTACTTTTCTGTCATGTAGCTTTGTTACCTAATGTTTGGATAACATTGAGATCGGAAGTTGTCCTAACATTGGTACTGCTATTAATAATTATTTTCTTCTCAATCAAAATTTTATATTTCTTGCAATAAGGCTTAATGTGACCAGGTTGAAAACAATTGACAGATATAAGTAGGCTTTCTTTCAATGTTGGTAGGAATTACACACTCAAGCTTTTGCTTTCCTTGATAAAACCATCTTTCAAATAGGCAGAATTAGCAACTTTAGAGGAAGGTTTCTCAACATAACCCAACCACTTGTACCTTGATTTCCCATACTCAGAACTTCATCAAGTTTAGAAGTACTTGAGTTCCATTTGGTAATGGTTTGTTCAACTTTTTCAAATTTTACCTTAACCTTTTTCAGTTCAGCCTCAGTCTTATCAAGGTATCTTTCATACAGTTTTAGCATCTCCTTCATGCATCAAATCTCTTCCTTCAGGATTTTGTTGCTCTTGATGAGTTTGTGATTCTCAAGCAGCAGTTTGTGGTAGGTAGACTTAAGGTCTTCAATGATTTCCTCCTGAGACATTTCACCTTCAAAGAAATATTCTTCATCTAGATCCACTGAGCCATGAAAATGATCAAAGTTAGATTCATCATTTTCAGACAAAAGATTAGAATTAATATTAGAGTTATATTCGTTCCAATTCCCAAAGAAAATCTCATGTTTTGATGTTGGATCATGAATGTTGGACTAACATTGAGATTCGAGACAGTTCTGGGAGTCTTCTTTTGTCCAGTCAATCTAAGTGAGTAGCGCAGCAGTGCGAATCTCTTCTGATTGTTCTTCAGCTTCACCAGAACTGAAATCTTCTTCATTAAAGTCATCTACACAAACCCAATGAGAATTTTCTCTTTTTCGAAGAGTGTTAGCACATTCATTAGCCATACGACCAAATCCTTTGCATTCATAACATTGAACATCTTTTAACTTATTTGCCTCTATAGGAGTAGGTTTAGATGCCATGTACTTGACAAATTGAGAAGGTAATTTCTTATAACCAGGGCAAGTATTACTAAGATTCTTATCTTTGGATTTACCATTAAAGTTCAACTTATTGAATTTCTTAGTAATATTACCATAGTTTGAAGAAATTAATTCACACTCATCATCACTTTCATTATTTTCAAGATTTAATCCTCTTAAAGCCACAGCTCTATGTTTACTTGGTTGTGAGGCCAGCTCCATCTCAAATTCTCTAAGAGTGTTCATAAAAATTTGGAGTTGCAGATTAG
The DNA here is from genome assembly GCA_948329865.1 of Linaria vulgaris. NCBI lineage: Eukaryota > Viridiplantae > Streptophyta > Magnoliopsida > Lamiales > Plantaginaceae > Linaria > Linaria vulgaris. The sequence goes on from OX415254.1 coordinate 92,459,935, forward strand.
CAAGGTTTCTAGATTCTCCCATTGCAATTTTCTTGAGAGCTAATTTAGATGACAGTGTTCTCATTGCTTTATAAACCATCTCTTGATTAGTCATGGCAAATCCTAGATTTTCACATTGATTAGCAATATCAAGAATTTTATCAAAATAACTGTCAACACTTTCATCCTCACCCATCTCAAGTTTTTCAAATTGCTGAAGCAATTGTCTATGTTTTGAATCTTTTACAGCAGCATCTCCTTCACAGTGTAATTCAAGAATGTCCCAAGCACGTTTAAAATTGAGTACAATTCTGAATTAGCTTGAACATATGATGATTCACCCAGCTGAAAATAGCATTAAGAGCATTTTCATTGGAGTTATAGAGACTTACCTCTGCTGTTGTCCAATCTGTTTCTGGTTTTGGCATTGGATCACCTTCACCATCTCTTGGTAATGTAGGAAGAGAGTATCCATTGATCACAGATTGCCAGGTTCGAATATCAGTGGCTTTGATATGAGTTCTGATCCTGATCTTCCAGTATGCATAATTGGGGTCATGTAAAACTGGTATCCTATTGGTATTGGGATTGATGATGTCCATTGTGTTGTAGCAACTCCAAACACCAGTGTAATCGGTGTTTGGCTCTGATACCAATTGAAATTGAAGGATCGGGATTGATACAATGAACGGTCTAAGTTAAGTTGGGGTTGCCTTAACTTAATCACTTTTGATCTTCTTGACAATGTGCAAATATGCTGCGGAATAAAAAAAACAAGAAGATATTTTTTTCAGAAGTTTTAAATAATTAAAAACTTCCTAGCCTTAGGCAAAATAACCATAAACGATTTTATCAAAACGTTCCTCACAACAATTCACTCACACTCTTTGTTGATCAGAATCAGCAAAGCAGACAAGGATAATCTCCTTAAACCTATTAACTATATCTAATTCGACTCTCCAAAAACTTTGCAAAGCAAGACAAAACAATACAACTCGAATGATTTAATCTCTAAGATTATTTAGCACTATTGTCTTGTGTTTGTCTTGATGAACTTCACACCTATAAATAGGATTCTTGAAACTTGAGCTTCAAGGTGTGTTGTTCACAGTTTTGGTAACTCTTGTTGTTTCCTTGATGAATTGGACTTCCTTGTGAACTCGGTCTCCTTTTTGAGTAAGTGTTCCCTTTATTAGAGTTCTAATAAGGTAAGACATCTTCTTCAATTCAGAGTAAATCCTGGAAAGATTCTTAGTTGCAATAGATCTCCAATTTGTTTCTTTCTATGAAACCGTGTGTTATTGACTATTCCTCTCAACTTGAATTATGAAAACTTCAAGTAAGGAATCTTCCAATGCTCTTCCTTATGATTAAGATACGTTTCTGGACATAATCATAGACAACTAAAATTATAGAACTTGATTAATAAGTGAATAAATGAAAAACTAAAATAAGACAGTTTAAAAACATATTGCTGCAGGTATTCTATTTTCAATGTTATTCGATGTTACCCCAACATCGCATAACATTGTTTTCAGAATACTTTGCACTTTCAGGAGAGATATTTAAAACTTCTAGAGACCTACCACACGGGTCATTTCAAATACATTTGGATACAACATTAGCTTTTGAGGCCAGCTATGGGCAGCAGTTTTTGCTACCTCTAAAGCAAAAGAATGTAATTGAAGATTTTTGTGGCTTGAGAGTGACTCCACTTATGTTGTACACTTGTTGTCATCAAAATCAAACAAGGTATCATGGAGTAATTTGAGGAGTCAGTGGGTAAATTGCTTGAACTACACAAGAAATATTCACTTCTGGATATCGCACATTTTTAGGGAAAGAAATAGAGTTGCAGAGCTCTTGCAAATTATGGTGCAAAAAACCCAGGAGAGCATTGGTGGACTTCGAGTCCAACATTCTTCTGCTTTAGTGAATAATAATATCCTTGTAGCAGAAAAAAAATTCAGATTCTCTTGACTTCTTGTAAATCCTTTAATTTTTATTTTTTTTATTTTATTAAATTTTGAGTCTGTCGGTTGTTCCCGCGAAGGTGCCAACCTAGTTGGGATGCTCGTCGATAACAATTCTTTGAACTCCAGGGGTAGGGTCCTAGACTTGATCCAGTTCCGTATTTGTTGACTAGCTAGTGATTGATACTGTTGATAAATTATAACATCAGCATATAATTAGGTGTTTAATCCATTTCCGATCAAATACAGATCAAAAGAGTAACATAGATGAACGTATCTTTTGGTACATCAATTGATTAGTTAAAATCAGCCTTTGTAAAAAATAAAATGACATCCTACAAGTGCAAACTTATGATGTACCTCCAAAATTTTCGGAATAATGCGTAGTTCTATTTTTCATGAGTTTTATACTTTATTGTCTTCTACTTGAACATGAAGCCTCGCTTGCATAAAACAAACAGCATTGTTTTCAACATTGTTCCTAGTTTTATATCACATCCACAACAGTATTATCCGCCTCTCCTTAATTGGTCCTAGGTACTAATTATTCAAATTTCACTGCCTATCCTTTTCTTGCCAGGAAACTTCGCATATGAATACATAATTATTCGGTTTGGTCATCGTCAACTGTGATTATATAATTTATCGTATATATATGATTCTTACGACGTACCATAATCTAAGATTTAACGTCGAAAGCCAACTAGCTAGCGATTAGAATATTCCTAGCCACGAAAATATCAAACACGCTTAATATATATAGTACCGGTATATATAAAAATCAACACTAGTTTGGTTGCAATGAATATTCTTTTTCTCTTTTCCTTTTCCTCTCTTACAACTTCTTACGTTGTTGGAAGTAATGTTGTCCATATTAAGGAAACCTCGGAGGATAACAAAAGCGTGGTACACATTGGTGTAGTTATTGACATGAGCTCACCAATGGGTTCCATGGCGGATTTGTGCATGGAAATGGCGATTTCTGATTTTTATTCTGTGAATCCGAACTACAAAACACGATTGAAGCTACATCGCAGGAATGCAAAGAGTGTGCTTGATGCTAATTTGGCAGGTGATTGCGCACCTCTTATCTTTAATTTTATTAATTTGTTAGCAAATAATTGATCCAAAATTTGAACAAAAACAAATGTTGTAGCTAGCATTTCGAAGTTTTTATTAGTGTCGGAAATGGCCTTCCCACATCTAGAATATTTGACTTTTAATAGTTAGTAGTCATAATATTTGACTTAGAATAGAATACAATGTTGCTATAGAGAAAATCGTTTAGCTAATTGCTTACGGTTTCAAGGTACGTTATATGACGACTTGGTAAAATCTTGACTAAAATCAGAACTACTTAATTAATCATTGTTTCAAGAAGCTAAGTTGTCTATGAAATAACTAATTAACTGATTAATTAATTACTCAAAAGGCTTAATTTAGAAGTTCAACAGTGTCGATCAATCACAAAAGATTCGATATACAACGTACGTAAGCAATGCTGGCAAATTACAATACAATTTTTAACATGATTAAACCGTGAATTTCAATTTGGTTGAGCATAAGAAAACTTGTAAATTGCACGTCAAATGTCGAGTGCAACATATAATAGGACAACGAAATGAGATTTGTAGAATATATAAGTATATCAGGACCTTTTTCAAGCTTTGCAAATAATATATAGTTGTTGCAAAAATCTAAGACTTCTCATTATATTGTAATTGATTTGTCTCTATAAATTTGTAAACCACTAGTCCACTACTAACTTAAGTGAATTATAGAGATGATCTTGTTTAAAACTGAAAATCAGTTATGGTTGAAATGAGTTACTTGTAAGTGATCGTTGCGTACTTGATGCGTTGCAGTTCTTGACTTACTTAAACATGAACAAGTGCATGGGATTGTTGGGGCACAGAAGATAACAGAAGATACACTCTTCGAGGAACTTGGGACGAAAATTCGTGTTCCTATTATTTCCCTCACTGCAAGAAGTTCCACTGATTCCCTTACAGATAACCAATACTTTGTAAGAACAACTCTCGACGATGCAGTTCAAGCTAAGGCCCTTGCGGCAGTCTGCAAGGGATTCGAATGGCCTGAGGTTGTTGTTTTATACGAAGACTCAGATTATGGCCACCGATTCCTTTCTCATCTCAACAGAGCACTACAAGAGGCAGAAGTTGGACTAGCGTATATGATTGATGTTCCTAAATCAATCAAAGATAAAGATCTTCTGAAACAATTGGAAAAGTTGGCTACAAAACAGACGAGGACATTCTTGGTGCACATGAGCCCTTCACTTGGTGATCGGTTGTTCGTTCTTGCTAAAAGGGTAGGAGTAATGAGCAAAGGGTATGCCTGGATTGTGTCCGACAGTTTGTCAAACTTCATGAATTCTATGGATTCTGTTACTCGGGACTCAATGGAAGGGGTAATAGGCGTAAGGCCTTACGTTAAACGCTCAAAAGAGCTTGATGGTTTTCAAGCAAGGTGGAAGAGAAACATGCTTTTGAAGAATACTACAGGGGAAATGATGGAGCTAAATGTTCACGGTTTATGGGTGTATGATGCAGTAACCGCATTAGCACTTGCAGTAGAAAAGATTGGACCTTTGAATTCTACCTCATTATTTGTTAACACAACCAAATATGAAACAAATATGAGTGAATATTTGAGAATATCAACGTCTGGTCCGAGAATCCTCAACGAGTTTTCAAGGATCAAATTCAGAGGCTTGGCTGGAGATTTTGAACTGGTTGATGGGAAATTGAAGTTATCAGCATTTGAGATCTTAAATATGTTTGGATCTGGAGAGAAAACTATAGGATTTTGGACACCTAATAGAGGGATAACAAGAGAATATGAAGTGAATTCCAAAGTCGAAAGACCTTACTCAACTTCAATGAAAGAACTCAAAAATGCCATGTGGCCAGGAGATTCTACTACACGACCAACGGGTTGGGCTATTCCTACAACCGGTAAACTCAGAGTTGGTGTTCCTTGGAAAAAAGGATTCACAGAGTTTGTTAAAGCGACGATTGATCCCAAAACGAACCGCACAAGTGCCACTGGATTTGCAATAGATATCTTTTTGGCAGCATTGGACGCACTACCATTTTCTGTTGATTATGGATTTCATCTTTACAATGACACCGTGAACACCAATTGGACTTACGACAAAATGCTTCGTGGGATACCTGATCAGGTAGATGGATCCTCACTCATAATCTTCTTCTTTTTTTCTGATTGAGTTTTATACCTAACCAAAAACTAAGTTCCTTGTCATTTAGCTTTTCCTTTTGTTGCCAAACTATAGATCTTCGATGTGGTCGTGGGAGATACAACTATTTGGGCACCAAGAGCAAATTATGTTGATTTTTCATTACCTTATTCTGAATCAGGAGTCATTTTAGTGGTAAGAAATAAGAAGCCGTTTGACATGTGGATCTTTATTAAGCCATTGAGGTGGGATCTCTGGTTGGCAATTTTCATGTCGTGCTTTTTGATGGGAATAGTCATTCACATATTGGAACGACGTCTGAGTACAAATAACCAAAATCCATCGATATCAAATGACATGAAGTCTGGAATGATTTATTGGTCTCCAGTAACAGTTCTTGCTTTCCCTGAAAGTAAATATACTTACTTAACACTGAGTTGTATACCTTTTGATCATAAGAACTTACTGCTTTTAAACTAACATGTGTCAAATATATATTTACAGGAAATATGGTTGCAAATAACTGGTCGTTGTTAGTGTTGGTGTTTTGGTTGTTTATGGCGTTCATACTAATGCAGAGCTATACTGCGAACCTGTCGGCTATTTTGACAGTCGATCAGTTGAAGTTTGCGTTTTCAGACAATTACTACGTTGGTTGCCAGGGGCCTTCCTTCATGAAACAATTTCTGATAAAACAGCTGCATATCCCTGAGAACAGGCTCATTACTTATGCCTCAGTCGAAGAATACCACGATGCCATGTCCAAAGGAAGCAAAAAAGGAGGCGTAGACGCCATATTCGATGAGATCCCTTACATGAAAATCTTCCTGAACAAATATGATTCTCAATACAAGATGATTGGACCGACATACAGAACAGGTGGTTTTGGCCTCGTAAGTCTTTTGGTGTTTAATCAGCTCTCAGTTATCACTTACATCAGTTGAAACATCAAAAAAATTAGTTGATTATCATTTTATTTCAGGCATTTCCACATGGTTCTCCTTTAGTTGCACCTTTTTCCAAGGCAATCTTGGATGTTACTCAAGGCTCGAACATGACTAGTATCGAACAGAAGAATTTTGGACCTGGATACTCTTCGCAAGACCCTCTTTCCTCCACGATCTCACAGGGGACCTCCAGCCTTACGGTGTACGATTTTGCAGGTCTGTTCCTAATTGTAGGATCAGTTACTATATTTTCTCTGTTTTTCTCTGAAACGCCAATCGGAAGAAAAATCGCTAAAAAGGTCAGTAGCTTTTTACAAGCATGCTTCCGTTTTAAGACATCAGAAATTGGAAGTTCGACAAATGTTGCTAGTACTAGCGGAGACTCGACAGAATCTGTGCTGAATAATGTGAATGATTCGTCCCCTGAAGAAGGCGCGGAAGCACGACATAATGAACATGAAATGCACGAAATAGGTCCAAGTAACGAAACAAATGTCCCTCGAGATATTGGAGTTGGAATCGAGAGTAACGGGGAGAGGAACTCGTAAAGAACAAGTAGCATTTGGGATACCTCGTGACATCACGATTCGACTTTAACAAATCGTATAGTATGTTGTATTCTTGAGAATCAAATTACGTTGTACATTATGAAACATATGAGGATGTAATTATGGAAAAACTGTTTCCTTAATCAAATGGTTAAAGTTAATATGCATATTACACATCTGTAATGTATCAAACTTAGTATATCAAATTCTAGATGCTTTGATGTTTGTTTGTTTGTAAACATTAAAATGAACCGAAGTAACACATTTTGCAAATATTTGCGTAAACATTAAAATTCAAATCTCTAGATATTTACACGTAGAGACTTCATAAACATTTGCCATACCAATTTCAATGTTTATTATTTCATTTTATGCGGCATATAATTAAGTTATCATGTAACTAATCCGAACTATATATCAGACTACTAAGACAAGGCAATTCCTTGTATACTTAATTAGAGTAATCTTGTTTAATTAATAGGACTATCACCACATAAATTAATCAGGACGAGAGTAATTAATAAAAGTGTTAACCCTAAAAGATAAATATATGGATTTACCCCTTGAACGATACTATCGTCACATACGCTCCCGATGAGGAACGTACACTCCCAATGAATAGGTCCACCGAGTGTCACAAACCCAAAGCGGCAAGCAGTGGCACCCGAAGAGGCACCAAAGCGTCCCTTGGAAAGTCAACGATGAATAAAGAAAAGACTCCGATATCCATCAAATGCGCAAAGAGGGACCACAACGGATCTCGAGTCCTAGAAAATGCGAGACCATTCCCTCACTGAACACTCCAAAGTCTAAAAGCCATCGGAGAACTCATCCCGAAGGCCAAAGCAGGAGAAACATGCCTTATCGAAGTCTAAAAGCCATCAGAGAACTCATCCTGAAGGCCAAAGCAGGAGAAACTTGCCCTATCAAATTCTAAAAGCCATCGGAGAACTAAACCCGAAGGCCAAAGCATGAGAAACATGCCCTATCAAATTCTAAAAGCCATCGGAGAACTCATCCCGAAGGCCAAAGCAGGAGAAACCTGCCCTATCAAATTCTAAAAGCCATCATAGAACTCAACCCGAAGGCCAAAGCAGGAGAAACATGCCCTATCAAATTCTAAAAGCCATCGGAGAACTCCTCCCGAAGACCCAAGCAGAAGAACATTACTTTACTAAAGTCAAGAAACCATCGAAGCTTACACCACGAAGAATAAAGTACGAAATCACGAATCAACCACCTATTGGAGCACATATCACGAAGTAAACAACACAAGAATAGACCCCTATCAGGACTAAAATGCCATCGAATGAATCCCCAACCACCTTATGAAGCCTTCCCCACAGGTCTATCCCCTCGGAGACAAGAACCCCAAGAAGTCAGGCCGTCGGAGTTCCTTGAAGTCCTCGGAAGAGATCGAAGTTCATCCTAGTCAGCGCCTAGTAGATAAAAGACGAAAAGATAAGATGAATGATATCTTCCCCTATACGGATGGACACCTGTATTTTATTAAACACATGCACAACAACACATGTCCCTAAAACCCTCTATAAAATGGATGTTCCTCATTGTTGAAAGAAAGGAAGAGAAAAAAGGGCGAAAAAAGACACATACACACAATAGAATTTGGAGTGGAATTCAGTGAATACAAATAGGGACATTTTTCTGAACCACGGGCAGGGCGTTCCAACCCCAAAATAAATCCGTTAATTAGGTAATAATATCAAACTTGTTAACAAAATGGAATTAAGATGTTTGAGAATTTCTCTCTAGCTATCTCGTATTCTTGTCCTGGATAGTATATAACTTCAGAAACTCTATATAATATATAGGGATAAATGCATCAAACCCCTGAACTATGCACGTTTTTTACGAAATCGTCTTTAAACTAAATAAATAAGCGGTTTGCCCCTTAAACTATACCATTCTGTTCGATTTGCCCCATGGCCGGGTTTTCGGATATTTTTGCCCATTCTTGGCCGGAATTTTTCTCCTTACCCGACACATATGTGTTGTACTAGATGTATTTAGTAGTTGATGACAAAAAGTAGGCGAAAAAATACCTCGAACGAGACATATTCCGGCAAAAATACACTGAAGAGGAAATCACATTTTAGCCGGAATATGTCCCGTTTGAGGTGTTTTTTAAAACTCGATTTGTTATCAACTAGTAAAATACATCTAGTACAACATATATGTGTCGGGTAAGGGGAAAATTCTGGCTAAGAATGGCCAAAAATCGCCGAAAACCCGGTCAGGGGGCAAATCGAACAGAATGGTATAGTTTAAGGGACAAGCCACTTATTTATTTAGTTTAAGGACGATTTTCGTAAAAACGTGCATAGTTCAGGGAGTTTGAGGCATTTATTCCATATATATATATATACTTGGTCACCATCATGTATGAAATTATATGTTAGCAATAAGTATTTAAGTATAAATATGAACAGGCTTTGACTTCTTAGAAAAAACTGAAAATCGTGATAACATCAATGCCTGAAAGATTATAAACTGGTGCAAGCTAATAATAACAACACTCAAAAAAAAAAATCTTTGGTAAAGACGACACTTAATTAGTATAACGGTGTAGAGCCAAGATTACATAATGGTGTATTTAACCCCCTTCTGGTCCATTTATTAAAAAAAAAAAAATCCGGTCAATGACTTAAAGTCTCAAACGAAGTATCATGCAACTATTGGTACATCTACCGTATCGATTGGCTAGTTCAAATTGCCCTTACTATATTATATTTTATATTTATATATTAAAACAAATCATCCTATAACTGTTCAAACTTATAAACAAACATATACCACACACATTTTCGGAATAATGCATCCATGAATATTCCTCAATTTTACTATACTTGAATACTTGATCATGAAGTCTCACTTGCATATAACAAACGGCATTGTTATCAACATTATATTGTTCCTCATTTTACATCACATAGTAAATTTCATTTGTTTTTTCTGAAGTAAACATCATTTTCTTCAAATCCAAAACACTATGTGTTTCTCCTCAATTGGTTCTTGTATTAATTATACTAAAATCATTATCGATCTGTTCTTGCCAGGAAACTTACTTCCCGCATGCATATTGATTTTTAATTATCGTCAACCGTTGATTGTTTATCGAATAGATGATTCTTAATTTGGTCGACGTATCTTAATCGAACTAATATTTAATGTCAACGCCAACTAACTAGCTAATATTCATGGCCACGAAAACTATATATACTGCTACATATAAAACTCATGACCATTGCACCCAACGTTACGTTACAATACAAATTTATCCGGATATGCAAGGATATAGTTTCTTTGCAATGATCAATATTCGTTTTCTCCTTTTCTTTCTTTCTCTTACAACTTCTTATGTTGTCAGAAGTAATGTTGTCCAAATTAACGAAACCTTGGAGCGTAACAAAAGCTTGGTACACATTGGTGTAGTTATTGACTTAAACTCGCCAATGGGTTCGATGGCGGATTTGTGCATGGAAATGGCGATTTCAGATTTTTATTCTGCGAATTCGAACTATAAAACACGATTGATGTTGCATCGGGAGAGTGCAGAAAGCGTGCTTGATGCTAATCTTGCAGGTGAGTAGAGTACGTACGGCGTATTTATTTATTAAATTCAAATTTCTGAAACAAAATAGTGTTTATTAATGCATGTATTTCGCCTATTCGGGGTAGTGTTTATTGGTGTCGTCGGTTGTGCACGCAACTGACCTTTCCCTGTCTAAGAATATTTAGTTAAGTTTTTCTTTTTTAATAGTTAGTCATAATATTTGACTAAGAAAAGTATATACTATATACAGTTGTAACAATAGACCGAGTCGTTTATTAGTTAATTGTTACTTATTTCAAAGTACGTTATATGATGAATTATTAAAATCTTAACTGACTAGAACCGGGACAAATTTACATCATTCTTTCAAGAAGTTGCTAACTAAGAAATTTAGTCAGGTGCTCAAGTTAAAGGCTTTAATTAGAAGTTCAATCACAACTTAACATGACTAATCCTTGATTTCACTTTGGTTGAGGACCAGGAAACTTGTAAAGTCACGTGTAATTATGTTTACAAGTGGAACACAAAATGGCACATAAAAGTGAGAGAGAATTAAGATCCATTGGCATTCATGACACTTATAACTTTTATATAGTAAACTCCTTAAATTTCAAAGTATTGGTACTATACCATAAAAATGACAATGATGCCTTTTACAATCAACATGTCTGACACCAAGGGGCCTTCTGTTATTCTTAGAATATTAATTTGGTGGCAAATATAGGAACATTTTCGAGTTTTTGAAAACATAACTTCTCATGGTAATTTCTCTCTAATTCATAGAATCACTATTAATTTAAAGTTAGTTATAAATATGATCTTGTTAAAAACAGAGAATTGATTATGGTTGACTTGAGCTACACTAATTGACCATTGCGAACTTTGATATGATGCAGTGCTTGACTTGTTGAAACATGAACAAGTGCATGGGATTATTGGACCACAGAAGATAACAGAAGAGACATTCCTTTTAGAACTAGGAAAAAAAGTTCATGTCCCAATAATTTCCTTCAATGCAAGAACTTCCACTGATCATGCCCTTACAGACAACAAATACTTTGTAAGAACAACGCTTGACGACGCAGTTCAAGCAAAGGCGCTTGCAGCCGTGTGCAAGGGATTTGAGTGGCCTGAGGTTGTTGTTTTATATGAAGACACAGATTACGGCAACCGGTTCCTTTCTTATCTCAATAGGGCATTCCATGAGGTAGAACTTCGACTAGCCTACATGATTGCCATTCCAACCTCAATCGAAGATAGGGATCTTTCAAATGAATTGTCAAAGTTGGCTACAAAACAGACAAGGACATTTTTGGTGCACGTGAACCCTTCACTAGGCGACCGGTTGTTTGTTCTTGCTAAAAGGGTAGGAGTAATGAGCGAAGGTTATGCGTGGATTGTCTCTGATAGCTTATCAAACTTCTTGAGTTCTGTGGATTATGTTACTCGTGACTCAATGGAAGGGGTTATAGGCATAAGGCCTTATATTAAACGCTCAAAGGAGCTCGACAGTTTTCAAGAAAGGTGGAAAAGAAACATGCTTCTGAAGAATGCTACGAGGCCAATGATGGAGCTAAATGTTTATGGTTTGTGGGCGTACGATGCGGTGACTGCGTTGGCAATTGCAGTAGAAAAGATTGGAACTTTAAATTCTACCTTACTTTATTTGAATGCCACAGATAACGATAACTTGAGAATCTCCGCATTTGGTCCGAGAATTCTCAACGAATTGTCGAGGACTAAATTCAGAGGTTTGCCTGGAGACTTTGAACTAGTTGATGGGAAATTGAAACTATCAGCATTTGAGATATTCAATGTGGTTGGATCTGGAGAGAAAACTATCGGATTTTGGACACCTAACAGAGGAATAACAAGAGAGTATGAACAGAATTCAGAAGTCGAAAGACCTTACTCAACTTCTATGAAAGAACTCAGAAAGGTCATGTGGCCAGGAGATTCTACTACACGACCAACGGGTTGGGCTATTCCTACTACTGGTAAACTCAGAGTTGGAGTTCCTTGGAAAAATGGATTTACAGAGTTTGTTAAAGCGACAATTGATCCTACAACGAACCGCACAAATGCTACTGGATTTGCAATAGATATCTTCTTGGCAGCATTGGATGCTCTACCATTTAAGGTCGATTATGAATTCCATCTTTACAATGACACTATCAGAACCGATTGGACTTATGACGACATGCTTCACGAGATACCTGATAGGGTAACTTGATCTTCACTTATAACCTCTTTTCTCTGTTTGGGTTGCTTTATTTAACTTTTTCCTCATTGCCAAAACTAGATTTTCAACATGGTCGTGGGAGATACAACCGTTTGGGCACCAAGAGCAGATTATGTTGATTTTTCGTTACCTTATGCTGAACCAGGAGTCATTGTGGTGGTGAGAAATAAGAAGCCCTTTGACATGTGGATCTTTATTAAGCCATTGAGGTGGGATCTCTGGTTGGCGATTTTCGTGTCGTGCTTTTTGATGGGAATAGTCATGCACGTATTGGAACGTCGAGTGCGTAAAGATAATGAAGATCCCTTACGATCAGACAAGAAAAAACCTGGACCAGTTTATTGGTCGCCAGTAACAGTTCTTGTTTTCCCTGAAAGTAAACATTCTTACTTTGCTTGTGTTGTATGAGCTTTTCCTCCTTTAACTATGAGAAACTTGCCGGATTAACATCTTAATGCTCTTAAACTAACTATAACTTGGTTGTATGAAATGTTTTTTGACAGGAAATATGGTTGCAAATAACTGGTCGTTGTTCGTGATGGTCTTTTGGTTGTTTATGGCGTTCATACTGATGCAGAGCTATACTGCAAACCTCTCGGCTATTTTGACAGTCGATCAGTTGAAGTTTGCGTTTTCAGACAATTACTATGTTGGTTACCAGGAGGCTTCCTTCATGAAACGTTTTCTGACAACACAACTAAACATCAGTGAGAATAGGCTCAAAAGTTACACTTCAGCCGAAGAATACCATGAGGCGATGACCAAAGGAAGCAAAAATGGAGGCGTAGACGCGATATTCGATGAGATTCCTTACATGAAAATCTTCTTGAACAAATATGATTCTCAATACAAAATGGTTGGACCAACGTACAGAACCGGTGGTTTTGGCTTCGTAAGTCTTTCTTGTTTCTCAACTATCAGTAAACAACTAAGGTTCTTTAGAGTAAACAATAATGATGTATTTGCCATTTTATTTCAGGCATTTCCACGTGGTTCTCAGTTAACTGCACATTTCTCCAAGGCGATCTTGGATGTCACTCAAAGCTCAAACATGACTAGTATCGAACAGCACAATTTTGGACCGGGATACTCTTCGCAGGACCCGCTTTCCTCCACGATTTCGCAAGGGACATCCAGCCTTACTTTATATGATTTTGCAGGTCTGTTCCTAATTGTAGGATCAATTACTATATTTTCACTGTTTTGCTCAGAAACACCAATCGGAAGAAAAATCACTAAAAAGGTCAGTGGGTTTGTACAAGCACGCTTTAAGAAATCGGAAGCTGTAAGTCCAACAGATGTTGCTAGCACTAGTGGAGACTCGACAGAAGGCCTTGGGCAAGAAATGCAAGAATCTTTGCCGAATAATGTGACTGAATCCTCACCTGGAGAAGTCACGGAAGCACAAAACACTGAACATGAAATGCATGAAATAGGTCCAAGTAGTGAAACTTCTGCAGCACACAATATAGGAGTTGCGACAGAGAACAACGGGGAGAGGATTTTGTAAGAACCAGCAGACTTCATTATTTCACGATTCAAGTTCACATATATCAGAACTCAAATTTGATTCTGATGACAAATGATGTGGTATTCTTAGGGGTATGTTATATGCATGTAATTAAAGAAATGTGTTCTCCTCTTAACCTGTAATTGGTTCACAGTAAAATTCTGAGTACATACGTAGATTATCCATTCACTGTTAATTTACATGATACACTACTTTAGAATAAATTTCTCAGGGCTCTGAAGGGTCTCTGCAAAATTGAGACAGTTTTCCTCTTATATTGACTGCCTCAGAATTCAAGTTTTCAAGATGATAGTGAGCCTGATAAACTTAGTAAATATTTGATATACCTCGTTCACTATAAAAAAAAAAATTAAAATTATGCGGCAAATAATCAATTTAAATGAAGCCAGATTTATTACAACACGAACTGGTTAATAGTTTAAACACAAATGTATGAAGGATTTAAGATCCTTTTCATGTTATAAAACTCATAACCTCAGAATCATGATCATAGTGCTATTCAATATCATCAAATAACGTTCAGTGGCTTAGTCCACTTACCTTAACACCAAAAATGCCATTTTATAACAATAAGTAAGAATCACTATACTAAATTACCAAAAATGCCATTTTATAACAATAAGTAAGAATCACTATACTAAATTACTAGTAATCAATCTCTCCCACAGCTTAAAATTACATTTCCAGCACATACAAAACAATAGAACACAATGTGGTTTACTAAAACTATACCCCTAAGCAACGGTAAGAGACAAGGGAATAAAGGGGATCTGTACAGGGATTTGATGCCGAAATCAAGACAAATAATTATACGACCCGATCAGGGAAACATGATTTTACAACAGGCAGTAGGGAGGAATTAATTATCCCGGACCATGATGGAGTGATGTGGTACCCGCTTAATTTCAACGAACGTCGAGAAATCCCTACTCAATGGCTGTTTCCATGGTTCACCATCCATTTGCAGATACCCCTTCCTCCATTCTCCTCCTCTCAGCTCAAACCGAATAGCAGAAGCCTGATTTGGGATATATTCATGTCATGTAATCAGATATCAAAGTACAGAGCATTCAACCATCAAACGAGAAAGATAGAAGAAGAAAAAAGTATAGAGAGCTTTCAACTAACTAATGCGATTAGAGATGAACAGTGATGGTTACTTATTGCATCATAAAATTTGGCTAAGCTAAATAGCTATTTAAAATTGCCAATTGAGTTTCTGGTACTGTACCTGGGCAATGTGCTTGGCTGATATCAATTCAACCATGACCATTGACGCATGCCATCCTTGTTTGAAACCAAATATCTCCAGGTAACCATCATCAGAATGGGCCTCAACAAAGCCTCTCTGAGTTGAAAATAAAAAGGAGAAAAATTTATCAGCTTTTGAGAATATGGAGATTATATTTTCTCAGAATACAAAAACTCAGATTTGAGAATAAATCATGCACTAGTTGGATCATGTTGAAATTTTGTTTTATTACGGTTAATGCCCCCAGATTAAACAGTTACACCAGGGGCCCTACAGCAATAGAGATATTATCATGAATAAGAAAGTTGCCACGCTCTCAGTACCTTCTCCAGATAATCTGGCTTCAGATTACCCCATGGATTTCTTCCACTTCCATAGCTCGGGAGGTTGAGAACAACGATAGATCTCACGCTAGCAAAACAAAAAAATTAGGCTATTAAAGCAAAACCATTGTAAGAAACCACAGATACAAATACAAAATATAAACAATTAAAAGCATTAAGATGCTGATCAACAAACTTAAATTTGCAAAATGCTAAAAGTAATATTCAGATGCAATAGACAATCTAGCAACCGCATCAACCTTGAAGGGACAGGGATTTGCTCCCATTTCGAACAATTGACCTTCTTAACGTATATCCTCAAGATGTTCTTCAAAGATCTGCACCACAAAAATGTAAATTATTCATAACAGTATTTTAAAGTAAAGCATCAGTCAATAACTATAACTAATATTAATTTCTTGATAAACAAAATTACTCTGTCAAATGAAAAAAGAAGCAGTTATAAACACGACCATTAAGTTTAGTCATTAAAAAAGGTTGAAGCATCGGAAGACAGCATTGTTCGTAGACTTTTAACATAGTAAGATACTAAGGTTGGAGATAGAGTTCAATGGGAGGAGGAAGAGATCAGAAGCTTATTCGGAGAAAAAGTAAAGCAAGAATCATTGCGAGGCTATCCTTTAAACCCAAATGTATGATTAAAATAGATGTAAGTACCAACTTCCTCGAACAATTCGCTTATGGAAGCAAAGAGTCATGAAACAACTGATCGAGCAAATCTAGTGCTTACTAACACAAACATAAGCTTTGCCGCTAAGAAAATTGATAAATTCACAAGTCATGAATAAATGCAACGAATAAAGCATGTACCACTAGCACAGTCATTGCAAAGGAAAAATTACATCTATGGGGAACTGAGACAAGAATAAGGTTAACTTTTGATCAAGGTTCCAAAATAAGTTGATTCACAAAAACGGAACAACCTAATCAAATATTTTGTTTCTGATAATGTTAAGAGAAAAACCGAACCTTAAACCTGGATAACTGGTGCAAGGAGTGAAGAACCATCCTTGTTTGCAACTGTATCCTGAATAAATAATCTGCATTTGACAAGCACACTTACTTCAGAGTGGAAAGTGAAAGCCATGAATCCAAAACATGAATTATAAAAGTTTACAAGAAGATATCTGATAAATGCACAAAAAAGATCAGAAATAATCGCAGCAAGCAGCAACAAGATGAGAACCAATACACATGGAATGCAAAAGAAGTACAGATCTTTTCAGAGTCGAGGAACCCTACATTCCCCAAATTACTATGCATACAAGGATGTGCATGACCCTATAAGAGACGAAGTCGTAGTATAATTTCATTTGGAGACGACATAGACGAAAATTTCAATAACCAGAAAAGATCTTACAATCTTACATTCAAAATAATGATCTACAAGACTTGAACAGTTGATACTGTATTAGGAGTAATATATTTTATTAGTTTGGACTTTTATATGAGGCCAAGGTAGGCCAAAAGGAGGTAGGGGGAGAAGGGTACAACAAGCATGCCCATGACTGCTCATTGGCACCCTGTGCACGCCAAACCTAGTCAGATCTAACTAGTATAAACTGAACAGGTGCAAGGCAAAAAATGATGATGTTTCGCTTCGTAAAATTTACCAACGTGATAACTAATGAGAGAGCATTGAAGGTAACAAAGACAGACCAAGCAAAGATTAAGGAACAGTTCAAATTTCAAAATTTTCAATCGCTCCATATAAGCATCATTATTACAGTTAATGTCGAAACGGGTGGAGAAAAACTTAGGAGAAACAACCATATATTATAGATACGAAGAAAAACTGAACCTTGTTTGAGATTGGACCCTGAGCAAGGTAGGGTTTTTCATTTCGAAGATGGTGGAATCCGTACGCCACTTGGGCATCCATTCCTTCATTCAAATAAAATCAATTTTTTTTTGGTCTTCAAGCAGAATAATACAAGCATACACAAAATGAAAGTATGTAAACCTGACTGCTTACCAATACTGAAATAATTATAAAAGACACCCTGATAGCAGTTAACTTTCTCTGGCAAAGCCCCTTCAACTTCAAGATCCTGCTCAACAGATAAAATTTGCGTCAAAACCCCGTGGGTAAGAAAACAAAGCAATTTATTACCATTGGTTATGGGCAATCCAAGATTAATTCATTCATTTAACACTATATACTACAGAAGAAATATGAGTTTAGTCTATGGTTGCTCTGAAACTAGTCATATGTGCATATAACATACATATCTAGCGTAATTTGAGTAGTGACTTAAACATCATCTTGTGACCGCCTTGTTCTTTAGTCTAATAGCATATACTAAATGGCTCATGCCATACTTTAAATGGTATACTGTATCATAACAGTTATTTCAAAATTTTGGTTTCCCCCCTTTTTATGCTTTATAATGTGCTCAAGCATCTGTGACCTACTTTTACTTAATATTGAAGAGAAAAGTAGCGCAGAGAAAAGAATCCTTGAACAATTTTCAGATACTCTCACCAGCACCTTAGAATTGTAGTTCAATTCAGAGCTTATGCAAAAATATAATTTAAATGGTCGCAAGACTTAACATTAAACATCAAATGCATGCAGATTATGTTTAGATAGGCTGAGTAAATGGGCAGTCAGCAAATCAGAAGTACTCGACAAAACTGATGTACAGTTGAAAGAGATTATTTCCCTAATCTGTCTACCTAGGACTTTCATTACAGATCGAAGCAGTTAACTGTGACAGTTAACGTAACCCCATTAGACTTCTGCAAATTAAACTATTCTTATCTTCAATTATTAAATATATCCTTAAGGTTTATTTAACCATAAGTTCACCAGCAAAAGTGATGCAAATTATTCAAAGCACCTTAAGCATAAGACAAAATTATCAGAGGTTATAATATCAACATTTTGAACTATCGTAAATTTATACATTACAGTATCTGCATACGAATTTTAAGGAAATTTTCAGCACACATACGAAACATTGAGTGAAATAACTACATTATGACTAATAACAGATAATACAGGGAACAATATAACCTCTGATATCATTCCTTCTCTATTTAAAAAGGGATCAAAGAACAAACAAAGTAAATGAATCACACTAATTTTGTTTTAGTCATAAACCTGATCCAGAGGCGTTTCCTCAGATTCCTTTAGAGAATAAGGCGTCTTCAACTCTCTTCCAGCTGGCATTGATATTAAAACGTTCCAACTGCGCATCAAAAGATAATTTCGTAATATAGCTAAAAAGTGCACTTCAAAGGAAAAAATACAATTTAACCAGCTAGAGACATGTCCATGCAAAGCAACTAGATGCTGATAGTACTGAAGACAGATTATTCGCATTCTTTCAGCAACTTTCATACAAACATTTCTAACTATGTTAGCGGTGTAGAATATAATAGAGGATGAAACTGAATCCTCTGCCCCACAAAATAATAAAATAAATACCAGTATATTCTTGTCATTGATCAAAGAATATAAAGCAACAAATCTACCATTAGCGTTTATTATGAACACAAGGCAATGATACAAAGTACAGCCCCCACCTATCTAAATTAGCAATAGGAGCACGGCTGATCTTCTCCAGAGTTCTTTTCATCGCCGATTTCCAATTAAAAGGGAACGAACCACCCTGCACAAAACATTAAAGAGATGTCTTAAAACATGCTACATAGAGGAATACGAAGCTGAAGCGGATTAAAAAACTCACCCAACCAAAACTCCTCGACAAGTCATTTCCTGTTCCAAGTGGAATGACTCCAGTAGGTGGAACTGGCAGCCGGTTTTGGACAGTAAGCTCTCCAAGACATCCAAGAACCCAACCAACCGTACCATCACCTCCCGCCACCTGTCAGAAGAAGATATACATACTAAGTACTAAACACATTAATCCCAATGCTATTCATGACAAAAACCAGAATGAGATAGATAAATACCACAATCCTAAGCTTTTCACGAGTTTCTTTCGCGCAGTTATCTCCAAGACCAGAAAGCTTCTCCAGGCAACCCAGACCATACTGAACAAACTCATGAGGCTTCACATCTGAAAGGTCAAAAACCTGATACATTTGAAAAGAAAAGAAAAAATCAAAAACT
Source organism: Linaria vulgaris (assembly GCA_948329865.1). Lineage (NCBI taxonomy): Eukaryota > Viridiplantae > Streptophyta > Magnoliopsida > Lamiales > Plantaginaceae > Linaria > Linaria vulgaris. The sequence goes on from OX415254.1 coordinate 92,479,626, forward strand.
TTGTTCCTATATGTGCAACTATTTACACAAGGTGTGCATGAGTATATAAATAATTGGCAACAACGACAACACCACCACCTATGACCTACATGCACAAACACGGCGACACGTATTTTTTAAACAAATTCCTACTACATGTGTGTCCGACGCATGTCGAGCAAGCTGACGCAACACAAACACGTGCAATTTTTTAAAGCGTCACAGCATCATAGGCCACCACCAAGCCTGCTAATGCTAACAACAGTAATGACAACAACAATGACAGAACAAATCCATTTCCACTCCACTTACTGAGTTAAAAACTGTCAAAAAGATTACATTTTTACCCAGACTTTATTTTTATTTTTTTCATGATGCCAATTTATATAAACCTCAATTTACAATAAATTGTTCCTTCAAGTACGTATCTTTCAAAACAAACTAAAATAAATCAGATAAAATTATAACATATCATATCATTTCTTCAGTATAAATTAATTAAAAAAAACATAAATACATAACAATAAATACTATTCCACGTAACAACAAAAGCAGACGTCACACGTGACTCGAACGCGGTCAACAAATTCACACGGCCACAACACAACTAACATGTATGCACATATATATACATACAATTAAAATATATATATATATTATACGTAACGCTTTTACCTGTTCTTCCCCCATGAGTTCCTGCAACCGGGCCTTCAGTTCAGGCCCGTGCCGTCCTCCGCTCTTCGAATTAATAAAAACCACCAGAGGATGCTCCGGCGCCTCCGCCGTCGGCTCGGTCGGCGGCGGATGAGCCGCCGCCGCCGCGTCGACGTTTTTCTCGCGGATCGCCTCGCGGACGGCGAGCCGTAAATACTCCGGGAAGGTGATCTTCCGGCGGAGGTCCTCCTTGTCGATGGCGGCGCCGGCGAAGGTGCAGCCGCGCAAGGAGTAGATGACGGAGGAGCGAGCCGAGCTGTTGTTCGGCGCGAGCGGGGAATCCATTGAGTTTCCGATTTTGCCCCTGGCGGATTGGAAATATTACGAAAAGGTGGTCGGAGAAGACAAGAGAAGAGAAGATTAGTAGTAGTGAGAATGGTTTTTGAGTTTTTTTAGTGAAGAGAAAAAATGAGGTGGTTTTTTATTAAACGCCTTTTGAACAGTAGGGGTATTTGGTGGAATTTACGGTATTGGGTTTGGAGTTTGTGGGAATTACGGAAATGCCTGCACGTGCTCAACGGTTTAACCTGTCGTTTTTTTTTTCTTTTTTGGGTTTTAAGGTGGGGGGGACTTAGTAATAATAGTTACTAGTATTACTACTGACTAGTACTAACTTCACAAGTTGCTTGACAGGACGAGTGCGTACGATTTATGTGGTAGTTGGGGAGTTTGCAATTAATTGAAAAATACAAAATCATGAAGAATAATAATAATAATGTAAAAGTTATTTTGCACATGAATTCCACTTTTGTATCATAATCACAATAAGTTAAAATGATGCGGAAAGAGACTAATCCACCACTTTTCTATCTCGGGTCCCCTCCCATGATAACTAATTTCATCCATGGATCAAAATTTCCGTGCGTTTCCTCGAAAAGTACCGAAAAAATTCCGTTTTTGACTTCACCGATACGAAATATACATGTAGTTTCCATGATAGTTATAACTACAATTTTACGAATTCTTCGAAATATGCCGAAAAGTTCTCGAAATATTACGAAACGTTTCTAATTTTTAGCAAACCGAAACGTACTTCCGGACCGAAATTTTCATCCATGATTTCATCCTTCAAGTGATTAATTTCGCTTATTCGAAAAAACAAATTGCAAACCAAGCACCGTATTAGATAAGCGAAAAAAACAATCAATTGGGATTAATGCATTTGGGCTGGCTCTAGGGATTAAGTGCTCTCTACAACCAAACACCCCCTTAGTATCGCGAGCATTTTCAAGTGTAAACGATTTTGTATTTAAGATATGTGACTGAACAAGAACATACTTATAAATCATAAGATGGTTTCGCTAATTATTTCGTTTGAGACTTTTATTCATTTTTACATTAGTTTCTCAATATTTGTTACAAATTAATCCTGTCTTAATTACTTAATGAAGTACTTCGTTACATGTGTGGGTGTGAACTAAGTCCTATGTATATTTAAAACTCTGCATTCTCCTTACTATGGTTTTTTACTCGAAGAAATAAAGAGATTTATAAATCTACATGGCATCAGAATTACTCAAAATAATTTTTGGCTTCTGACCTAATGTATGCTATAGATTAGTGAGCAGTATCAGTATGGCTTATAGGCATTGGAACTTGTTAAAACTTATCCGATAACGAACTTCGATACATTAACAAATACTAATTTACTTTTATCTTCTCAATAAAGATGAGAAAAAGTGGCATCATTAATCTTGTTAATCACCTTGCCCGCTGCGTCACGATAAATTATTAGTTGCAGTCGTTGTATGTGCATCTACTAACAATACACGGTAGGGATGGAGATGGGGTGTTGGGTCCCTTAACTTGGAGGGCCGCGATTTTGGTCCCATAAGTTGGCATAAAGTTCGATTTTGGTCCCTCGGTCAACATTTTTGAAAATCTATCCGTTAATTACCTACGTGGCATCAATTGACCGATTATGTGGCAATTTTGACTTGAATTTGGGGCCCACCTATACACATGGCATCCATGTGGATAAAAAAACAAAAAAAAAATAATTCATTAATTCTTTAGAATTTTACAAAACAAAATTTATTCTTAAATATTTATATAAGAAAAAATTTAAAAGTTACAACTATTAATTTATAATTCTAAAAATTAAATCATATTCTTCACCACCCCACCCCCCACAACCACCGATTCTTCCCCTTCCGCCGCCGCCCTTCCGCAGCCGCCCTTCCGCCGCCCCTCCAAAATCCCAAATTGGGAACACAATCGCCGCCCTTCCGCCGCCCCTCCAAAATCCCAAATCGAAACCCTCAACAAAATCGAAATCAAAATCGAAATCAAAATCGAAATTGAAATCGAAATCGAAATCGAAAGGTTGTGTGGCTGGTGGAGGTCGGGCGATGATGGTGGAGGTCGTGTGTGGTGGTGCGTGGGGTGGAGGGTGGTGCGTGGGTCGGGTGGGGCTGGGTGTGTGCCGTGGGGTGGAGGTGCGTGGGTGGGATGGGGTGGGGCTGGGTGTGTGCGTGGGGGTGGTGGGTGTGTGCGTGGGGGTGGGGTGGTGGTGGTGCTGGGGTGGGGGTGGGGTGCGTGGGGGTGGGGTGTTGCTGGTGCTGGGGTGGGTGCGTGGGGGTGTGTGCCGTGGGGGTGGAGGTGCGTGGGTGGGGTGGGGTGGGGCGGGGCGGGGCTGGGTGTGTGCGTCGGGTGAGGTGGTGGTGGTGGTGGTGCTGCTGGGGGTGGGGGTGGGTGCGTGGGGGTGGGAAGTTGCTGGTGCTGGGGTGGGGTGCGTGGGGGTGGGGGGTGGTGGTGGTGCTGGGGTGGGGGTGGGGGTTGTAAGATTAAATTTTTTAAAAATTATTAGATAATAAATTTTGTTTTGTAAAATTCTAAAGAATTAATGAATTATTTTTTTTTGTTTTTTTATCCACATGGATGCCATGTGTATAGGTGGGCCCTAAATTCAGGTCAAAATTGCCACACAATCGGTCAATTGATGCCACGTAGGTGATTAACGGATAGATTTTCAAAAATGTTGACCGAGGGACCAAAATCGAACTTTATGCCAACTTCTGGGATCAAAATCGCGGCCCTCCAAGTTATGGGACCAAAATCGCGGATGAGCCAACTTAAAGGACCAAAACGTTAAAAATCCCGTGGGTGTGAACTAAGTCCTATGTATATTTAAAACTCTGCATTCTCCTTACTATGGTTTTTTACTCGAAGAAATAAAGAGATTTATAAATCTACATGGCATCAGAATTACTCAAAATAATTTTTGGCTTCTGACCTAATGTATGCTATAGATTAGTGAGCAGTATCAGTATGGCTTATAGGCATTGGAACTTGTTAAAACTTATCCGATAACGAACTTCGATACATTAACAAATACTAATTTACTTTTATCTTCTCAATAAAGATGAGAAAAAGTGGCATCATTAATCTTGTTAATCACCTTGCCCGCTGCGTCACGATAAATTATTAGTTGCAGTCGTTGTATGTGCATCTAATAACAATACACGGTAGGGATGGAGATGGGGTGTTGGGTGATTATTCCTACTATTTATGGATCTTTTTTTAATCTCAATCATCGGTTGTACATACAACGGATGTATATAATATTTTTTCCTGCATCACATAGTAATTGAGGTCAATTAATTTGCTGATTAGAAATAAGTAATTGTGGCAACTAATTTATTATTTTTACCTATATGAGTATGATATCACCAATACGATAAAGTTATATATTCCAACCAAAGAGATTTCTTGCAAGAGGGCTGTAATTAGTACTTGATCAGTGTATTTAACTTGCAAACGGTATCTTGTGAAATTAATTTATTTGAATCTTTTCAATATTGGAAGGATCACGTGGCTGGTTTGAAATTTTTAATTGCCTACGCGTCTGGCACAATAATTTCATATTGCGGGAATGCGTGATATGATAATAAATTTCCAATGGTTTTGCAATGGTTAGAGTTTAATGTAATTCTTTTTTGTTTTTTAAAGAAGGATGAGTGCTTCAACACTAATAAATTTTATTTAATAATGATAGTAGGAACTAGGAACTAGGAAGAAAATAACTAATAGAAATATAGAATGTTCTGCGCGTGTCGGTGTGCGTGTGCGGGAGCTAGTTGCTATTAAATATAATTAAAAATGACTAATTAAGGTTATGACGAATATTTCAAAAGTTAAATTTTATCAGTTTATTCGAGTGAGTATTGGAAAAGCTATAATACTCTGCTTAAAGGGCAACAACAAATCTTGTCTTTTCACTTTGTCGATTACCTTGCTTTTATTTTTCATATATATTATTACATCATCTAATTTTTTTCTTATTGTAAATTTGTAATGAATTTAATTTTAGTATACGACAAAAAGATTAGAAAGTCTGGACGAAATGTAATGGGAATATATGAATTGGACCACTCGGACAGACAGACTTAAAGTTAATTAGTAAAAATGGGACTTTTCCACATATTGTCCAAATTGACTTCATATGAAGTTTCCAAATTGCTGATGGAGATTTGACTTTGACCTTGCCGTATGTTCTTGAATGTTTTGTTTGGGTTTGTTGAGTGTGCAGAGATAAGTGTTCTTTTCTTTAGGGGCATTCAAAAAAAGATCGGGTATACGGAAATAAGATATATTTTCATTCGTCTACCCTTTTTAGGGTTATTCGAAAAAAAATCGGGTATACGAAGGTGTTGTATATCTCCATGTTTGTTTGCCTTTCTTCAAGAGGTTACGGAGAAAGAGAAATTTTGAGCAAGGAGAAGCGTTCACCCCTACATGTAAAGTCGTTCGAGGAAGGATCCTGGTGAGCCATAAATCGTGTTCCTTTTTTGAAAAGAGAAGAAATAAGAGAGTGAAATATGGTTGCGGCTGGAGGGGGAGATTGTTGAGTGTGCAAAGAAGTCCAGCACGCCAACCTTGAATGGCATGTTTCATGCCCCCGACACATCACATCAGGATATTAAAGTTTCGACGTGGACATTTCACCAATTTCTTCCCCCTATAAACAAAGCTACAAAGATGGAGAGAAAAGAAGGACGAGAGAAAGAACAAAAATATACAGAGAAAATAGAGGAAAAAAAACCGTTGCACAAACCGTGAGAGTTTCGAGGGTTGGTTTTTGTAATAGTCGAGTGTGAGAGTTGTTCCTCCTATTGTAACTCGTTCTAGCGTTGAATGAAGAATTTTCCAACCCCAACAACTGTTATCAAGAGCTAAGGTTGCGTTCGTTCTCTATAAAATTTCGTCCAAATTTTTTCGTACCGAAACTGTGATTTCTTATCATAGTTACGAAGCTCTCATTCCGACGATTCCGAAAATATAGTTTTCGAAGGATTCTGATCGCCGAAAAGTGGCGTTCGGGGCCGACCCGATTCGACGCCAAAATTTTTCCATCCCGAAATCGTGTTTTGTTACTACCGTTGCGAAGCTCGTGTTGTGAGGATTCCGAAAATATATTTTTTGAGATTTTTTCAGCCGCCGAAAAGTGTTGTTTCATGCCGACCGAGTTAACGGTGTGTTAACTCGGTCCAACTCAAATTGACGGGTGAGGGAGGAGAAGCCCGACCCGGATCCGACCCAAATCCAACCCGCCCAGATCCTGATTCGGTCAACATGTGTTCTGACCGGTCAATGTTGTGAAAATCGGATTTGGTTTGGTTCAATTCTCTCCTACTTCTTTTGGCCCGGTTCAACTCATTTCTTGTTGATTTTTAACAAGGTCAGAACGGTTCCCAAGTCGGTCGACCGTTCCGGATCCAACCGTGTGCTCTGTTTCCCCAAATTCGGCCTCTAAATTTCAGTACAAGCAAGCTTGTTGAATTTTAACATAGAAAAATCAACGTCGAACACGATGATGCGGTTGACACCAACAAATTACAGCATGTGGAAGTCTCGCATGGAATATTTACTGAATTTGAAGGATTTAACCGACCCAATTGAGAGTAAGGGTGTGAAACCGGAGAAGAAGACGGATGAAATATGGACAAAAAATGAACAAGGAGACGGGGTTTCAGATCCGTCAATGGATTGACCACAGTGTGTTCCACCACGTTGCGCAAGAAACTAAGGCGTATGATCTTTGGAAAAATCTTGTGAATATGTATCAAGCAAAGACAGCTCGGAACAAAACTCTGTTGATGAGGCGTTTGGTGAACCACAAGCTACGAAGTGGTACGTCTATAGTAGAGCATACAAGTCAATTTTAGGACCTCGTGAACCAGCTTACTGCCGCTGATTGGGTCCTAAAAGATGAGGAACAAGCCATCTTGCTTCTCAGTTCTCTACCTGATAATTGGGAGACACTCGTCATCATTTTGAGTAACTCGGCTCCTGGCGGTAAAATTTCCATGGAGATGGTCACGGACGCTCTCCTGAACGAGGATGCCTGAAGGAAGGAGAATCATACGGAAGAGTCATATACCCTCATTTATGAGAACAACGAACAAGGTAGAGGACGAGGTAGAGGGAGAGGCAGAGACAAAGGAAGAGACCAATACAGTGGAATTGATAATCATACTGAAAAGTCATACCACATGGATCGAACAAGTCAGGGACTATCAATTTGAAGACACACTGATATGCTATCATTGTGGCATTGAGGGTCATATGAAAAGGAACCGTCGTAAGTTCTTGAGGGAACAACTAGCACAAAGTAGTGAAAATAACAAGTCGAAAAATGGTGATGTGTTGGTCACCATATTTGATGATGTGGCGTAGTTCGTACAAGAGGGTATACCTTCTCCATGATGATGTTGGAGGGAGAGAACGAAGCAATACGCAGATTAAATTCTCTATGGTGATTTCCATTCTTTTTTGTTGAGTCGAGAAAATGAATGATGGTGTACGGAGAATAGTTATATCTCCACGATATGATTTCCTTTCTCTATGGGTTTTCGGAGAAAGAAATAAGTGTTTGTGCTCCTTTCTTTAGGGTTATTCGAAGAAAGATCGGGTATACGGAAATAAGATATATTTCCATTCATCTACATTTTTCAGGGTTATTCGAAGAAAAATCGAGTATACGGAGGTGCTGTATATCTCCATGTTTGTTTGCCTTTCTTCAAGGGGTTACGGAGAAAGAGAAGTTTTGAGCAAGGGGGAGCGTTCACCCCTACATGTAAAGTCGTTCGAGGAATGATCCTGGCGAGCTATAAATCGTGTTCCTCTTTTGAAAAAGAGAAGAAATAAGAGAGTGAAATATGGTTGCGGCTCGAGGGGGAGATTTTTGCGTGTGCAAAGAAGTCCAGCCCGCCAACCTTGAATGACATGTTTCATGCCCCCGACACATCACATCACGATATTAAAGCTCCAATGGGACATCTCACCAATTTCTTCGTCCTGTAAACAAAGTTGCAAAGATGGAGAGAAAAGAAGAACGAGAGAAAGAACAAAAATATACAGAGAAAAGAAAAGAGAGAAAAAAAAGTCGTTGCGCAAATCGTGAGAGTTTTGAGGGTTGGTTTTTTGTAATAGTCGAGTGTGAGAGTTACTCCTCCTATTGTAATTTGTTATGCTATTTGCTTCGTAAGAATAAGAATTCACTTCTATGAAAGAGTTTCACGGGAGCGTTGAATGAAGAATTTTCCAACCCCGACAGGGTTGTGGCGAAGCTTCATTTGTAGGAAAATTATGAATACGCCTAAGCCTGTTACTCTGTTGTCATTATTGATATTTGATTACTCTGTTGTCATTATTGATATTTGACAGAAGGCTAAAAATTTAAACTTTCTCTAAACTCCCCCTCACGGGTATTATTTTACATTTTACAATCCAGAAGAATTAATTGTCCGATATTTTTAACTACACCCCCAACGTTTGGAGAATCACATTAGCACAACCTGAAAATGGCAATCATTATAAGAGAAATGAAATTTTGATGTTATCGCTAAGTCTTAGTGCACTTTCAGGTTTATTTATAAGTTTTAGGTGCGTAGACGTAATATAATATTAGAAGTCAGCTCCATATGGTTACTAAGATATATGGGCTATATGTGTATAATGTTTGTGGAATTTAGTTTTAATGTAAGCAAGATTATATTTTGATGAACTTCAACATTTCAAAACCTAAAATGTCTGCAAGTTTTCGCAATTATCTATTTCAAAGTAATAAATTAGGAAATAGTATATCGCAATTCATAAGAAAACACAACGGCATGGTAGATATATGAAAGAGACAATGAACAGTTGATTTGTAGATTTTGTCCAGTTGAATAGCACCTATATTTTGTATGTATGTCCTCTAGTTTTTTGTGGTTGAATAAAGGGAACGGAATACATTATCGTGTTCCATTTTTATTTTTATTTTTTGTATTAGGGGTATGGATTTTAGGGATATACGTGAAATATTTAATTTTAAAAATTGTAAAGAGTTTTTAGAATTTAACCTTACCAAAACACTTGCTTTAGAGATTTTTATAAATTATAAATTACTTATATGAGAGAATTGATAACTATTTTGATGTTAGTTATAAGTTTCTTCAAAAAAAAAAAAAAAAAATCTTACAAACCGTTTATAAGACACTACAACTACATTCCCCGAATTTAACTAAATAGATCAAGGATACCACACCTCGTATCATATAATATTACATTTATATTCCATTAAAAATGTAGTCAGTAATCCTAAAAAAATTGAAACTGCATAAAAATTAATAGATCGATTTGCTCCGTTCATTCTTAACCAAATTCTTGTTGTTCCTCAAATTTATTTTGTTCATTTTAATTTACGTTAATGATATCATTATTATTGGTTTCAATTCAAGTGATATTGATGAACTAATCCAAAGTCTTGCTAATGTTTTTTCAGTAAAATATTTAGGCAGTATCTATTTTTTTTCTTGGTGTGGAGGCAATTTATGATGGTCCAGACTTGTTCTTAACTCAAAGGAAATACATCATGGAGTTATTAACAAGAGTAAACATGCATAATGCCAAACCGTGTTCTACTCTTATGAGCACAATTAGTAATCTATCTAAATTTGAAAGTTGTGAATTTGATGATCCTCAGTTGTATAAGAGCATAGTTGGGGCACTTCATTACTTGGGTTAACTCGACCAGACCTAGCCTTCGGCCCTTCGCTGTTCATCGTGTTAGCAAATTATGCATCAACCAAAAGACACTCACTGGCAAGCAGTCAAACGCATCCTTCGGTATCTCAAACACACCATTTGTTACGGTCTCAAACTCTCAAGCGAGTCAACTCATTCTCGTCATGCCTTTAGTGATGCGGATTGGGCCGGTGATAAAGATGATAGATGTAGTGTGGGAGCCTACTGTATTTTCCATGGAGCAAATCTTATAAGCTGGGGTTGCAAACAACAAAAGACGGTTGCTCGAAGTAGTCTGAAGTCAAAATATAAGGCCTTGTTAAACGCAGCAACAGAGGTACAATGGTTGCAGTCTGTAGGTTTGATCTCCAACTTTCCCTTACCAATGTCTGACATTGTGGTGTGATAATATTGGAGCCACCTATCTCTCCTAATCCGGCGTTTCATGCGCGCACGAAACATATTGAGATAGACTTTCATTTTGTCCGTGATCAAGTTTTACAAAAAAAAAAAAAAAATTTACAAGTTTCGTTTTTGTCTATTCGGGATCAACTTGTCGATTTGCTGACAAAACCTTTACCTTCTGCGCGGTTTCAGTTATTACAGACCAACCCTCATGTGCAAGACTTGCCCATTCAGTTAAGGGGGCGTATTGGAGCTGAAGATACGAATTAAATGAGTTGCTAAGATCTTAGAGGTTTTAGTTGTATCTTCTTATTTCTTATTTTTTTAATCTTGTTATTCATATCTATATTTTGTATTTTGAAATCTAGATATGATCAAAAAGTTGTATTATAAATAGCATCATTGTATCCGCAAGCTAATATATAGAAAACAAGTTCCCTTCCCCTGTTTCCTTTTTTTATTTACTATAGTGTCCAAGGTATCAAATTAGGGTAGGAAAGTTGATATTTGGACAAATGAAATTGACATGAATGAATGTTTAGTTCGAGATGTGAGATGCTACTACCTGGAGCACTACTCTTACTAATTTCATTTACTAAAGTACCCTTCTTACTTATTTGCAGAAAAGAAGCCCTTTTTTATGAAATTAAACTTTAACCCCTGATAAATTAAATAGTTCAATTTTGGTATACTTCAATGGATATAGTCCATTACGACCATATCAGGCCCAACATGCTTCCGTACAGAACTAATAAAACATAACCGTAAAAGATACCTCATTTTGACCGTATCACCGTCGGGTATTCTGCCAGGTTTTACGAAGACTCCTCGCCCTCAACCACTCGATCGCAATCGATGGTTCTGCAACAGCTCCTTCAACGGTAATCAGCACAACCCTGGTTCGTTTCCTACTCCGGATGTAAGAGGCGATCTTAAAATGAAATGTTTAAAATCTTGACATCAACGTACTCAGGCGAAAGCAAATATTTATTTATTTATGTGGAGACCTTATTTATTACAACACACTCATAACCCCTTTAGAGAGGAGTTACTCGATTAGCTACTCATGGTAGTTGTGTCTCTCTTGTACATACACACACTGACTATTACAATCGTACTGGAATTTAAACACTCGGAATATAAAACTTCAAGATAAAAGACTTAGACTTTTTTACAGACTTTCTTGTTATAAGAAAACTAAGGGAAATGCTCGATGCCTTTAGCTTTCTTCAGCTTGTGTATTTATAGGTGAAGTTCCGGATTTGAAACGCGGATTTCTGCTACATCCTGATGCTTTTTCTTCCACTAGCGTAGTGGCCTGGCCCTCTTGTCCTTTTAGTGGAATCTTTTCCACCTCAGCTTGTTGTCTTTTCCTTCCCACTATGATCGTGGTCTGGCCCTCCACTTATCATCAAGTCGTTGTAGTGGAGATGGTCCTGATCTGATCACATGGCCACTTTAGCTTTGCCAGCTGTAGTAGCCCACTTTCCTGTCCCACGCGGCATCTTTCCTTGTCTCGCATGGCCCTCTCTGTCGTTTTCCTCCTTGTCCCGTTTCATTGGGAATCCCTTTCCAAATAGGGGTTCTTTCTGATCTTGACATCTTGGACAAATCCTTTCTTTCCATTGGCCGACATGTGCCATGTTGCAGAACTTTCGGCTAGTTTCTGCCGTCGACGGAATTTCATTCTTCCACAATGTTCTTCGTTTGTTTTCGAACATTGTTTCAGCAAACCTCGTGGTGGTGTTGGTCATGCTGTTAAGCATGAACGTTCCGTTTTCCTTATTCTGAAAAATCTTGAATGCGTACTTGACTTTGTCCATCTCTGTGAGACAGACCCAGAGTCCCCAAGCTCTCCTTGTTGAGACGTCATCTTCTGAGAGTGGGGCGACTAACATATGTCCTTCTGGTGGAGGCTTGATGTAGTCCATAGCTTTCCAATTGGGTCTTTGGAGCTTGATAAAGTGAAAACTTGGTAAAGACCCCTTGCCTGTGATTTCTGGGGCTGCGGAGATGAACTTCATTTCTAGAACATCGCCCCTTCCAAGTGTATGATTGTTCTGTCATGTTTCATACACATTTTTCTGAATCCATTCCGGTAATTTGGCAATTTCCGGGAAGCTTGGTGATTCGGTAAAGATTGAGGCTATACAGCCGAAATCAAACCATTCTCGTACTTGCTCGAGTTTTGATCTAGGTAGTATCCAAATCCTTGGATATTTTCCCGACCAGTCTGCGATTGTCTTGCCAGGGACTAGTCCCATCCTTGTGTTCAATTTTTCCCACGTTCTCTGATATTCTATCAAAGGTGGGGTTTTCTCGTTTTTTTTTTATCTTAGATGATCCCGTCTGGGGCCTAAGATTAACCTCGTCCTCTTTAATTTTAGAGGTGTTTTTTGATTCCTTTGGTATTTCTACCTCTGGATCAGCTTGCTTCTGGCTTGTCGATTCTTTATGTATTTCTACCTTTGAATCTGCTTGCTTCTGGCTTGTAGATTCTTTAGGTATTTCTACCCTCGAATCAGCTTGTCCTTGGGTGTCTTCCTCGAAAGGATCACCTGCTGGTCCAGTTTTACTTGAATCATCAAACTCATATGTATTTGCTTGTATTTCCACTTCCAGTTTTGAAAGGGAAGCATCTCGAAATAGGGGTACCGTGAGGCTATCCCATAAACTTGTGCTACCCAATAAAGTTGCCTTCATTGAGCTTTGAACCTTAGAAAGGTCCATTTCCTGTACATGACCGGAAGCCTGAGCATTGATTGCCAGACCCTCGATCGCCTTGCGGAGCTCGTCCAGGTTATCCCTGTGGTGTCTCCATCTCGTAAGGATGGTATCGGCCTCATGTGCCTCCATCACGTGTTAAGAAATCTGCAAGCACGTTTTCGTGAGATTTAATAACAAGAACATCAAAATTATAATATTGACATTCAGCTTGCCATCTTAATAGCCTAGCTTTCTCGGGTTTGCATTCTATCTTATTCTTTAAGAAAGCCTTGACACTAGTATTATCAATTTTAAGTGTGAAATTTTTAGCAAGTAAGAATAAAGGCCATTTTTTGAAGGCCCTCCGAACTGCAAAGAATTCTTTCTCGTTGATGTGCCATCTTGCCGCCTCATCTTTTGAAAAGAGACCGCTACAGTATCTGCATGGCACTTCTCCTCTTGGTCCGACTTTGGTAAGGACCGCTGCCCAACAATGATCGCTTGCATCCGTATAAAGCACCAAATCATCTTCATCATTTGGTATTGCCAGTTTGGGGAGGTTTTGACAGATAGCTTTAAGCTTCTGTACCGTTCCCTTGTGTTCATCCGTCCATCTAAACTCTGCATCTTTTTTAAGTAGTGGACTGAAAATTTTCCTGTAACTTGCCAGATTGTTAATAAACATTCCAGCAAAATTAACTAACCCCATAAAACTTTGGAGTTGTTTAACCGTCTTGAGGTCGTCGGGAAAGTCACATACCTTTTCCACCAAATGGCTTTGGAGGATAATACCTGACTCGTCAATCTCGACTCCAAGGAATTCGATCTTCCTTGTAAGAATTACTGCCTTCTTTTGTGACAGCACTAATCCTTCTTTGTGGCAAACATCTGAGAAGATCTCCAAATGTTTGATGTGTTCTTGGACGTTCTTCGAAGCGATGAGGATATCATCGACGTAGACGAACATGAATTTGAAATAATCCTTGAAAAGATTATCCATTTTCATCTGATATATCTGGGGCGCATTAGCCAAAACCATTGGCATGACATTCCAAATATAGTGACCTTGAGGCGTGGAAAAAGCTGTAAACTTCTTACTCTCTTCTTCCATCTTGATTTGGTAGAAACCTGATTTGTAGTCAAACTTGGAGAAGACTCTCGCGTTCTGAACGCAGTTGATCAGGTGCTCTCGGTTCGGGATATAGTATCCGTCGAATTCCAAGATCTTGTTGATCCCTTGGTAATTGATCACCAATCTTGGTTTTCCTCTCTTGATCTCTCCATGGTTCCTGACTAAGAACCCCGGACTGCTGTAAGGAGAAACTCCTGGTGAGATGAGCTTCAGATCCAGATGTTCCTTGAGAATCATTTGCATATCCTTTCGATCCTCCTGGTTCATCAGGATAGGTCTATATCTGACCAACTCGTTTTCCTTACCCTTTTGAACTCTTAAGGTAGCCTTGAGTTCATTCTTGTTCCACCACGCAAGAGGGTCCTCTTCGTAGTTCCTTTGAATCTTAACTTTGACATCTTCAATTGAGATTTGTTCTTCGTTTGTGATGTCATTGTAAAGACTTGGTTCAAGGCTGACCTTCAGGATTTCGATAGTTTCATCTCTGATTCTTTCGATCTTCCGGCCTCCAAGGCTTTCAATCCTGAGCTGTAGGATTGCCTTACCATATTTCCTCTGGTCCTTCATTTTTGGGTGTAGAAGTCGTCCTTCATCACCACGCTTGCTGCGAAATTGAATTGGGAGTTTGCGATAAAACGCATGCGTCAACGTCTGCACCAAGATCTTATGATCACAAGTTGTTGTGAGGATAAGACGCCTTGTTTCATTGTCCTGCGTAAAACGTTTGAATGTTTGCAGGAAATTGTTGCCGAGTAAGATATCGGCTTCGGTATCATGGAAATAAATTGGGGGCGTCTTCACTTTGTACCATGGGGTTCCTCCTGCTCCGCCAATTAATATTTCAGCCTGTTTTATTCCTCGTCTGAAGATGATTATCTTTTTCGAGAAATCCCTTCCTGCAATTGCCGGTAAATCTTCTCCGATTTCTCCGGGGAAGACTCCTGGTTTTGCTGTGCAAATCCCTGCTCCTGAGTCGATATATGCTGCAAAGTATTCGACTCGATATTTCTCATACAACATCCCAACCGAGATGTAGATTGAGAATGGACTGGTGGTCATTTGAGCCGGTATCTTTTTCCTTCTACCGTGAACTCCATTCCTTCCGGCACCTTTTCCCAAGGTTTGTGATCCTCGAGAAAATCGATTCCAAGAACAAGTTGTTCTGGGATCTTTCCTGCACGTCCGTTGATAATGAAATCAAGTCCACCTAACTTTAGGTTTCCCTGATACCTACCAACAAATGGTTGCTTGAGATAATATAATGCGTCGCATGGTAACGTATTATCTTTCTGGGTGGTGTCGAAGATGACTTCGACTTCTCCCCATCCTCCTGGACACTGGAGTTCACCTTTGGTTATGAATTTCTTTGGTTCAATCACAACCTCCATAATTGGTTTCTTTCCCCAGGTAAGGCTTTGCATCCTATTTTCCCGGAAAGAGACCGTTCTGGGCTCGAATCTTTGGCTCGTGTCCTTGCCAAAAACTGGTTGGTCGCGAATGATTAAATCCATTTCATGAATATGAGGCAGGCTGGAAATCTCTGGCCTGACTGCATGTGCGACCTTCTCAAAGATCTCCGGTATCTCAACAAACTCATTCCTCTGGAAGAGATCTGAATGGTGAGTATTTGAGAGCGCGTATGAGATACTGTATGTAATGGAGTAAGGCCGGTTTCCTTCCTTCATTAACTCCTTGTTTTTGAAGTCCTGGTGTAGAGTAAGGACTCTGCTGAAATCTTTATCGGTCAGGTTATAGGCAATCTTGGGGTAAATGAATGTTGCCACCTTTCCTGCGAATAGATTTCCCGAAATTCCTCCTAGACAAGCGTCTCGTAGATTCTGGATTCTTCGATCAAAGACGACAATATCAATTGGGGAATTGATCCCTTCTTTGAACGTTGCTTTGGGCAGAATTCTTATGGCTCCGATATGGATCCATGACATTTTCTGCGCAACCTCTGGCTTGAGTCTTTTTAGTTCCTCTTTGATTTCGTTCATAGGAACTAGTTGCATTTCCATCACATTACTGGTCAGCTCCATTGGGATAGCAATTTCTCGCGCTGTGACCTTGTAGATTATGTGATGTTTTCTCCTTCTGAAACTTAGCTGGGCTAAGGTCATTTCCATTCTACCGATGGTGAAACCATCGTAGACTCGTAACTTTGGATCTTCCCGCATAATTCTCATCAAGGCTTTGTGAGAAATGCTGGTTTGTGAGAAAAATCCTGTCATGTCTTCTTGAACTTCCTGATGGAAGATCTCCTCGTCTTCAGTCTGATTCTGATTCTGATTCTGAAGACTCATCTGGTCCTTCGTCTGAAGGAATATCTTCAAACTGGTATACCTGAACAAGGTCCTGAAAGTAGACAGCTTTTTCGAACTCCGGCGTTGCCTCGAACTGTCTAACACCTCTCTTTTGGTTTTCCGGGCAATCTGTTGAGACGTGTCCTTTGGCACCACACGTTCAACAATTGCAGTCTTTGAAACTTTCATTAGCACGTGTGTGTGCTCTCCTGAAAGTTCGCCTAGCTGGTGGTCTGCTAGTGCTTCCTTGACTGAAAGACGTCTTTCCACAGCTAGGTCCTGGTCTCTGCCCTGATTTGTAACTTCGGGCCTTTTGTTTTGACCAGAATCTTCTTGGCCTCCATGAAGATCTTCTGGTGAACTTGCTTCTTCGCTCATAGGGGTGATCCCTATGTTTCTTCTTTTGATGTCTCTCCGGTGCTCCTACGACTGTTGGCACGTCATTATCGTCGCAGCAAAGCCGGGCTGATTTATTGATTCGTTTCAGCCTCTTGAAATTCTTTTGAATTGCTGCCTTCTGGCACCATTCACTCAATTTGGCTTTGAGGAAAGACATCCTTTGAGCCACCGTGTCAATCCCAATAGGAGTATATTCTCGTAATAACATTTCTCGCCATGGACTTGGTATTTTGGCGAAGAAAAGGGGAAGCGCCGTGTCTTCTGCAATCCGGCTCTTCCATCTGTACTCGGTGAACAGCTTGATGTATAGATCAACACTACATATGTCATGCAGCTCCAGGCTATACATCGCTTGTTCGTATCTTCTGACTTTCTCCTGGTCACCTCCTCCGGTCTGAGGATCCACAAAGTATCCTTCTCCGATGAAGTAGATTTTGAAAAGCCTCGCCATTCTATCAACGATGTCTTTGAGAGACTCGCCAGATATGACTCCACTTCTAACTTCTGGAGTTCCATGTTCCCATCCGACCTTGACCGAACCTTCGAGACTCATCTGTAACATCATGATGAATCCTTCTTTGTCGAGTTCAAGCGTCGCCGCCGCAATTCTCATTGCTGCTGCCCATTCATCGATTAGGGCTTCGCGGTTCTTGAAATCCAAAATATCCAGATTGAGCATAAGCCCATACGGGTGGATTGGATCGAGTTGAGATCTTCCGTATGGTGTTCCATGAACATCTGGCCTTCTGGCTCTTGCTCTGGTTGGAACTCGATTGTACATATTTCCTGCGATAAAATCATGCTGGTGTGGCATGGCTTCTTCTCGGATTGGCTCTTCCCGAATTGGCTCTTCCCGAATTGGGTCTGGATTAGGGATGGAAGATCCGGCTCCTTCGGTAATTGTTGATCGTTCTGGTGGAGGACCTTGACTTGGTACAATAGCACCAAACGTATGCACGTTTTCCAGGTTGAGACCTGAAAATGATTCTGCAAGATCCGAAAGGTCTTGCAATGCCTCGAAATTGAAATCGTCAATCCTGAATCTGGCCATGATTTCACTTGGTGCTAGGTTCTCCCCTAATCCGGGCTTCCAGCTTCTCGTTCGTGGTCATTTCTCTTTTGACCTGGTCTGCCTTGCCCTTCTGGTGCAGTAAGGGCTCTCTTCCGAAAGATGGTGGTAACCATCCTCCCCTTCGTCTTTCGGATGACCTTGGAATGGATTCCAAGTTCTTGACTCGTTGCTGGATATCTTGTAAATTCCCTAAGATCTCCTTCTGTCTTCGAGACATGGCTTCAAGCTTGTCTCTGATTTTCTGTAGATGCTCGGGCACATGGTATTGGTGATTGCCATATGCTTGAACTGTTTTCTGGACTTCCCTGAGGTCCTGGGATAGCTTGGAGCTATCTGGCACGAGCTCGTGGAAATCTGGCAAAACTAGATCACTCATGAAGAACGGTTATTTCGTTCAGTGATTAATCTATTAATTCTCGCAATATCAGCCATGAGACCATTAACTCTAAGGAACTTAACTCTAATGGCATGGAGATTGTCTGGTCTGTGACTAGCTAGGTCAACTAACTTAGTCATCAAGAGTTGGAGCTCTTGTTCAAGTGTAATACCATGCATTCTAGAGGCTTAGTATTGAACTCTGTTTTTTAGCCTTTTCTAAACTAATTTTTATCAGCTTGATTTGTTCAAGTCTGGTAACCTGGATATGACATATTTCTCCTGATTGTTCCATGCTACATCGTAGAACATCATGGTTCCTCAATTCCCTTTCATGGAAATTAAGGTATCTTGTAAGGGCGGCAATTCGCCCTTTGATGCTTGTACATGCATTTCTTTTCATAGGAGCCCAAATGATGAGATCCCACATGTCATCCATCACTGGATCACTCATGTTTTGAAAAATACTCCCCTCTTAAGGTGATTAAGTGTTAACATAATAAATAAATACTCCACGTAAAATAAATAAACCATGCTCTGATACCATTTTTTGCCCGAACCCCAACCCAGAGCCCCACGGGTTCGCCTCAGGGGATGGGAGCCACAATGGCGATTTACAGGGTGACGCCAAAAACGATACCTATCAGTTTGCAAACCCAGAGCACCACGGTTCGGCCTTAGGTGATGGGTCATTCCCTACGGAGAGTCGCGCTTCGCGTCAGGTCACGCGATAGAGGCTCGGGACTTTTTATATGCTCTGATACCATTTTCATGTACCATAATTGAGACCTTTAATCTATGGGGTATAAATGAAAAATCATAAGTCTTGAGATTTCTTTGAAGAAAAAGGTAGAGGGTATAATGGTAAAGGAGTAGAGTGGGAGCGGTGCTCCGGGGTGTAGCATCTAATTCATCGTTTAGTTCAATATTATACATCGGAGTAGGCAACATAAATTTTGTTATAAAACGAATATGCGCTTTTAATAATGTAACCAAAGCCTATTGTTTTGATGAAAAAACTAAAGCCTATGATTACTTTAAAGACATAAAATAATTTAGCTCGCAACTAATCCATTAGTTAATGATTTATTTAAGCTATTTTCATCTCTGTACGCCACAACTTAATCTATTTGCCAGCTTTACAGCTCTTCCCAATAAGTGAAATTGGATTATTTAACGTTGTTTGTTAAGGTGGTGGGGTCCAATGTGAGTGCTTTAATCAGTAATCTTCTCTGGCAGGCATTTTTTTGTTTTGCTCGTGATGTTGTCCTTTTACGAGAAAATGTCTCTTTACAAGGACCATATAAATTTTGCCATACGAGAAAATGCATTTATTTAATCTTTTTCCATTTCATAATTAATTTCTGTCGTACTCTTCACCTTTCTGATTGAAAAAATAGTTAAGTTCTGTTCAAGCCTTCAAGGGAGCTTTTCAAATTTAAGATCCCTGGTTTGTTCAGATTACATTTCAGGTTCTGTCCCACTTGTTAAATTTGCCCCACCTGCTGTGTATCTTAATAACATTGTTGCTGTACTACATTTATTGGTGTATATTCTATAATTATAGAAAATATGCCACTAGTTCACGTGGGTGTAAAAATAAAATTTTGTGTTTGGACAAAAGCCAGACCGACAGATTCCCAGTTAAGATAGTTAGGGCAGTAGCTGTGCAGAAATTAGTACACATTGAGTTGAGTTGAGTTCCCTTGTGCCGTTGGGATCATTAATATCGGCAGGCAGGTGATATTTGTTGTAACAACATTAAGTGCATTGCTCAATTTTTC